>CM070819.1:30847561-32047561 GCA_036326025.1 Chrosomus eos | reverse complement strand
GGAAATACCCAGTTTAACCATAATTAAAGTCACAAGTCTGAATTTATTTTTCTGTTTCTGATGATAATGTGCATGCTGTAAATAATACAAATGCCTGCACAGAATCATAATTACACTCGTACATTGTATCAGAGAATTTACCAAAAAACAAGCCGTTTTATGAATACAATTTAGAATATACTTACACTACTGTTATATTGTTTTATTATGTGTTATTGCATGAATGAATATATTCTTAACATGTTTCAAAGTGAATATTTACTGTTTAAAAAGTGGATAGACTTTGAGAGTTTGTATTCATTGAATCTCACATTCAATTTATGTAAAGGAAACCTGCCCATGTCACAATGCTTTATGTTCACCTCTAAATATATTTAAGTCTTGTATTAAAATATTATTTAAAAGATTTGCTATTTGTTGTCTAATTTGTTTGTTTGTGTTGCATGATAAAACAATATAGCATTGTACTGCTAAGGTTTATTGTACTGCTAAGTATTGTTTTCTTTTACAAAATTAAAAAAATATTCAGTATCTTTATAAGTCGTCGATTCTAATGCACATAAACATACACATATATCTGCCTTTGCTGCTTGGAAATCAAACTAAAAATAAACAGTCAAATGTGAAATCTTATACTCTTGTTTTTTATCAAATCAGACAGACCCTCAGACTCTTTATAAGCGGTGTTGTGTGAATAGAAACATCAACACAAATTTAAATGTCAGGAGTGTACAGATTAAATGACAGATTATAAAGGTGTTTATTTCATGAGATAGTAAAAAAAAAGGAAGCTTACTATGGAAGCCATATACTAAAGCAATAGGCCTACTGTCACTTTGCCATATTTGTTTTAGCTCAGTCTGTTAATATTAATGCAACTGTCTCCTTCTTGTGGTACAAACATGTAACAACTTTGAAAAAGAATGCTTTAGCTCTGAGTGAAAACTAATACAAAATACCACTTTAGCAATTTCTACTTCACCTTGAAATCTTCCTGAAGGACTATGACCTCAATATCTTCAATACTTCCACTTCCATAGAGAAATCAACTTTCATTTGTTATCAACTTTTAGATTAGAGATTGTATAGTTAATCATTATCTTCTCGACATAAATTGTGCCAGCAGTTACTAGTAAAATGCATCAACATGCCAAGTGCAGTGAGCCAACTGATTATGTCTTAAAAAAAGATTAAAACATAATAGAAACAGATTGTTTTGAATTGTGTCTGAACTCAGATTCAGCTGGAAGATATCCTAGTGATAAGAGTGCAAATGCAAATTGCTAAATTATTTGATTACAGCAACCAAGCATGACTTTACAATCCTGATTAATAAACAACCTATCGTGTTTTATAGAACAGTAATTGTGCAGGGAAAATGCATTAATATGAACCACAGAGGCTTCAATGGAGCATACAGGATTTGTACAGAAAAAATAATAATTGTGCATATAAACTACAATTTAAAAGCTTGTTGTTAATATGAGTTTTCTTTTTGTTTAAAGAAATTAATACCTATATTTAACAAGGATACGTTACATTGATCAAGAGCGTAAAACACGTATATAACAATTCTAATGTTACAAAAAAAAAATCTATTTTAAATAAATAGTTTTCAGCAAAGATTTCTGAATGATCACAATAAAAAAATAAACTGTACTGTAATCTCACAATATTACTGTTTTTTACTGTATTTTTGAAATGCAGCCTTGCAAAGCATAAGAGACATCTTATTAAAGAAGATTTTAACAAAATAAGATCACTATTTTGCAGATTCTGCAAGGTGTATGTAAACTTAAAACCACAACTGTATATGGTTTTATTAGTCCTGTATGTTCACTTATAGCCTCAATGGTTTACGTTTCAGTAAAATGTGCAGGTAAGACATTTGTGAACATCATTAATATCATGAAATATTTTTGAGTTTAGATATTTTCTTGTGTTTGCTTTCAATGGGGCGATATCAAAGGTCATGCAATGGGACTATACAAAAGGTCTTCAAATGTCTTCTTTTATTGCACTGTTGAGAGATAAAGACTGAGGGATGGATAAAAAAAAACATTATCAGAGATTATCATATCTCATAATATCTCATAATCTTGTCATTTAGTCTCCAGATAAAACTTCCTCCCTACATGTTGCGTTCATTTTATATTTGGGCAGGCCAGATATCATGTCTCTTGATATCTCTAAATATTGTCATTTAGTCTCCAGATAAAACGTCCACCCTATGTGTTAATTTTATATTTGGGCAGGCCATGCACACTTTTTGATTTCAATTTTCATTATAAGTGAATATGCCACAGCTTACAGTGGCTTTTTCATTAGTATTTAAGACATTGTAAGCAATAACAGTGAAAAACTCTCAATGAACAGTTGAGTCATATCATACATACTGTAGCTGCAAAATAATACATTGATAAAAGTTTCGCCTTTCACAGTTCTCAATTTAAAAGATGCAACAGATGTCAAATTATGCTAGCTAAAATTCATTGCTTAATGCACCACTCCGAGTTCCACAGAAGATCTTGCCACATAAACCACAACTAGTGTAACAGACACACCCTACAGTTTAAACAGCAAACAATTCAAACAAAAGGAGGACTTTGTGTGAGAATAACAGAGACACTAATGCCAGTGAATATTTGACCATCCAATACAAGTGAGTACTTGTTCTCATGGAATGACTTGAAGCCTCCACTCTTTTTGCACAATCAATGATGAAGCAAGGCATGCTGTGATGTGTAATGTATAGCTTGGAGGGAGGGTGAATTTTATACTCTGTGAGCTTTACTCAGCCACATCAGCATGAAGATAATACTCAGATAAGACAGCGTGCCTTCACTCGCACAGGTATAAAAGACAGGAGCGGGGTAAAGTTAGGCCACCTTCAGGAACACAGCAGTCTGTCATCATGGCCTTCAATGGGACCTGGAAAGTTGACCGCAATGAGAACTACGAGAAGTTCATGGAAGAAATGGGTGAGTGGACAGACAAATGAAGCATCACCTGAATATTGTTGGTTTCAACATCAAACGCTGAAATGTTCTTTCTAAAGACGTTGAGGGATTCAGCGAGTCATTATTAATAAGGTGTTTGTGCATGTGTACTGTATATCTTCAACAGGCATCAACATGGTGAAACGGAAACTAGCTTCTCATGACAACCTGAAGATCACCGTGGAGCAGACCGGAGATAAATTCCATTTGAAGGAAGTCAGCACTTTCCGCACAGTGGAAATTGACTTTACTCTGGGTGTCACTTTTAACTATTCAATGGCAGACGGCACTGAGCTCACAGTAAGCACAGCGATTTCAAATTTCAGAAGCATTTTCAGTCTTTACAATCTTACAAATAAAGGCTGTGTGTTGGCATCTATGGTTCCATGAATAACCTTTAACCCATAGTGAACCCAAGGGCAAAGGTTCAATGTTCAGATGAAAATAAGCAACTTTCATAACACCCTCTATTCAAGCCTCCTAAACAAACAATCACTAACAGGTCAACGAGAGAATGTCACACTGCTGAGTTCAAAATGACCGTTGACATTCTGATTGCAGGGATCCTGGGTCATGGAGGGTGACACGTTAAAAGGGTCTTTCACACGCAAGGACAATGGAAAGATGCTAATAACAACCAGGAAGATTATCGGTGATGAACTTGTACAGGTGAGCTGTTGTTCCTTATGGATTATGACATCCTCAGATTAAAATTTTTTTGGATTAAATGCTATAAACTTGTTTTGATTTTTTGTTGCTTGCAGAGTTATTGCTATGAAGGTGTCGAGGCCAAGAGGATTTTCAAGAGGGGTTAAAATGCCATCAGCATTCCAACATTTAGTTGGACATTCAACCTGATAATAAGGGTTTTAACAAATTGGCAGCCCTTAAGTTTACAAAGCATATATGTAAATCATGTGTCATTTGCACTATGAGTTTTGATATTTATGGTAATAAAGCCCTTTTTACGTCCTTGTGTGGACAGTTTTAATTATCTGCTGCATGTGTTGTGACTCCTGTTGGATTTCTAATAGAAATAAATTGTGATACATTACAACGTGTTCCACTGTTTAAAAATGAAAACATTTCGATTATTTTCAGATGTAAAAATAATCATACAAAGACGCAAATAAATTGTATCAGTGATTGAACATTTGAAGTTTATTAAACAAAGAATAAAAATAACTGCATAATCATCTCCAAAAATATATATAGCGGATATCATTTTACATTATTCATTTATTTTGAATTATGTCAATATTTTGCATGAAAAAAATTGCAGGAAGGCACTCCACAAACAACCTCTAGGGAGTATGTACAAAGATCCATTTGCAATTAAATTAAAGTCAAAGACGCAATCGCTATCTCTGTCTTTAAGACTCTGTCTTTAAGACTTATTTTATATATACACACTACCATTCAACAGTTGTAGATTGGTAAGATTTTTAAATGTTTTTAACACAAGTTTGCTCACCAAGGCTGGATTTATTTGATCCAAAATACATCAAAAACAGTAATATTGTGAAATATGTTTACAATTTAAAATAACTGTTTTCTATTTAAATATATTTTACAATGTAATTTATCCCTGTGATGGCAAAGCTGAATTATCAGCATCATTGTCATCAGTGTCTCATGATCTTTCAGAAATCATTCTAATATGCTAATTTGCTGCTCAAGAAACATTTATTATTATTATCAATTTTGAAAATAGATTTTTATTTATTTTTCAGGATTATTTTATGAATACAAAGTTGACAAGGACAGCCTTTATCTGAAATAGTAAAGACATTTATAATGTTACAAAAGATTTATGTCACTTTTGATCAATTTAATGCATATTTGCTGAACAATACTTTGTTTTTTATTTCTTTAAAAAAAATCTTCTTTTTTTGAATGGTAGTGTGAATGATTTCTGAAGGATCATGTGACACTGAAGACTGGAATCACAGGAATATATTACATTTTAAAATATATCTAAATATAAATGGGTCATTTTCAATCATAAAAATATTTCACAATATTACTGTTTTTGCTGTATTTTGGATAAAATAAATAATAAGATTAATTAAAAAAAAACATAAAAAATCTTACAGACCTAAAACCTTTGAACGGTAGTATACTGTATTATCTTTCACAATTCAGTAAAAGATAATCAATAAATTTGATATTCAGCATAAAATGGTCATTCATGTTCACAAGCAAATACTGATTTAAGCCAAAGTGCATACTGCCCTCTTGTGGATGGCTCTTGAAGATATCACAAGATACTTGAACTTCACAATTTACAGGAAGAGTACAAAAGGACAAATCTCTCCTACGCTTCCTTCAGTTTCAAATACATTGTAATTAGAAGTACAAAAACAATCCATATATTTAACTTCTTTGGCAATTCTCTTGCATTACTTCTCACTGGGTCACCAGGACCTAATAAAAAAAGAAGATTTATTATTATAGGATTGTTTTTAAAAATATAAAGTACTAGTCAAATGTCTGAAAACATCAATTCATTCGTTATTATTCTTTTAGTTTTTTTTATTACTTAATATTGCAATTAGGCTATACAGTGTTAGTAATAGTAATAGTCAATCAATGGCTGAATAGGCAATATAACATTCTTTTAGTGTTATAGTCTTTATTCATATTTTGAATTAGCTTTTAAATTTTCATTTTTCCATTTAATTTTTTTTAAAAGTTGTTTTTTTATGACTTTGACTTTTTATGATTTTTTTTGTCAAACATTTTTCAATTATTATTTTATTGTTTTCTATTTATTTATTTAACATTTTAAGTTTTTTACCTAATGCTTAATAATTTTATATTATTTTATTATTATTTTTTTTATTTAATTTAGAACGAACTTAATCAAGCTAACTATGGTAACAAATTCATCTGAGTATCACTCCTTTATTATCTAATTTCCTTTCACATTCTTTATTAAAATAGTAGGGCATCACACACACACGCACGCATGCACGTAAAATTATAAATGTTCTTAGTTATCCCTCTCATTTATCGGGGTAGCATGACATGTGTAAAATGTTGAGCCTGATTGTCAGTGTTTACTTTAGATAAAAACAGCTTTTAGATCATGAGAAACTTACATTCAGTCAGGTTTGTCCAAAATTCTGAATGATACTGTAGACACAGGTTTTATTTTACTGTAAACCCTAATGCTCAAAATAATTGATTGGTTTGAATATAGAGTGAACTTAGTAAATAAAAAAATTAGTTCAAATTAACCTTTATGAGTATTTAAAACTTTCTTTTTCTTTTGAGTTCACAAAACTGACACATTTTAAGTAATACAATTTTTTTTAATTGTTTTGAGTTTTATGAACTTGTTTCTTTTAATTTAGAAACTTAAATTTAACTGAAACTAGGCTGTAATTTCTATTTCCTATGGCATGCTTTGCCATGACATTCAAAAGGGAGAGTAAATGGTACAATTAAGTGTTATACAATTTTGTTTGTGTGTGTGCAAGAATAATGTTAAGAGCAGATTTAGTAGTGTTTAATGTTTAGCTAATTTAGAAGAGTTTCTGTTGTGTGGGGTCATTGGGGGTTACCATCATGGTGACAAGTGATGAGCTTGGTTTGAGAATAGGTATGTTAAATGTTCTATTTTACTGTACTCATTCAGCAATTGCTAAGCTATGTTAATGATATAAAAGTATTGTGTTACCATTAAACAAGTTGGCATTTACTGAATTAGCTTTTTAAAGCTAGCCAAGTTTACACGAAAAAAAACTATTTAAGATTGCGATTACATGGTCATTTTATGTTAAATGTATGAATTAGCTTACAAAAATATTTCAAGTTAAGTTAAAATGTATAAGTACAAAATATTCTGCTTACTTATTTGTGTTTACAGTGATGCAGTAAAGTAGAAGATCATTATTTAGAACAGCCATTATGATTCAATACATAATTTTCTTTATAAAAAGCATTTGTTAGCATCAGTTATGTCATGAATTAGAACTGAACAATTGTTTTATTGCATTTAATTCAGGTTAAAATCATTGGTGAGAACTTACCAGAACTTTCACAAATATCCATGTTCATCAAGCCCTTTTGAAGTGACAGGGTGCCATTTAGCAGCGGGCTTATTGATGCTATTGCCTGAAAAGGACAACTTAGTTTATTTAAGCTAATAACTACAGTTAGTAAGTAACTAAATACATACACTACCATTCAAAGGTTTGGGGTCAGTAAGATTTTTGTTTTTTAAGAAATACTTTTATTCAGCAAGGATGCTTTAAATTGCTCAATAATAACAGTAAAGACATTCATAATGTTACAAAAGATTGCATCACGGTTTCCACAAAAATATTAGGCAGCACAACTGTTTTCAACCTTGATATTAATAATAAATGTACTTGAGCACCAAATCAGCATATTATAGTTATTTCTGAAGGATCATGTGACACTGAAGACTGGAGAACTGTCTGCTGAAAATTTAGCTTTGAATTTTACATTACAGGAATAAATTGAATTAAATTTTAAAAAATAAAAAAATAACAGAAAACTGTTATTTAAAACTGAAATAATGTTTCACAATTTTACTGTGTATAAGCAAAAACATAAAAAAAATTCTTATCAACCCCAAACTTGTTTAACAAACTTGTTAAATATAGCAATGTATCAATGAATGAATGAACAGCTCAGCTGAGCTCTAACATACCAGAGTCAGACTTATTTTTGGCACGATCAGATTGGTTCTCTATGCGGCTTGACTGTCCCGTGTCTCTCCCGTCCTTAACAGCTCCTCTCGGCTCAGGCATGGAGAGGACCAACGGCCTCTGGTGGTGATACTTTAGTCTGTAGGTGTCTGTCATACAATTATCCACAGAGAAATAAGTGGTCAGTGCTACTCCAGATCCTGGAGACACTGAAGCAGATGGCTTATCCCACCCACAAGATCTTTCCTCAGGCTCGCTGGACACCTGCTCCCCTCTTTCCTGGTCAGAACACGATTTTGAGCTCACATCTGATGAGCTTGGGCATGTGCCATTGATTTCCATTCTCTTGTGTACTGCGCTGGTGTGCAATGATGAAACGCCACGGTCGGATGCTCTGGAAGCTGTCTGTGATGGCTCCTGTAAAATTCTGGGACGGAAGGGTGGAGTCTTTATCTCAATCGGTCGCTGTGCGTGTTTGGAATGAGTTGGCATTGATGGAGCTATTGCTGACTCTTCCCTCGGCTGCAAAGGGTAAATGGTGCGATTAGGACCCGGTGATTCGTGTGGAGCGACTTCACTGGTGCTAGAACGATAAGCACTGTCTTCCTGCTCTGAAAGAGGGTTAGTGAGTTCATCAGAACTGTTACACTCTGAACTGCTGATCTTGCCCAGGCGGCGCAGAAGGGGGCTTTCTGGGCTGTGGTGCCATCGCATGGAAACTTCCTGTCGCTCTGCTTGAAGGTCGCCAGCCAATGGGTCTTTCTCTGCGTAGCCCCCTTTCCTGGCACCACAGGATGAGTATCTAAGCTTCCTTCTGTGAAACATTAAAACTCTTATTTAGATGTCACCTTTTTCATCATATTTACATATTTCAGATATTTTCTTATTGTCTCATTTAAACAAACAAAATGAAATAACAGCAATAACAACGAAAAAACTACAGAACTGGACTGTTACAAAATTGCCCTATACATTGATTGTAAAGCAGTCAAAGTGTCCATGATTAAAAGGTGGATTCTGATTGCAGGGATTTTTGGAAATTTACTGTTGTATAGATGTTGATTTTATATGGTTTCGAAAAACTTTTAAAACATGTTTAAGAAAAGTTTGCATTTAATGACTGAAATATCACAAATGTCATGTGGTATAACTTGTGTGAGTAATTACAGTATTTTTTTTTTTTAAATGAGGCTTTTTTCTTCATTAGTACATCAACGTTACATCACACTCACATTTTTATTTCATGCCCTTTAATAAAATGCATTTTAATTCATAAATTAAAAACATAAGGTGTATTCAAGTCATAGTACAAATTGCATTTTAATGCATTTCTTGAAGAAAAATAAAAAATAGAGCCATGTCATTGACCTAACTGTCAATACATTATTTGTAGGCATAAAAACAAGTTAGTAATCAGCTTGATTTTTTATTTGTATTTAACCTTTCTTTGAGGGTTTATATTCTTATATATTTGTCTATTTATTATTGTGATCAAACTGTGATTCAAATATCACCATAAAATGCTTTTATAAATGTGAACTGTATATTGCAACATATTTACAGTGTAAAGACAAAACCTGAAAATACCTTGAACTTGGGCTGCCTTTCATGAGATGTTCTGAGTTCTTTCCCTGAATTTTAACCAATTGTTTACCTGAGGAAACAAAATGCAAACCAATAATTTATTTTCTGAGACAGAACAACAGGCAATAAAGCCTAAAAGGTGGATTATTTGCATCTCTGCCATTGGTGTGTAGCAACAAAGGAACAGAACTGGCAAAATCCCCCTATCTGGATCACAGTGGGCACAGACACACTCACTAGGACACATCCTACTCACTTATTTATAAATAGACAGACTATTCATCTCTTTCCTGCCAACCTGCTGAGTTCCATGTGAGGATAAAGCCACATGATACAACATGTGCTCTAAGTCTAAGATTTAGGCATTAGTTATAGAAAACATTTTACAACTGATGATATTTTTGTATTTTCACTTTCTCTGTACTACTGTATTTGCCTCTTTACTGAATGTGTGATGTCCTACTGGCACATAAGCTTCTGGTGTGTGTGAGTGTTTTTTTTTTTTTTTTTTTTTTTTTTTTTTTTTTACTTTACTTTACTAAGAATGGGATTTAAAACTCCATGACTTCTGGGAAACCAAGATTCAGAAATAGTACAGATTTTAAAGACAGAAATATCAAGGGGCAGCTTTTGAGACTGTCATACAAGACTGATTGACAATGGTGCAACTAAGGCATTATAAAGAATTTGATTTATCTCTCTCTTCCTCCTACATCTCCATTTTCCAACCTAATATAACACTCTTTAGTGGTACAATATGTTTTAAAATTTAAGCTGCTTCTGTCTGTTTTTGCTCTCCTAGCAGGAGAGAGACGGATTTTCTCAGTTTTTGGCATGCTACCATGTGCTACCACGGAATTAGAGAGAATTACAGTTGCGTAAATTCACAAAGTATTCAAAAACATGACAAAACTGTAGATGAGTCAGTTTTTCGGAATGACTCCAAATGCCAGTCTATCTTTTGGGGTTTGATGGAGCTTAGTTTCATTTGTAGATTAAATTAAAACATCCTTCTGAGCACATGCTACTTTACGGGGTGCAAATTGTGACCTGAAATGCTCATTCTGTGAATAAAATATGTATTTAGTCCATGAAAGGGGGTTACAAATTATGTTCTCCACAGAATGAGCATTTTGTAGTGTGCAGATTCATGAAATGTAATGCAGCCAAGTAAGTGTTGCACCGCGCACTCAGACCCCACTTTGGGATGCTGTGCCTTCCAAGTCGGGGCCCCGCGTTTCACCTCGCTGCCCCACAGCGGGTGCGCTTGTGGTTCCTCGCTTGCTGCGCCATTCCACTCCAAAAGACCGGAGAAGTGTGCTATCCTGCTCCAGTAGAGTTGCCCAGTTGGCGAGCCCTGTTGAGTTTCTCCAACAACACCATAGGCTAGGTGCCCATATATTGTGATCCCAACAGTGAATTCTTCCACGGTACAGCTTCCCTGACTGCGAGCCCGTGTCTTTCCCTTGGCAGAGTCCGCTCTGCTGTCCCTGCAAGTGTTGACTCCCCCCTAACTAGGCCGAAACTTCTTCAAAGACATTAAATATGTTGCACTTCCCTAATGGCCAGTCCATATGGGTCATTTTCACGTGATACCTCCCTATGGGTGGGATGTGGATTCCGCAGCATCGTTTTCCAAATCTTGAGAGGGGGCGCTTTTCCAGTGTTGTCCAATAGTCTTGCTAAGTAAATTATACAGAACAGCAGTGATTGACCCTCTCGCCATAAGCCCTGTCTCATCTTCTGCCCCAGAAGGTGCGGGGGATTAGAAAGCTTATGCAGGGCGCTGAAAGGGGCAGCAATAGTGACGCTTTGTTTGGGATCCCAATTCGCCTGTACGTTCCAACGTTTTGGTTACGTATGTAACCCTCGTTCCCTGAGGGAGGGAACAGAGATGCCATGTCCTGTCACCACAGTTGCTGATCCACCACTGAGCGGCTGGTTCACCAGCTCAGCTCCTCAGCGAAAAAACTTAAATGTGAATTGCATCTTCTTACATATTTATACCCACGCTGCAGGGCAGAGGGCCTCTCAGGCAAGATCCCAATTCGTCCGACGTAACAGCTCCATTCCCTCCCTCAGGGAATGAGAGTTACATATGTAACCGAGACGGAACATCACGGGCAGGTGACGTCAAGACCAGGAAAGCATAAAAGCACATCAAGAATGACCGGTGTTAGATTCAATTAGCCGAAGCAAGTCGTTCACATGGACGAAGGAAGAATGGCAAGGTGACGCAGCATATCGATCCCTTCTCAGGGAACTATGGTAACATATGTAACCTGAGACGTTCTCTGTTGAAGGAACTCGCGCTGCGTCAATGCCGCTTTGGGAACGATAATGCCCAAATGCCATGCTTACAAGTGACTATCCCTGTACTGAGAGCGTTACTAGGACATAAGCACCTGTGAACCTGGGGCAGGTCCCGCATCACAAACGTCATGAAGGGAGACACCCGAAATTAAGGTCTTGGAGGTCACCATACTCCTAGTCGAATGAGTTCTTACAGCTAAAGGCGAATGGTGACCAGAAACCTCATAAGCAAGATGAATAGCCTCAACTATCCATCTGCTGACTGTCTGTTTTGACGCAGGGGAGTGCATTTTCCTTTTTTAGGCACCCCAAAGTAGACAAATAGCTGAACGATTTATCTCCAAATGGCAGCTATGTGGACATAAGTATCCAACGCTCTCACTGAACACACAAGGTTCAGCTTTCCTGGTCCTGATCTCCAAAAAGAGGAGGACAGAAGGCTTGCAAAATGATAGGCCACGGTACAATGGTCGGCACCTTAGGGACATTGCCCGGCTTTGGGTAAAGGAATGCCTTGACCATCCCTGGTGCAAACTCAAAGCATGTGGGGGTTACCGACAGGGCCTGAAGATCTCCAACTCTCTTTAGAGAAGATATGGCTAGAAGGAACAAGTCAGAAACTTATCTGGAACCATCTCAAGGGGCTCGAAGGGAGCCGCAGATAGACCTTCTAGCATAATAGCCAGATCCCAAGCTGGAACTCCTTCCCCAGAGATACACCACCCAAACGCACATGGTAAGAAGCTATGGCTGCCACGTACACCTTTAGTGTGGAAGGGTTTAGCCCTCAAGAAAAACGATTTTGCACAAACCTATAGCACTGAACCAACCAACCAACCAACCAGGCACTTTACTGGATCCCACTGTTGCATTCTGCACCAAGAATAAAATGCCTCGACACTTCAAAGCATAAAGTTTCCTCGTGGAGGGAGCTCTGGAGTAAAGTATAACCTCAGAGTCTATGAGTTGGGCCCCCTCAGAGGCCAAACCCACATATTCCATATCTCAGTGGTGGGAACGAAACTGTTTCACAGTGAGTGACTGGCCTAGCTTTATCTCTTTTATGCAGCAACACGAGCAGGCAATAGGACGGCCTGCATAGTTACTAAACCCCACACCACACCAAGAAAAGTGGTCCTCTAAACTGGAGAAAGCACACTCTTCTTGGCATTCAGGTTCAACCCCAACTTTTGAAAGTGAGTGAGAATGACATCTCGATGACGAACCGCCATCTGCTCCGACTCTGATAGAATAAGCCAGTCGTCTATATTGTACAGAATGCGAACAACGCATTTTGTAAACGTGCTGGGTGATAGAGCTAGGGCAAAGGGAAGAACCCGATACTGGTATGCTTCGCCCCGAAAGCAAACCTCAGGAAGTTCCTATGTTGTGGAAGGATGGAGACATGAAAGAAGCCATGTCAGAAGCAGAAGCCTCCACTTTGCCCGATAATTTACTAAGGGCAGGAATTGGCAGGAAACAACCGACTTGACTGCTTTTTGTCCCTGCTCAGAGGGTGCAAGCTTGACACAACCCCTTGTGATGGACCTTGAGTCATAAGCTCGCTGGAAACCGCTGTGCCTCGAGGCAACAAGGTGGCGAGGTTGGCAGAACGGCCCCCTGAGGGCACCAAAGTGGTGGGGGCACCGTATACTGAGGTGTACACCTCTCCACCCCGGGTGGGGCTGCCCTCAGAAGTTTGACACCAGTGGCGTCAGGACGAGAAGAACGGTCCTCAGATCTGCCTTCTGCTTAGGAGGCTTCGGCTTAGAGTGTCATCCCAAGCTCCATGATTTTTGTGGAGGGGCACAAGGAAAATCACAGCTCTCCAACCACGTCGGGTCCTAGCCCTTGATGACAGAAAGCGCTTGTCCAGTTTGCTTTTCGGACGAGCAACTTGTTTCTCGGCTGGCCAATAAATGTTTCACTTAAAAATAAACATAATAAATGTAAATAAATGCTATTAATTGAACCTTCTATTCATCAAAAAATCCTGAAAAAGAATTCACCATTTCCACAAAAATGTTAGGCAGCAAAATATTTTCAAAATTGATAATAATGACAAGAAATGTTTCTTGAGCACATGAATGATTTCTGAAGGATCATGTGACACTGAAGACTGGAGTAATGATGCTAAAAATTCAGCTTGGCCAAATCACAGAAAATGTAATTGTGCAGTTTTTTTAGGGGGGATATTCACCTTTTGGTCTGACTGAAAAAAGAGACAGGAAAGACAGAACACAGAAATCATGGGCTAGATTCATACAGTATAAGGACCAAAAGGCTGAACATCGGTATAGCACATGTGCTAACTGCTAGGTCAAGACTATTACATAACTGTTGATTGTAAAATATTAAAGGAGCAAATTAACAACACTGCCAATTTTTTTTTTATATATACATGAATTACCCATAGCATATCTATACAAGTGGAGCTGGTGAAGGTAGAGGGTTTCTGAAAACATGCTGCACTGCTACAGCAAATGCTAACTAAATATTTAAAGGTTGAGCACGCAAGCTCATTGGCTACTGATAAAGCAGGAACCAATCAGCTGTGCCCTATAGAGAATGAAGTGATTGCAAGCAGATTAAGTTAAGGACCTATTCGCCTGCGCCATCTAGAGTTTCATGACAGAACTTTGTATTTAACCCTCTGGGGTCGGCAAACGCGCCGGGCGTGTTTTGGCAGATTTTTTTCACATAGCAGAAAAATAGACTTAAAATACTCCATAATTTCTGGTCATACAGACTTAAGAAATATGAAAAAATAAACTGTTAAATGTCTACTTTGTTATGTGCCCACATTCAATCGAACTAAAATATTGTGCTTTTGTAAAATAAAGAAAATAAACAGGGTGTGCTTTCTGCCTCTCTGTCTCGTGAACTTTTTTCTGGAGCACGTCTTTAAATTTAAACAAAACTCAGCGAATACTATTCACCCAGGCATGAGCTATATATCTTTATAATCATTTAAGTGTGTAATTTTAAATGGCATTCTCTGTACTATTCTCTGTTTATGTAATCTATATAAAAAGAGAGAGATGTCAGCTGTTCTCTTACGAGAGTATCTCTCGTACTGCGTAATATCTTACGCTATGGGGAAATACTCTTTCCTCGAGATATTGAAGCCAAAAATTATCCTTAATTTTTTAAACATGCAAAACGCTTTTGCAGCAGCAAGCAGACAAGGGCGAGACAGCTCGCGCGCCCATTGGCTGCCTCGCTGGAAAAGCTGCAGCCTATCGAGTGAGGCACTGCGTGACGTAATGACGAATGAGGACGCTTCGCGCTCATTTCGTCATGTCCCGCCAGTATAGGCGTGGTCTCGCCCTATAAATACCCCCTCGATAGCTGTATTTCCTCTGATTTTTCTATTCTTCACGCGAAGCTCACGCATCGCTGGATCCAGAGTGAGAAGCCGCGCCGTTGACTTGTAGCCTTATCAGCGGGACGTGCCATCTTCTGAAGTCGCTGGCCCAGCCGCCTTCAACTGCCGTACCTGCTGCGCTTTCCGGCGTACTATATCCTTTTACTCTGCTAAGTGTGTGTGTGTTTGCTTACGTGACGCAACACCCATTTATCTGTTCTAAAAGAGCTGCGTCTTTTTAAAGATGCCTTTCTGTGGCTCGTGCCGCGCCCAACTCAGTGATGAGGACCGTCACGTCATCTGTGTGTCCTGCCTGGGTCATGAGCACGCGGCTATCGCGCTCGCGGATGGTGGATGCCCGCACTGCGAACTTCTGCCTATGGTGACTCTGAGGACTCGCCTGGCGTCGTTCTCTGAGCCCGCGTCCCAGCCTTCTGTGCCGCGCCGTAAGAAGCGTCGCGCCCAGCGCGCTCCCGAGCCTTCTCCAGCCCGCCAAAGCTCGCCGGTTCGCCCGCCTGCTTCGCCGGCTTCACTTGAGTCGCTCCCGGACGGACAGCGCCCGCCGTCTGCCACCGCTTCCGCTCCCGAGCTGGACGAGCCTGCTGAGGTATGCTCTCTTGTGGCTTCTGATAGCGAGGATTGGGCGAGCTCTGTGGACCTCCCCCCGCTGACGTGTCTAGCCAACCCTCTGGGAAGAGACCCGGCATTGAGGCTGAGCTGATGCGTCTGCTCACCCAGGCCGTGGAGAGCATCGGCCTCGAGTGGGAGGCGCCTGCCTTGCCGCCGCGCAACAGACTCGACGGGCGCTTTCTCAAGAAGGACGAAGCCCCGTCTAAGTCTAGGGCCGCCCCCTTCCTCCCTGAACTCCACGACGAAGTCGCCAAGTCATGGACCGCCCCGTTCTCCGCCAGGCTGCGCACTTCCACCTCTGCGGCTTTTTCTTCTGTCACCGGCGCGGGAGATAAAGGATATCTCTCCATTCCTCCTGTGGAGGCGGCGGTCGCGTCGCATCTCTGCCCGCCCTCTGCGGGACGGCGCGCGCAGACGACGCTTCCTTCTAAAGCCTGCCGGGTGACTTCATCGCTGCACGGGCGTGCTTACACAGCCGCTGGACAGGCGGTCTCAGCGCTGCATACTATGGCGGTCTTGCAGATTTACCAGGCCGACCTTCTCCTTAAATTGGACGAGGAAGGTCCGGGTGCTGTCAGTGTGGCAGATTTACGAGGCGCTACGGACCTTGCTCTACGCGCCGCTAAAGCCGCTGCTCAGGCCATGGGGCGGAATATGTCCTCTCTCACCGTTGCCGAGAGACATCTGTGGTTGACGCTGTCTGAGATGACGGAAGCTGAGCGCTCTGTATTCCTCGACGCGCCCATTTCCCCTGCGGGCCTCTTCGGATCTGCCGTCAAGGATTTCGCGGACAGATTTTCTGAGGAGCAGAAGACTTCGCAGGCCATGAAGCACTTCCTCCCGAAGCGCTCGAGCTCCGCTGCAGGTCGCTCTAAGCAGCCGTCTGCTCGCAGCTCGCAGCCTCGGCCTGCATCGCCCGCAGCCGCCGCTACACAGCGCCGCCAGGCCCGGGATCAGAGACCGCGCTCTCGCTCTGCTGGACGCCGCCCCGCTCAGCGCGGGCCCCGGCCGAAGATTGAGCTCAAGCCCGAGGCCTCGAAGCTTTCCTAGCCACTCTAAGAAAGCGACGGTGTTCGGATCCCGCTGCGGCCGGTTCCCCACCGAAACGATTCGCTCGTTCAGTTCCTTGCGATGTGACTGTGCCAGTGTATTTAGCAGTGAAGCAGCCGGTGTCTCAGCCCGCTTGCCTGCACACAAAAGCCGTTTTTATGGCTACCCAGATAAATCCAATAAAGAGTGTATTTTCTGGTATGCCGGCCACGGCCGATGGTGTTATGAGTGTTGTAAGAATGCCCACGCCCCAGTGCCCATTCCCACACCCAGACACAGCCCGCCACGGTGCGAGGCTAGCACACATAAATCTGACCCAGGTCGATTGTGCAAACAATGTAGTGAATGCGCCCATACAATGCCCGCTCATGCTGCATGCCGCGTGTCCCTTGGTTTCTGTAAAAACGAAACCAACACACAATCTATCGGCTCCGGCCGAAAGCGTGTACAGTGCAGTAGATGTGCCCGTAGGTTTGCGCCCACATCCTCCCGCAAGCACGCCGAATCCCACGGGATTCGCCCCGCTCACTCTCGCTGTGCGTCCCGCCGTAGAGAATTTGAGCGCGGCCAGGCTGCCCGCTGTGTTCAGCGCGCCCCCCGCCTCGAACGCTGTAAGCACGGCGTTGTGTTCCCAGGGTACCGGGGCTCTCGAGCCGTTGCCTGGTCACGGCCAGAGCCCGGTCTGCATCCTACCTCTAGCTATTCACGCAGAAGCGTGGTCAAAGCTACCCGGGGTATCAGACTGGGTGCTGAACACTATAAAGAGAGGCTACTCGCTACAATTCGCACGACGTCCCCGCCGTTATACGGCGCCCGTCGAGACTACGGTGAGAAACGAAGTATCTCATCTACTTCGAGCCGAGATAGCGAAACTGCTGAGCAAGGGGGCCATAGAGCCCCTTTCTCAGGCTCAGAGCGAAGGGGGCTTATACAGCAGATATTTTCTGGTACCGAAAAAAGATGGGGGCTTCAGACCCAATCTAGATCTCAGACAGCTGAACAAAGCGCTTGTGAAGCGCCAGTTCAGGATGCTTACGACCAGGGGAATCCTCGCGCAAGTGTGCCAAGGGGACTGGTTTATGTCAATAGATCTGAAAGACGCCTATTTCCAAATACAAATAGCGTCCCATCACAGGCGATTCTTGAGATTCGCGTTCGAGGGCCAGGCTTATCAATACACAGTCCTGCCGTTCGGCCTGTCCTTGGCACCCCGTACATTTACGAAGTGCATGGACACGGCTCTCGCACCCCTGAGACTTCAGGGCATGCGAGTTATGAACTACTTGGACGATTGGCTGATTCTAGCTCGATCACGGTCAGAGCTCATAGAACACAGGGCCACACTGCTCGAGCACCTCGAGAAACTGGGCCTGACAGTCAACTGGGAAAAGAGCTCGTTGTGTCCCAGCCAGAGAATTTCTTTCCTGGGAACAGTGTTGGACTCGCTATCCATGACGGCACGCCTGTCACCGGAGCGCGTACTAAGTATTCAGCGCGTCGCGGAATCCTTCCGCCACGGCTCTATAGTCCCGCTCAGACGGTTTCAGAAAATGCTGGGCCTGATGGCCTCAGCATCCTCTGTACTCCAGCTGGGCCTGCTTCGCATGCGCCCACTGCAGAGGTGGCTGAAGGCACGGGTCCCGCCCTGGGCATGGACCACGGGCCGGTGTCGCCTCAGGGTCGACCAATGGTGCGTTTCGGCTCTGAAACCATGGAAAGTAACCAGCTGGTATCAGTCTGGTGTGAGTCTGGGGACCGCCTCAAGGGTGAAAGTGGTGTCTACGGACGCCTCCACCACGGGGTGGGGAGCGCTGCTCGAGGGCAGACCGCTGGCTGGCCTATGGTCAGAGCAGGAGAAGCTCCTTCACATAAACTGCTTGGAATTGATAGCAGTCGACAAAGCGCTACGGCGCTTCCGTCCCCTGATAAAGGGCCACCACGTCTTGGTCCGGTCGGACAACAGGTCAGTGGTGGCGTACATAAATCGCCAGGGCGGCCTCGGGTCCGCACGCCTTTGCAGGCTGACGGAACCCCTCTTGGTCTGGGCCCAGCGCAACCTCCTTTCTCTGAAAGCGGCGAACGTGCCTGGGCACCTGAATACGGGTCCAGACATGCTGTCCAGAGACAACGTCCCGACAGGAGAATGGTCGCTGCATCCGCAGACGGTCCAGCTGCTGTGGGAAACGTTTGGCAGAGCGCAGGTGGACCTGTTCGCGTCCCGCGAGAACGCTCACTGCCCAGTATTCTTCTCGAAAAGCAGGGACGCGCTGGCCCATGCTTGGCCCAGCGGTCCCCTGTATGCTTTTCCCCCTGTCTCGCTCCTGCCTCAGGTGTTGGAGCGGATAAGGGAAAATGGATGCCCAGTGCTGCTTGTAGCTCCGCTCTGGACGAACCAGGCTTGGTTTCCGGTCCTGATGCGGCTGGCCAGCACTGCCCCGTGGCCTGTACCGTTGAGGAGAGATCTCCTCTCTCAGGCGGAGGGCTCGATTTGGCATCCTCGCCCGGAACTGTGGTCCCTGCACGCATGGGCCATCAACGGGTGCCCGCTAGCCTCCCGGAAGGAGTGCTAAACACGATCGCGCAGGCTAGAGCTCCGTCTACCAGACGGCTCTATGCCTCGAAATGGTCGGTGTTCTCTACTTGGTGTCGAGCTCGTGGCTTTTCACCTGTGGACTGCGGGGTTAAGGAAGTGCTTGCCTTCCTTCAGGAGCTGATGGATAAGGGTAGGACCCCATCCACGCTCAAAGTTTACGTGGCAGCCATAGCAACGTTTGCTAAACCGGTGTCTGGCCAGTCACTGGGGAAAAACGACTTAGTCATGCGTTTCCTACGAGGAGCTCGGAGGTTAAACCCTCCCAGGCCCCCTTCAGTCCCGGCTTGGGACCTTTCCACGGTCTTGGAGGCCATGAAAGGCGCCCCGTTTGAGCCGATCCAGCTGTCGGACATGAAGCACCTGTCCCTTAAGACGGTGTATTGGCTCTCGCTTCAGTGAAGCGTGTAGGGGACTTACAGGCGCTTTCTGTAAGCGCGTCATGTCTGGAGTTTGGGCCTAACGACTCAAAGGTCGTACTCAAACCGAGGCACGGCTACGTGCCGAAATCCCTCAATACACCGTTTAGGGCCCAGGTAATTTCCCTGTCAGCCCTTCCGGTTCTCAATAAGGAGAGGGACGCGAGTCTCCTCTGCCCTGTCAGGGCGTTAAGGGCTTATGTGTCCCGCTCGGCTGAGTTCAGACAGACCGAGCAGCTTTTCGTGTTGTTTGGCGGCCGTTCTAAGGGACTCGCCGCTTCAAAACAGAGCCTATCCAGATGGATAGTGGATGCCATAGCGCTGGCTTACACTTCCAAGGGCCTGCGGTGCCCATTGGGTGTCAAAGCGCACTCCACGAGAGGCGTGGCCTCGTCGTGGGCATGGTATAGCGGGGTCTCCCTGCAGGATATCTGTACGGCTGCGGGCTGGTCCTCGCCGTCTACATTTATCAAGTACTATAACCTGGAGGTGCCCGCCTTACAAGCTAAGCTTCCGGCGGTCTGAACTTCGGGCTTATCGGCCGCCATGCGGCTATGTGTACCCCTACGGGTCTGTTACCCCTACGGGACTTTTATGAAGGAGTGATGCTTCTAGCCTCTCCTCCTCTACTCTGTGTGAGTTGTGGTGATTGTGCACTAGATGCGCCCCGGGCTTGGCCCCGGGACTCTGGTGTTGGATCCCTGTCCGCACGGCGTGTTGCATGGGGTTCCCCATAGCGTAAGATATTACGCAGTACGAGAGATACTCTCGTAAGAGAACGTACTCGGTTACTAACGTAACCTCGGTTCTCTCTAGAGAGGGAACGAGTACTGCGTATCTTGCCGTGCTTGGCTTATGCTCTGGTTCGCTTCGGCGTTAGAAAATCAGAGGAAATACAGCTATCGAGGGGGTATTTATAGGGCGAGACCACGCCTATACTGGCGGGACATGACGAAATGAGCGCGAAGCGTCCTCATTCGTCATTACGTCACGCAGTGCCTCACTCGATAGGCTGCAGCTTTTCCAGCGAGGCAGCCAATGGGCGCGCGAGCGGTCTCGCCCTTGTCTGCTTGCTGCTGCAAAAGCGTTTTGCATGTTTAAAAAATTAAGGATAATTTTTGGCTTCAATATCTCGAGGAAAGAGTATTTCCCCATAGCGTAAGATATTACGCAGTACTCGTTCCCTCTCTAGAGAGAACCGAGGTTACGTTAGTAACCGAGTACGTTCTCATTATCGTCCTTTCATCTCATTATTCTGCTAATGTGACATGCCCACGGAGAGCGGGCACTATTCAAATGCAAATGATCTGAAGCAACACATTCAGAAGTGTAAACGCCCACATAAACTCGGTAAAACACACTACATTTAGTCAGATTATTGTCAATGTCGTCTTGCGAGGCTGTGAGGAATAATCCTGGGACATTTACCTCAGAACAAGTGCTGGTTTATTTTCACTTCGAAGAGCAAGGATCCAGCTGAGAATTGTGTAAGTTTTTTATTCTTGTGCTTTGTTCTAATTGTGATATAGAATAACGTTATGGCGCTTTTCCACTACACAGTACCAGCTCGCCTCAGCTCGACTCGACTCGGCTCGCCTTTGTTTGGTTTTCCACTGTGTAAAAGTTGTACCTGTACCTGCTTTCGGGTACTTTTTTTCGTACCACCTCCGGCGAGGTTCTAAAATGTGACGTGAAAACAATGCAGACTGCTGATTGGTCAGAGAGAATCGTCACTGCGTCATCATTGCACGAGCCCAGACGGAGTATCCTGAATAACCACGCCATTTTTAAATAGTTTGGCCAGGGATTGCATGATATACCCATACATTACTACTATTAAAACAGCATACACTCGATTTCCTCCATTGTCCTGTGTGTGTGTGTGGGTAGCGGGTGTGTGTCGCGTAGAAGATTGTCACGGCAGTTTCCTGTGGTGTCGCTATGACGACCTGGTACTATTGCGTAGGTACTATCTGTAATGGAAAACGGAGCTTAAACGAGCCGAGCCGAGTCGAACTGAGGCGAGTCGAGTCGAGTTGAGCTGGTACTGGTAATGGAAAAGCGCCATTAGTGTCTGTAAACGCAAAAATAGCCTACTGTTTAAATTTGAATCATGTTTCTGTGTGTGAATGAATGAACGCACTGTTACAGACGAAATAAAAGACAACATTTCGTTGACTAGTTTTGGATAGATTATAAAGTTTTTACTCAAATAGACATCAAATAAGCTTTTGTTAGCAGTTTCTGCTCATATGTTATATGTTATGCATAAATATATAGTATGTTATAATCAACAACAAGATGTTATAGTGTTTGTTCCAATGCAAGCTATATCAAAATAATGAATCCTTAACTTTGAAATATGTATGATAAAATGTATTGGCCTACTTTAAAAAAATAAAAAAGACAATTTTCTTTTCAAGATGTTTCCAACTCTAACTTTGAACCAATTCTATAGAATGGCCCATATAACCTATTTGACCAGGATTTGTTTCCAGGTATGACTAAAAATGTGCTTTTGACTTTCATTTATATTTTGATTATATATATATATATATATATATATATTTTGTGTGTGTTTTGTGTGTTGTGTGGTGTGTGTGTGTGTGTGTGTGTGTGTGTTGTGTGTTTTGTGTGGTGTGTGTGTGTGTGGTCATGTTTTTGTGATATATGAGGACACAAATGTGTATAATGACATGGGTATTACACTGGTATTACAACTTCCACGTGATATATGAGGACATTGCCTGAGTCCTCATATTTCAAATTGCTTAAAAAACATAAAAAACAATGTGTTTTTTTTTTTATTTAAAAATCCAGCATGTCTCCTGTAAGGGGTAGGTTTAGGGACAGGGGCAGTGTAGGGGGATATAATATATAGTTTGTCTTGTATAAAAGTCATTACGCCTATGGAATGTCCTCATATATCACAAAAACACAGCTGTGTGTGTGTGTGTGTGTGTGTTGTGTGTGTGTGTGTGTGTGTGTGTGTGTGTGTGTGTGTGTGTGTGTGTGTGTGTGTGTGTGTGTGTGTGTGTGTGTGTGTGTGTGTGTGTGTACTGTAGTGTTATATGTAATGTATATATATATATATATATTGTCCTTGCATTCTTTCTTGTGTGACACACCTGAATGAAAGGCTCATTATGCGGGTCTTTGTCTTCTCAGATGTGAACCAACTAATTATTCACAACGGGGTTGGGCCATTCACTCCCATCCGCATATTGCCTTTCCAAATAAAAAAATGTTTTTCACAATTTAAAACAATCTATTGTTTTATGTGAATAATTAGGCAGGATGATTTTCAGAACATTTTGAAGCAAAAACTCTAGGCGACAACATAAATTAGTCAAAAGTCTTGTGGACAGATATTTAGTGTTTTGTGGCCTCATTTCAGAAACTTTAATTTTTATTTTTTTCAATAAGCATACATAAACAATATTCTCTCAAAAATACAAACATGTACATACATGTTGCTCACATATTATAGCACAAGCCCTGTTTGTGCTAAATAGAGTGTAATTACACCTGTGCCATTAATATGTTTATAAGCAACTGAAAAAAGAACAAATGCCAGGGCATGTCAAAACATCTCAAGGACTCCAAAAACACCTTAGACCCCAGAGGGTTAACTAATTTCATAATTGATGAACTTTACACAGTTATTGAACTGAACTGAATCAACAAACTGAACTGACTTGAGCTGAATAATGAAACTTTTGACTTTTTAGAGCAACTTTTACAGCAGAATTTAAATTTGCCTTTTAAAAGTTTTTAAAATGTCCCTGTATATTACTGTGAAGCTGCATTGAAAATCTGTATTGTATAAAGCATAATAGAAATGAAGGTGACTTGACTTGATGCCATGGCATATGGGTAACACTCACTGTGATACAGCGGAGAACGCACTGCCTCCATTTTTGAGTCACCTTGATTATTATGGCCTTGACCCCTGAGAAAACACACCACTCCATTAAGACCAAGAAATCCAAAAGAAAAACTTCACACCAATCTTTACTTAATTTATCCTACCTGAGGTGCTGTGCTTCTTGACTGAGTTTGAGCTCTTTGCCTGTGAAGTTCTCAACACCTGGTGAGTCAGGATTGGTGGAACCACTGCTCAACCTATCACTGCTCTCGTATCCTGACTCTGTCCTCTGGATCATCCAATTATCACTCCGCTGTGCTACATTTGCTCCACCTTTAGGTCTGGTCACCATCATCTGTCGCTGAGACTCCTGGGAGCTTTGACTTTCAGTCTCCAAACGTGAGTCATCTTCGTAAATAGTCATCAGACCTTTTTGTTTCTCCTTCATCAGCCCTCTCTCATGGCCAAAGCGGCGGACACATCGAGGGCTTCCACGTTGTTGCTGCTGCTGACGTTGTTCTAGGTCGCTCAGCACACTGTCCACATTCAGGACCTCTCGCACTGGTCTCCATGAGGGCTTGGACTTGCCACGCTCGGGGAGATTTGTGGACCCACGATTGCAGAGAGATGATGAATCAATGTGACGACTGGTGCCAGTGGCCATTCCCTGGTTTGAGCGCAACTCCTGGGGTGATACACGAACATGTACTGAAGAATGCTCAGGTCGAGAGACTCGTGAGGAGAGAGTTCTCTGTCTCTGATCAGAATGAAACCTCTGGCCATTTTCAGGGGGAGAAGATGATAGAGTATATGTCATATCTAAAGAAAAAAAAAATTGTAAATATAAATATACAGTGGTCCAAAATATATAATATAAGCTACTTTAAATGAATTAATTTCTTAAATAACATAACATAATATAATTTAAAGAATGATTAAAAATTTGTCAAATGTCAAATTTGAAAACAAACATATCTTCTTCAAAATAGTGCAATTCCACAAATGCGCCGATGAGAATGGCAATTTTTGCGCATGATCTAGGCTATCTACTGCTGACGCGCAAATTAAAGAACACAGACGCAGTCTAATCATTTACATAATGACCAACGCAATCTACCAAGAGCAGCGCAAATTAGTGTTGGGTCGCAAATAAGCAGAGCTGATGCTCATCAAGTACGGGTCGACACAGGCACAACTTGTTACATGTAATCTGACAAACGCGTACAGATATATAGGCCTATATATATATATATATATATATATATATATATATATATATATATATGCAGATTTTATGCATATGCTTTTCTCAGGAATCAGCATGGCCTGCAACAAATTAAAAATAACATGGCTTGGCAAAAAATATTTTCGGATAACGTCTTCCTCTGGCATTCCAAAGAAATGAATACAAGTGGAAAATATTTTCTACCACGCGCTCTCTGTTCTCTGCGGTGTCTCCTCCTAGCAGCAACAATTGATTTGTGATTCGTTTAAATACTGTCCTCCCATAAATTTTGAGTTTGAAAGGGAAACTTCTACAAATGCATATGCAATATGGTCAGCAGCAAAAACAAGTCAGTCCAGGCCTTTTCAGCGCAAATTTTGCACTGCGTGACTTTAGTAAATCCAGACAGTAGTTTTTTAATGGCAAAAGATTATTTGCGCTGGCGCAAGCTGTTAATAAATCTGGCTTGTCCAAATGCTGTTTAGGGACACAGTAGATATAAATCATAGCTTCATGATGTTTCCATTTATTTAAATGCACATTAATGATGTTAGATAGGGCAATATAATGTAGTAATATTTACTAATTTAATTAAAGGAATCATATGTGAGATTGTGGCCAAAACTGGTACTGCAATCACTTTCAAATTACTGTAGAGCAGTGTATCCCCTCCCCCTCTCCCCTGACTCGAGGTTGCAGATAGGCTGCAGGATCCAGCACATTTTTTATCTGACACGTTTGTAGCTGCAGCTGTGGTAACTAGAGCAGAGCTGGCAACCCAGATGCCGCAACACTACTGACTTCGTGATTGGTATATAGGTGGATGGTGGCACTTCAGACCAAAACACAACATGACAACATCAACATCAGTTGAGGGCTGCAACTGCACTTTGTTGCATATTGTATTATGCTGAGGAGCCGAGACGTGTTCGGCCGTACAGCGATGGTCAGCAACCGTGGTGACGGGATGTTACGTCTTCGTTCCCTCCTTCAGGGAATGAGAGTTACATTAGTAACCGAGACGTTCCCTATCATGTTCGACGTAACGTCAACGTGACGACGTAATTGGGATCCCTATGGAAAAAGCATATGAGCACTAGGTCTAGCGTGGGACGCTCCGCAACGTCCGACTGCCGAAGGGGGGCAGAGGAACTCTACAGGGTTCGTCTGGATGGGGAACCCGACTGTAGCAAAAAAGTACACGTATCCGCTCCATGTGGAGGGGAGTGGCACAGCAAGCCGACACTAGAGCGGGAACTTACGTGTTACCAGTTGGTTGAAGCGAGCACACAGGAAGAAACAGGCTCAACACGTAGGCTATAAAACCTAGCGAATGCGTTAGGTGTCGCCCAGCCCGCAGCTCTACAGATATCTGTCAGTGAGGCACCGTGTGCCAGCGCCCAAGAAGAAGCAACACTCCTAGTGGAGTGGGCTCTCAGCCCGGGCGGGCAAGGCACGCCTTGGACTTCGTAAACCAAGGCGATGGCATCCACTATCCAGTGGGCCATCCTATGCTTGGATACAGCCTTTCCCTTCTGCTCGCCTCCTTAACAGACGAAGAGCTGATCTGAAGTCCTGAGGCTTTGCATTCTGTCCACGTAAAGGCGCAGAGCGCGAACGTACAGAGAAAAGCCAGGGCTGGGTCTGCCTCCTCCGAAGGGGTCTCAGGATCACGAGTTAGCCAGGCCGAATTCTAGGCATGATTCGTTGACCGAAAATGCATGCAGATCCCCTACCCTCTTGATGGAGGCCAACGCAACCAGAATTTAAGGGTGGAGGGAGACAGCCTTCGCTCCAACCCAGCTTGCTGGAAGGAAAGCACAGCTCTGATCGAGCAAGTTCGGAGTGTTCTCCTTGTGACAAGAACACCAGTCAATTAATAGGTTCCACTTCAACGCATAGAGGCGCCTCGTAGAGGGGTGGAAAGACATGGAGTCTCGAGAGGTCTGGACGCGGGTGCCATAGGGTGCCCCATCTCTGAGAGAGCATATCCTCTCTCAGAGGAATAGGCCATGGAGGGGCTGTCGCGAGGAACACCAGTTCCGGGAACCAGGTCTGGTTGGGCCAATAAGGCACAACTGACTAGACCTGCTCCTTATCCTCCCTGACCTTGCACAAGATCTGTGCAAGAAGGCTCACTGGGGGAAACGCATACTTGTGTAGGCCCGGAGGCCAGCTGTGTGCCAGAGCTTTCGTGCTGAGGGTCCCCTCGGTCAGGGAATAGAACAACTGGCAGTGAGACGTGTCTGGGGCAGCTAACAGATCTACCTGTGCGGCTGAAGATCAGCTGGACCACCTGGGGGTGGAGTCGCCATTCTCCCGGTAGCACCTGCTGCCGTGAGAGCTCGTCAAGAGACTGAAAAGTGTAAGCGAAGCGAAGAAACTGTCTGTTTTGAGGGAGAATTGAGACATGTAAGCGTCCTTCAGGTCGATTGCTGCAAACCAATCTTGGGGACAGATGCACTTGAAATTGCATTTCTGCGTAAGCATCTTGAACGGCAGCCTGTGAAGGGACCGGTTCAGGACACGCAGGTCCAAGATAGGTCGTAACCCACCACTTTTATTGGGTACAATGAAGTACGGGCTGTAGAAGCCGGTCTTCATATTGGCTGGAGGGACTGGCTCGATTGAGTCCTTCGCCAGCAGGACTGCAATCTCTGCCTGGTGAAGGCTGGGGGACGCGGGGCGGACTGAGTCTCATAGCCGAGTCTGATGGTACGGATGAGCCAGCGAGCCGGGCTGGGAAGCGCTAGCCAGGCTCCCAGACACCGTACAAGCGGGACCAACAGCACGACAGACATACCTGAGGTGGGGCAGTGCGGCGGAATGCAGGGACCCGACTCGGGGTGGCATAGCGGCCCGAAGTGGGGTCTGAGTGCACAACACTAACCTGACTCCACCAATCAGCAGGGGATGAGTGAGACGGCATTGGCGCGACCTCAAGCACATCAGGCTACCACTGGCGAAGCAAGAGGGGGCAGAGGGTGGCAAGGCATAGTGTCGCACACCGCCAACCTCGCTCTCTTGGGACCCAGAGATAGAGAAGCTGGTTTTGCTGAGAATTTGGTAACGCTGGCTGAGATGCCAGTGGTGGAACAGAATGATGAAGTTCTCCGAATGAATAGAATGAAGTTCTCTGCCTGGCCCAAACCGTGTATGCTCTTTCAGGAAAAACTGCTCTACCTGGTGCTGAAGCCCCCAGGGATGACCACGGCTACACAAACAGGACGATAGTGCAAGCCTTATGTGAGCACTTACATTCTCATTGATGGCGCAACATTCTGAGCTGTGAAAACAGCTGTTTTGCCGGCTCTCTGTGAGATCACGGTCAGCGCTGTCTGCGCTGTAACACCAACACCAGCTTTGAAGAGGCGTTCTCCTAAAGAGCAGACTCGTTTTCTTCTTTTGAAGTTTAACACTGTCAGAAGATTGTAGAGCAGGAACAGTAGGATATGAAACGACACCGTCCAGAAACACACGGCTTGAATGACGTCTTGAAAAAGACGCAGTGTCAAACCGTGTATGCTCTTTCAGGAAAAACTGCTCTACCTGGTGCTGAAGCACCCAGGGATGACCGCGGCTACACAAACAGGATGATAGTCCAAGCCTGATGTGAGCACTCACATTCTCATTAATGGCGCAACATTCTGAGCTGTGAAAACAGCTGTTTTGCCGGCTCTCTGTGAGATCGTGGCCAGCACTGTCTGCGCTGTAACACCAACACCAGCTTTGAAGAGGCGTTCTCCTGAAGAGCATACTCTATTTCTTCTTTTGAAGTTTAACACTGTCAGAAGATTGTAGAGCAGGAACAGTACAACCGCTCGGCTCCGAAGTTAAAGACAATATGCGACACACCTGCTGCTCGTTATATGCTCGCGCTGCAAACAGAGCAGCTGATGCAATTATTGCATGCCAATATGCATTGTCTCGTTTTAATACTCTTGAAGTAGATTGGTCTCTCAAGCCGATCCCAATTACGTCGTCGACTGATAGGAAACTAATGATAATGCATTAACAGTATTATTTTCTTTTATCTCAGGTAATACAAAATCCAACTGCTCATTGTTAGCTCAGGTCCATTAAATAATATAAACAGATACAACTTTTGATTTTAATTATGTATTATTAAATGAAATTAACATTAGATTAATAGATGCTTTTGAAGTATTTTTAATGGTTAGTTAATGTTAACTAACATGTTAACTAATGTTATCAAAAGGTATCTTATTGTAAAGTGTTATCAAACACAACTATGTGGAACCTAGTAAGACTAAGTCATTCATAAGGTTACATTAATTTTAACATAAATATTAAGCCTCTTTGAATAGATATATGCTTTCTGCAGCCTGTTTAATAGGACAGATGGTTTGCTGTTATTTTGAAGGTTAGCCAGTACTCAAACTTTTTTCCTGTGTGTTAGTTGCCCTTAGAAGCTCCGTCTGTCAGAGCAAGCGCCCCCAGCTGAAAATAGAAATGTTGAATCACAACGAGCACATGGCTTCTTTCATGTTTTCAAACTCCCAGAAAAATATCTGTAAGCTGTTATCTCAACTAAATAAACAGTGGCTCTGTATGCTGAAAAATTAAATGAAAAAATCATTGCATTGATTCTGTGGACACAATAATAGCATTTAAAAATTGTTAATAATATTAAAAGCTGATAGATTCAAAAATGTCTGATTGATCAACACCATTAGATGTAGGCCTACAGTATATAATTTCAGGGACATGTAGTAGCAAAAAAAAAAAAAAAGGACAGTACTACAGTAGCAAAAAAAAAAAGTCTAAAATTGGCTTATGTTAAAAGGGCTCATAAAAAGGTTTAGCAATTATTTTTTGGCGTGAGGATGATTGCATCCATGCATATTACCAGAGGAAACCATATTGCAATGTGAACACACAGATCTCCATAAACGAATCAAAATTGATGAGTGTATGGTCTACACTAACATTAGAATATGAGGTACGCAAGTGTAAATATTTTATGAGCACATCAGTAAAAAAGAGCATAATTGTTGTGACACTTATTTTGAGTAAATTATCATTAGAACTGCATTATTCTGTTGGATTTTTTATAGAGAAATATACAATAGACTCTACAAAGGCTACGGTCCACAGGATGATAATTAATTTTAGATTCAATAATGCAAATATTTCATTATAAATATGTATCTTTAATTAACATACCTTTGTGTTGGAGAGAGTCTGATCTTCGGTAGCTTCTTTCACTCTCTCTCCTTTGTCCTCCTCCGCGTTGAGAAAAATCTCTGGAAGACTCTCGAAACTTGCAGGGACTTTCTGGAAGCACTTTAACTGAGACATTGAAAAGGCAGAAATTGGTAGGATCAAAACTCAAAAGAGCTCTCACTCTTGGCAGAAAATTATCTTTATAATGCAATTCCTTCAAACTTTGTTTCATTCTTTTGTTAAAGGGATACGGAAATTCTCTCATGATTTACTCACCCTCATGTAATTCCAGATGTACTGTAGCTAAATGCTATTTTAACGATCTGAAACGCAAGTATCAAATGCAAAACGCAAGTAACTTTGTGGGCAGATCTCCGACGCAAATCTGAAATGGGTTGGTCTGAAGAAGCTACATTACTCATAGGTGTGGTTTGGGCGTAACGTGTAATAAACCAATCAGAGAGCCATCATTCCCTTTAAAAGCAGGTGTGCTTGTTCCATGGCGTATTGCTATTACAATGGCGGATTTGCCAGGTGCACGCCAGGAGCGGTTCACAGCCGAGGAGATCGACGTTCTCATCGGGGCCGTAATAGATAGAGAAGTGACATTGTATGGGGATGGGAGAAACCCACCCAAATTAGCTTCGGTTAAACAGGCGTATAATAATTAGGGTAAATGTGTAAACTAGATTTATGCCTATTTTTTCACATGTTCATGGACACCACAATGATTTCCCTCACGTGGTAATATTTTTCCTTGTAATTATGTATGGTTTGCAAAAATGGGAACTGCTGCGTCTGTGTAAATGAGAGAAGCAAAGTGTATACGCGTTGTGCACACGCTACATTATGGCCAAGCATGCGCCCTTAAAATAGCATCGGAATAACGCATTCCCTGTGACTGACCAGGAAAAACCTAGTCTGAAGTCAGTGGCGGAACTGTTTTCTGAAACTGCAAAATAGCACCAGGGAACATTTGCGCTGGAACACGCTTCCTCTTTTTGCTGAACCGCCCCCGAGAGCGCAAGTTCCTTCCCTAATTTAACGACGTGCGTATGTGGAGGGAAAAGTCTGCTGTGTGTCGGGAGCAAAATAGGAATGATACATGCGTTGGGGTACAAAGTCAATTGCGCTGGGTGCAAGATAGGGCCCAAAGTGAATGTGACGGTAATCCATACGACCCCAGTTGATGAATCAATGTATTCTGAAGTGAAACAATAGGGGTGTGAAAGAAAAATACTAATAAATTACTACTAAGAAGTAGTAATAAAATACTACTAAGAAAAATTCTACTTCCTGCTCAGCTACTGTTCGGACGCTCCTGCTTACTGCTCCGTGCTTTGCTCTATCGCTTTTATATTTTTTATTGCTCTATCGTTTATAGTTTTATATTTTATTTCCTTTTATCACCTAATTTTAACTTCAGCAAATCAGCACAGTGCTCAAACGCTTGATTACTAGAAAAAAGCAGAATTCTTGTCTCCGACCAGCTTTCCCACTGAAAGCTTACATTCCGGGGAAGAGAAAACACAACTGCCTACATTCATAAGGATAAGAGAAAATGCCTCCTCTGGAATCTACTTGCTGCACAAACTGCCAGAGACTTTTACAAAGGATTGCAGTTCTTGAAACAAAGTTACTTGTGGGACCACCAAACCAGACGGAACATACAACAGAACTTCATCATGGACGCCCTCAGCATACAGCCGGTGAGTCCCATGAATCTAGTCCTCCTCGACAGGCCATACTGAGTGTAGAGAAACAAACCGATCGACTTACAAATCGATGGCACAAACAGGGAGCGAGACCCAAAGGCACTCGAAACATCAGATTGTCCCGAGCATCACATATTGCTGCAATAGCATCCTCTACCCCAGATACGGCTCTGACAAGGATTGCAAACACTGATCTCCTACCACCGCCTATACATCTTGAGAACAGATTTGAAGTATTAATGAATGAGGAATCCCTGAATGTGATGAATGTGATCGAACACAGACTGAATCAGCCAGTAGCTAACCCTGCTAATGGGCGCTCAAGGTCGAGCAGACAGCGGCACTCAGCTCAGAGCGCAGCCGAGCCCAGGACTCTGATAGTGGGGGACTCTATAATCAGAAACATTAGTAGCAGAGACACAACTACATGCTGCCTTCCACAAGCAACAACTTCTGATGTAAACAGGGAACTTCAGAACATTCTGATGAAACATAAGACTGCAAATCGACTCATCATTCATGTGGGGAAGAATGATATTCATAAAGGGCAGTCAGAACTCCTTAAGAAGGATTTCAATGAACTTTTTGATACACTTGAAAGACTGAAAGTTCAGACATTCATCAGTGGACCACTCCCAGCAAGAGGAACAAACAGGTTTTCACGGTTGCTTGGGCTTAACACATGGCTGCAAAAAACCTGCAATATAAAAGGAGTGAACTTCATTGACAACTTCAATCTTTTCTGGAGTCAGAGGCAACTGTTTCAACAGGATGGGCTCCACCCAAACAAACTTGGTTCAAGAGTGCTAAAGGACAATATCTACTTCTCCCTCCATCATCCTTCTGCAGTGTGTGCCAATCCACTCAACCTGAATGGCACACACACACCTGGACATGGTATGAATGACCACAGGACTTCACTTCAGCACCTGAATGGACATGCGGCTGACACATCACACAAGGACAATGATAACACCACTCAGCCACAACAACCTCTGCTGACGGACACAATCTCAGCTGAGCCCTGCCCACAGAGCTCACCACAGACAGACTGTGACATACTAGAACTGTTAGAAGATTCAGCACCCAAGGAAGACTTTCTGGAAAACAGCCAGGAAATCCAGGACAGCATATTACAGCCTCCGATAACACCAGAGCAAGACACGTTATCCCTCTCTCCAGCATCTCCACTTCTGTGCTTCTCGGAGAAAATGGAACAACTGGTGTATGCTGGAACTAGACTATCCCATTCTTTTGCTGCAAGCCCCCAGATGTCACCCAAAAAACGGCAGGCCCCACAACCACCAAAGCCTGCGGGCCCAGCTCGCCCTCCCCCTCCTCCTGTGAGAGCTCTTCGGCCTCTGCCACAGCGCCAGGGCCCGCACCCTCCTCCAGCGGCTCGCTGTGTACCAAAAACAACTGATACCAGCTCTCAGTGATATGTGTCGGGTCCCCGCTATGATAACAGTAACTTTCTTAAATGTTTACAAAACAAGCGGGAACCCAGTGTGCCTGAATCTCTCTCTATTGCTGTTCAATTACATGATAGAAAGTCTAAGGCCTTCAAAAGCCGTACAGCAAACCCATCTAATCTGGTGCCTATTACACGCCAAACTAAGATCGCTTTGAGGACAAAAAGTACGACTGTAAAGTTAGCACTTTTAAACATCCGCTCACTTAATAATAAATCACTTCTGGTCAACGACTTAATAACCACAAACAACCTGGACTTTATGCTTCTAAATGAAACTTGGCTAGAAGACAGCTGCAGTGCAACAGTCCTCAATGAAACATCCCCTCCTAACTTTACTTTTATAAGTGTTTGCAGAGCAGGTAAGAGAGGCGGGGGCTTAGCTGCTCTTTTTAAAGATGTCTATCAATGTAAGCAAATATCATTTGGGAATTACCCGTGTTTCGAATATCTGGGTATTGTGTTAAAAGGTGCTCCACGTATTTTACTTATCATTATTTACAGGCCTCCAAAATACTCTCCAGCCTTTGCTGAGGACTTTACAGAACTGTTATCAACAATTTCCTCAGAGTTTGACTGTTTTGCCATTGCTGGAGATTTTAACATTCACATAGATAATGCAGAAAACAATATGGCAAAAGAAATCAAAACTGTTTTAAAAACTTTTGATCTGACTCAGCATGTACATGGACCCACACATAATCGTGGACACACTCTAGATTTACTTATCAGTAAGGGTCTAAACATCTCATCGATTGTTATTAAGGATGTAGCATTTTCTGATCATTTCTGTATTTTCTTTGATATATTGATCTCCCCTGCCATTGAAGCTAGATCTGTGTCTGTCAAGAAGAGATGCTTAAATGAGAACACTAGTGTGCTATTTATGAAGGCTATATCTTTAAAACCAAGCATATCTGCTGGCTCTGTTGATTTTCTCCTTGAATCTTTTAACTCAAAAATTAAAAGTGTAATTGATCATATTGCTCCTGTGAAAGTCAGGAAGAATAGTGGTAGACAAAAAGCACCTTGGAGAAACTCAACAGCAGTGCAAAACATGAAAAGACAAAGCAGAAGAGCAGAGCGCATGTGGCGGAAGACAAAACTTGTAGTCCATTATAACATCTACAAAGATAGCATCCATGCTTTTAATATGGAACTAGGCAAAGCTAGACAGACTTTCTTTTCGAATATTATAAACAGCAACTTAAACAACACACGCACTCTTTTTGCTACTGTAGAGAGACTGACAAACCCCCCAAGCCAGATTCCCAGTGAAATGCTCTCAGACAGCAAGTGCAGTGAGTTTGCTTCTTTCTTCTCTGAGAAAATCAATAATATCAGAAAGGTGATCAGCTCATCCTTGAGTTGCGCTGGGGTCCAACAGATCAGACCACTACCTGAGAAAGTAGTTACTATGTCTGATTTCGAAGAAATTGATGGCAAAATTTTGGAAGAAACCGTACAGCACCTTAAAACATCAACCTGCGCCCTTGACGCACTTCCCACATCTTTCTTCAAAAGTGTGTTAAACAGCTTAGAAGGAGATCTCCTAGAAGTGGTAAATGCCTCACTTCTCTCTGGGAGTTTTCCAAACTCCCTGAAAACTGCAGTTGTCAAACCTCTCCTAAAAAAGAGCAATCTGGATAAGACCATCTTAAGCAATTATAGACCGATCTCAAATCTTCCTTTCATAGGCAAGATCATTGAAAAAGTTATCTTCAATCAGCTGAACAAATTCTTAAGCTTGAATGGATACTTTGACAATTTTCAATCTGGTTTCCGATCGCATCACAGCACAGAGACAGCTCTCATAAAGATAATAAATGATATTCGCTTAAATACTGATACAGGCAAATTATCAGTGCTGGTACTACTCGACCTCAGTGCTGCATTTGACACTGTCGATCACAACATACTTCTTGACAGGCTAGAAAACTGGGTGGGGCTTTCTGGGATAGTCCTAAAATGGTTCAGGTCTTACTTAGAAGGGAGAGGTTATTATGTGAGTATAGGAGACCATAAGTCTGAGTGGACATCCATGACATGCGGAGTCCCCCAAGGTTCAATTCTTGCGCCACTCCTATTCAACCTGTATATGCTCCCAATGAGCCAAATAATGAGAAAGAACAGAATCTCTTACCACAGTTATGCAGATGACACACAGCTCTACTTAGCCCTATCGCCTAACGATTACAGCCCCATTGACTCCCTGTGCCAATGCATTGATGAAGTAAATGGTTGGATGTGCCAAAACTTTCTTCAGTTAAACAAAGACAAAACTGAAGTCATTGCGTTTGGAAACAAAGATGAAGTTCTCAAGGTGAATGCATACCTTCACTCTAGGGGTCTAACAACTAAAAATCAAGTCAGGAATCTTGGTGTGTCTCTAGAGTCAGACCTTAGTTTCAGTAGTCATGTCAAAGCAATTACTAAATCAGCATACTATCATCTGAAAAATATTGCAAGAATTAGATGCTTTGTTTCCAGTCAAGACTTAGAGAAACTTGTGCATGCTTTCATCACCAGCAGGGTGGATTATTGTAATGGACTCCTCACTGGCCTTCCCAAAAAGACGATAAGACAGTTGCAGCTCATACAGAACGCTGCTGCCAGGATTCTGAGCAGAACCAGAAAATATGAACATATCACACCAGTACTCAGGTCTTTACACTGGCTCCCAGTTACATTTAGGATTGATTTTAAAGTATTATTACTGGTTTATAAATCACTCAATGGGCTAGGACCTAAATACATTGCAGATATGCTCACTGAATATAAACCCAACAGATCACTCAGATCATTAGGATCACATCAGTTAGAAATACCAAGGGTTCACTCTAAGCAAGGAGAGTCTGCTTTTAGCTACTATGCCAGCCGCAGCTGGAACCAGCTTCCAGAAGAGATCAGATGTGCTCCTACAGTAGTCACATTCAAATCCAGACTCAAAACACTTCTGTTTAGCTGTGCATTTACTGAATGAGCACTGTGCCACTGTTCGCCCGACCGTTTTTACTGTACTTTATTTTATTTTTTATTCTAAACTGTTTTAATTATTCTTATTTGTTTTGATTCTTTTGTTTTCTCCTATGTAAAGCACTTTGAATTACCATTGTGTATGAAATGTGCTATATAAATAAACTTGCCTTGCCTTGCCTTGCCTAATATTTTTTTTAAGTATATACCATCACTTCCAGCTGTCATACGTGGGTTCATGAGTGTCGTGTAGCGCTACATCAGCATGTTTTAAAGCATGATATTACCGTGTTCTGAAGCTTACGTGAGAAGTGGCGGGGAGCCTGCATGAACCCGCATAGGGATTGTGGGATTGTGTGGTTTTACCTTCGAGGTTGTTCTGAGGGGTTTTTGAATCATCAACTTTAAGGAACTCATCCACTTGTGTTATGGACTCACAAAGAGGGATTATTTTTCTACAAATATTTGCTTGAGTTCATCTGAAGAAAGAAAGTCATATACAACTGGGACACATGAGGTTGAGTAAATGATGAGAAAATTTTCAATTTCGGGTGGAGTAACTCTTTAACCATTGCATAGAAGCATACAATTCTGTACAGGAATAAAGTAATGATGATGACTTACAACGATTGGATGAAGATTGCATTGGTGTTTTCTGGGATCCCTGATTTGTTCGTTGGGAACCAGCACTCACATCTCTTACACTGTCCAGTTTCTTAGAGCTTGACAGCTGAGTGTCTGCAACAGAGAAAGAGAGACAGAGAAATCACAGGGGTAAGTCTACATCCAATTATATATTTTTTCAAATGCAGTCATAAATACTCTGCCATTGCAAAAGTTTTGTTTTTTAAGTAGAAGAATTACATTTAAATTTTAGTTCAGTGTGTTTGAAAACAATAAAAACACAAAATAAATTGTAATACAGTAATATAAACTGTAAGAACTCTAAATTCTAACTTTGCTTTTATAATTAGTGTTCACATGTCAATAATTTGCAGTGTTGTTATTGCTAAGTAAAACCATCATTTTCAAAAAGAGCAGTGAGAACATTCTGTTAAACTTTTCTTTTTGTGCTCCACAGAAGAAAGATAAACCAGGTAAGAAAGAAACATGAGTTTGGAAAGAAACAGGAGATAGTAAATGATGACTGGGCTTAACTGTTGGCTGGTGTAATCTTTTACAAAATACAGTATTTGTAAGTAACAAAAACATTTATTTAGTCATAACACATGCAAGGGGCATATAATGTGATTAGTATCATAATGCACTACAGCTTAATAGTATCTATCTATATTGCTTTAGATTGACCGATTTTCATGGTTTATTCACAGCGAAAGACATTTACGATTTGATTCTGAATCTCATCCAAAGAAAGTTAAGTAATCAAATAAACCAATGCAATCTGCAACTCTTCAAACAGCTTTGGGTAGAGACGGCCTGCTAAACTATATTACATCTCTGCTGCGGCTGCACACTTCTGCTGGGAGAGAGAGAGGACAAACTTGCTTATCATGTGCTTATATAGGACACGCAGTGAGCCGCCCTAGATGTATAAAGAGAAAAAACAAGTGCATGGATTACTGCATTCCCCTTAGATGAAGAGCAATGTGGATACGCGCACATTAATACTGTATAATAAATCAAACAAATAATAATATAAAATAATAATACAGTTAAACTAAAACCACCATAAAAACAATAGAAAATGTATTGGATTTAAATTGACATTAATCATAATCTAATCTAACTTGAAGAGAGATAGATTTAAAACAAACAAACAAACAAACAAATAAAAAAAAAAAAAAAAAAAAACCCATATGCCCTCATAATCTTGATTCAAAATAACTTCCCCTCCCTCTTGCAGCAACATCTCTTCTCTTCTCTGATGACATGCTTACTGGCACGAGGGTGGGACAAACTGTCACTGACATGAGATCACAGCAATAGCAAACCGTTTCACTAGGATATACGTCACAACAGGGAAGAAAAAACTATTGCTTACAGCTCATACCGACTTTAATCACAAAACCTAATATGAACTGATCGAAACATGAACTGACTATGAGAACACACCAATGATTACTATAATACAATGATAAAACGAATACCTTTTTAAAATGTTCTTATAATGTTTGGCATTTTTCGTAGCCAATTTTATTTACAGGGACAGAAATTACAGGAAATGATAGAGTGAAAATGTGGAATGGGATCAAGAGCAACGACATGTGCACTAGGAAACGTGTGCATTTACCACTACACAAGGTTTCCTCAAACCTTGCCCTGGAGGGCCAATGTATTGGAGAGTTTAGCTCCAACCCTGATCAAACACACCTGAGCAAGCTAATCAAGTTCTTCAGGATCACTAGAAAATCATAGGTGGGTGAGTTTGATCAGGGTTTGAGCAAAAACTATGCAAAAGCAACATCATCACACTCTGTATACAGCCAGTACTCAAAGTGGGAAAAAAAGTGCCGGTACTCCCGAAGGTTTAAATCGAGTTCTGGGGCGTACCAGCAACACGTGAGAAGTGCTGGTACGCAAGAAAAAGTGAGGGTACGAGAGGGTAAAGTATGTGTGTTCCGGCGTACTTCGAGCACTGGGTTCATCAGCTTGTCACTGGGGCAGTGGCCAGATTTGAGGAACCCTGCACTACACCATGTCTCTGACACTTCTTTACAATTTTCAGGGGAAATTATTTAAAACCATACAGTAACAGAATTTGACATGAGATGAAAAATAGAGTGCTTTTACAAGTTTAAAGCTTTTATAAGTTCTGCCTAAGTCTTTGTTAAATATATAAACAGACAAAACATTTAATGACTAATTTGACTGATGTATGACTAACATTCTTTTTCAAAGCCAAACTTTAATAGGTAATGTTGTTTTTAAGCCCAGCATTTGAAGCAAGTGAAAAGTTAGCAACTTTGATGAAATCACGGCACTGCAGCAGTCTATCACTACCGAGAGAGCATCTGTGTTCTGCTCAGCAGAAGTGTTGCCAACTCAGTCTAAAGTACAGAGCTCAGCAGAGACTAGAGGAACAAGCTGGCACAGATCGCACATTAAACATCCTTCCAAAAGCACCAGAGGAACAAATCCAGGAAACTCATTAAGACCTTTCAAGATTGAGCAACTACCAAAGATACGCACAAAGGTTCAGCAGAGTAGGGACGTTATTGAGTGCACAAATTGCTGCACAACTGCAATAGTTACCCATGTACTGTGCTGCATCCAACTGTGCATGAAACGGCTCATACTAAAATGAAATATAAAAATGATTTTTCCCTTCTGTGGTCAGCTATTGACACAAATAATAATAAATAATAGAAAGAAATCAATGAATCTTACAGGAAAAAGAAAAGAAAGACAATGACTACTTACAGTTTTTCATGGGAAAATAAGAATGTTTTCCCATTCCAATAGGACTCTGTGAGTACGACAGACTAGGGAGAATATCCATTTAGCACATCAGTCAGAGGAAAGCAAGAATGGAAGAGAGAATGGAGGGAAAATACGGTAGAGTGGACTAGAGAGAATAACTGTGCAATGCAGAGGCCAGAGAGAAAGGATTAGGACAGCCAGGAAGAGAGAGAGAGAGCGATAAAGTGAAAGGCAGAGATAGAGAAAGTGCGCGTGGGTGATAATCCCTGTCCTTGGTAGAGTTCAGAAACCCAAGCAGAAATCAACTCATCCACCCAGCAAATGCTTGCTGCAAAACTGGGATTTGTGCTCAAAATCGAGTTACAAACAGACTATTGTAATGGACAAAAACACAATTTACATAACTATCAGCACTAATTGAAAGTGGTCTGTACATAATTTCCATACAAAAGATCATTCATAATAATAAAAAACACGTTAATAATGATTTGACGAAAAATTACTTGATTGATTAATATTTATTTTATTAACGTTGGAATCAATGTTGTTGAGTCCAACAGATTAAAATTGTAATAGACAAAAATATAAAAATTTTTAAAAGATTACACCCCAAGCCACACAGCTATGTTTTCAAGTATTAGGGCAAAAAAACAGCAATTTATTCAAAAGATTTTAAAATCAAATGAGCAGTCTTACCTGTCCCTTTCCCATTAAGAGGAGAGTTATAACGGGACCACATGGTGGTCTGTCTGGGGGCATCTTCATTGGACACTGCAGTACCATCCGGGTTGGCATAGAATAAGAGGAGCGGCTGGAAGTGACCTCGGATACATTTAGATGCCACATCTTTCCACTTGGAGCCAATCTAGATACAAGATATTGGATACAAGAATATGTCAGTACAACGAGGTTCAAATATCAGAGAGCTTACCACATTTTGAAAGAAATTGCCAATAATTGTCCCTTTAGGGGTACAACAGCTTGTCTCTGTGGCAGTACCCCTAAAAGCACAACTTTGTACCTTATTAACCCCTAAAAAGTGCATTTTAATACCTTAGAGTAGTAATATTTACACTTAAGGTACTACTATGAAGTTAGGTAAATAGGGTACAAAGATGTCCCATTACAGGTAGTGCCCAGTGACAAGCTGCTGTACCCAGTGTTCGGAGTGGGACAGTACACACTTCTATATTTTATTCTATAGCGTACCCTCACGTTTTTCTTGTGCATCGGCACCTTTCACGTGCCGGTACTCGGATTGCCCTGGAATGCAATTTTAACCTACAGCACTGGATGTATTGCAGAGTGCGATGATGTTGTGTTTCAGCCGTTTTTAAAAGATGCATCTGCAACCACAGTGCAATGCAAACTAGGACCCAGACACTTATTTAAGAGGCATATTTAAAAGTGCTCGCTATTATTATTCATGGCACTGATAACATCTGGTTTTACGTGTTGGGGAATCCAAATAGTAATTTTAAAGAGGTGTGTGTGCTAGCAAAGATGTTGTCAGACACTGTAATCTGCTCTGGTCCTATTAAAAAAAATGGTGAATATGTGAATGGTGTCAAGAGAATACAGTAAAACAGCATTCAGAGATTACCGTAATTGCAATAATTTGTGACGTAGACCTGACCTGTTGAAGAGAGAATGACTCCATCACCTATGGGAAGGTGCCACTCTTAAATTTGTTAAATAATCTTAATAGTATGAGTATCTGACTCACTGGGCCTCAGGCCAGAAAGCAGACAGAATTAAGCGACCGTCTGTTAGCTGCCTTAACACAGCACACAAAACGCATCACGTAGAGACTGTGTTTGTTGTAACTCTTTACTAAGCTCTGCACACTAAGCTTATCTTAATCAGTATGCACCTCATTATCATTCCGGTAATTACAATTACTTCAACTAAAAATAGATTCACTAACAAAATGTCCACATCTGAATCCACTTTTATACCAAGAAAAAGCTACATAACAGTACCAAAACCATGTATGGTAGACCCTATACTGTATACCAAAGAGGTGATTGATGTAGCTTGATGTAATTTGTTTCCTCGTTTCAATTTAGTTATATCATGGTCACTATTAAATTAAATTATGTAATGAATTATCATGGCCACCATTTAACTAAAACAAGGGTATGAATTAATAAGTTGTGGGACAAAGTTTTAATTAGTCATGATATCCTGTTTTTCCCCCACATGTCATGTGCAGGGCTCCATCTAAATGTGAATAAATTATGTATTTTTAGTCCTTATATATTTAAATGTAATTTATATTTAAATTACCTGGCTTTGTCCCTGCAAATACTAAATGGCAGTGCTTTAGGAATTCATTCTCAGGTGAAATACTCCACTAAAATTTAAAGCAGGGTATGATTTTCAGATGTTTGGTATGAGGGAGAAAAGAGTCATTCCACTGCAAATAAATCTGTTCACATAATGATAACAATAACTGTGCCAATAATTGTATGATTTCAGAAGACAAACTGCAATATAAATCTAAAAATGCATCAGATATTTGTTAGAACTCTTAAGTCTGGAAGAATATGTTGGATAATTTGTAGTTTTTTAAATATGTTGAGATATTGCATTATACAGTATAAAACTTATGCAGTTGTTGTCATTTAGCAAAAACTTTTAACCAATGTTACTGACAGTAACAAGGTCTGCAAGGTCTCCCTGCAGCAAGCTGAGGTTAAGTGCCATGATCAAGAACACAATGGTGGAATCTCATGGATCAACCCTTGTGGTGTTCGAACCATCAATATTTAATTTAACAGTCCAGATCCAACCCTCATTCAACACTTCTCTTACACTTATACTGTATGTATAAAAATCTGTGTGTGCTTTTGTTAAATACCTCTTTCACGGTTGCATCATCAAAAAAGATCCATTTGGAAGACTTGCTGTGAAAAGCGAATGCTAAATAATGTCGACTAGAGTAACAGATCATTCCCACCAGGTGCAGATCTCTTTTCTTGGCATTTTCATCAGTGACTCTATAAAAAAGCTGAAGAATAAACAGAGAAAACAGTCAAACTGACATTTAAAACTCACAGAGTGAAGAAAAAGAAAGACTGGAGATATTTCGAGGCATTGTGCTTAACAATGTGTCACATTTAGTCTACTGCAAAACGTCTCAGGTTATGACTGTAATCCTAGTTTCCTGAGAAGGGAACGAGATGCTGCGTCAATGACGCCTTGGGAACGCCTCTGCGTGATTGTGTCTGAAGCACGTATGTCAACTAGTCCAATGGCGAGAGTGGGCGTCATGGGAAAATGACGTCACGACCAAGAAAGGATAAAAGCACATCCGGTATAACCGGCGTTAGCTTTGAAATAGCCAAAGCAAGTCGATCACAGGAATGCAGGAAGTATGGCAGGGCGACGCAGTGCCTCGTTCCCTTCTCAGGGAACTAGGGTTACAGTCGTAACCTGAGACGTTTCCTTTCCAGGCTATAGAACCTCACAAATTTGAGTGGCGTGGACCACCCTGCCGCATCACAAACCTCTTGAAGGAAATCGCTGATAATAAGGCTTTAGAGCCCGCCATATTCCGAGCAGAATTAGCTCTGGCCACCAAATGGCAAGGATGGCCAGATGACTCATAGGCAAGAGAGATAGCCTCAACTATCCATTTGCTGATTGTCTGCTTAGAGGCTGGAAGACCCTTCTTAGGTGATCCAAAGCAGACAAACAACTGATCTGATTTTCTCCACGGGGAAGCCCTGTGGACATAAGTATCCAGCGCTCGCACTGGACATAAGAGATTCAGTTTTTCCTGGTCTGAAGAAGCAAACGGAGGAGGACAGAAAGCCTGCAGCACAATGGGCCTCGGAATATTGATCGGCACCTTAGGGAGGTATCCCTGTTTAGGGTATAAGAATGCCTTGACCATGCCGGGTGCAAACTCAAGGCAGGTGGAAGAAACCGAAAGGGCCTAAAGGTCTCTGACTCTTTTGAGGGATGAAATAGCTAGAATAAAGATATTCTTGAATGTCAGAAATTTCTCTGAAACCGACTCTAGAGGCTCGAATGGAACCCCTGACATGCCTTTCAAAACTATTGCCAGGTCCCAAGCCGGCACCCTAGTGCGAGTTGCAGGCCTCAGCCTCAAGGTGCCACAAAGGAAACGTATGATCAGGGGGTCTCGACCCAATGATGTACTACCCACTGGTGTGCGGAAAGCCGCCACGCCTCGTAGACCTTTAAGGTGGATTGACATAAACCTGATACAAAGCGATCTTGCAGAAACTCAAATACCGTACTAACTGGACAGTTAACTGGATCCCACTGATGCTTGTGACACCAAGAAGTGAAAACTCGCCACTTTTGTACATATAATTTCCTAGTAGCTGGAGCTCTGGAGCTTAGGATGGTTTCAACAACCTCAGTTGATAGACCACTCTCTATGAGTTGGGCCCCCTCAGACGCCAAACCCATAGTTTCCAAATCTCTGGCCGGGGGTGAAGTATCGTGCCCCCTGCCTGAGACAGAAGGTCTCTCCTGATCGGGATCTCCAAGGGAGGGCCGTTGAGGACATAAATTAGGTCCGCAAACCAAATTTGACTCGGCCAGCGTGGTGCTACCAGCAGTAGACTTATTTCGTCCTGGCGGACTCTCTCCAGAACTCCTGGGAGCAGAGCAGGAGGAAATGCGTACAGACGTAGCCTTGGCCACGTCTGCACCATAGCGTCCAGCCCCAGGGGAGCTGAGTGAGTAAGGGAGAACCATAGTGGACAGTGTGTCGTGTACTGAGACGCGAACAGATCCACTTCTGCCGGACCGTAAAATTCACATATTTGCTCCACCACCTCAGGGTGGAGTCTCCAATCCCCTGGCCCCAGCCCCTGCGTTGACAGGGTGTCTGCTCCTATATTCTGGGACCCTGAGATATACACCGTATTTTCCCTAGGGACCACAGAAGGATCTGGTGCGCCAGTTTGCAGAGTGGACGCGAACGCAGACCCCCCTGACGATTTATGTAAGAGACTACCGATGTGTTCTGTACGGACAAGATTTTTGAGGAGAAGTACGGGACGCAACACTCTCTTTTTGTTGCGCTCTATATGAGGAGCTGGACGGCTGAGGCTGCTCATGCCCAGCAGCCCCAGGAGGTTGGGTGTGGCGAGGGAGATACTTTTTAAATGCCTCCGATTGTTTCTGGGGCCTTCAGGGACGATGCTGAACCGGGAGACAGATAGCTCGCAATCGTCTGTTCAGCCGTGGGCATCGTCCAATAGCCATATTCTTTCAGCCCCCTTACATCAAAATATACATGGACTTGGGGGCTAAAAAGATGGGATGAATATGGCTTATTCCACGATCTAGACAGCTCACTGTACAGCTCAGCCCCTTGATGGAGGTGATGCATTAGAAGAAAGGAAGCGCTCGTCTAGTTCGATTTTAGGACAAGCGCCCCTTTTCTCGGCCAGCCACTCAATATTTAACTTTGCCATGGCACGAGTTATCACCTCCACCAGCTCCTCATATGCTGGGGAAAGAGGTGGCGAATCCTCTTCCCCCTTATTTTGTACATCACCAATGCTCAATGCATATAGTTCCTCGGAACTAGAGCACTGAAGCAATCACGCAGGGGCATTCCCAAGGCGTCATCGACGCAGCGCGAGTTCCCTCGAAAGGGAACTGCAATCCCATCTACAGACTTTGATGTCTCAAAATCAACATAACAGGTTAAACTGCTTCCAGCTCAGGTGGTTCAAACTGGATGGTTTTGTCATATCGTGCCAAAGTTTGTGATGTCTCCTCTAGTGTAGTGACCTAGACATTATGTGATATTGGCCTGCAGCACTCATATGACTGCTGAAGAGGAAACTGAGGTCTAACAGAGGAGAGTATGGCACAAGATGGCTAACTTTAGCATCACATATTTGCAAGCAGACATGTAGCATTTAAATGTTGTAAATATGTATGTAAAATTCCGGGAAGGTGTATTGAGGCAAGTTGGGGCTAAATTCTGCAGAACAGTGGCCCTCCAGGACAGAGTTTGGACACCCCTGATTTAACTAAATTAAAAAAAGGGAATGAATTAGTCCAACATGGCCATAGTTGAAGTAAAACGAGGGAACAGATTAATACAACATGGCAACGATTTAGCTAAAACAGAGGGGAAAAAACAATATATCATGACCACAAATTAAGAATTAATTCAACAAATTGTTCTTCTGTTTTAGTTAAATTGTGGTCTTGTAGTACTAATTCATTTTCTCACTTAAATTAAATGGCCACAATGTGCTTTTAAAACATTCTCGAAACTTGTTTAATCACATGGATCAACAGGTTTTGCATAAACTTGTGGAGGTCATATCAGCAAAAGTGAGATGTACCAAATACTAAAGAATTCTACAATCATATTCATTTTTTTTTTTTTCATTAATCTTTAAGTTAATGACATAATTTTCAATTAAACATTTTAGGTCATATCAGCAAAAGTGAGATGTACCAAATACTAAAGAATTCTACATTCATATTCATTTTTTTTTTTGCATTAATCTTTAAGTTAATGACATAATTTTCAATTAAACATTTTTAAATCAATTAGAAAAGTGCAAAAGAGAAACTTTGAGACTTTTGGACACTGCACTAGAGTCTATAGTTACTGTTCCAGACACTACATGAACCTAAGAGGATATTAAATCAAGTAAAAATGCATAATAGATGGTTCATTTTAAACTTGTATGCATATCACTCAGCTACAGTCATGCAGAGAGATTTGATCCTCACACCCTGAAAGATTGAGGTTTGGGCCCAGAGAGCGGATGACATCTTCAGTGAGATCAGACTGTTCAGCGTCCCACACAAAGCCAATGGTGACAATCTCTGGGCAGTTCATTAGCACACGTCGGATTTTTATACTCTGCCCACAGTTACTCTGCAATGCAAAAGATCAAATTACAAATTACAGATCAAATGACATGGTGCAAAATGTCAAACAAAGGCATGCTGAAGCAGTATAATAATAATAATGTTTAATTTGCAGTAATTGATTACATGTAATCAAGATTATGTAATCAGATGTTTTAAAAAGTACTTGTAATTAAATGATATTATGTTTTTTAAATTGTTGTTATCAGACAACAGTTACTTTTTTATTGATTACATATTATTCACACAATGGAAGTGTCACATTGGTTTGGGTTTTGGTTCATTTATGTTTTCATGTCTTTTCTTTTGTAATTTTGCCTCAGTCATGTGTCCTGCTTCCTGTTTGTTATGTGATTGCCTGTGCTCATAGACATCATATAGATAGACGCCCTATCGACCGCTACTGCCTATTGGCGCGGACGAGCCGTGCTAGCTACGATACATGTAGCTACGATACAGGACACATTGAATATTTTATTCACAAAATACAACCAATAGTACGGTAATGTTAAATGTAAAATTTTACTTGTGAAAAGTAATCCCCGAGTGATGGTCCTCAACTGCTGCTATGCAACACAAATAGGAGTATGACCGATTTAAGATGGCGGCCGCATTTCTTGCGCCACAGCGGCCAATAGGGCATCTAGTCTCTAAATGATGTCTATGCCTATGCCCCTCATGTGATCCTGTCATGTGCTCCATGGTTCATTTGTCTTGTTCTGAATGGTTCCTTGTCTATGTGTCATGTTCTCATTGGTTCATTGTTGATTATTGACAGGTGTTTATTGTTAAGTCGTTAGTCTTTGTGTATAATATCGCCCTCATGTTGCCATTGCCTTTTGTTAAGTTTGTGCAAAGGCTGTAGGTGAGTTTCTGTTCAGGTTTAGGTTTAGGACGTCAAGTCTTTGTTTAGTTTGTATTTTGTTCATGTTTGGATTTAAATAAAGCTGCACTTGGTTTCGTCTACACTTGCCTCCAGTGGACTTGTTACAGGCAGTAAATCATTTATAATTGATCAATTCTCCCTATGTATGAAAGGCCCTTTATGAGTCAAGTATGTATAGTTAAATTTGGAAGTATTAGCTATTATGTCCACTAGGTTGCAGCCTACCCTCAACTCAAGTTCATTGCAAGCATTGCATCAGCTGTAGCTCTGGTTGCATTGAGGCAATTGCCAGAGACTTTGGGTCAGGTGGACTGTTAGCGCTTGGTTCCTGATGCAATTTGCCTGTTCTAATGATACCTGAGTGGTTTTAGGTAGGTGTGTGTCAATGACGATATAAAGATAAAATAAAGAGATATAGATCTGTAAGTGCACAGTTTGTCACTTTGAGATTGTTTCTAGTCAAGGTTTAATATCGTGATATGTGACTATTCATCCTAATGCTAAGCTCATGACTGGTAGTGAAAGACGTCATTTGTATAATGTTGTCTAGCGTTATGACTATTCCTGCTGTAATCATTTAATTGCTGCAGTGGATAACTTTATAAAGAGAATTATTGTTCTATTTCTAACATATATTATCTTAATATTGTTCTAGCTTGTGAGCATAATGCTGTACTATTTGTGATGATGATGATAATATTGCAGTTAGTAATTATTCCTCCTTTCTGATTATTTTAGAACCACACCCTTGTATACTTATACATGCATATTGTGTAGATTGCAACCTGAAAGTAATCCCAGTATGCCATATTATGCTGATTCTGAATCCTAATCATTCAAGTAAACCTATATCAACCTAATTCTGTCTTCCTGAGTTGTGACATCATGTAGTGAATGCAACATATTACCAGTTAACTGAGTCATTCCTACATCTTCCTAACACCCTAATTCTTATTTTTCATCTTTTAAACTTTTCTTCCTAAAAAAGCCTACCACTTCCATTTAGAAAGTCTTCAGTTTCAGGGAGTTGCACACAATGACCAGCCACTAGTCCGTTGGCTATAACCAGGGTGCGATTTGTGAAAAAAAAAACAGAGGGGGGGATGTTTTGAAACATTTTTATTCATAAAAATAAATCATGAGAACATGAACTTCACTGCATTTGCAGGAATTGTAAAATCTTCTTTCTTATTAACTAGCCTAACGCAATATTTTTACTCTAATAGCTTATCTTTCCCCACACATATGAACTGTGATCATGCACAACGTAAAAACATGCAAGAATTAAATCCCCCTCCCAGTACCATGGATAGTGCCACTTGGCTAGACATTTCAAAACACTTATTTATGAATGGCAAAATTAAATGGCATAACGTAGTGTCAACTTAAACATAAATAGGCTATAGTGTAGGCTTATGCATCATACTAGGAAAACCGTCTTCCTTGATGATGGACTCCGTCGTCTTTTTCTGCTTTCCTGTGGGAGTGTCATCTGCGGCATGTCGTCCATCTTTTACCCACATTTCTGTGAATCTCTGGGCAGGGAAGTAGGCAACCCCTGGCCCATTTACGGAAATGAGCAGTAGGTTGTTCAGTGTGGAGACGTTTATTCAGTTTCTTTCGTCTGTAAGAATACGGTTCATGGCGCTGAATCCCCTTTCACACTCAGCTGTTGACACTGGGAGTGTGGAGACGGTGATGAGCACTTTGCGCAGATTGTCACCTGTGATGCCATGACACTTGAATTGGTGGAATTCCTTGAGGAGTATGGTACTGGTTGCAGCCTCAACAGCAAAAGTCTTCTGAATGGTGAGAAGTTTGTTGTCTCCATATAGGATGCGCTCGTCTTCATCAGATGGCCAATTTGATGGATTAAGAACAGCTGCATCAGAAATAATTCCGTTGCCATCCAGCCTGCGATCAATGTTGTCGGCCAGTGAAAAGAACAGTCTTTCACGAAAGACCTCTCCCTTCCGATGATCACTGTCACTTGGCTGAGACACATTCACTCCCTTGAAAGAGTGGAAACTTTCAAATTCCTCCTTCAGGCCTCTTGCGTTCACACCATCAGCTTGCCGCATAGATCTCAGTGTTCTCAATGCAACACCCAACTCCGCACTGGCACTGACAGCTGTGGCATCTCTCCTCTGCAGAAACAGGGACAAGGCTTGCAGGGTTTCCAGCGCATCTTTTACCAATGCAATCTCCACCAAAAAAAGCCACTGTGTCATTTTACCATGAATGCCCCGACATTTGGCTCTTTCCACGGAAGATCTGGATTTGTCTTCCATCAACACTCCAAAGAGTTTGACCAAGGCTGGATAGCTTTGCCAGAGAGCCGTTACAGACGTGCAGGATGAGGACAGCCAGCGCACATCAAATACTCTTCCTATCCTGCGAGCGTGCATGCCCAGATCAGAAGCTGCAGACTCAAACTCTCTCATATGTTTTGGGCTTTGAGAGAAAAATGAATACAGAGAGTCAATGAACATCTTAATTTGCCTCTGTAATTTGTTTCACAGCATCATGGACCGCAAGTTCTAACTTGTGGTTCATACAGTGAATGACAGTCAGGTTAGGGTTTATCTTCTCACGTAGGAGTGTGGCTGCTTCCCTGTTTCGGCCCATCATAGCAGCGGCCCGTTTCTGTTGCAAAGCCAATATGCCGGGTGCGCAACATGTCTTCAGAGATGCCCTGTGTATAAAGGCTTTGGAGCAGGATGTCACAGATGGCCGATCCAGTGCACGACTGCAGCTCAACAAGTTGAAGGAAAAAGTTGCAGACCTCACCCTCATAGGGAATCCTAATGTAGATGATTAGGCATGTTTTGTTTGACACCGTTGTGCTCTCATCAATGAGAATACTTAACTTATCAGATGAGTTTTTGATAAAGTCCACTAGCTGAGTTCTCATTTTTTCTCCAATAAACATGAGCATATTACGACAAGCCTTGTCAGAATGCAGCATACATCCTAGGTTTACGCCATTCAGTTGTTGTGTATCATAGTTGAGTTCCACCAGCTGTGGCTGAATTTTGAATAAGTTGTTTTGGCAGATCAAACAGGCTGTACGTATGCAATTTTCAGTTACTTTTAAAGTCTTCTCATTGTGTTTTTCTCCACAGAGCTGCACTGTTATCTACTGCCTTTTCAATTGCTGTCTAGCATATTCTCTGCAAAATTTCTATGCATTTGATGTGGGACTGACACTTTCCATGTCTGCTTATTTTGTCATTTAATTTTTTTGCAGACTTTGCTTTATGCAATTAATAAAATGCAGAGTCTATGTGAAGCCTCGCTAGTGTATATGGGCCTAAATCTCTAATGTCAGAGCAAGCTGTACACTGAACTGATCCGTCTGTGGTGACAGCAAGCCACTCTCGACCCTCTCTCCATTTAGCAAAGCGCCCCGGCTCAACGCAACCTCCCACAATAGCCTCAGAAACCGAATCATTAGCTTGCAAGTCTGGGTTGTATGGTCCTTGTTCATTTGAGTCAACCTGGGACTGTGAGTTCTGCTGAGGCTGGGAGTTGCCGTCCATCCTACCTGTAGTAACATACTCATTTGCAGTTTTAGGATTTTTTTGTGACGGTCCTCTAAATAATATGCTGCTCTGGACCCTTTTCATTGTTCCTAGCTAGCTAACGTTAGAGTTTTTGCGCTGAAATATTATGTTTGTACTTGGTGACATTCTGAAAAGCCGTACATGGATCAAAGCTAATGGACAGGATCAGATAAATCAGCCGCAATGTCATCTATTGTCTCAGAAGGCTAGCGCTGACAGTGGGTGGTCCATTTCGGATTTTATTGTTCTATCTCACTGACAGTTCACATTACAGCGCTTTACATAGTTTAATAGGCTAGGCTACTTCAATATATCAGCCTCTGCTGAACCATGGATTGATTGCAAAGTTAAACCATCACAGTAGAAACAGTTTTACTGCTGCTGTTAAAGTAATAATGTTAACGTTACATCACGATGCTGATCTACAGTGAAATGATAGAAAAGATAGATGCATTATCTGTGTTAGTTAATTCGCCTCATTTGCGCCGCAGGACCTCTAGATACGCATAAACACGTCTTTACATTGACTTAATATTGAATCACTTGCGAATCACTCGCGCCAGACGCTCAAGAGTGAGTGAGTAATCAAAAAACCTTTGCTTTAGCCTCAATTGAGTGAAACACCGTATGTGTAACTTCGGCCATGGCCATTCTCAGTGGTGTGACTGGGACGCTAACTCTGCCTGTCATCATAGAAACAGATAATCAGATTGTGATGTTTATTCCCGCTTCAGTAATATGCTGAATATGCTGCCTTCCTTTCGACGCACAGCTCCACTGCCCAGCGGACCATCTCGCAAGTGTTGATATTACTCGTGAGGTGTAACCAATCAGATAGCACCGTGGGTGGGACTTTGAGCAAGTCTGCTGTGTGGTGATTACAAAGCCAGCCAAAGTAGCGCATTTTAAAATAAAATTTACTTTAATCAAACCATGGATCGGTGATAAGTTTTGCGATCCGTCTCGCCACTAAGTGTAGTAGCACTGATCACTTTGAGGGGGGGATAAATTTATCCCCACCGCTGATAAAAAATAATTAAGCAGAGGCAGGGATACATTGACCAGAAAGGAGGAAATTCCCCATCCTCCCCCCCCCCCCCTCCCCCCCGGCTAATTGCACCCTGGCTATAATGTTAATTACATGGATAATTGAGAGGTCACACTGCATTTGACCATACAGTGTACGTTTCATCTACTTCATGTTGAGAACAAAAATGGAATATTTTTTTTCTCTTAATTGATAATAATTAGTTACAATTATATAGCGCTTTTTCTCGGCACTCAAATCACCTTAGATAGAAAGGGGAATCTCCTCCACCACCAATGTGCAGCATCCACCTGGATGCTGCACCACACACCAGCTTATTGGTGGAGAGGAGACCGAGTGGAGACCATGTTACTTCCGGCTGCGAAACCGATAGGGGGTGTCTAGTTTCCGGTAGCCTGATGGACGACGTAGAGGATGTATATTTCTCCAGATGTCTTGGACATTTACCGAATATTACAGTCGATGATGTTCATCGACTGGTTAGTGATTTTTCTCCAGCTCCCCAGAGCAAGAGAGAGAAGGGGTTTAAATATTACATCTCTCAGTATGTCATACAGGGAGTACACATGTCATACAGGGAGTAAAGGTATCCGACGTTGGGAAAGGGAACTAAAAAAGTCCTCGCTCTAGACTAGGCACTGAAAGAGTTATAGGAACTACGGTCTGAGGAACTAAAAAATCCCCAACTTAGTCCGGTCGGAACAAGCGAAAAAAAAAAAAAATGGTTATAGGAACGGGTTCTAGGAACTGCAAAAGTCCCTCCGGGCGGAAAGCGGCTATAGACACCGTGAGTAGTGACTTTTCCCTTGTCAGTGGTGTAAATATGTAGTTGGGTTGTTTCATGTAACTTAGTTCTTCTCCCTCGCTGTGTTATGGCTTTGCTATGTGGGGATAAATGTGCTGGTTACGTTCGTGAGACAGTTGATTAGTACATAGTACGTTAGTACAATGATTAGTCATTGACCGTAAAACAGTAACGTTACAGGAATCACCAACCCGTCGATCGCGGTCAACAAGTCGATCTGGAAGCATTTTAAGTCGATTGTGAAGAGTTTTCAAAATCAGAGAAAAAAAGCCTATTGTGTGTAGTAAATGGTGTCTAAGAGATGCGGAGGCGCGCGCGCTGTTACAATCACGTCATTTTTGCGGCGCGCACCTTTGGGCTCATGCGGACGCGTCGAGTTAAACAAGGCTTTACGCTTTAACCAGCTCAGCCACAGTAAGTTTTTTTTATGTTTTAGGTCCATTGCGAACGATTAAACTAACTTAACGCCGGTCCACTGATGTAAACAAGACGGCAACCGGAAACGAAGTACCCAACTTTCGCCCTCAAGCCGGAAGTTAGCATTTTTCTCGTGCACAGAGCGAATTAGAGAGTGTGTGTGTGTGTGTGTGTGTGTGTGTGTGTGTGTGTGTGTGTGTTGTGTGTGTGTGTGTGTGTGTGTGTGTGTGTGTGTGTGTGTGTGTGTGTATATATATATATATATTAGAGATGATTAGGGATGATTAAAGGCCACTGGGCAAATTGGGCCAAAATCCCAGGGATACACCCCTACTCGTTACGAAAGACATTCTGGGATTTTTTTTTGTGACCACAGAGTCAGGACCTCGGTTTAACGTCTCATCCGAAGGACGGTGCTCTTTGACAGTATAGTGTTCCCATCACTACACTGGGATGTTAGAACCAAGCAGCAACGTTCTAATCTGATTAATGAAGCCTACCCGGAAGTGCGAAAAAACTGCAATACATGTTAAATCCGCTAGGTGCGGGTCCCAAAAGGGAGCAAATGTCCATAGACCCCATGTTAAAATGTCCGTTTTCACAGCATAAATTCATGTTTTTACAGGTTGGTCCCATGGACTTTTATTGTATTTTTCGATGTTCCGAGTACCTGACAACTGAGGGGGGTGAATATTTTTCTAACTCGTTAGTTTAGATCGTATTTAGATATAAAATGTATGACAAATAAGGGCGTGGTTAACTTTGATTGACAGCTGATAACGGGCTGCGCCGAGTGGAATTCCTGAAATTTGACGTCTCGGCCATGATCTGACACATACCACCTCTGTATTCTTTCTGAACATTTGTATTGAAATATCGTACATAAAATGGGTTGCTCTGCTATAAACTGCACTAACCGACACTGTAGGAGTAAGTTACTTCACTCCATTTTTTTCCGGTAAGTGACATTCCACTACTATTTCATGTAGTTAGCAGTATTTGTATTTAGCATCAATGTTTGTGGGCAGTGGCACTGCAACAGTTAGCATTAAATCGCCTCAGAGAGAGGTGCGATTGAACTGTGTGTGTGTGAGAGAGAGAGAGAGAGAGAGAGAGAGAGAGAGAGAGAGAGAGAGAGAGAGAGAGAGAGAGAGGAGAGAGAGAGAGAGAGAGAGGAGAGAGAGAGAGGAGAGAGAGAGAAGAGAGAGAGAGAGAGAGAGAGAGAGAGAGAGAGAGAGAGAGAGAGAGAGAGAGAGAGAGAGAGAGAGAGAGAGAGAGAGAGAGAGAGAGAGAGAGAGAGAGGAGAGAGAGAGAGAGAGTGAGACACACACGTGCGCGCGCGCAGGCACGATCGAAGTGTGTCTGTGTGTGTGTTGCGCGGGCGCGATCGAACAGTGGAAACATAAAAACATACTTTTTGTTCATACAGGACATTCAATCTGCAAAGTGTTTACTTATATTTGTGTATACACTGCACTCGCAATAGTAATGTTACAGATAGCTGAGGCTGCTTGGATGAAGAGGCGCGTCCACCGGCCGGCTCATTATCACACAAAGGTGTCGTCAGTATCACACAAAGGTGTTGCACTGTAACAGTATCACCTGTTACAGTGACCTACAGTTTGCAGCTACTAAATTATTAAAAAGAGAAAAATTAACAAAACATATGTTTACATGGCTAACACAGTTAAGAACATGGCAACACACTATCTCTGTTTATGGCAAGCAGTAAACAGAAACATTTTGTTCTTCACTTAGAAATATATTTTTTTAAATGAGGTCAAATTACATTGTTGTGATAGTATGATTATAAAATGTATTTGAGACTATACACTACAGAGCAAAAAAAATAAATGGGCCAAGCTAAAAATGGAAAAATATTTAGTGGTCTTTTAACGGACTTAACCAGAAAATTAACTAGAATTGTACAAACACTGTAGATAATGTAACATGATACACAGAGTAGCATTCCATTTTGTTTTATTTAAAAGTTTAAGCTGTTTTGGTAAACTTGCAGACAGTTTTTACATGAAGAAGAGTCTGTGTTGTTTCACTCCATGTTAAAGACTTCAGACAGTTAATGAGTAGTTGGAAAATGTTTGTTTGAGTTTAATGTGAGACTAAATATTATGTACAGGGTTCAAATTTGGACTCTGATCAGGCCAAAACATGAGCATGATGGACAACTTTTTAACACACTTCTTGGTTGTCTGAAATTGGGCAGGAGCATTGTCTTGTTAAAAAATAATATCTGATCATCCCTCTTTAGATAAAGACATTCTGCAATATTCTCCTGTACTCCAAAGCATTAAATGACTTTTCACAGTGAAGCAAGCAGCTCACTAAGCAGCTAAAAAGGCTCCCCTCTACCTCAATTCATCACTGTGGTAGAGATGGATTTATTAATATATTTCTCACTCGTTTTTTTAAGACACCTCTTTGGACCATCACCATGCAACTCGTGTATCATTGTGGTTCATCACTCCACACAACATCCTATATTCTGTCACAAACTTAAATATTTGATGTTTTTCTGAGACAGCAATGGCTTTTTAAGTAGTGCATTTGCTTAAATTTATAAACAACAAAGAAATAGTGTTTTAACGCAAAATTATGCATAAGCCAATTTGATTCAAATTATGTCATCAGTGATATGTAATATGACATCTTTACAGGCTTTATGACTTTACTATGCTGGAAAGAAATCTACTTGGATGCATTAACAAAGAGGGCAAAAAATACACTTTAAAAAAAGTGTTATTCAAAAATGTGGTGGCATCTAGTGTGCATGCAACTAGTTAAAAAGGAAACAAAAGTTGGCATACAGGGCAGTTGCGGTGATCTCCAATGGTGTTGGCTGCCTGCAGCAGTTCACCAAACATGTCTGAGCGCAGTCTGTCTGTCTTTTCCAAGATTCGCTCCACTTGTTGACTGACAAAAGAGCAAAAAGTACAAAGAGGATCAGTTCTGACACGGAACCGCTCTTGATAGTAGACAGGGCAATAGTGTACTGCAGACTTTGCTCTTTTCCACTTAGTAATCCTTCAATGCAAACAATGATGTTTTCTGTGAAGCTTTCAGCTATCAGCCAGAATTTTCAGTGAATTTATCAGAATTTAACTTTTGTTTGTTCCAAATAATGCATTTATGATGGTTCTAAATAATGGATCAATTGGATCCTCACGCTGGCACTATTCATAAAAAGAAATAAAGAAAAATATAAAATATTGTGATTTGATTGAAAAAGTTTTGATCTCCAGGAGAGGAATCAATTACAGTAGATTATTTCACTCACCAGAGGGCCGTCGAGGACACATAGTGCACAAGCTCAGTGAAGGGGAGGGGGTCTGATGATGCTCCACAACTACGACAAACAAACTACAGAGGGAAATAAACTTCTGTAAGGGTGGGGTGAGGTTTTTAAAGAAAAACTTTTAACATTTTTAACAAAAATGTTATGATTCAAAGACTAACATAGAGACAACTATAATTTTAAGCTGTAGCAGATTAAGTTAGAAAAAAAAGAAAACAACACCATAATACCTGCTCATAGAGAGTCATGGCAAACTTCTGGTGGGTGATGCATGATTTGGAAGTACAAAATTCTGTGGATGAGTCAGAAACGATGTGCAGGTGTATCCTTTCTAGAATGTTCTCCTGTCTCCCAAAGTTTACAAAACAGATGCAAAAAGAAAGCAATAAAAGAAACATTGATCAGTGATGAATCAGTTATTCTTAGTTCTAGGCTAATACTTATTCATGTTATTTTTAACAATCGTCGTTATTATTAGTGACATCAACCTACCATAAAGTAGGTCAAACAACACAAAACAGCTACTTAAAATAAAGCACATTAATGGCTCCAAATAGATTAAAATTATTCACAGAGAGAAAATGAAAAAAGAGAGAACCATTATATTAGATCTGTCATGCAATAAGCAAGTGGACAATGCATTTAATACACATATTAACATTAAAAACCTAGAAAATCGGTATAAAAACAATATATACTATTTAGGCCATTCCCCATATTTCCCATTTAGTTTATCAAAATATTTCATCACACAAGTGGACATGACTGGCATTACAAGTGAAAAAAAAGCCTTGTGGGTGAACTGCACCACAGCTAACGTCTCAGGTTACGACTGTATACATGGTTCCACGAGAAGAGGAACAAGACACTGCGTCATGGAGTTGACACTATGGGAAAGCTCCTCGTGAGCCGGTGTCTGAAGCACGTGTGCTACACACTAATCTTGATTGGCTACCGTATTCAGATGACATCACAGGTGCACCAGCATGGTATATAAGGGCGTCCAAGGAGGACATCATTAACTTTAATTGAAGTCATACAGCCATGATGGAAGTATGGCAACACAACACTATGTCTCATTCCCCTGGTCAGGGAACTATATGTTCTACCTAAGAACATAGCAATGTTCTTCATACTGAAAAACTCAGTGGCCGAACCCCTAAGGAAAATGTCGTCATCAATCGTCTGACTATAAGCTCCAGTGTGAACAGGAGGAGCTACTGAGAGAGAAGAGTGCTGTGGCGCTCTTGAACATCCCCAACCAAGTAACTTTTATCGGCTGATGGTAACCCATTAGAGTTCTAGCAAACGACAGAGATCGGGCTGCTAGCTGTGACCACTTTTATACTCTCTCCCAATACCCCTCACAAACCTTTAGGAAAACATGCTAACAAAGTCCCCCACTGTGTCTGCACTTATCACCTCCAGGTAAAGAGTGGAGGGGCGACAAATGAAGGAGCGAGATGCACCAGCATAAAAGCTCATTCTCCTAACTGTAATCATATGTGGGAACAGACTGCTGCAGCCTCCAATATAGGAGGGGGCTTCGATAGCTGCCCATCCCCAAGGGAAGTGCCAGCCTGTTACTCCAATACAAACATGACTTGACAAGAAACAGGGGAATGCTTCTTAGCCTCATTCCACCAAAGGCGACAGCAGAGGAAGAGGGATGCTAAAGTGGTATTGCCCAATTTTCCAGTGCTGTTCAGCCTATTAACATGTGATCACAGCACATCGCAAGCACCTCTGCACTCCTAGTGCCAGAGGGGGAAGGGTGATCAATGATGATGAAGGACACAAGTTGCGTTATTTGCCCATCATCCACATTTATCATAACTTAACTGTTTTAGAGGAAGCATATTGCTATCACCTCTATACTGTCGGCACCTGGAAATAACAGCCAGAAAGAGGCTTGGGATGAGAGCAGCTTAATTGTCCAGCTTTCCTCCTTCTGCCCATATGAAATATGAAGGATACTGAAACTGCCCCTATACCCAGTTCAACCGAGATGAGAACTCTAGCGGTTTAGCTTCTTACTTTTTTTGGCCGAGATGACTTGATTTGTTCTCTCCCTGCTTACTGCAAGGTCATCGCTTCAGAGGAGCTGGGGCAGAAGTCAAGTCACCTTCATTTATAAAGTGCTTTTAACAGTATGGATTGTTTCAAAGCAGCTTTACAGTGATAATAGGAATTTTTTAGACAGATTGTTAGCCAGATGGTCAGCTAAAGTTAGTTTTGATTGATTCACTTCGTTCGCGAAGATCATTAGTTATTAACGTAGGGGCTGCTAACACGACACCGTTCTAACAGAAAAACCCTTAACGCGCTCCAGCCTCCCATCCGCATAAAACAGTGCCTGGCATCTCGAGAACGCACTACCTGAAATAGGTTCGAAGGTGCAACCCGTTATCTCTAATTATCCGTTATCTCTGCGCAAACCTCAAATATGCAAACCCTTGAAAATGCAGAAGGCGCGCACATGCGCATCACGTGTTCAGTCGATAGGTATGCATGTTTGAATATATATGTGCGCAGGCATGTAGTCCTTCTTCACAAATCAACCTTCAACAAACTACTTGTTTGGCCTTAAAAATGTATAATACAGAAATGTTTGTGTTTCTGAAATGTTTCTGCGTAGTCACGCGAACCGGAATTATCCTGACAACGTTTTATCTGTACAGAGGTAAAGGGTACTGCCACGGTTGCCTGAATCCCATCCCCTTTGAAAAGAGCCAGTCAGGAGCAGGGCAAGCTCCCTCGAGGGCAGATCAAATGTGCTCCATTCCAAGTCACATAACACACAACTCATGAAGATTGCTTTTACACTTTCTGAATGACTTGCAAGATGTTTTTTATACAAACAGACAACCGACAAACAAACAGAAAGTTCACACACAGCTTGTAAACAAACTGAAGACAAAGACAAAGCTTCATTTTGTCACCTGACCGCGGTAGCCAATCAAGATTGGCGTGTAGCACATGTGCTTCAGACACCGGCTAAGAAGGAGCATTCCCATAGCGTCAATTACATGACACAGTGTAGAGTTCCACTTTGAAAGGTAAACAGAGGTATAAACAGATTTTATATCTGAAGTCAGACATACAAAACACTCAGCTGCATCATCCATGAGGCCCAGCTGGAAGCGCTGCTCATCTTTAAAGGTCTCGGCTAGAGCGTGACGCAGGGTGTCTGATGTCAGAGCCCGCTCTCGACTCTGCTGGAACTGACAGAAAATGCTCTGTAAAAAGAAACAGCCAAATAAACCTCACATACAAACCCAGCAATGCCATACACACAATTCAGAAATGCAATAGTGTTTGAAAGTGTATAGAAAATTTGTTGCAAGATATATAAATCTGAGTATGAATATGTGTGTCATGTTAACTTTGGCCAAAATTAGATCTTTAAGTCACTATCCAACGATCCAATCAATTGTTCCAATCAATTTCCGATGGACAAAATCAAATCCTGGCCTAAATTTTTTGTCACCCTTACAGTATATACACTGATGAGCCAAAACATTATTACCAGTCACAGGTGAAGTGAATAGTGTTGATCATCTCCTAATAAGGTCACATATTAAGGTCTGGGTACATTAGCAAACAATCAGTTCTCGTAATCAGTGTTGAATGTAGGAGGAATGGGCAGGAATGAAGATCTGAGCGACTTTGAAAAGGGACAAATTGTTATGGCAAGGCAAATGGATCAGAGTATCTCTGAAATGGCAAGGCTTGTGGATTGCTGTAAGCAGTGGTGAGTGTTTACCAACAGTGGTCAAAAAAGGGACAAACCACACTGGCGACAGGGTGTTGGGCGCCCAAGGCTCATCGATGCATGAGGGCAACAAAGGCTATCCCATCTAGTTAGAGACTTTGACACATCACACAAAATTTTAATGATGCTTATGGGAGGAATGTGTCACAACACACAGTGCATCAAACTCTGCTGCATTTGGGGCTACATAGCGGCAGACCAATCAGAGTGTATATGACCCCTGTCCATCATCGAAAGCACCTACAATGGGCACATAAGTGCTTGAATTGGACTTTGGAGCAGTGGAAAAAAGGTTTCCTGGTCCAATGAGTCCCATTTTCTTTTACATCACGTGGACCTGGAGAAGTGATGGCACCATGATGCACCGTGGGACAATGATAAGGCGGTGGAGTGAGTGTGATACTCACAATATTCTACTGGGAAACCCTGGGTCCGGCCATTCATATGGATGTCAATTTGACATGTGCCACCTACCCAAACTTTGTTGCAGACCAGACAAACCCATTTATGACAAAGGTGTAAGTGGCCTGGTTGAAGTGGCCTCTTTTAGCAGAATTATGTATCCTGTCACATTGCACACATTGTTCAGGAATGGTTTGAGGAACATGATGAAGAGTTCAAGGGGTTACCCTGATCTTTAAATTTTCCAGATCTCAATCCAATGTGCAATTGGCTGCAAAAGTCTTGGTGCCAGATACCATAGGATACCTTCAGGAGTCTTGTAGAGTCCATACCTCGGCGGGTTGGCGCTGTTTTGGCAGCACATGGAGGACCAACAGCATATTAAGGCCTCATTATGCTTCTGCGTCAACTCCACGGCGTAGCTACGCCGTCACTCCTACGGCATCGTTGCCGTTTTATGGTTCTGCGTCAGGTTGCGTTGCATCGCGGTGCATCTGACCAATCACAGCCCTTGCGGTCTGCGTCGTTACAATTTTTGGGAAGTGCACGTCGGGTCGGAGAGGGGTTTACGGCGACGCAGAGGGGTCTGCGGGGGTACGCCGTCGATTCGACCCAGAAGCATAAAACAGGCTTTAGGCAGGTGACCATAATGTTTTGGTTCATCGGTGCAATTGCAATGCCGACTTTAAAAGGTAAAATAAATTTTATGTTTTCAAGTTGAGACCATTTTCATGTTGTTTTCAATGTTGTCTAGGTACGAAGATCACTAGAATTTGAGACATTTTAGCCTTCACATGCACACCTTTAAAGCACAGAAAATACAGGCATCGCCCAAGCAGAAATGGCCAGATAGGTGTCGTATGCTCCTCCTGAAGATGTCAAGCTGCCAAAGAACCTGTAAGAAACTGGTCTTTAGTTTGGTTATAATCAGCCTGTCATAGTGTACCATGTTACATTTTTGTTGCACCCTTAATACTGCTTAGTTAAGAACTATACTGTATATGGTTTATACAGGGTTTTGACAATAGTGACATAGAAGAACCGTTTTGGTCCCCCAAAGAACCATACGGTGAACAGAATAATTTTAAAGAAACGTTTTACACTATAAAGATCCTATTGTGTAATTGTAAGGTTCTATGGATGATAAAGGCTCTTAATGGAACCACAGATGCCAATAAAGACACTATTTATTATAAATACTTCTGCTACTTATATCAGATGCTTATATCAGCAACCCCATTACATAAAATATTTTATATTATCTATTAGTTAAATCATACACCTGCACATGTTTTAAAATAACTTCACTCACCTGTACAGCACTGTTAAGGAAGCAGCTGTTCTGGCCTGGCTCATTTAGAAGACCTTTGGTCAAAGCGAGAGAGATCATACTGCCCGGCTGGTAGGACTTGCCCAGCCCTGTTCCACTCAAGGTACCTGTACCTGTACCAGCCATGTTGCCTCCAGGCTTTTTAAAAAGTTTGACCCATGCCATGAGGTTGGAGCCTGGCCCTCCCAAGCAAGCAACCAGAGTCAATTACTGAAGCAACTTGAGGTTGATGCATTTGTTTTAGGCAACATTAGTGCCACAGTCCCTGTACCTGACAGAGAAGGCCAACTTAACAAAAATAGTAATTTCAATGTGCAGGATTTTACAGTACACCATTGGGATATAGTGAATCATTCAAAACAGTAGCTCTTCAATGAATGTGATAATGTGACTTTTAGCCACAAGTTGCAGCACGCTGCTTTATCAGTCCAGCTGTTACTATGACAATGATCACACTCTGCCTCCTCTGTATGTGAGGATTCATCTGCATCCAGGCACACTGGCAATAAGAGGATGGATGCAGATAGAAGAACAAATCCATTACTCTCCTCAGCATTTCCAGCAAAGTCAATGGAGGTCACTCAGGACAGGCACTGAAGAAGATCACAGGCAAATGAAGGAAGACCTACAGAGAGGGAGAGACACACAGAGAAGGTTTGGAGTACAGAAGGTGAGTGATATGGAAAACAAATGTTGTTAAATAGAAAGCTACTCCAGATAACTACAGCCGTTTTACTGAACTCTGGTGCTATAATAATTAAGAGCCACATATTTGGTTTTAGATCATACTCGGCACATTTCATGACAGGATGTTTTTTTTTTGTGTGTGTGTGTGTTTTTTTAACTCTGTCACAACACAGTCATCTGAATTCTTGAGAGCATACACAACAAGCTCTCCTGGTAATTTTACATCTGGCAGTCGTGGCCTAATGGTTAAAGAGTCAGACTAGCAACCCGAAGGTTGCGGGTTTGATTCTCAATACCTGGAGAAAATGACTGAGGTGCCCTTGAGCAAGGCACCTAACCCCTAATCGTTCCCTGGGCGCCACAGCAAAATGGCTGCCCACTGCTCCTTGCGTGTGTGTGTCCATGGTATGCAGTGTTTGTGTGTTCACTACTCACTGCAAATGTGTGAGCACTAACTTGAATAAGTGCAGAGGACAAATTCTGAGTATGGGTTACCATATTGGCGTTCGCTTTCACTTACATTTTTTACTGGTTGAGCTCAGAATGTCCAAACATTTCATTAGACATTATCTCTCGTATTCACCTCAGTGTTGAAAGGCACAATGACAATGGCAAGATAAAATGTCAAAACAGCTACTCTAATGGTCTTTGGTATGCAAACTATGAGAGAGGACTAATGAAAACAAGACAGGCTGCCAAGAACAAAACCAAAATATAGCTGTATGCAGTTACTGTAAAGATGTATATGACATGGACTTAGTGACATTTGTTCATAATTGAACTGATCCAGTAATGTACTTGATGAGAGCGGGTATTTTCTGTGGTTGACTTTATCCTTTTTTCTTTTTTTTTGCTATAGGTTATTTAATATTTAACAAACACATTAATCTTTACTGCATCCGTGAGTCAAAAAATTAAATATCTCTCTTTCTGAAAACCACACAAGTGCAGAGTGACTTATTCAACCTACTTCTCCTTTCGTTGTGTCGAGAAAAACTGACCTGTTTCATTTTAAATGATGGTATTACATTTTAATAGTTCCATTAAAACACATTTTTCAATATAATTATCAATATATACATTAACTGTTGTAAAAGCAAGTCTTTCCTTTTGATGTTGCTTAACACATTCAAAGCAAAAAGTACTAAATCTTCTGTGCTGTATTTGCAACACATTTGTTTTTTTACAGTTACATGTACCTACCTGAAATGTTGCCGTTGTGAGTTCTAAGCAGTTCTAATAACTGTTAAATGAAATATTTTCAACTTTGTGCTCATTCTTGGAAGTAAGATATGACCATTGAAATGGCAAATATATGATTATTGCATTAAGATATGATACTTTGTTTCTAATATGCGATTAAAATATTATACAAAAGATCAAGCTACTTTTTGTTTGTTCTTGTTTTTTGTAATCTACTCCCATTTGCAGTACTACTGTACATTTCTAAGCATTCATCGTGATGCACTGCTTGTACTTCCAACACCTCTCAATCTCATTAAACCTGAATGACAGATGCTTGAAATTTAAGTCTTGACAAAATAGATTTTTCCCCAAAATGTCAATAGACATTTCTTTACACATGTTATATATTATATAGTGACTTCATTATATTACTTTGAACCACAGTAAACCATGGCAGTATTATTGCTTCCAGCCTTTTCAGTTGGCTTTAAGGAGAAGTTTAGCTGTGTCATGATGTCTGAGACTGACTATTGTGTAAGGAAATCCGACTGGTTTTCTGTGCAATGGGGCAATCCTCTAACCAGGACCTCAGTGGCCAGGGTTAGGATGGATGAATGTAGAACTTGTTGCCGCAGTGATGCAGTATATTACTGTAAATGCTGGATCATTGCCATGGCTACAGCATGAAGATGATGGGCTGAAGGCAGCTGCAGCACTGATGCTGAATCCCTTGCCTCTTCATACTAAAAACGCAGAATTTCTAACAGTATGAAATTAAGAATAAAACAAAAAATTAAGAGTTTTCCGGAGTATTCGTGTGGTTCTCATGTGTGATATATAATATTTTGGGATCATCATTGTAAATACTGTAGCAAAGCTCGTCTTATTAAATTCCTTTGCAGCTATTCATCATGAAACAACAGTGCATAGAACACTAACTATTCGTGGTACTGTTATTTTAATGTTTTTATTTTAAACAAACAGTAAAAACACAGTGACAGGACTGTCCGAAAAAATATTAACACAGATCTGGCTGTCTATATTAGCTCATTTGTCATTAAAAAGCGCATTAAACTCTGCTGAATGTCATTCGCAGCCATTAGTGCTTTCTCCCTTTAAGTAGTTATGAAACAGAATCCATTAGACCTACTGTGTTGTCTTGTAAAAGTATATGCATAACATGAGATGATAAACAAAAGCAGAAATTCGCTTAGCGTGCCGTTACACCTGTTACAGCGCATGCGCTTAAGGTGATCTGCTCTGCAGCATTTTGGGGCATTAGAACGCGCCTATGATGCCCCAAAATGATGTCCATGTAGGCAGCTAGCAAGGTTTTGAGATAGAGTCGTTAATTAATAAACAAGCACAGCTCACCTACACGTGTCCAGTAGGCTATACTGGTATTCAAATCCTGCTTTTAAAAGCGTGTTTATCGCATAAGGTTCTGAGTTCATTGTGCGCGTCCAGCTCAAGTTACTTGCTGTCGGAATCCTTCATTGCTCAGCATGTCATAAAGCGCAGTAAATCCATATGGTCAAAGATCCTCTTACAGGCCTAAATACAATAACACCGCAGCGCTGTGTCTATGTTCATGCATTCCTGCTCCTCCACACTAATCAACATTGAGGGTTTAATCCGTTCAGGTCCTGAGCTGGAGAGATTATTCTGATGGATGTGGAGTTAGACGCGCTGACTCCGCCCCACATATACCGCTACAATATTTACTGTCATTCCGCAGAAATAACCCGCGTGTTTGGAGGGCGTGGATTCAGTCATATTCTCACGAGACCAAGCAAAACAACTGATGTGACATTTCGATTGTTGTAGTGATTGGTTTATCACAAACAGATGGCATTTTAAAGAACAATATTCATGTTTTAACATGGTCTTATTGTTATTAGGCTACTGTCGCATACGAAAATTGTGACTACAAAACCAGCCTGCCCCATCTTAAAACAGCATGAAGTGGATGACCTCGAGATATTAACAAAAACTTATGCAACACTAAACCAACTCTACCCGAAACTGGGGCAAAATAATACGCGCAAAATCATATGACTCAAAGGTGATGAAATATGTTGTTATGTTTGAGCAAGCTGCTCATGTATAGGCTATATATATATAATTTAATTGGCTTTATATTTTTATTGTCATGTAGAACAGACAAGATTTTGATTTTGATTTTTTTTATCTCCCACTGAACAGTACCCTTAATACACAGACAGATAATGTTTGCCTTGTCCTTTCTGTTTTTGGAAGACAGCTCAGTATGCTTACTGTTAATATACTGCCTCATCTTACAGGCTATGAGTCTGTATGTTATATATTTTGCTGACTAGAATTAGCATTTGTTGGTCATTGTTGTGTGAATAATGAGGTGAAACCAGGCTGCAGGCAAGAACTTCCTTAACAGATCACAAGAATATTCCATCACCCTTAAAACAGGTTTTGGTTGTTGTTTTTAGGGTATGTTCTAATGGGGTATTTTTCGGTAATGCTATTGATTATTTAATCGTCTTTAAGTATTCTAGTGTAAAATAGCTAATGTTTTTCAATGCATGTTTTGTTAAAGAGTAAGAAGGAAGCATTTGCTGACTGTCTGCAAGTCTTTGTGTTTACTGTAACTGTAGCACAGGGAGTGTCAAATTCAAGGCTACTTATGACTCCTGTAAATATAGCTAGTGTCAGAGGATATGTCTGTGTGCTCTGTCTCAGGGTAACTGAGACAGATTCTTCCAGAGACTGTTTTGGATGATGATGATGGCGGATGATGATGATTTCGTATGTATGGGTGACTGTAAACACGTAGAACAGTATTATTATTGTTGTTGTTGCTGTTTTTGTTGTTGTTGACCATGTTATATAAATGATGATTACAGAAATTTGAAATAAATATGCAATTTATTTGTACAGTTTGGATCTACAATACAAGCAAAGGTTCTACCACTGTGCATATAATGTTAAACATCAGCCAAAACATCACAAAACAAATTTTCAGAAATATATATTAATAGATTATAAATTCAAACAAGATTTCAGGAACTCAACATATTATATTTACATGGCTGTTTCAACCAATGATCTATCGCTGATCAATTTGATTTTGTATATGAAATTGATGATTTTGAAAAGCTATTTTTGTGGAAACTAGAGTGCAAAAAAAAAAAAAAATGATGTCATGCTATACTAAATATATTTCTAATAAAGATGACTGCAACTTTAGAATACTGATGTTTCACAGTATAACCAAGCATAATGTTAGTGAAAATCACTATGACAACTTAATGTATCAATAAATGAACACTTATATTATTATACTTTCTGTATGCTTATTGTTTTGCTAGTTGTACAAAAATTATTAATCCTGATGATATCAATCCTGCCTCATATTACTGTTTTGTTCAATACTCTTTTTATTCTTCGTTTTTGAGGCATCCATTATTTAAAAAAGTGGAAATTCCTGTACCAAGAACAGTGTCCAAATGTCACTTCAACATAAAAGAAAAGAAATTAAACCCAAATCTGGCCTGCAATCAGAAGCTATGGATGACATCTACAAACACCTTATAACACAGTCAAGCTCGTTGGGCTTGGGACAAGAAGGATTCAATCAGTGTTACAGATCTTCAGACTCAGGGATCTCGAAAGGCTCCAGAGAGACAGTGGGTAAAATGAGAGGCATGCCTTCGGAGATCCACCCCTGGGCAGTCCTGTTGAAAGTGGGCCGCTTAGCTGTAGGATCCTGGAGCTCAGGATATCGAGGAGCATTCAAGTCCACATCTGGAAGCTTGAAGGTGATCCCTCGTGGAGCTTTTTCAAAACCACCAAATGGTGTAGCCACCCTGAGATTTAACAGAGATTTAATTACTGAGGCATCTGTATTGGTTTCTGTTATGCTGATTTTTATTGAAAAAACAAACAAACATTAAAACAGACTTCCAAAAAGGTGTCCCAAAAAAAACTAAATTTTCAGGTATGAATTATTGAATATATTTAGACTGCACCACCTGTTCATCTCCTCAAGATGGTGCTGTGATGTGCAGAAACTTTATTACAGAACTGAACATACAGTATACACTTGCATAACTACCATTTTCAACAGTGTGTCATACATTAAAAATAACAATGTTAAAATAACTGTCATTAAACTTCAAATAAACCAACCTATCCTTAAAATCATTGGTATTAAGAAAAAATGAAATACCTATTAAAGCTTTTGTAGTCAGGCATCTCTAGTTTGGGCTCTGGGACTGGCATGTTAACTTTAAGTGTGTCGGCCAGCGTTGGGTCATTGATGATGGCCTCTTCCCATGGGGAGTGGTAGGATTTTGGCATAGCTGTTGCATTGAACCTCTCTGGAGGAATGTTTGTCAAGGGACCACCATATCCTGCGAAACAGTTTCTGCTATTTAGACTTTGATTGCATGTTATCATTTGATATCAGCCTGCTAAGTTCTGGATATACTATAGCCCTCTCCTCTGTAAATAATATTGTATGTAGAACACACCATTTAAATTGAAAGGTATTAAACCTAAATTGAAATGAAAGGATTAGAACTAAACTGAATCGGGGAGGTTAAAACCAGTTTTGTCTTAGACATAGTAGCACAATACGTACTTCAAGTTTATTTTACATTGCAAACACAGCATGCATTTGTTGAATATTTAGAGTGAAACCGACACACATACCTTTAAACCCTTTTAAAGTCACTTAGAGTGATTCACTAACTAAAAATAGAAAGTAAGTTGGGGGTGGCGTGTGCTGTCGCTATCTTATTCTCTTTTCACTCGCTCTGATTCCATTGCACTAACTCTCATGATACAAGGCTTTGAAAACATCTTACAAGCATGTGAGGGTATATAACAAGCAAGAGCACTGCAATCATCCTGACTTCACATCTGCCATTGTTACACCCATTAATAATTCACATAAACCGTTTTCATTTTTTCAAATAAAGTAGTTTTTAAAAGTTAAATGTGCATTATAAACATTGAGGTTTTGACATACCTGGTGCAATTTCCTCTGGGTTTGCTGGGTTTCTGGAATCTGGTGTGTTTGGTGGTGTTTTTGATGCGACTTTATTTTCTGAGTTTTCTGCATTTGCTTGATTTTCATTCTGAAACAAAATGTCAGTTTCAGTTTGGACATAGCTTATTGTGCATATGTAGCAAGACATAAAAAGACTGTTTCCATATTAGAATATTCTTTATTTTAAATTAAATTCACATTACATTGTAAATAAAGTGGCATGAAAGGGATATTGTTTTTGGCAGAAGTTTCTCCTCTGAAGTTGGGTAATTTTTAATCATATTTTCAAGGCGTATTTATAGTCCGGGGGGGTACTGTCAAGCTTAACAATCTCAACCCCATCACATACAATTAATAATCATTAATTATTTAATAACAAATCATCAATAATTGATATTTAAATAATAAATAAATGATTATATAATTTTTATATATTATTATATTAATAATTATTCTTGAGGACCAGTGGCCATTTTGAACAAAAAAACTCAGCCCCATCACACTCAACCCTGTCACATATTTTTATATTTCACAGAGTTTTTCCACTTCATTTATATATTAATAATTCAATAAAAGAATAGATATAAATAGTCATTGTTTCAGTAAATATATACGTACCAAAATCATGACAACTCATAATTTTGTTATAAATAGAATATTTTATGTTAATGTTAACACTGACAAGCATCCAAATGGCAGCCACATCAGCAGCAGAAAGGCTCTGTTGTGCATGCAAATATGTTGACCCAGAAAGAAGGGTACAATACGAGAGAGAAAGATCAAATTAAAAATATAAAACTGAAGGCAATGTCTTCCTTCAAACCTATTAGAGTCCCCGTCCATACTATTCTCATCCTTGTCACATTAATATTTTTTTGGGAAAAAATAGGGAAGACAATTAAAAATGAAAGACGATTACCACCTTACATGTTAAAGACTACCATGATCAAATTGTGGTTTTAGTTAAACATCTAAATTGAAAACATTTTTTTTTTACCAAAATAAAGAGACTGTCACACAATTTGTATATTTTTAACTTCAGTCCCATGAAAATGTGAAAATTATCATAATGTTACTTTTGTAGTTATGTTATGAGGGACATGAGCAGTTGGTAGATGTTTGTTTTATAAAATCCTATTAAACCAATTCCATTTAGTCCCTTACAGGATTGAGGTGTTTAAATCTGAAAAAATAAAATAATAAAAGGTCTATAATGCCAGTGGTGGAAAAATATTATTTGTTGGAGGTTTGATACGTGCCTAATGATGTGGGGTAAATAGCTTTTAAAAAAGTCCAAGTTGAAATATTACCAAATTTAACATTTGTGTAGATATAAATTTACAGTTATGTATAATTTTTTGTGTACAGATATCATTTATGTATAAATGTATTTTGGAACACAGTGGTGAGCATGGGCATGCACACACACACACACACACACACACACACACACACACACACACACACACACACACACACACACACACACACACACACACACACACACACACACACACACACACACACACAACACACACACACACACACACACACACACACACACACACACACACACACACACCACACACACACACACACACACACACAACACACTTGAACAGTGATAAATGAAGTAGGTTGTCAGGGACGCATGGCAGTGCTGACCCTAAAGAAGGAACATTTGGAAGGACACGGGGCACGTGGCATTTGCTATCTTCCATGTGTGTCTGCCATTCATTCAGCTGAGCACATGCTTGCTTTACTAACAAAGTAACAAAACATATAGTTCAAACAAGCAAATCACAGAACAGTTTAATCTTAGGCTCAGTGTCAAATGACAAATTAAACATCAAATTAAATATTGATATATCACATCAGGAGTATAGGTTAGATATTATTGTTATTATCAGCATCACAGTAGCTACTGTATTACATTGATTTGCATCCTTTGATCTGTCATATAATGATTTGTGCACAATATAAGCAAATAGACTTCATTATGCACGTAGGCTCAAGCCGGTGTATTTGTGTAGATGCTACTTACATTTAAAATGGTGTTGGCTTCATTCTGAATGCTTTCAAATGTGTATTTCTCTGACCTTCGCTGTCGCATCTTAAAAAGGCGTGATCCTCGGTTTGACGAGAGAGAAAGTTCCTCTAGCATGATGTCTTTTGGAGTGGAAAGTTTCTTCCCCAGGTCCATAGTAAACCCTGTATTAATATAACATTTTTGTTATTACAGAATAATTCAACAGAGCCTGGTTCATCTAATGGTTCATCTAAATTCTTGGATAATGCTTATATATATATATATATATATATATATATATATATATATATATTATATATATATATATATATATATATATATATATATATATATATATATATATATATATATATATATATAAACATACATGACTTATGACATTATTACAGTTTATATGGAAATTAACTACAAAAGTTTATAGATGCTTCATTTGCTTCATATTTGAATATACTGTATATACATCATGTATTCAAATACTGTAGCACATCATATATCAGGATATAACAAAACCAAGAATACAAAATGTTTTAGTGTGAGTGTGGATGCCTGTGTTAGACACACATTCTATGACAGGTCACATGGGAAAAACATTTCAATTTAATCGTAAATTCATTATAAACAGCCAGGTAAAACATGATGATTGTGAAAGTTTTGTTGAAGGGAAAATGTCATGTGCTTTTGCTGCTGGAGCATTTACCATGATGATTCCAAACATGATATCTAAAATAGAAAGCATTAATTTTGTGCATCATTAATTGTTACTGAATGATGTTTCAATATGAGAATGTTTAATGTTACTTAAAGCATAATTGGACCTAATCTAAAAAGATTCAAAAGCTTCAGTGTTTGTTTAAACAGGAGAATCTCTCTTGTTCTATGATCTTTATTCTGTGCTCATTTCAGCTCCAACACAGCTGTCCTACCCCATCCTCCCAACAGAAATAGCCCATGACAATGACAGAGTGAATCTGGCAGGCAGCAGAACATCCATACAAGATTATTTGTGGCTAGAATGAGGCTGTGGCCCTGAACCACATTCTAAATGTTGGCGTTTCTCTCTGTGATGGGCAGCTACGTTTTGTGCTGTGCTCTGTAATCATTCAGTGCTGATCTGAAGCCAGGTTTTGATAGAAGGTTATACCATTGGCACCACCATGGACCTCATGGCAAAGGGCAGCTGCCTGCGTCTTCCTCTCACGCACTGAAAGAGTGCTGAACTGTGACATGTTGGTTTAAATGAGAATCCCAGTAGTGCTGCAATATAAAGGACACAGATACTTGAAGTTGAATCTAAAGTCCTGATGAAAAGTCCTGAGAGAACCTGTCTGAAAAAAGAAGGTTATACTGTACATGAGGATACAAAGACTATAAGCTTTATAAATATGAATCTATTATTGTAACTACAACAGTGTATGTTTTTATTGCTAATATTTATGATATGTTGCTAGTCTGCATATTTAAAATATGTTGCCACTCTCATTGTAATATAGCCTAACTTAAATAAAAATCCATTTCTATAAATTTCTAATTTAGGGCTTCTGTGTGGTAAAACTGTTAAAGATTGTTTTTGAACCAGAACATTTTAATAGAAAACATTAAAATACAATGTTAATAATTAAGAATATAGTAACCAAAGCAAATAATTTAGTTCCATATTTAGGCTTTCTAAGCCACTGTGAATGTCCTTCCATAATGGTTATTAAATCATAAAGGTCATAAAGGCCAAATCTTTATACAGAACAAGATATCTTATGTCATGAAGTGATATAAATCAATGGTTATGCACGAGCTGGTGACAGAACATTGTGCCCAGGGTGTAGATTTGGTTACTGAGGCTGACCAAAGCCAATACAAACTTTTTTTGGCACAGTTCACACACGGCCTTCATTCTTTACTTGTTGCTCTCGTCAAAAACATTAAAACTTTCAAAATCTCTGAATTCTCTTTTGTTTTTTTCTTCTTATTTTTGTTAACATTGCTAGTGAGCCGATTGCTTAAATTGATTTGTCTCGTTAGAGTGTTATTCCTAATTAAATAGTTTTGTTTTTTCAAGTTTATATAATCAAATTTGTCTATTTACATGCTTTGTATTTCTGTGACAACACATTTCAAAATTTCATTCTGTTTTAGTCCATTCCATTATTAAGTGCACATTTATACATAATCAGTCTTCTAAATTACCCATTTAAGATTTTTAATATACATCTCTTTGTACCTATGTTTTGTTATTATAGTTTAAGGGTCAGACTGTCCACAAAACACAACCCCAATATTGTTATAACACATGTTGGTTATATCATTATGTCCACACAGCGCACACACTCTCTCAAGGAAAGCCAGCTTCTTCTTACCTGTTAAAGCTGTGTTTGTCTTGAGTTCTAACTGTACAAATGAAGAGTTTTAGATTGATCGCTCCCCCTTGATTTGTCTTTGTCTCGCACTCTGTTCTTGACTTGCACTGGGGTGGGGGTGTGTGTGGGTGTTAGTGTAGCTTACATCAATAGGCTAATTTTAGCTGTGTTCAGCACTCAAACCTCTCACAATGCTATAAGATGGTATGGAAGGGGGAGGGAGAACTGTATGCATGAGAATAAAGTGTACAAAAGTCTGTGGGTGAGTACTTGTGTGTAAACAGTGATGGGGCTTTAGTCTGTGTAATTCTTAGTCAAGTCAAGTCAAGTCACCTTTATTTATATAGCGCTTTTTACAATACAAATTGTTTCAAAGCAGCTTTACAGAGATAACAGGAAAACAATGTTGTAATAGTATTGTTCAATTAAAAATTAAATGTCCCCAACTAAGCAAGCCAAAAGGCGAAGGCAACAGTGGCAAGGAACCAAAACTCCATCAGGTGACAGAATGGAGAAAAAAACCTTGGGAGAACCCAGGCTCAGTCGGGGGGCCAGTCCTCCTTTGGCCAACGAATGAACAGTGTATGATTATGAGTTAGGCAGCATAATGTCAGGAGTCAGATGGGATCAGAACTTTCACGATATTATCCAGTTCATCTGGTTGGGTTGGGTCATCCGGCCGGTGAGGAGATGAGTGGTGAGGTGTCCATGGGCCTTCACAGCCCTGATAATGCGTGTCGTCGTGTCCATGTGATGGTCCTTCATCAGATCTGGATATGCCCTGGATCCGGCGGTCTGCGGTAAACCTCGGGATAAACAGAGAGACTAATATTAGCGTAGACGCCATCCTTCTTATGATGTACAAAGTACATCAGGAATTATGGGAAGTGTTCCCGGTTCCGGCTGATCTAATCTATGCAGCCTAACATTGAATTATAGAAATCTATAATGTGTTATGTGTATGCTAAGCAAAAGAGATGTGTTTTTAGTCTAGATTTAAACTGACAGACTGTATCTGCTTCCCGGACCGTGTTAGGAAGATTGTTCCAAAGTTTTGGTGCTAAATAGGAAAAGGATCTACCGCCAGCAGTCGATTTTGATATTCTAGGTATTATCAACTGGCCAGAATTTTGAGATCGCAATAGACGTGAAGGACTATAATGCGTTAAGAGCTCGCTCAAGTACTGGGGAGCTAAACCATTTAGTGCTTTGTAAGTAATCAGCAATATTTTAAAATTTATACGATGTTTAATAGGCAGCCAATGCAGTGTTGACAGAACCGGGCTAATGTGGCATACTTCCTGGTTCTGGTAAGAACTCTAGCGGCTGCATTTTGAACTAGCTGTAGTTTGTTTAATAAGCGTGCAGGGCAACCACCCAGTAGAGCATTACAATAATCTAGCCTTGAGGTCATGAACGCATGAACTAATTGTTCCGCATTTGTCAGTGAGAGCATATGACGTAATTTAGATATATTTTTAAGATGGAAAAATGCGGTTTTACAGATACTAGACACGTGACTTTCAAATGAAAGATTGGTATCAAAGAGCACACCCAGGTTCCTAACTAACGTCGAAGACTTAACAGAGCAGCCATCAAGTGTTAGACAGTATTCTAGGTTATTAGGTGAGGAAGTTTTTTGTCCAATGATTAGAATCTCTGTTTTTTTCAGAATTTAGTAATAGGAAATTACTGGTCATCCAATTTTTTATATCAGCTATGCATTCCGTTAATTTTGTGAATTGGTAAGTTTCGTTAGGTTTTGAAGAAATATACAGCTGAGTATCATCAGCATAACAGTGAAAGCTAATTCCATATTTCCTAATTATATCTCCTAATGGTAGCATGTACAGAGTGAAGAGCAGCGGTCCTAGTACTGAGCCTTGTGGTACGCCATACTGAACTTGTGATCGATAAGACATCTCTTCATTTACTGCTACAAACTGATATCGGTGAGATAAGTATGATTTAAACCATGCTAGTGCAATTCCGCTAATGCCAACATAGTTTTCTAGTCTATTTAAAAGAATGTTGTGGTCGATAGTATCAAATGCAGCACTAAGATCAAGTAACACTAATAGAGAGATACAACCACGATCGGATGATAGGAGCAAATCATTTGTGACTTTAATGAGAGCAGTCTCAGTACTATGGTACGGTCTAAATCCGGACTGAAAATCCTCGCAGATATTATTTCTTTCTAAAAAGGAACACAGTTGTGAGGATACTGCTTTTTCTAGTATCTTTGACAGAAAAGGCAGATTCGAGATCGGCCTGTAATTGACTAATTCTGTAGGATTAAGTTGCGGTTTTTTAACAAGCGGTTTAATCATAGCCAACTTAAAGGTTTTTGGTACGTATCCTAATGACAAAGATGAATTAATGATATCTAGAAGAGGATCTATGACCTCTGGAAGCATCTCTTTCAGTAGCTTAGTCGGTATAGGGTCTAGCATACAAGTTGTCGATTTAGATGAATTAACAATTTTGCAAAATTCTTCCTCTCCTATAGCAACAAATGAATCAAAATGTTCCTCACAGAGACTACAATATACTCCCTGATGCGATACTGTAGTAGACGGTTGCATAGTTATAATTTTGTCCCTGATATTATCAATCTTATAAGTGAAGAAGTTCATAAAGTCATTACTGCTGTGTTTCTTATAAACTTCTGGGCTTGAAGCTTTCTTTTTCGTTAGTTTAGTCACTTGTTCAAATAAATACCTATGATTATGTTTATTTTCTTCTAATAGGGTTGAAAAATAATTAGTTCTAGCATCTTTTAAGGCCTCTCTGTAAGCAATCGAGCTCTCCTTCCATGAAATCCGAAATACCTCTAGTTTTGTTTTCTTCCAGTTTCGCTCCATTTTTCTGGCTGCTCTCTTAAGGGCCCGGGTGTGCTCATTGTACCACGGCGTTGGACTATTTTCTTTGATCTTCTTTAAGCGCAGCGGAGCAACTGTGTCTAAAGTGCTGGAAAAGAGAGAGTTAAAAGTTTCTGTTGCAATATCAAGTTCTTCTAAGCTATCTGGGATGCTGAGATTATGAAACTGATTTGGAAGATTATTGATAAAGCAATCTTTAGTGGCAGAAGTGATAGGTCTAACATATTTATAACACGGAGTCGGCTTTGCAGCCTTGGCTAAATGTAATTTACACGAGACTAGATAGTGATCGGAGATGTCGTCGCTCTGCTGCAGAATTTCAACGCCATCAACATCTATTCCATGTGATAATATTAGATCAAGAGTATGATTACGACAATGAGTAGGTCCTGACACGTGTTGTCTCACTCCAATTGAGTTTATAATGTCTTTAAATGCCAATCCCAATGCATCTTTTTCATTATCTACATGTATATTAAAATCACCAACAATTAGGACTTTATCTGCAGCCAATACTAATTCTGATAGAAAGTCAGCAAATTCTTTGAGAAAATCTTTATGGTGCCCTGGTGGCCTGTATACAGTAGCCAGCAGAATTCTCAAACGTGATTTATTGTTTACACTATAAATTTTGACATTAAGCACCAACACTTCAAAAGAAGTATATTTAAAACTAGATTTCTTAGTGGTTTTCAGAATATTACTATAAATTACAGCAACACCTCCCCCTTTGCCTTTCGGACGAGGCTCATGTTTATAACAGTAATCTTGCGGAGTGGACTCATTTAAAGTAATGTAATCGTTTGGTTTTAGCCAGGTTTCTGTCAAACACAGCACATCTAGGTTATAGTCTTTAATCTTATCATTAACTATGAGCGATTTTGAATTAAGGGATCGAATATTCAGCAACCCAAGCTTTATCGTTTGCTCATCTGTATTATATCTGTTTTTTATTTGTTGAACATCAATTAGATTTTAGAAAGGTTTGGCAGTTATTTGGATTTCCAAATTCAGGGAACAGACACAGTCTCTATATGATGATATCTAGGTGAAAGAGTCTCTATGTGATGGGATTTATCTGACCTTGGTGACGTGAGGCCGCTAGCAGACGGTCGGTTTAGCCAGCTTGTCTGCTTCCTGACCTGAGCCCCAGATTGTCATGTTTTATCTCTAAGACTATGAGCCAAATTACTAGAGAGAAGACCAGCACCATCCCAGGTGGGATGAATACCATCTCTTTTCAACAGGTCAGGCTTGCCCCAAAAACTTTTCCAATTGTCTATGAATTCTATATTATGTTGCGGACACCAATTAGACAACCAGCCATTGAGTGAACACAATCTACTAACTATCTCATCACTCCTTCGAACAGGAAGGGGGCCAGAGCAGATTACAGTGCCTGACATCGTACTTGCGAGTTCAAACACCTCTTTAATATTAATTTTGGTGATCTCCGACTGGCGAAGTCGAACATCATTAGTGCCGACGTGAATAACAATCTTAGAGAATTTACGATTAGCATTAGCCAGCACTTTTAAATTTGATTTGATGTCAGGCGCTCTGGCTCCCGGCAAACATGTGACTATGGTGGCTGGTGTCGCTATTTTCACGTTCCGTGTAATAGAATCGCCAATTACCAGGGCACAATCAACAGCATTCTCAGTGGGTGTTTCACTGAGAGGGGCAAATCGATTTGTTATGGTAACCGGAACAGAAGAGTGGTTTTTTGATCCGCTACTAGAGCGATTTCTCACCGTCACCCATCTGCCTGGCTGCACAGGCAATAACTCAGCCGGAACCGAATCATGTAAATGGTTCACTATGCTAGGCGCATCCAAAGTAGTATCTAAAGCTCGAGCACACTTACTATCCTCAATTAAAGTTTGGATGCGTGTCTCTAATTCTGAAATCTTCTCCGTCAGCCTGACTGTCTCCTTGCATTTATCACATATAAACCCTATGCCGACGGGGAAGGCTATGGTAAACATATGGCATGATGTGCAAGTGACAATAACAGGACAAGACATTACTCACCGTGTTTGTTGACTGATTCTTACTCACCTGGGCTTTTTATGAACTCAGATGTGCGGGCGCACACGAGAAAAATAAATAAATAACTGAGCGCACGGGTGGTGCCTTAACAGGCTAGCGAGATACTAGCGTGTTGTGCTAACAATAACGGAAGCTAGCGATGTTAGGTAAACTGTAATTAGTAGTATAAACAACTAGAAATGATAGTAAACGATGGTTCAAAACAGAAAGAAATGCGAGGCTTAGACGGAGCTAACAGCCTCGGAGCAAACACACTCACACACAACAGCAGGCAGCGAGGCAGACAGGAGCAATCGATCGGCAGACCGTCACCAAGGTGTGAGTCAATGAGCTTAGTGGTTAGCTGCGGAGGCTGGGATTTTCTTGATTGTCATTAAAGGCTGTCCTTCCAGCAGATAGACCATTATTTCTTATTCCATGCAGAAGCATGTATGACAATCATGCTCTTGCCTTATTGCATAACACATAATCAGGACTCAGAACTGAGAGAGCTGTCTCCAAAAGATCTGACTGAATTATGGTAGTATTAAACATTGGTATTATACAACAGTAACAACATTTTTAGTCATCATGCATTAATACATCTCTCGTTATGGTCCAGATTGTTAAGTCTTATGATAGATGCAAGAATTTCAAATTGTTTGTGCAGTGCATAAATTGTACATTTCGAGGTCCTGAAGTGAGAAATAAACATGCAAAATAAACTCTCATAATTAGCAGGGTTTAAAGAGTAGGCCTTAATCTACAATAGTTAATCGTTGTTTTAAAAATGGCTTTCTGAAACTCAGATTAAGTACAGACTACTAACACCTGGACTATTCAGTCCTGAACTAAAATAAACAACATAATAAATAATCATCTGGTTCTTGACACTGTGTAATATGTAACTTGGTGTTGTATATCTGAGGTTGCATTTACCTAATTTTAAGACCATCTGGTTTAATGACCAGATGGTTTTTATTATGTTCTGATACATAAACCATAAAATTCTAAAAGGTTTCCTTTCTTTTCACATGAATATATACCGTTCAAAAGTTTGGGGTCGGTAAGATTTTTAATGTTTTTAAAAGAAGTCTCTTCTGTTCACCAAGGCTGCATTTATTTGATTAAAAATACAAAACAAACACAGTAATATTTTGAAATATTATTTCAATGTAAAACAGCTGTTTTCTATGTGAATATATAGTAAAATGTAATTTATTCCTGTGATCAAAGCTGAATTTTCAGCTTTATTACTCCAGTCTTCAGTGTCACATGATCCTTCAGAAATCATTCTAATTATTTAATGCTCAAGAAACATTTATGATTATTATCACAGTTGAAAATAGCTGTGCTGCTTCATATTTTTGTGCAAACCGTGATTCATTTTTTCAGGATTCTTTGAAAGTTCAAGAGAAAAGCATTTAATTAAAATAATTTGCATTATTATAAATGTCTTTACTGTCACTTTTGATCAATTTAATGTGTCCTTTCTGAAGAAAAGTATTAATAAAAAAAATAATAAAAAAATCGTATTGACCCCAAACTTAACACAACAAGGTAGTGTGTGTGTATATATATATATATTATATATATATATATATATATATATATATATATATATATATATATATATATATATATATGTATATATATATGTATATATATATGTATATATGTATATGTATATATATATGTATATATATATGTATATATGTATATATATATGTATATATACATATATATATATTATATATATATATATATATATATAAATATATATATATATATATATATATATATATATATATATATATATATATATATATATATATATATATATATATATATAATATAGGTGTTAGTGAGGCCACCGCCCTGCTCACCCTGGTCTGTGTGGGTCCTAACGACCCAGTCGATGTCACAAATATGGCACAGAAATTCAGCTCAACACTAGTTCACCCAAAAATGAAACCTCTGTCATCATTTACTCACCCTCAAGTTGTTGCAAACCTGTATGAGTTTCTTTCTTCTGCTGAACACAAAGGAAGATATTTTGAAGAACGATTGGAACTTTGGCACAATTGACTTCCATAGTATTTTTTTTTCTACTATTGAAGTCAATGGTGCCAAACAACTGTTTGGTTCCAATCGTTCTTCAAAATGTCTTCCTTTGTGTTTAGCAGAAGAAAGAAACTAGAGAAACGTCTCGGTTACGTATGTAACCCTCGTTCCCTGAGTGAGGGAACGGAGACGTTCCGTCGGATGACGACGAATGGGTTTCGCATAGAAAGCCTATCAACTTCGAGTATACAAAACGAGCCAATGGCAAGCAAATGCCATGGGTCTGCGGAATTTGCATGACGTAACTCCGCCCCACCTCGTGGGTATATAAGGAGGAAGTCCTGCAGCAAGCAGATATGTTTCTTCGCTGAGGAGCCAAGACTGAACTCAGGCGATCCCCGCGGTATACAGCGGAAGTGGCAAGAAGACGGAACGTCTCCGTTCCCTCACTCAGGGAACGAGGGTTACATACGTAACCGAGACGTTCCCTTTCGTTCGTCACTTCCGAGTTCCAATGACGAATGGGGTTACCAGTCTAATCACGCCACCTTCACAGCTGTCTTCCAGTGCCCTGCGTAAATCTGAGATCCCTGTCATACTGGACAAGTGGGACTCCTATTTAACACAGGAATACCAAGGTACACTGGGGAGCATATCACAAGATATAGAGGAGTATGCAGGATATACCCAGCCCAATGGGGGGGGGGGGGGGTGGTTGGGGAATTTAGAATACACATATGACCGAAGGAAGCATATGGGGAATACACTGGGGTATCCAGCCGCAGGTGGAAAAGTTTTAAACCCCAGGGAGTGGCAAGGTGGCTTGCCAAGGGAAGACACATGCTCAGAGAGGCTTACAGTGGGAATACACATGTGGGGGTAGCTCCGTAGAGGGACCATGCACACGGGAGGCACCTAGCCGACACACAGGTACAAAGACACTGGGTCGACGTCAGGAGTGCAGGAGGAACTCAGGGCTTTCGGAGAAGCTCACCTGAGGAAAATATTGCACGTATCCAGTCCGTGGAGTGGAATGGCGAGCAAGCGAAGACACCTGAGCGGGTCCTAGTACCGGCTGGTTGAAGCGAGTACACGAGAGGAAACAGGCTCTACTCGGAGATTATAGAATCTGGCGAATGTGTTGGGTGTCGCCCAGCCTGCAGCTCTGCAGATGTCTGTTAGCAAGGCGCCATGCGCTAACGCCCAAGAGGATGCCACACTCCGGGTGGAGTGGGCCGTCACACCAAGGGGGCACGGTCGGCCTTGCTGCTGGTCTGCCAAAGCAATGGTGTCCACTATCCAGTGAGACAACCTCTGCTTGGAGAGAGCTCTTCCCTTCAGCTTCCCACCATAACAGACAAAGAGCTGGTCTGAGGTCCTGAAACACTGCGTCCTGTCTACATAGGTGCGGAGAGCACGTACTTGGCCAGTGCCAAGGCTGGGTCTGCCTCCTCCGGGGGCAGCGCTTGCAGGTTCACCACCTGGTCCCGAAAGGGAGTGGTAGGAACCTTGGGCACATATCCAGGCCGGGGTCTCAGGATCACGTGAGAGTAAGCCGGCCCGAATTCCAGGCACGCTTCATCAACGGAGAATGCGTGCAGGTCCCCTACCCTCTTAACCCTTTATGACCTGCCATAGAACAATTCCACCAGAGTATATCTTTGTATTTTTACATGCTGTGCTGTCATTTTTTTGAGCATTTTCATATGCCATACATCAAAATAATCCTTACTCTCCCAGTTTGAAGGATATGTTTGTAATAAATCAACAGTAACTATATAAATATCTCAAAAGTGCAATAAACAAAAAAAAAAAAAAATATTATTATTTTTTTTACATATTTTCTTCAATACAAAAAATTAATAAATGTCAACCTCAAACTTGTCAATGAGAAAAACGTGCACAAAACAATTTAAAACTATACAGAATTGATTTGAACTGTTTACATAAATTAGTTTTTAAGATACACTCATTTTTACACTCATTCAAAAAAAAGGCGTGTACTTTCGTTTAGACATAACGCTGCGTGCGTGCGCGCGCCCGCGCTCACGCGCGTGTGTGTGTGTGTGTGTGTGTGAATGTCCTTGTATTTGTGAACGTCTAAAGGAGAAAGAAATAATAAAATAAAGAGATGGTAAAAAGACAATAACGTATAAGGAACATATAGCAAATGGGAGTCAAATGGGAGTCAAACGCATGGTCAAATGACGCAGCGTGTGACGTCACAACATGTGACACACCCGGGGGTCATAGTGCACAGAACGTGATACGTCAATGAGTCATCGGAAGACGTAAATATCAATCGCAGATCTACAGAACGTGTGCAAAGAGGTGCAATGCATTTTTGTGTTGTTGTTTTTTGTAAACGAATATTACGCAGTTTGTACAGACTAATTAGAGGGTGAAAACAACACAACATGGGCATGTTGGAGGCTTGATCTGAACATGTTACATCTCTGGTTTTGTATGCAAAAAGAATGATTGAGCTAGCCATTTGGTTTCAGTTTCTATAGGCTTTTAAACAGACACACGCAAACGGGAGCGCCGACGCTCCCGTCGGTCTTAAAGGGTTAATAGAGGCCAGTGCAACCAGGAGCACTGTCTTCATTGACAGGAGCTTGAGCTCCACTGTTTGCAAAGGCTCAAAGGGAGCATGCTGCAGGGCAGTTAGAACCACTGCGAGGTCCCAAGAGGGAACGAGAGGAGGGCGAGGAGGATGTAATCTCCTGGCTCCTCTAAGGAACCTGATGACCAGGTCGTGCTTTCCCACAGACTTACCTTCTATCAAGTCATGGTGTGCGGCGATAGCGGCAACATAGACTTTCAGGGTGGAGGGAGACAGCCTTCGCTCCAACCCATCTTGAAGGAAGGAAAGCACGACGTTGATCGGGCATTTCCGGGGGTCTTCTCGGTGAGAAGAGCACCAGCTGACGAAGAGGTTCCACTTCAACGCATAGAGGTGTCTCGTGGACGACGCTCTAGCGGAAGTGATGGTAGCCACCACCGGAGGTGGTAGGGTACTCAAACCTACCTGGTCCCGTCCAGAAGCCACACGTGGAGGCTCCAAAGATCGGGACGAGGGTGCCACGGTGCAGTCCCTGAGAAAGAAGTGCCCCGTCCCTGCGGCCAGCTGTGCGCCAGTGCATCCGTGCCGAGCGTGCCCTCGGTCAGAGAATAATACAGGGCGCAATGGGTCGAGTCGTGGGAGGCAAACAGATCTATATGTGCGTCGCCGAACTGGTCCCAAATCAGCTGAACCATCTGGGGATGGAGTCGTCATTCGCCAGGGAGGGGATTGAAACCGCGACAGCTCGTCGGCTGCACAGTTCAGGGCTCCGGGAATGTAAATAGCACGAAGGGACCTCAGATGCTTCTGACTCCATAAGAGGAGGTGGCGAGCGAGTTGCGACATACGGCGCGAGCGTAGACCACCTTGATGGTTGATGTACGCTACTGTGGCGGTATTGTCTGATCGGACTAGTACGTGTTGACCCCTGAGCAGCGCTCGAAAGCGGTGCAGACCAAGGCGTACGGCCAGCAACTCGAGGCAATTGACATGCCATAGGCGCTGGGGTCTTGTCCAGGAGCCCGCGGCAGCATGACCATAGCACATGGCACCCCAGCCCGTGGCGGAGGCATCTGTCGATACGACAACATGCCTCGTAGCCTGTTCCAGGGGGACACCGGCCCTGAGAAAACTGAGGCTCGACCACGGGGTGAAGGTCTGACGGCAGCTCGAAGTAACTGGTACTCGGAGCGTGCCCTGTTGCCATGCCCACCTCGGTACTCGGTCGCAAAGCCAAAGCTGAAGCGGTCTCATATGAAGCAATCCGAGCGGCGTTGCCGCGGCTGCAGATGCCATATGCCCCAGGAGCCTCTGAAAAAGTTTCAGTGGAACCGCACTCTTGTCCTGGAACTGTCTCAGACAAGTCAGCAGTGATTGCGCGCGCTCGCTCGTAAGCTGCGCGGACATGGCGACCGAGTCGATGTCCATACCGAGAAAAGAGATCCTCTGCACGGGGCAAAGTTTGCTCTTTTCCCAGTTGACCCGAAGGCCCAAGCGAGCTAGGTGCCGGAGCACAAGGTCCCTGTGTTTGCAAACCTGGTCTCGAGAGTGAGCTAGGATCAGCCAGTCGTCGAGATAGTTCAGGATGCGAACCCCGTGAACCCGAAGGGGATCAAGGGCTGCCTCGAGGACCTTCGTGAAGACGCGAGGAGACAGGGCTAGCCCGAAAGGGAGAACCGCGTACTGGTATGCCTGCCCCTCGAAAGCAAACCGGAGGAACAGTCTGTGTCGAGGAAGAATGGAGACAAGGAAGTAGGCGTCCTTCAGGTCGATCGCTGCAAACCAATCCTGGGGCCGCACGCATTCGAAAATGCGTTTGGCAGTGAGCATCTTGAACGGCATCCTGTGTAAGGAGCGATTCAGCACGCGCAGGTCAAGGATTGGCCGTAACCCACCGGTTTTCTTGGGGACAATGAAGTAAGGGCTGTAGAAGCCGGACCTCATCTCGGCTGGAGGGACAGTCTCGATTGCACCCTTCGCCAGCAGGGTGGCAATCTCGGCTCTCATGATAGGGGCATTGCCACCGACCAAAGTGGAGCGGACTCCCCTGAAGCGGGGAGGAGACCGCGCGAACTGAATCGCGTAGCCGAACCTGATGGTGCGCGCGACCCAGCGGGACAGACGGGGAAGCTCTAGCCAGGCTCCCAGGTACTGAACCAGCGGGGTCATGCGGGCTACAGGCGTCCCCCCGGAGGGGCAGCGAAGCGGAGTAACTGGCCCAGACGTGGGTGGCATAGCGTCCCGATGTGGGGGCACAGTTAGGCTCCGCGCCCGAACAGAGGAGGCCAGGGAAGGACCAGCGTTCCACGGGGGCGTGCTCTGTCGGGGGTCTGGCGACAGAGGGGGACAGGGCTGAGGCGGCCCGTGGGCGACCCGCCGTGTCAACCGCCTCTGGGACAGAGGGGGACGAGGAGAGCGTGGCTTGTGGGCGGCACTCTGTGTCGTCCGAGAACTCTGTGAGCTCAGAGAAGAGAGGTTTGTTTCTATCTTTAACCAGTGTGAGGTGCCGCCCACCCGTGGGTGAGCAGCGGTTTTCGCTGGAGAAAAAGAACAAAAGATTCTCCCCCGGCCCTCCACCGGGGGAAGGAGTGGTCCTGCTACCATCTCCTGAAAAACAAACATCTTCTCTGAGCAGCCCGTCTCAGGAGCGCCGCTTAGCCTGGCGTTTAGCGGGGGCGGGGCTGGAGAGGGCTGTGGCGCCTTCCTGCGACCTCCTCCGCGCCGTGGCCTGGGTGGAGGCTGCTGCGTAGGCCGGGCGGGAGGGGCGGGAGCCGCAGGAGGGCGCCCTCGGCGGCGAGCAGGCTGAGGATTCTGCCCGACCTCGGGCCGGCGGGGCAGAATGTGCTTAATGGCCTCAGTTTGCTTCTGCGCGGTGGAGAACTGGTGGGCAAAGTCCTCCACCACACCGCCGAAGAGGCCGGCCTGGGACAGGGCCGCATCAAGCAGACGAGTCCGCTCGGAATCCCGCATGTCAGCCAGGTTCATCCAGAGATGTCTCTCCTGGACCACAGCTGTGGACATCACCAAACCCAGGGAGCGCGCGGTAACCTTCGTCGCCCGGAGGGCAAGGTCGGTCGCGGCGCGCAGCTCATTAAAGAGGCCTGGGTCTGTCCTGCCCTCGTGCATGTCTTTCAACATTTGGGCCTGGTAGACCTGGAGAGTGGCCATAGCATGCAGAGAGGCGGCTGCCTGTCCCGCGGCTCTGTAGGTCTTCGCCACCATTTTAGATGTGAAACCACAGGCTTTGGAGGGGTGCTTTAGCTCGCCACGAGAGGAAGCACTCTGAGGACACAGTTGCATCGCAACAGAGCGTTCGACTGAGGGAAGCCCAGTGTACCCACGGGCAGCTGCGCCATCGAGGGGAGGAAAGGCGGATGAGACCAGCGAGCGGTCCCGAGAAGACAACGGGGTCTTCCAGGACTTCGAGATCTCATCATGCACGTCCGGGAAGAATGGTATTGGGGTTTGCCGTGGACGCGGGTCGGCGGCTTGGCCCAAAAACCAATCATCGAGGCGCGAGCGCTCAGGGCAGGGTGGTGGCCGCCACTCAAGCCCGATGCTCGCAGCCGCCCGGGAAAGCATGGCTGTCATCTCCGGATCCGATTCAGGCACAACCGTATGCACACCAGAGGGTGGCAGCTGTGCTGAATCTTCAAACCCACCTTGTGATGCTGCAACAGACATCAGATCTTCCTCTGTAGCTTCAGCCGAAGTACACGGGCCACCCGAGAGTAGACCCGCGGAAATCGACTGCTCACTAGCGGGCACCGTCATGCAGGGGGGTTTGACGCGTGGACAGATAGTCGGCGCTTTTTGCCAAACCGTAACCCTCAGATCACCCTGGCCACCAGCCGAAGTAGCACCCCGCGAGGGGGCACTAGATCGGGGTGTGGCAGAGGGGACTCTCGCTCTTACGAGCTCATTGAGTCTCGACCGTAATGACGCGATGGTCATGTTCTCACAGAGAGAACACGAGTCATCCACGAGCGCCGCTCTAGCATGCTCAATGCCCAAACACACTAGGCAACGCTCGTGCCCATCAGTGTCCGAAAACCGATCTGCCGCAACCAGAAGTACACGGGCGAGGCATCTTTAAAAAGACGTGCCGCGTGCAAGCTCTTTTGTGAGAGAGAAACACTCAAGTGTTGAAGCGACCGGGGAGACACACACTCTCTGGCAAACCACTGCACAGATAAGCAGGAAGCGCGCGCCCCGCCGGAGATCGCCGTCACACCAACACTGAGGAACTCGTTTGTAAAGCTGACAATACAGAGATGGCTTGTGGAGTGAAGAAATAAACTTGGCTTCGAAGCGAAAACATATCTGCTTGCTGCAGGACTTCCTCCTTATATACCCACGAGGTGGGGCGGAGTTACGTCATGCAAATTCCGCAGACCCATGGCATTTGCTTGCCATTGGCTCGTTTTGTATACTTGAAGTTGATAGGCTTTCTATGCGAAACCCCATTCGTCGTCATCCAACGGAACTCGGAGTGACGAACGAAAGGGAACTAGAGAGTATCCCTCTAACAACTGCTTTTGATGATGCACGTGTAAATTAGGCTGATCCTTAATGTGGTCGCAACGCAACAGCAACGCACAGTTGATTCTGCGCTAATTTTATCTAATATTTTATGTTTTATTTTAAATGGTATAGATGTATGTAGCAAATTAAAATTGATCAACTTATTGTCTATATTTTGAGACAAAGGTCATGTTAATGATTTTCAGTTTTGTTCAAGTTTAAATTAACACCTTTTCAATAACCGAAGAATATGTAAACGTATGGTATTTGGGGTAAAAGGTGCCCCTGCTATTGTGGCTAAAGGCACAATAATAAACATGATAATAAACAGCTGGTTGACTTTTCCATTTGTTGACATGACATGGTTAGATTCAGATGGTATCATATATCAAATTGGATGTCCACCTTAGAGATAATCATCATTTTTATAATGAAACCATCATAGTTTAAAAAAAAAAAAACTACTGTACAATTTATTAAATTCAGAATCTTTTTTTATATATAATTGTGTTTCTGTATTTTTTTTAAATGGATATATTTTAATGACGTGAACAAAAATGAATTATTTTATTTATCAAAATAAACCAAAAATACACAAATCATGTTCCCATTCACCATCTCTGAGTCAGACAGCTGCCTTCTAAATATTAGCATCCTTACAAACACTTTGAACAACTTGGGTCGTTGTCAGTGGAGAAAGGTAAAGTAGTCTAAATCATAACATCCTAATATTCATCATATACACAATTCACCGCTAGGCCTATATTGCTAAATTGTACACAATTTTTCATATCAACAGAAAAATTTAGCGGGATAACCTGGCTTCTCTTGAGACTCCCCTGCTTCGCAGCACAGTAGCCTAATGATTATATGCTAAATGCACGTGACGTGATTGGTTACAAACTGCGACGAAACACCAGTGATTTGAAACTGCGTTTTTGAGACTTACATTTCACTGCTCTTTTAAGAAGAAAATACCAAGCGATGGTGTTGACATATGAATTTGCACAGGGTCTTAAAGGCCCACTGAAGTGCTTTGGAATGCGTATAGCTTTGTATGATGCATTGACGTAATTTCCTCTGAAACAGGCAGAGCCGGCGGCAGAAACAAATCAATGGACGGGCATTTAATATTCTTGGGGGGGCCTAATTATGACGGGGGGAGGGGAGGGGGGGGTGCTTACCATAGACTGTAAAAAAAAAAAAAAAAAATAGGTGCTTACATGCGCTTCATGAGACACACTAGCACACGCACGTAATGTCTCGCGCTCATACCTCTCTGCCGTGCGCGCTGTTTGAGCATAGCTTTCGAAAACCCGGGAGAGTTTATAAATTTCCCAGGACAGATTGTTAAAAAGAAGAACAATCCCGGAAAAACAGTGACGGGTGGCAAAACCAGCTACAACAGTTTCACAGCGATTTCAATATCCTAACTAACGTTACAATAGCCTATTGCCCAATCATATTTCGGCTACTGAAGATATCATGTTACAGTTATAGCCTTGGTCTGCATTGTTCCGTGAACACAGCATGCTGTATAAGCCAACTTCCTATAATAACAGCCTAATAGTCACAAATCTCAAGTTAAGTATTAAATCAACCATGCATAATCAACTACGACACACTCACACACATATAGCATATCAGTGTCAAATGCATAATTTACACCACGGCAGGTGCAACTTACGAAGAGTAATAAAAACAACTGGCCTACTACTCACGTTCTTAATACAGCTGATGTCGACGTTTTTGGGAGTGGATTCTCCTCATGAGTTTCTCTTTCCATTCGTTTCTGAATAGGCAAAACTTTACCGAGATGCTGCGGTCAGAGGCTCAGAACGGCTCAGCGGGAAACCCCTTTTTTGTAAACAATCAGTCAAACTTCCGGGTGTTTTTTTTTTAAAAAAAATGAGATTGTGAGTCAAACATTACACTTAAATACACATCAATAAATATTTAAATACTGTACGTAAATTATTATTATTTTTAAAATAATTTATTAAATGCTAATTGGATGGAGGGGGGGGCATAGGAGCTCTGTAGGCGGGCCCGGCCCCCTAAGGCCCGCCCATAGCGCCGGCCATGGAAACAGGAAACTAAGGCGGGACAGTTTACTATGGCCCCTCCCCCTTTTCAAATAGCCAATAGCATTTCGTTTACCACCATGGAAGCGAATCCCAGTGCTGATGATACGTTGGAATCAGTAGAGGTGTAAATCAATTCTAGCCATTTCATTCTTAACCAACCGTTGGAAAACGGAATAAAACTCGAGCAACCCAACACACATCTTCAACCAGTGGCGTAATTTTGATTCAACATGTGGGTGGGACAGGTTTGCTGCTGTGGAGAGGAGGAGGTTGCTATACAATGCTAAATCAGAAATAGGCATATGTACAATAACAATTTTCTGAAAAAATAACATTACGATCTCCAGAAATCAATTACAGTAGTACATTCGGTTTAATTTGTCATTTAATGAGATCTTTATATTGTTAGTGCTGAGAATTTTCACATGAATAAATGTATAGATCAGTGAATATAGCTTGTGTACTTTTATCAAAACCAAATATGTTTATTAGTGGTTGTATATCAAGCAGGGACACGTTTGAATCTTGATTTTTTTTTTATTTATTTTTTTCAAAATTGTTTTTGTTTTCTTTTTGAATTTGTTTGGTGATTTCACCGGAACAAATAGGGAGTCTCCACAACAGCGATAGATTGAAGTGCGCGTCCGAGTGAAGACCACACGAGCCACAAGAGAACACTGTATCCATGACACTGATAGCAGCGGCAACGAGCACTCAGCAGCTTGATTAAAAAAAAAAGTCAGCTCTAGAACGCCTCTTACTTGACAAATGAATTAAATGAATGCCGTGCTAGTTAGATGGAGATGTTTTATTTATTTGTAGGTACTTCCAAGCCGCTAGAAGTTACAAAAAGTGGTGGGGACAATATCGACCCTGGCAAAAAATCATATTGCTCCATGATGTATCAACATTGCATGGTCGCTTTGGCCAAGTGGTATTTATAGCATAGGGACGCTTTAGATTCTAAAGAGCATTTGATTGGACAGAAGATGTGATGAGAAGCTGAAGTCTGCGTTGAAGTCCATTTTAGCTGAAGTGAGGGACTGTAACTTTTGAATGCTTATATCTTCTAAATGCGAATTTTATAATTGTTTTTGGAACACACCAGCTTATTCATAACCTTAAGGCTAAAATATTCAATTTCATACTACTTGTAGTTTTGATTTCAGGGGGCCTTTAAAGCATAATAATGTAGGGTTTCCGGTCCATAAGCTCTTTTATCAATTTTAAGTTTGGGGATAGATATTCAATAACTATTAATCTACGTATGATCAACAAATTATTGAATACAGTTTGAACCGGGTCCTTACGTATTTAAATTACCCACAAAAGGGGTGTACAGCGTACCCGTCTGTTCAGGGTAAATATATAACAATTAAACACAACGAATTATGGTTAATTATTAATACATCCTGCACAGAGGAATGGCTGATCTTCAACACTACCAAAGCATTTGACCCCTCCTCGCTCATTCACACGTCCGCCGTGTAGTCCGGCTAGAGGCTACAAATAACTTATGGTCTATTTTAGGTTAAATTAACTGACAATGTTTTGTGCACTTAAACGATTATCAGATTGTAGCTAGGATCTTTATATTAAAGAGGCTTTGTTATACGAGCAACAACCACAGAGTCAATAAAGTATAAAATGAGGTTTAATGAATGAACTACACTACATGTAAAACAAGGATATAGATTAAACAAAATGAAATAAAAACAATAAGAAAGGAAAAACACAAGGAAAAATCAATGGCTAGCACAGTTTTAGACCCCTTTGAGACAGCCACAGGAGATATACTTTACAACTTCTAAAATTTGGATAGAACAGCTTGTTTTGCATTCAGACCTGTAAGTTCTTGGTGTGCGGGAGCAACGTGCGGCGTCCAGAAGATGGAGGTCGGGTTTCTTTGGTTCCAAGCGTGGTTGGTTCGCGGGAGATTCAAACGTCCTGACTTAGTTCTGTATGCGTGAAGGGAGTCTTTTCACCGGAGTGCTGGAAGACTTACGAAACGCACGTGGAGGTCTCAGTCGGGAGACGAGAACACTAAGAGCGGACTGGCTATGCGCAAAATAAAACGAAGTTAAAATAAAACAGGAACATTAAAATAAAATACGAAGATTACAAAGAATACACATGAACAGGATACACACGGACAGAGAGAGAGATCGTCTCTGTTTTGGGGATTATAAAGATGAGCTAGGCACGCCTGGGTAAGGCGCGCCGGCCAATGATAGCATCCCATATCGAGGGGCGCGCACGCCCCCTGAGTGGGGTGGAGATCAGCGGTAATATGAATTTATGACCAAGTAGAAAATTAAGCTTACTTTGGTAATAGCATATGCATGTAGTTATACATTTTACGATATGGATATACAGCTTAATAGATAGATCAGATTTGTAGGATCACAACGATATCACACATCATACGTCCAAGACATACTCTTGCAGAATTACATCTCAAAACGTACTTTCAGACATTTATAAGTATCTTACATTCATGAAAACATTCGTGATACAAGTTTGCACATTTACAGTTCTTCTACATGTATTTTAACACACTGAAGATGTTTTTGTGACGACTTAGGAGAGAAAGTTAGAGTTCATCTGTATGTGTGTGCGGGGACGTAGGTGTGAACGCGTGTTGCGCTCAGGCGGGAAACAGACAAAGGGAACGTCTGTTTTTGCGCTCCCCCCCCCCAACCCCCACCCCGAATTCCGTCAGGAGGGAGTGAAGATGGTCTGCATGTTGTCTTAATGGAGGGATCCCCGTGGTTTGGAGGATGCTCAATCACCATATCTGCGTCAAAAGTCCATTTGCTCTCAGACTCTGGGACGCCAGTTCGGGACTGGGGAGTCGTTATCAGTTAACCAGATGGCCTTCAGGAATGTTAGTTAAAGCTTGTTGTCCTTTTAAATTTGTTGCGAGTTCGTGATTTAATAAAAGAGAATTAATGATTGCATCCAGAATCTCTACAGTTTTCCCCCCTTTCGGGAGATGATGTCCCTGGGGAGAGATCGTCTGCCGACAATCAGCGCATGAGAGGATGGAAGGTACATCATGAATTCGGATAACAAGTGATTATCAAGGCTGAGGGCTTAGCTCAATGAGGTTGCCGGCGGCTTCTTGCGTGTTATCCTCTTTCCGGGGGTTTCGTCGAAAGCCTCCGGACACGGCTTTAGTGAGCCTGATGGTAGATACTCGTGTCTCGTTGAGTCTCCTGTACAGGATGAAAGCCAAGCCCAATGTTAGGATGTGACTGACTACCATAGAGAGGCAGAGCGCAGTGTCGGCTTCGGTCCAGGCTCGGGCAACAGGTGAAGCAGTCAAAGTGGGCTGTCGAGACAAAGCTTTTAGGGCGGAGTCCAGAGGAGCAATGTCAATTAGCTGTGACCCCCCTGCCTCAATTTCCAGTTCCAGTTCTGGACTCAGGGTGAAATTGTGGTCCTTGAAGAAGGAGGGAATTTCCAATTCTGTTTCGTACTCGTGGCTCGGAAGATGATACAATGCCAGATCGTCTACGTGGAGGATGGCACCTTTAGGTACTTGAATCCACATGCTCTGGTTGAGCAGGCTGACACGGGTGGCGGTGTCATGCTGGTCATAGGTGAGAGTGGCAGTGAGTACCAGAGTGTTGACGAGCCACCGATCACCGATGATCTCTGCTCGGGTTTCTTCCACTTGTATGCGAGGCTTAGCTTCAGCAGGGCAGCGGTTGTCGCTGGACATGGTTTGCAGTCCACAGATTCCATCAGTGTTATCTCTAAGGAAGGGTTTGCTAGGGCACAGATAATGAATGTCTTTCGTCAAGGTGCACATGTGCAGGTTTGGAGCCAGGTACAGCTGAGGATCGCTGTCGTGGTAAGCTACCACTTCTGGGGTGCGGATCTTGATGTGCGTGTTACCTTTCCAGAAGCCGACATTGACAATGTCTTTGAGTCTGTAGATTCGGCTTGACTCTATGATGGGTAAGTTCAAGAGGAATCCCATTTCTCTCTGCTCTGGGTCGACATAGAGTGGGATGGCGCTGCCAAGAGAGTAGGCCAGGTGTACTTGGAGCGGATCAGCTGGCGTGGTGATGGCGGAAGCCAGCACGTTCTGGACAAGGCTCAGAGGTATGAGGTAGGGTGGGATCCTACCCATGGCTAGGCTGTCAATGGATGAGCTCACCTCCCGCAACATGTCCGTCATCAGGGCGGTGACCAGCTGAGTTTGGGCAAAGTCATTTTGAAAAACAGTGAACAGCTGTTTCATGGAATTCACAGTCTGGTTCAGCATGACGCTGTGGGTGTTGAGAATGACCACAGTTCCCCTTAAGGTCCTTCCGATGGTCTGCAGAGAAGCACTCTGCACGGTGAGCTGCTCTTTTAACTGTGGAATCTCTGTTTGAATTTCAGCCACATGTCGTCTCATGGTGGCTAGGTTAACAGCGTTGACGCTTGACATACCAATGTTGAACAGAGTTCCCACTGCAGCTGCGGCTCCCAGGACGGCTCCAAGGAACCGTTTGGGGCGGCGGTTGTGTCCGCCTAATTCCGCTTGGGTGACGGTCATCTTTTCAAGTTGGTTCAGCATGTGTCTGACGTCGGCCTCGGCGTGGGCGATGGCATCCTCTGTCCATCGGGCTCCGGCCCAGCTGTACTGGGCTACTGCGCTGGGGTAATGTGCTCTGTACACGTTGCAGGGGTCGAGTCGAACGTCCAACTTCTGGGTGTGGGTCCGACAGTTGGTGATCAGGAGGCCTGGTTGCTCTCTCAGCACGATGCCTGTCGACGGGCCGGGTGTGATGACGTCAGGTGGCGGTTGTCCTCTGGTCGACTGAAGGCAGAAGATTGCAAACCATAGCAGCATCCAGACTCTGTCACCCACGGCTAGTTCCTGGTGTGACGCTTTCCGGTCATAGTAGGCTTTCTGGCCCTCTGCGCTCTTTTGAAGCTGTTGTTGGGCGAAAGCAAAGGTTGATTTCAGATGCTGGTGCAGCTCATCGAGGTACTGGTGAGTGGTGCAGGCTGTGATGAGACTGGAGTCCCCTGGCTGATACAGCAGGTGCAGTGGCAGTGTCATCTGTCGTCCAGTCATTAGTTCAAAGGGAGACACCTGAGTTGAGTCCTGGGGAGTGGCCCTGAGGGCCATTAACACCAGCGGGAGTTTCACATCCCAGTCCTTCTGGTTGGCGGTCACATACTTTCTCAGCATACTGACCACAGTCCTGTTAGAACGTTCAACTTGGCCAGATGAGATCGGCTGAAAACTGATGTGTAGTTGAACGTGGACCCCCAGGAGTTTCCAGATATGCTGCATAATCTCAGCTGTAAAGTGGGTACCTCTGTCTGAGTTGACACTCATTGGCAATCCGAATCGGGAGAAGATGTGATTCATCAGAAGGTATGCCGTGGTCTGGGCGGTGTCGTTGGATGCTGGAAGACACTCTACCCATTTTGTGAACTGGCACACGACTGTGAGGAAGTACTTGTTGCCCCTTGTTGACCTTGGCAGAGGTCCTACCCAGTCGATTTGGAGGTCTGACCAGGGGAATGTGACTCTTCTGCATTGCAGTGGAGCTCTGTGATTCGGATTTGCAGGTTGGAACTGACAGCAAATTAGACATTCTTTGACATATTCCGCCACGTGTTCTTACATGCGGGGCCAATATGCTACTTGCTTCAGTGTCTTATAGGTGGCCCTGGTCCCGTGGTGTCCAGCACATGGGGCGTCATGAGCGTGCATTAACATCACCCCCCTTAGGCACTGAGGGATCACAAGCCGCGGCGCTGTGTTGTCCTCAGGTGCATACCACAGAATGTTGTGAATGACACGCAGCATGTGCTTGATGTCATGCAGCCGTCTGAGGCACGGGTTGTCAGTGAGATCAGACGGTGTGAGAGGGTGGTTGGAGGGGTCAGAGAGGTGGTTTAGAAAAGTCTTTATGGACGTGTCAGAGGCTTGCATGTCTGCTATGTCATTGTTTGACATCTGCGGAGTCAGAGTGAGAGGCTGGGAAGCAGGCAGTGCGGCAGGAAAAGTTCGTTTGCTGCGGGTTAGCACTGCCACATCAAAGGCTGGTGGTTGGGCTGGAGGTGACCATAGGTTACCGTGCAGTGCGCCAGTCTTGGCAAGGGCATCGGTTTGGTCATTTAGGTCCTTGTCGAGGCCCGGTTGCTTGGAGTGGCCTTTCACCTTCTTCCAGTAGACAATCATGTCATGTTGTCTAGTCAGGTCGTCACATGCCTGAAACAAGTGTTGGTGTTTGACAGGCTTGCTGTTTGACGTCTTAAAGCCATTTTGTTTCCACTCTGGAAGGTGGCATGTGAAACTTAGTCTGGCATAGTTCGAGTCTGTGCAGATAAGGAATTCTTTGATGTTATGTGTCGCTGCGATTTGCATAGTTATGAGAATCGCTGCCACCTCAGCATATTGTGATGACTGAGGCCCCAGCTTGAAGTGTTGTGGTGGGCATGGCATATCATTTACCCATAACACACCCGCACCAGCTTGGCGGATGCCCTCTTGGTTGTAGGAACATCCATCGACGTAAGCTGTGGGCATACCTTGGCACGTGTTGTCATCGAAGTATCTGTGACATGTCTGCTGTTGTGGTTCTTCCACATTAGCCGTTACAGGTGGTGCGTTATCAGTGCAGTTCTGGCAGGCAGCCAGGCCGTTGCCTAGCGCAGATTTGTGGTTCTGGGCATACCTTGCTTCAACATTGCGCCCTTGGAGGGCCATTTACCACGTGGCGATGCGGGAATTGGTGACCACGCCATCGCGGATGCGTTGGCTGTTGAGGAACATGACAGGCTGATGACAAGCCTCTATGATAACTTTCTGAGCTCCAATGTAGTTGGAGAACCGTTGTATGGCCCATACAGTGCAAAGCAGCGCTTTTTCACAGTCTGAGAATTTAGTCTCCGGTGGAAGGAGTGTCTTGCTGGCATACGCTACAACTCTTTTGTCTTGATCGTGTCGTTGGTACAGACCAGCGCTGAGACAGTGGTTGGAGAATCCCGCTTCTAAGTAGAATTGTTTTTGTGGTTCAGGGTAGGCCAGACATGGAGCTGTGCACAGATGACGTTTCGGCTCATTCATGGCATTGTCCTGGACGGGTGTTCAGACAAAAGGGCAGTCTTTTTTCAGCAGGGCAGTTAGAGGCTTTGCAATGTCTGAGTAGCTTTCTATGAACTGCCGTGAGTAGTTACACACCCCCAGAAAGCTTCGCAGTTCTGAAAGGATGGTGGGTGGTTTGATGTTTTGAACAGCTTGTATGCGGCTGGACTGTGGTTCGATGCCTTGCGACCCGATCAGCAGTCCCACGTAGTTGACCTTGGTTCGACACCATTGACCTTTGTGGAGGGCGATCTTGGCGCCTGCAGCTGTTAACTGGTTCAAAACATAGTCTATTTCTGCCAGGTGCTCGGTAACTGTTGTGCTCTTCATCAGCACGTCGTCCACATAGATGAGATTTCCTCTCATTCTCGCATCGGGGCATGCTTTGTTCAGGAAGATGTTAAACTCAGCGGGTGAGTTGGCATAGCCGAAAGGGCACCTGGTGAAAGTGAATTGTCTGTTACCGAACGTGAAAGCTAGCTTGTGCTGGTCTTCTGGATGTACTGGCAGGGTCCAGAAACCTGAAGCTATGTCGAGCGTAGAGAAGATTGTGGCTCCCCGGATTCTGGGTATTTCTTGCTCCAGCTGGGTCATGGGCCATCGTGACAGGGGCACCTGTTGATTCAACTTGCGGTAGTCGATGGTGGGGCGCCACCTGCCGTTCGGTTTAATTACCGGCCAGATAGGAGCAGAATAGGTGCTATTGCATGGGCGAATTACACCTTTTTGAAGCATAGAGTCAATAATTTCTTGCACCGTTTCATGTGATGCAATGGGGATCTTGTACTGTCTGACAAAGGTGGGAGGAGCGTCAGGGTGCGTTGGAATGCGCACGGTGTGAAGGTGAGTGAGACCACAGTCTAGAGCAGGGGTCGGCAAGTAAGTTTGGCATCGGGCCAAAAAAAATGTTTGCCACTAGATGGCGGGCCAGAACATAGTCAAAGTATAATTTAAGAAATTAATTGATGAAAACTGCAACTAGAATTGCCTATGACAGACTGTTACAGTGTCTTTTGTAACTAGTGAGCTGTTACTCTCTGTTAAATCCTGTAGTAGGACAGTCATTAACAAAAAGCCACATTTGTGTGGCGTGTCCGGGCTTTACAATTAATAAAGTGTATCATTCGTTCAATCCTTTTTTTAAATTAAAACCAAAAATTAAAAAAATTAAAAACGACTTGTTTTTCCATTATTTATTTCCTGAACTAAAATGAAAAAAAACGAATAATGACGTGTTTTCTGATTTTCTGATTGTGTGCTCAATCAAAAATATTTAAAAAAAATTACTGGATTAGACAAATTTGAATATAACACCTTAGTAGGCGTATATCAATGAAATCTGTTTAAACAGATCAAGTAATATTGTGGTAACAAATTACAGCCATTTTAATAAAGGTGTGAATAGCAATCATGCCTCATTCGCTTGCAGTCTGACTTTTGAACTTCATTCCTTTTTTATTATTATTATTTATTCGGGACACACACATACACACCTAAGGTTTAAGGAGGTCTGCGCGGGACTGTTTTTTCCCCGTCCCGCTTCCACAAGGTTCTATTTTCAGGTTACAGTGTATCTCGTGGCTCACGCAATCTTCACATGCACGCGCTCTTCAATCCGTTTCGGAGACTCTTTGTTCGTTCCGGTGAAATCACGTAACAGAAATGCACACAAAGTATTCCCTGCTTGGTATAATAAAACCACTGATGAACATATTCGGTTTTGATGAGGGAAAAAAAACCTATACGAGTGCGGATTAGAACCCAGAACCTCTGACATGCTCGGCAAAAGTTCTACCACTCGACCATTAAAGGACACATGTCAAACAGTCGGATCTATGTATTTATTCACGTGATTCATTCATTTATACACACATACGCACACACACACCTGTCCTACCCACTTTTTAAAACAAAATTACGCCATTGTGTACAGCAGAGTTCCGACCGCTTCCGTCTTTATACTTTAAAATTGTATACTGTTTCACACAGTAGGCTAGATGCGGTGGTGAAATCGCCGCGCGGATACAGCTTTTCTCAAGTAACGTAGTGGAAGAGTTTTGTGCAGCATTTTGCAAATATTTTTTATCAGTTAAAAAAAAAAAAATCAAAAAAAAAAAAACGGACTTACAAAATAATTCGGCGGGCCAGAAAATATTGTTGGCGGGCCAGTTTTGGCCCGCGGGCCGCCAGTTGCCGACCCCTGGTCTAGAGAGTCTTTGGCAAATGACGCTTTGAATTTGTAAAGGACTTGTCTGAGTCTTTGTAGATCTGCATCCTCTTTGATTGCATCGGCGTCTTTTAGAATTTGCTGAACTTGAGACTCAAATCCTGGATATGGCTCCTCTGTGGGCGAACCACTCGTGGTGTTTGCAGGCGTGGGTGCGGCAGGTGTTTCAATCTGGCAGATAGGCTGTTTGGAAACTGTGTACATGGCAAGGTGTTGGTCCTCCGTCAGTTCCGTTCTGTAGACTTGATCTTTGTCCATCGGCATGACTGAGGCGATGGAGATGATTTTGAAGGGTGCTGTGTGCAGTGTGTCGCCTGTGCATCCTTCTGGTATCATTGAAGCTGGAATGGGCCCAATGACAGGTAAAGTCAGTTCAAAATCAGGAAAATCATAGCTCACGAGCCATCCTAGCCGATAGGCTTTTGGAATTGCAATGTCCACTGCTATGCAGTTGTTGAAAAGGATGTAGACTGCACGAGATGACAATTCAGTGAGGGGTGTGGCTTCAAGTGTGAGTCCAAGTTCAATGCATTCGGGTGAAGGTTGAAAGAAACCCAGTGTGTTGTTTAGGGTTTGGCCACGTCGTATGTTGAGCCGAACAGCGACCCCTTTGGTGTACGCAGGTACTACAGTTGCCTGTTCGCTGATTAGAGTGCAAACCTCTGGGATGGTTTGGCCTGACAGAAGATTGTCAGTGTGTGTAGGAGCAACAGCTGTCTGTAAAGTCAGTGGGGCCCACAGTACCTCATTAATAAAATCCACATGAGCCTGAAGGCGAATCAGAATATCAGCTCCAATGTAGACATCGTGGGGCGGGTCCGGAAGGACCAGGAAGTAATGAGTCAGGCACTGATGGTTCCAGTTCAAGTTCAAAACACAGATACCTTTTGCAGTCACCAGGTTTGATGGGCATGAGTTCAAAGGGAAACGTGTGCGTTTGCTTGCAGAAGGAAGGTCTGGTGTGACTTTAGTTAGCTTGTTGAAAAGTGACAGGCTTATGGCAGAGTTGTCCGCCCATAAAGCGAGTACAATGTCGGTGGTGGTTACACCGTTCAGCTGCAGGTTGTCGTTGACCTTTGGGGAAAAGGACTCAGAGTCTTTGGGGAGTTGAAAAGTGCAGAGTAACGAACTTGAATCTTGCGCAGGTGCAGAGTTTGCGGCCCCATGGCTGGCGGCGAAAGTTCCCGTGACCTCTGTGACCTGGCGGTCTGGCTCAGTTGACCTGGGTGGCTGACAGGGGAGAGGTTCTCGCACTTGAGCCCAAATTTTCAGTTGTCTGAAGTCCAGCAGGGGCTCAAAGCGATCTAGGAGATCTTTGCCGATGAGGAAGGTAAACGTGTTCATCGGTGAAATGTACACAGGGTGGATCAAACTCATGTGACCAAGGGTTAAGTGAATGGGAGCTATGTGTTCAAGCCGGATGTCAGTTTGGCTGTAAGATTGCACATTCAGCTCACAATTCTGAGATTTCAAAGTTCTGTTCTGCTTGTTAGCTGCAAATCTGAGTCTTTCAAAGAGTTCGGCTGATATCAAAGTGAGGTCCGATCCGGTGTCGACCAAAGCTTCGAGCTTCACCACATTTTCCACTGTGATGGAAAGATAAAGTTTGCGTGCTAGTCCTTTTTCGACCAGGTTCCCTAGGAGCTTTAATGTGGGGGCTTGTGTGGCGATCGATAAACAGTTAGGGTCAGTGTCTTGGGATTCGTTGGGGAGACACACGACCAAAACAGCACTTTCTGGTATCTCTGGGGTTTTCTCACTGGTATGCTGTGTTGGATTGTCCGCTTCTGGATGTGTGGTTGTTGACAGCAGCGAGTGGGTGTCACTGTCACTTGGTGTTATGACAGCTGGTTCTGTGGTCTGTGTCAGGAGAACAGTGTTCGGGGTGCTTGGTTCAGTAGGAGGGCTGTCAGGAAGGGTTTTAATCCTTACCCTTAGTCACGCAGAGTCTGGCTTGTCCTCTTTGTCAGTTTTCTTGTGAAGAAGCTCTTTTAGGATCTTCAGGATCTCTGCGGTCTCTGACGTGGACTCACTGTTTTCTTTTGCAGCAGGCTTGGGTTTGGGCTTGGATCTGCTAGAGGCCTGCCGAGAGGGAGTTCGCTGCGGGCTGTCTGGACTGGACGTTCTTGTCGCTGGAGTCCGGCTCTGTCTGGGCCGTCGGCTGGTTTCCCAGGTGGCCCCCCCTTTTTGGGTGTGGGGGTGCCGTGGGCTGCTGTATGATCTTTCAGGGCGCTCACCCTGATGCTTAGGACGAGCGTCCTCGTAGCTGGGTCGCCCTCTGCTGGCCTGAAACGGTCTTGGCTCGTTATTAGAAAGTCTGTTAGTGTGGTGTTGTGGGGTGCCCTCTAGTGACAGCTCTGAATGCTGATCAGTGATAGGGCAGATAGAGGGAGTTTTTACAGTCTTTTCAGAAACAATTTTCTGCTTGATAAACGCTTTGTGGGCGAGATCCCTCAGTTGCTGGGTAGACATTGTGCGAGGACAGGCCAGGACCCCTAAGTGATGGCTCACAGTGGGATGCAGGTTGCGGAGAAACAAAGTTCTGAAGTTAAAGTCCTCCTCCATCCCGGGATCATTCCGTGCCCCGAAGTATGCTTGTCGGAGGCGAGTGTAAAAGGCCTGCGGCGTTTCCAGTCTTGCCTGCTTGAGGCTCATCGCGGTGATGAGTCCTTGATCGGTGTCTGGATCAGAGAATTCCCTGATGAACGCCTGTCGCAGCTGTTGGTAATCCGCTTTGACGGTATCTGGTTGGCGATCCAGAAAACTGCGTACGTCCCGACTAGACGTAATCCGAAGCAGGTATAATCGGTCCCACGGGGTGACATGGGGAACAGTGTATAAGTGGAAGTCAATGTCTTTCAAGTAGGCGTGCACATCGTGGCCTCCAGCAGGATTTGGCGTGAAAGTAGGAATGTTCCTAGCAAGCTTGTCAAGTTCTTTAAAGGCCATGCCGTGGTAAATGGCAAGGGTTGGCTGTGACACACCTCCTTTTCCTGAGGGCGAGGGCTCTTGCAGGCTGTCCGTTGATGTCTGGGACGGTGGATGTTCGTCTCCTTTCACCGTGCTGTGTTCTTGGCTGAAGTGTGCAGACTGACCGGTCGGGGAAAACTTTGTAGTGTGTGTCTCCCTTTCCCGGTCACTCTGAAGTTTATAGGAGTGTTTTAACTCACGGTGGACAGCCTCGAGTTCATCTTTATAAAGTTCTTTTTGCTGGATAAGTTCATTGATTTCAGCTCTGGCCGCCTTTTAGTGTTTCTCACAGGCTTTGGCTTTGGCGTCTCTTTCTTTTAGTTCATTGTTTGCTCTCTCAAGGAGAGCTTCACCTTGTTGCAGTTTTTCGGTCAGTGTCTCTCTGGCTTTTCTCTCTTTCAGTTCCTTTTGGTCGGTGTCTAGACGAAGGCTTTCCAGAGCAGTTTGAAGTTCTTCTACTTCCTTCCGTGACTCTGGGTCCGTTTCCTCCTCGTCCTGCTCCTCGTTCTCGAGTAGTAGCTGATCTAGCCAACTTTGGGTCTTTGCTTGGTCGCGCCGGGCCTCCTCCGCTTGGAGCCGCAGAGTTGCTGTCTCCTGTTCCAGGTCGATGGCGTGTCTCTCGTGAAGGCGGGCTTGTGCGACGAGTGTGTGGGCCAGGTTTCCCACGATTCGGGCCCATTCTTTGTGGTTGTAGCTTTGTGTTGGGTCGTGCCTCGTCAGCAGGTCCAGGTCGGTGTCCAGCTGCGCCTGGTCCCGGGGCTCGGAGTCGCCGATATCCTCGGGCAGGACGGTGGCTGTCATGGCCTTCAGCCATGTCTCAAGGCTGTCCCAGTGGGCTGCTGGGCTGGGAGACCGGGACATGCTGGCTTACTGCAGGCGAGAGGAGCACAACACACACACACACAAACAGACCAAATGCAAATTTGTTCTACAATTTATGCGCTTATACCCTTAGTACGGCGATGCCGTTTACGGTACTTTGACTAACTGATGCAGACAGTTAGGTAGGGACAAATTGTTTAGGTCAGCGCAGGGCCTAAATAAAGATTTTGACAGGACCCGGAGCCTAGTAGGTCACGGTTGGTGCTAACGGCTCGGCTGTCAGTCTGTTATTTAGCTCTCCTGGGGTGTCTCTGTAGGCTCTGTCTCTGGTGACCTGGAAGGCACAGTTCACACAGAACAGAGAGAAGTAACAGAAGAATAGCAACAAAAAAACTTAAAGTGACATTTAGACAATAGGAATTAATGGATCTGTTAAGACAGAGTAACGATAGTACAGAAATGGTTACGGGAACTAAGAGGGCTTGAGCCGACTATGTGTGGTTTTCTGAGAAAAGGGGTGGACACTCTTAAATGTCCCGGGAGAATATCTAATATTCTTGTGGTTTATACAAAGTGGATGACTTTGCTTTACCTTAATTTAGCTTGTCTGGGGTGACCTGAAATCACACTAGCGGGAGCCAGCGTCGAGGACAATCTTTCCGTCGCTCCAAGCACTTAACCGAGATGTCCACGGCCTCTCCTGTGCGTCAACCACCGGGCGCACTCTCAAACAACATAGATTTTAACACAACTGGCACTCCCGGGGAGGTCACCTGCTTACGACACTGCAAAGGGGACTTTTCCCCAGAACCCTCTTTCGAGTGGCCCCCTTTTAGGCCCCGGTTTGTGTACTAGGTCCGAAATTGCCTTGTGTCTTATCGCGTGGTGGGTCTCCCCCTTTTTGGGAGCGCCAAATTGCTGATGTCTTATTGCGTGCCGCACCAATGGAGAGACAGGGAGGTCCGCGACTCACCCACAGCAAGCGTTGGTTACGCCGGTCAGACGACCCCACCCACTAGACACCAACCAGATATGACGGTCAGATCACACCAGCGCAAGAGAAATCTACCTGTAGATAACAAATGTGATAGAGAAAGGTGAATCTAGAATTACTTCAAAGCTTACTTTGTCTAAAACAAAATTGAGTATCTGTATGTGTAGAAAATACAAAACCTTGTTACCTAATGGGAGAGAGAGAAACAGAGAGGGAATTGTGACACTGTTAGTTGTCAGAATAACCTACGGAGAAGGGTCAGTGAGTGAGGCAGGATAAACACAGGAGTAAGTAGGCTGTAATGGCGGCTTTGGGCCACAAGAGGGGGTACTTTCCAGTGGTTAGCCGGCTAGGGAAACAACTTAATTGAAATTGTAAGTCAACTGGTTTGAATTCAATTCAAATAAGCATAGACAGTGATGTTAAATAACACCTAAGATAGTGTGGGTACCGTCGTGATAGAAATATCACTTAAGAGACGGCAGGGTTGAGTGCGAGAAAGAGAGAGAGAAAAAAAAAATGTAAAAAAAAATTTTTTTTGGAAGAGAAAAATTAAAAAAAAAAAATTAAAAAAAAAAAAATTAATAAAATTTTTTTTAAAAAAAAATTATATATAATTTTTTTTTTTTGGAAAGACAGTTAATAAGAGTTATCAATTTATTAAAACAAATTATCAAACTCATTAATTTATCGAGAAGGGAAAAAAAAAGTATTTAATAAGACTTATTGATTTATCTGAGAGACAATCAATAAACTTATCTGGACAGAAAACGAAATCAAGTAGAATTATTCGTAACCTAATTCATAAGTGAAGTGAGAATTTAATTCAGTTTTACCTTCAAAGTTTTTCTTTAGACCAATCTGAATGAGACTATGAAAATTAACGGATGGATTACTTCTAATGCTAATCACGACTGCTGTAAGGTAATCAGTGACAGCCTTAGAACAACCCAACTGAAAATAGGCTGGAATCTCAAACAGAAATCGAGAATTACAAAGAGCTGACTCAGCGTTGAAGGCCACAAGGGGGCGTTCCCCGTGAGTCACTTCCTGTGAGGAACTACAAATGACTTAGAAAGGAAAAATTCAGGAGAGAGTGACCTTATCTGAGAGCGTCCATACGGTGGCGCTATTACGCTCACGTCGAAGAAGAGGGTGTGGCGGTGATTTGAGACTGAGGCGCAAGGCTGCGCTCTAGTGTTCAGCAACAGAATCACAACCACACGCTTCAATTGTACCTTTTTAGGGCGCGCGCAGAATCTTATACTGCATACAATTTAGATTCAGGCGGATTTTACAGTGCTATGTTTCACGGGTTTAGTAAAGCAGATTTAATTCACTGCACTTACATAACAGTACCAACAGGAATTGACGTCTGTGGTTTAACTCTCAATACATTTATCATTTAGCACTTTAATGATTTAAAATGTTTTGGTTTAACGTTTGGTTAGCTAAGCCAAAGTTGAAACCAGGAGTTTTCGTTAATCTAACGATTATATATCAGGCCTTTTAGGTTGAATACAGGAACGTCGCTGTGTTCAATTCCTCTCTCGCTCTGTTCAAAAGATTCTCGTTTTGAAACAGGCTGATCAAAAGAAAATATCTTAACATGTAAACGTCTTTACAGAGGTAATATCTCTTTTGTTGCGAACTACAGTTTACATTCAATACTTTAACCGTGAATATCAGTATTACGAACTGTAATTCATTTTAGCAATTACAACGATTACACGATTAGGTGAATTTAGCAGTTTGTAATGTGCTCGGCTGAAACTTGGCTTTCAGCTTCCAACATGTGCGGCGCGTGGCGCGCTCGCGTTTCTTAATAAAAAAAAAAACACAACAAAATACACAATATTGCCACTGCATTAATTGCTCACACAACAAAGCTTAAAATATTGCCCGCATTCTCCACCATATAACTGTAGGGTTTCCGGTCCATAAGCTCTTTTATCAATTTTAAGTTTGGGGATAGATATTCAATAACTATTAATCTATGATCAACAAATTATTGAATACAGTTTGAACCGGGTCCTTACGTATTTAAATTACCCACAAAGGGGTGTACAGCGTACCCGTCTGTTCAGGGTAAATATATAACAATTAAACACAACGAATTATGGTTAATTATTAATATACATCCTGCACAGAGGAATGGCTGATCTTCAACACTACCAAAGCATTTGACCCCTCCTCGCTCATTCACACGTCCGCCGTGTAGTCCGGCTAGAGGCTACAAATGACTTATGGTCTATTTTAGCTTAAATTAACTGACAATGTTTTGTGCACTTAAACGATTATCAGATTGTAGCTAGGATCTTTATATTAAAGAGGCTTTGTTATACGAGCAACAACCACAGAGTCAATAAAGTATAAAATGAGGTTTAATGAATGAACTACACTACATGTAAAACAAGGATATAGATTAAACAAAATGAAATAAAAACAATAAGAAAGGAAAAACACAAGGAAAAATCAATGGCTAGCACAGTTTTAGACCCCTTTGAGACAGCCACAGGAGATATACTTTACAACGTCTAAAATTTGGATAGAACAGCTTGTTTTGCATTCAGACCTGTAAGTTCTTGGTGTGCGGGAGCAACGTGCGGCGTCCAGAAGATGGAGGTCAGGTTTCTTTGGTTCCAAGCGTGGTTGGTTCGCGGGAGATTCAAACGTCCTGACTTAGTTCTGTATGCGTGAAGGGAGTCTTTTCACCGGAGTGCTGGAAGACTTACGAAACGCACGTGGAGGTCTCAGTCGGGAGACAAGAACACTAAGAGCGGACTGGCTATGCGCAAAATAAAACGAAGTTAAAATAAAACGAAGTTAAAATAAAACAGGAACATTAAAATAAAATACGAAGATTACAAAGAATACACAGGAACAGGATACACACGGACAGAGAGAGAGATCGTCTCTGTTTTGGGGATTATAAAGATGAGCTAGGCACGCCTGGATAAGGCGCGCCGGCCAATGATAGCATCCCATATCGAGGGGCGCGCACGCCCCCTGAGTGGGGTGGAGATCAGCGGTAATATGAATTTATGACCAAGTAGAAAATTAAGCTTACTTTGGTAATAGCATATGCATGTAGTTATACATTTTACGATATGGATATACAGCTTAATAGATAGATCAGATTTGTAGGATCACAACGATATCACACATCATACGTCCAAGACATACTCTTGCAGAATTACATCTCAAAACGTACTTTCAGACATTTATAAGTATCTTACATTCATGAAAACATTCGTGATACAAGTTTGCACATTTACAGTTCTTCTACATGTATTTTAACACACTGAAGATGTTTTAGTGACGACTTAGGAGAGAAAGTTAGAGTTCATCTGTATGTGTGTGCGGGGACGTAGGTGTGAACGCGTGTTGCGCTCCGGCGGGAAACAGACAAAGGGAACGTCAGGAGGGAGTGAAGATGGTCTGCATGTTGTCTTAAGTGAGGGATCCCCGTGGTTTGGAGGATGCTCAAAACCATCTATCACCATAACTGCGTCAAAAGTCCATTTGCTCTCAGACTCTGGGACGCCAGTTCGGGACTGGGGAGTCGTTATCAGTTGACCAGATGGCCTTTAGGAATGTTAGTTAAAGCTTGTTGTCCTTTTAAATTTGTTGCGAGTTCGTGATTTAATAAAAGAGAATTAATGATTGCATCCAGAATCTCTACAAATAAAAACCCACATAGACATATAAACATTAAAAACTTGATTTAAACCAATAAACCCCTTTTATGATTTCTTTTCATACAAAATATGTTGCTCCATTAATGTTCAATAAAAAACTCCTCCAATCTGGAGTAGGTATTATACGAGGTGGCTAATACGTACAAATTCATATGACCTCACTCGTACGAATTCGTAAAATTTTTGCTAAATAGTACAAAGATTACGAGTTACCCAATTCGAATGAATTCATACGAATGACCTACCCCCGACCCCGCCCTAAACCTACCCATCACTGCGACAAACCGTTTATGAATTTTTAGACAAATCGTATGAATTTGTACAAATTAGCCACCTCGTACTCACTCATACAACTTTGTACGAATTGTCGTGAGATAGTGTTCGGAATAACAGTGAAATCACCACAATTACACAATTTCAAACAAAGTCTGAATACTATTTTATTTAAACATTTTAAAATGTTGTTTTAGAGGCTTTCCTAAACTGTCATTTTTGTAATGTGAGATAAATAACATCCGTAGTTCAGATTAATGATGGTTGCATGCATTTGTCACAACTAAATAGATAAACTTTACAAGACAGAAGTCAATCCAAAATAGGGGGAGACCGGGGATGGTTGTAAAACTTTTTGTTTGAGCATTAGTAACTCAATGGTTGTTTGTGCTATATATCTCAAATTTTCATACATGGTAGCCACATTTGTCTACTGCAAATATAACTCACTTGGATATGTACAACATGTGAGTTAATGTCAAATAAAAAGTTGTTATAATCTACACCACTACTGGGTTGAGTTGTAACTAGGGACAGATGTAGGCCTACACTATGCAATAAACATCATTAGTAACCATAGATTTTTGGCAGATTGAGTACCATTTTGTATAACCACAGTTTTATAACAAATACCATGGTTAAATTGTGGTTAGTGTAGCAAAACCATGGTTAATTTGTAGTTATCATGGTTTAACTATTATAACCATGTTTTTTTGGTTTTATTTGTAGTAAAACATCTCGGTTATGTATGTAACCCTCGTTCCATGAAGGAGGGAATGGAGACGTCGTTGACATGTCGACTGACTGGGATCATGCCAGGGAGACCGTGATCTTCGAGCACTGTTAAAATGAGCCAATGCACATTGGCGTGCGTGAATGTAACAGACAAGAGCTGGTCTGAGGTCCAGGCTTTGCATTCTGAGCACGTATAACCGCAATGGAGCGAGCGGACAGACAGAGAAAAGCCAGGGCTGGGTCTGCCTCTTCCGGGATAGCGCTTGCACGCTCACCACCTGGTCCCGTAGGATGGGTAGGAACCTTGGGCACATATCCAGGCCGGGTTCTCAAATTTCTAGCCGGCACAAATTCCAGGCACGATTCATTGACAGAAAATGCGTGCAAATCCCTACCCTCTAGATAGAGACCAAGCAAGCAGGAGAACTGTTTCTCTAAAAACAGGATTTTTAACTCATTGTCTGCAAGGCTCAAGGGAGGTCTCTGCAGTACAGTAGCACCAGAGATAAGACCCAAGAGGGCAAAGAGGGGGCTTCCCTTCTGGCAAGGCAGACTCAGACTCCTTGCTCCCCTCAGGAACCTGACGATCAAGTCGTGCTTCCCAAGGATTTGTATCCACTGGATCATGATGTGCGTCAATACAGAGGCAACAACATTTTGAGGTGGAGGAGATAGCCCTCCCTCCAACCCATTAGCAGGAAAGGAGCACTGAAGTGATCGAACACCTTCGGGATCTCCACACAGAGAGAAGACTCTGTTCCACTTCCAAAGAGGAGCGTGCCTCTTTTTTGAGAGGGTGCTCTCACAGAAGTGATGGTCTCTAAGGCAGTAATTCTTATTGCGGCAGTAACCAGAACCTTCTAGTAACCAGAGTCCCGTTCTATTTTTTCTGTGTCGAGGGATGTCCACTCAGACAGGAGAAAAGAACAACTGGCGGAGGGACGAGTCCAGAGGGAACCAAAAGTGGTCCCAAACAGCTGGACCACCAGGGGACGGAGACACCCCCCCCCCCCCCTCTCCTGCAATAGGCTGTCATGAGATTCATCAGTGGCACGATTGAGCTGACCAGAAGAAATAAGTGAAATGAAGTGACCTCAGAAGCTTCTGTCTCCGAGGAGGAGGTGGCGGGCGAGTTGTGACATGGGAGGGAAGCTTAGCGCAACGGTCGCAATGTTGTCTTTTCAGACCAGTACAAATTCGCTGAGTAGTGGGGTCTCAAAATGAGATGAACTGCAAGGGGGGAGGGGGTGCAAGGCTTTGCAGGGTCACACACTGCCAGACTAGCCCTGTTGGCGCCCAGGAATGTAGAAATTGCTCTTTCTTTGAATATGTGGGTCCTACTGGCTCCGCTTTTTTGGGAGCCAGTGGCGAAACAGACACACACATAAAACAAAAACTTCACCCGGCACTCCACCGAGTGAAGGGAATGGATCGGTGACCATCTCCCAAGAGCATTCCTCTATCCCTGGGTGGATTGCTCAGGAACACCCCTTCTGCAGCTGGCTCCACACTGAGACCTGGGTGGAGGCTGCTGCAGGTGGACGCCCTAGGCGATGAGCAGGAGGAGGATCTGCCACCGGCGTATAGGTGAAGGCAGCAGCAGGCCACCGGGGCAGGATGTGCCAGATGGCCTCCGTCTGCTTCTGGGTGGCAGAAAACTACTTCTCTCAAGTCAGCAAGGTTGAGCCAGAGATGTCGCTCATGAACCACCAGGGTGGACATCGCCAGACTGATCGTGTGAGCTGCAACCTTCGTGCCCTGGAGGGCGAGGTCGGTTGCAGCGCGAAGCTCACCCATGAGCTCATGGTCTGGGATATCCTTGTGTGACTGGGCCTGGTGGACCTGAAGCAACGCAATGGCATGCAGAGAGGAAGCGGCTTGCCGGACGAAACGGTTCGTCAGAACGGACGAAAACTTACAGGCCTTAGAGGGGAGATGAGGAGCCCCCTTCTACAATGTAGCGGTCACTGGACACAGTCGCATTGCAACAGACTGCTCCACTGGAGGGATACTGTAGCCTCGTAACCCTTCACCGCTCCCCCATCAAGTGTAGTGGGGGGGGGGGGGGGTCAACTCAGGCGATTTCTGGCAAAGAAAGGTGCCGTCTGTGCCTTTGTCAACTCGTCATGCACTTCAGGAAAGAAACGTATGTGGTGGTACAAAGGTACAAAGGTTCGGGACGCGGTGGAGGGTTCCACTCGAGCCCTACCACCTCCGGGGCATTTTTGAGCATAGCTGTCATTTCTGGATCCGGCCCAGAGGGAGGCGTTCAGCCTAGTCATCATCTCCAGAGCCCAGCTCCCCTTCCGATGCTTCGATGGACATCCTATCCTCTGGAGGGGCCCAGAATTTTCACTAAAAGCTGTGTCCTGTATTGACGATGATGAATATAACTCTAATATTTATTATTACTATTATAAACTCACTGTAATCCTCAGGTCACCCAGCCCAGATGGCACTCCAGGCTTCTTCTGGGAAGATAACACCAGAAGAAACACCAGACCGTACAACTCTCGTGACCGTCAGAGGGGGACAGAGCCCTACCACAACCAGAAACGCACGGATGGAATGGCATCTTGAAAAAGACGCAAACTCATCCGTGTTGTCCTTCTAGACATGGGAATGACCGCGGCAACACTAGATCAGCGAACTGAAATAGTGAAGGACTCACTTTTTCACCCTCAACCAGCCGTCAACACAGAAATCAGCTTGCTGTAAAAACAACAGTCGAGAGCTTCAAAGCACGCGATCACCGCTGCACTGTAGAACCACCAGCACCACGAGAGTCTTTCCTGCAGACACACTCACTCATTGCATAACAACAGCACTCTTCAGAGACATCAAAACGATCAGCTCCGAAGAGAAAGACAACTAGTGCGTGCATCCACTTCCGTATTTTACCCGCACCACGGGGGTGGAGTATCCACTGCATGCATTTCACGCACGCAAATGTGCATTGGCTTGTTTTATCAGTACTCGAAGATAACAGGCTCCCTGGTGTGATCCCAATCAGTCGATATGCGACTATGTCGAACATGGTTAATTTTCATACGATGGAAATACAAATTTCCTGAATAAATTCTGCGTTACACAACAAAAAAAAACTCACGTGACTTTGCCTCAACAGAGGATGTGACTGATAACTGGTCTCATTGAAATCATAGGGGTTGGTTGTAATAGCCTATTTTTAATAAACTGTTAAAGGTATACTCCACTTTTTTTTTAAATAGGCTCATTTTACAACTCCCTCAGAGTTAAACAGTTGAGTTTTACCATTTTCGAATCCATTCAGCTGATTTTCTTATATTTAGAAGAATATCAGTAACAAGACTGTTTCTGGTCCCATTGACTTCCATAGTAGGAAAAAATATATACTATGGAAGTCAATGAGACCAGAAACTGTCTGGTTACTGATATTCTTCTAAATACCAGAAAATCGGCTGAATGGATTCGAAAACGGTAAAACCCAACTGTTTAACTCTGGGGGAGTTGTAAAATTAGCCTATTTCCAAAAAAGTGGAGTATCCCTTTAACAACTATCCCCACCCCAAACAGACATAACATAGCTATCTGTTTTAGCATGTGGGTTTGAATTTAGAATAAATACAAAGCATCAAATTAAACTAGAGAAACAGTTACTACAGGTCATGTAAGTTAAACAATTGCATCTACAATTCAATGATTGCTTGGCAAAAAGTAATCTTGATGAAAAAATACTTTCTTACCTGAATTTATTTTTAGATTTTTTTTGTCATAAAATGTACAAATTTGCTCTCAGTTTGGGCAATTTCTCCTGTGATCTCAAAAAGAAGATTGGAGTGCATGTCACCACAGCTCATTTCTGACCTGTCAAACGGACAGTTTTACATCTGACCCCGTGTTCTCCCCTTTATAACAAACAAAATAAATACACACATACAGTACTGTGTAAAATAATTTCCTCTTTGAGGTCAATTTAAAGTAATCTAACCTAATACTAACTCCCCTGAAAAAAAGTGACTTTCACTCCTTTTGTGCTCATATATGTAAAAGATGTAATGTACAATAAATTGTAATTATATTAAATTACTAGAATCCTAGACCAACAAAATACTATTAACTGACAACATATTTCTCACTACTGTAACTTTCATTTCACACCCACCCAAAGCAGATTTTCCTCAGAGTAGGTACACACAGTTCCTGGTAGGCTAAGAATGATTTTTTTCTTAGTACACACAATCCTGCTTAATTTTAAGTCACTAAAAGCTGTGTATTGACAATGATGAATATAATTCTAATATTTATTATTACTATTATAAACTTTAAAAACAAAATTTGGTTTTGTCCACTTATTTCTCTGCTCACTCCCAACAGCCACAAAGTTGATTACTTGTACCAAGTTAGTTGCACACCAATATTATACAGTGAATAGCAGTGAACAAAAGTAAACATTTCTTTTAACTGTTTTTACATAATAACAAAGTTCCTAAAACTTCTGTAATGAATCTCAAATATCAACTCATAAAGCCCCATTTGTAATGGCTATTTTATTATTTTATTTGATCAATCACAATAATATTGTAATTACAGTTTCCAACTGACTCTATGCGATTGTGGATAGTTTGTGTGATGTGTGAAATTACTTGGCAGAGAACTACCCTTGCTGTACCTGTTGCTGGTCATCAGAGGCTGGGAAGGACGGAAAGGTGGCCCATATACAATGGGTTCTTTTGGCACTGAAGAAAAGCTGTTAGTAGGGGGTGTAACAGCTATTACAGACGCCATCTCCTGTGGGCAACCAGCTAACTCGTAGAATACCCTTTGCTTCCATTCTGCTGGCGTTTCTGGTAGTGATTTTCTATGAGTAGCAGACATTTTGACCTCATCGAGAACAAAGGGGCTTTGAGCAACTTCCTCCATAGAAGGGAGACGTTTTTTGGGCTGCTCCGACCAAGAATATTGCCTGTTCATTGATTCACGTGTTGGATGGACACCTGAGGTGGATACAGGAAAAGCGGAAGACACAGAGGACAGTCTCTGAGGAAAAGACAACGGACGGCTCTTGCTGAATCCCTACAGAGCAAGACAGAAGGACATTCACTTATTAGTTCTAGCAAAACAAGTTGACACAGTATTTGACTCATAAGCCTTATCAAGTAATCATAGATTTAGTTTGTAACATAAAGAAACTCTTGATGCTTTTGGATTTTTAACAATACTTTTTATACCAAACAAAATATAAATTATTACATGCATTTAGACTGCCCTCATCTGGACAGTGTTTGTAAATGGTCTATAGAGACATTGCTCTCATTTTAGGTTAAGGGAGGTCAGGGTTGTTTGGCTACTGGGGTTGGTTGGCACTGGATTAATTCTGTGGTTATAATTAGTCGTCATGGTTTATAATTAAACTGTCACAACATTTTTGAGAGTGGTTTCACTCTTGATAAGAGTAAGATTTTTAAAATATTAATAAATATGAATATCAGTTAATAGAGACATGTAATAATTACAATTAAATGTATGTAATTGAAACATTAATCACATTTAACACATTAATCAAATAATAATAAAACATATATAGGCCTATATAATTGACAAATATTGTGATTATGATTTTTTTTTATTTCAGTCATTCTGAAATAATTTTGATTTTACATAACGTTGTAACTTAACTACAAAAGTCTATACTCAGTTTGGGAAGGTGGGGGGACTTCATTGGAGAAAAAAAAATCTTCAAGTCATAAAGTAAGCTCTGAACACAATCTCCAAATTATTATCTAAAACATTCTTACATTGCCTCTGTCAGAAAAAATGCTGTGTTCTAGTGTCGTCATTAGAACATGATGATTGAGTTCGGGATGCGGTTATTTCAACACTTACATGTACCTCTAGTTAAATGCACTTGACTAGTTAATAAGTGTAAGACCTATCAGATTGCTAAGCAGAGATGGTGTCTTAATAGTGTTTGTGTGTTGCAAACATGGTGGAGCGAGAGCTATATTTAAAATGAGCTACGTGCAGAGTTAAGAAAAGCTACCCATAGTATTTTAACAATTTGTGAAGAACAGAATTATTCGGACAGAATAAAGACTTTACCTGTCGACACTGTTCAAATATGGTATGCCAATGCAAAATTACATAATTTAAATTTAACATTTAATATTTGTTGACTCAATTTAGAACTTATTGGCCCAAGGTGTATTTGTATTACACTGAAGGTGTTCCATTTAAGGACTCTTTGCAGGAGCAGATAGAAAGCAGGCGGAGTAACATGAGCAATATGGAAATACCAGAAAGAGAACTGGTGAAATTGGTAAAGAAAAGCAAATAGAGAGCACAGAAAGCATTAAGTGAGACAGAGCTGATGGAAATATTTAATAAAGGGAGAGATCAAGAAGTGCAAGGGAAAGAAGAAACAAGAACAGAAGTAACATTGTTCAGATTGATATTTGAATTAGTACAAATTAACATGTTAAAGTATTCTGTATACCCATTCTTTGTTTTCTGCATTTGAACAGTCTGCTAAATACAGTCTAAATAATTAATTTACAAAGTAAATAAGAATGAATTAGAGGTCTGACAGAATTGAAAAGGAAACCCAGTCCAGGGGAGATCTAGTATGTTGATTTGGAACTGTAGCCAAAATGTAGCACCTAATGCTTTTAACACTCATTATTTCATTGTTGCTTTTCCTGGCCACAAATATCAGAAATTTACATTCCTTTTCATAATCCAGGGCCACTTGGCATAATGAGAAAATGTTTATCGTTTTTTTTTCTCTAACAAATACAGATACAAATAAATATAATTGTCATTAACATGGAAATCAAAATAAAATAATCTAATCTAATCAAATTAAATAAAATCAAATTAAATCAAATCAATGTATGCTATAAATTGTAGAACTGTTTTATTATGTATAAAATTCTTATCTTGTGCATTTATCTAGAAAGTATCATTACAGTTTTTCTCAATTGCTAAAACACTAAAATCCATTGGCTGAACAAAGTTCTCAGTTGCCTGAACTCATTTAGCTAATTGTGGAGTCTGTTGTCAATACCGTAAACAATTTCACATGGTAAAACACAATTTGCAGATCTCACTTAGACGTTTCAGCAAAACTCTGAACACATTCTCATTCTCAAAACACATTCTGCACTCTAATGCACATGTCATCCAAAATCAAATACAAATAGAGAACACATGTCATTTGATTGAACACAACCACTCAAAACTGATTCAACCTGTTTCAAATGTTGTGACACAACCAATATAAGCCAGTTCAGAGAGCAAACAGGTTGTTGAAGGTGGGGAGGAGAAAGTCTGAGAATGGATAGAAGAAACAATGTGAGAGGACGAGGACGAGTGCGTATGCGAAGTGGGCAACGAGGAGGAGGAGGGCAAGAAAGAGGAAGAGGAAGAGGAGGAGGAGGGCAAGAAAGAGGAGGAAGAGGAGGAAGAGGATGAGGTCAAGAAAGAGGAAGAAGAAGATGAGGAGGAGGAGGGGGGCAAGGAAGAGGAGAAGGAGAGGAGAGAAAAGGAGAAAAAGAGGAGAGGAATAGGAAGATGAGGAAGAGGAGGAGGAGGAGGACAAGAAAGAGGAAGAAGAGAGGAGGAGGAGGGAAGAGGAGGAGGAGGGGGCAAGGAAGAGGAGAAGGAGGAGGAAGAGGAGAGTGGAAATATCTGATGAAATTCGAGCAACAGTCATAGACCATGTTCTTGTCCATGGACTGACCCAGGCCAAAGACAAGAAGCACATTGATCACATGTTTACTCCTTTCATTTGTGTCCCTTTGAGTATCGTATACTGTAGTACAGTGCACTGCTGTAGACTGTACAATGAAAAAATATGAAATTTGTTTTGAGATTAAAAATGTAGTTCTCCCTGAGAACTATATGTTTTGAACAATGTGTTTTAAATTTTTTGGTGTATTGTTTACTGACTGCTTGATAGTGTATAGCATTTTGATCACTTTGTTTATGATTTGAGAGCAGTGTTTGATTTTGAACACAGGTAAAATTGTTTTGAGAGCAGTGTTTGATTTTGAACACAGGTAAAACTGTTTTGAGGCGAAAGTTTCATTTTGCAAGAGTCGTCAGAGGTTTTGTAAATAGTGCTTGAAGATGAGGTTTTGTGTTTAATGTTTTCAGAAAATGGAGCAAGGTTTCAGAAATTGTGTTTTAGCAATTGAGAAAAACTGTAAAAGGGTCATTACATGAGGAATCAAACGTTCTATGATCCTTTGACATTGTACATTGTTCAGACCACAAAAAATCCTCCTAACTACAAAAACAGCATTTTTTTTGCATCTGCCAAAACAAAATGTTTTTCACGTATATTCAATATTTTTGTGCCAGATTTATTTTACTAACTTTACTAACATTAAAAGTGAATCAAGAAATATTAAAATAATATAAAAAGCATGTCATGACCTAAAGTTGTAAAATTATTGGTTTCCATTGCTTGCCAGTGTTTGACTTTTTGGCTGAAAACTTTGGCCTTGGAGTCACTGGTAATGCACATCGTGAAGCATATTCATTATTCATGGGTAAAGAAGACCCTACAAAAAGATTGGCACCAGTGATACCAGGAGCATTGGAGATGTTTCTGGGGCCATCATACATGGACTGCTGTTTCCCATCTAATTGTCTTGGAACAATGGTTGCCTCGTTTGATGTAGACTGATGGACAAATGGGTATGGAACACTTACCTCTCCAGTGGCTATAGATGGCTTTAGAACTGGCTGTGAACTTTTGTAAAAACTATTTAGGGATGGAGAGAATGATGTAGATGGCTCATAAGCGAGGGACTGGGTCTGAAAAATGGTAGGGGGTGGATAAGAAGTTTGTTTAGACTCTTCATGGGAAACTGCTTCCTTAGCCTCTAGAGTGGAGTTGTAGGTAAAAAGTGAGGAGTTCAGTTGGTAAGGCTGATGTTTCATGACATCCAGAACATTGAGATGTTTGGGTGGTGGATTCATCTTCTCCTTGCTTGCTTTGGGCTTTATCTTTGGACTAGTTGAAGGAGGGGGTTGTTTAACTGCTGCAAGAGGATAAAAGGGGGACAAAATAGGATTGTATGATACTGGAGGTGGGGCACGGACATTAGAAGAGTATTTCCAAGTGCTTGGCATTGAAAGTGTTGGCGATGAAGATCGTGCCTTGTTGGCTCGCACAGTCTCATTGTCTACCACAAATTTTTTCATACGGGACTGTCTACGAGCAAATAGTTCAGCTCCTTTTCCCTTAAGGTTCAGCCCCTCAGAATCACCTGTATCTGATGAATACACTTTAGGAGAAGCTGATGGAGCCTTAGATGCCTGAACATATGTGCCCAAGTGTTGGGGTGGACAGGAAGCAACAGAGTTACCATCATTTTGTGACCTTGATGTTTTAAACTGGGAAGGACCAGCATGGAGTAAATCTGGTTTATGTGCCTGATGTGGTTTTGGAGTCCAGGCTGATTGATGCAGATCTGGTGAGTGGGATGGAACCCAAGCAGGTGATGTCTGCTGTGATATTGGTTGAGATGATAATGAGGGGCGGGCTTTTCCAGCAGGCTGTAGCTTTGGTGGGTTTTGTTGGGGAACTGCCTGTATCTGGGTGTGCCCCATAACTGGAACTGAGCTTGATGCTGCAAGAGGACTCCTAGAGATGGCACGGCCCTCTGCAGACCAGGGAGGGTGAGCTGGGTTGATAACAGGTTTCGGTAGGACAGGTGGAGGGTTTTTCTGCTTGATCTTTGGAGCTTGCATGAAATTGCATGCTTCAGCACCCAGACTGAGAAAGTCCTCTTCTGGAACTGACTCTGTTAAGGACTTCTGGTCTCCTTTCTTTAGAAGCAGGGTCATTTCTTTTAAGTCTGTTTTGCTTGCTCCTCTTCTTTTAATTTCTGGTAGGATCCCCCTTTTAATTGCAGGTATAGCAATACGTTCATCACGTGAAGCAATGATGTCTGATGTGGGGGACCAAACTTGTGGGGTTGTGTTTACTGGAACATTAACTTTGAATATGTTTTCAAGTTTCTTAGGTGTTGGGCTTGAGACACCTCTGACTGGTGAAAACGTTTTTTGGCCTTGATTATGACCACCAAGGAAGGGTTTAGCAGTTCTGTTGGGAACAAGGGGTCTGGGAACAGCCAATCCTTGGTATGGATCCAGACCATTCATACCATTTGCTGATTGTGGCAACATCTGTTGCTTAATTGGCTGCTCTTGATACTGCTGTTGTTGTCTTCCATAGACATCTTGTGGGGCTTGTGTACTTTCTTCTTGCGGAGGACCCTTTACAATTTCACCTACTGGTTCCACAATTGCATCCACTGGTATGCCTTTTCGTCTCATTTCCTCTTGTTCTGCAGAAATATCATCCATCCTTTGACGTCTCTTGGCAAACATAAAGACTCCCTTGCCTTTTGTCTGTGGAAGATGCTCCATTGTTTCTGACTTATACTCAGTCTGTGCTTAAAAATTCAGATGTAGCTCAAAACAGTAGGTTGGTTCTGATCAGTCGTCTTCTCAGAATATTTTTTTAAAGAGCGTGGCAATCTGACGTCTTGATTTACTTTGTTGTGTACAATCTCATTCTTGTCCTGAAATCTGTATTCTAGAAGATGTACCGTAACTAACCAGTGTGAACCTTCTGACCCTTTGTTTGCACTTCTTGAACATCAACACACCCTTGTTTTGGCAGCAGTAAAAGGCAAAGCGTTATGTTTACTTATGTTTGAGTTGGCTTTTTTTCAGCTGTCTCACTGACTGTACCTCACTCCGTCTTAGTCCTGTGAAAGAAAATTCAGGACAAATAAATATTTAAAAAAAATGACATGAAAATGATGAAGAAAATAAATTCATAACACAATATAGGAATTATTTAGAAATTCATACATTATTGCATTTGGGACAGCATGATGCAGCATGGGCTTATATGCCACATACACAGTCCAGGTAAATTCAGTGGTCACTTCACCTTTTAGTACTTAATCCTGTTCTGTAAGCACACAGTTCAGCAATTTATGGGAGGGACAACCACATTCTTAACTCATGAAGTAGTGACTCATACTTCAAGTAATGACAACCACATTTACTCACATTCTATACAGTATATATGGAATTGAAGTGAACAACTAATTGTTAATGATGTATTTAAACATGTATCAAAGTTGTGTCTCTCTTCTGTACATTGGAAGAGAGGGAACAAGGTACGTCTTGACTTGATTGTTGCCAGATCTTGCTAGAAAGAAAAACACAAATAAGATCAAGCCCATAATAAACTTATTTCCAAATACTCAAATAACGCAACCTGCCAAGTCCAAACAACTTGTCCAAAGATACTTAATAAACGTTGCTTATAATAAGTGGACATGGCAACACTTAAAGAGCATGCTCCGCGAAGCAGCCTTTCACACATAAACAAAACAAGACGGCTCAGCCGACAGTGGTTTAGTGTTCATTAACCATAACATAACATAAGAACATAAGTCTTTGGTCGCTTTAATATTACTTTAGTAAAAAATAACGGATATCAAACATGCAAGATTTCAGAACGTTGCTATGGTTACCACAGTGTCAATCATCATAGTTTCGAGAGTGAGTTCAGTTCTAAACACTCACACAAAACAATAATTTAGGGGATTCGCTCCCGTATTTAAAAGGCTAGTTCACCCAAAAATGAAATTATGTCAGTAATTACTTACCCTCATGTTATTCCAAACCCATTAGACTTTTGTTCATCTTCGGAACACAATTTAAGATATTTTTTGATGAAATCTGAGAGCTGGCTCACTCCTTCATAGGCGTCCATGAAATTTCATTGTGCCGGCCCAAAAAAATTAGTAAAAACATTGTTAAAATAGTCCAAGTGACTACAGTGACTCAACCTTAAGTTTATGAAGCGACGAGAATACTTTTTGTGCGCAAAAAAAAAAAAAAAGACTTTATTCAAATATTCATTTTCTTCTGTGGGCCTCTGACGTGAGTTCACAAGAGCGCCACAACGCATGCACGAGAACTGAGAAGATGACGCACACGATCAATTGATGGGAAAGTGTGAAAGGAAAGCCATTCATTTTGCGGCATTGGTATGTATTCTCGTTGGTTTCTCACAATTTGGACATTCAGGAAATGCACACTTTAGAACCATTTTAAACACTACATTGAGACCCATTCGGCATCATCTTCTCAGTTCTTGTGCATGCCTCGTGGCACTCACGTTAGAGGCCCACACAGAAGAAAATTAATAGTTGAATAATGGCCACTGTAGTTTTTTTACTAACTTTTCTGGGCCGGCAGAATGAAATTACATAGAAGCCTATGAAGGAGTGAGCCAGCTCTCAGATTTCATCAAAAATATCTTAAATGGTGTTCCGAAGATTAACAAAAGTCTTACGGGGTTGGAACAACATGAGGGTGAGTTACTGACAGAATTAAAATGTTTGGGTCAACTAACCCTAATGTGGTTGTCACTGACATTTGTGTATGTGGCCTTGGAATTTGCATAAGTAATCTCATAATGTAATTACCATATTACCATGTTTAGACACTAACTATTATTTCAAAGTATTGATAAGATAATGTACTATCATGAAATTTCAATATTGTATCGTTTTATTAAAGTGCAGTTTAGATAAGAACATTTAAATTAAGCGAGGTCTTTTATCGTCTATTAGCTTACAATGATCAATTTCTCTGTTTAACTCAATAAATCCTTAAAAACTTCATTACACAAGCCTCAGTGGAACATTGTTAGCTCAGTTAGATGAAACTAATTTAACTTTAGGTCTAACCATTTTTAATTTATCTTTTTTTTTTTATTAATATTTGTCTCTTATCAGACACATTTAAATCAATACAATTCTGACTGCATTAATACAGATTTAAATAAGAAAAAAGCATGAGGCAATGCCTCAAGTTGTTCTGGAGAAAATGGAGAAAATCTTTCTTCACCTTCACGACTTTGTAAAAAAAAAAAAAAAAAACCTAATTTTCTAATGCTGACATTTAGCTTTCTAAAATTCTGTTTAGTCCAAAGCACACTGACGTTCCGAAAGCTTTTTTAGATAAACAAACATTGCAAGAGGTCATAAAACCCCTTAGCTAAAGTGCTTATCTGTGCAAACTGTGTCAGTGCTACTGCTAACACTGTGGTGGGGTGGCAGGACTATGAAAGGAAAAAGTAAGTAAAATAAGAGAGAGTAAAAAAAGAGAGAGAGAGAGAGAGAGAGAGAGGAGAGAGGAGGGGGGGGGGGGGGGGGTAGTGTGCCTGTCCACCATTTAATGGAGTCAGGGCTCCTCACCAAGGGATCGTATGACAAATCTCTACTGACACATGCTGGTGCCTATCAAACCAATGGCTTGAGGACAACTGCACTATAGCACTAATATTTAAGAAGCTCTCAAATGCTGTTTAAGCATATGGCTTGCCTCATCCATCCCAAACCATTAACAGTATTGATAAATGATGATCAATTTAAGAAAAATCTAAATTTAACTAAATTCACTCTCTGCAGTCTTCTAATTGCATCTTAGACAGCAGCTCTCCACATCCAACAGCAAAACCGAACAATCCTTGAGTGTTTCAGTCTGTGAGGAAATTTATGTAAGTTTATGAAATATCAGGATAATCAGACGATACATTGCCTAGTATAGCAAGGGAAGGCCAGTGTGAAAACCCTATTCCAGAATTGGTTGGTTATTTCTGTCCAGGCACTTTAACAGTCAATACATGCTCATGCAAGCAGTACCTTACAAACCAGCCAAATTATCAAGTTTCAAATATTTATTTTAATGTATGTTATATTGTTATAACTATATTCACCCTATTAGAGGTATATAAGGTTCAGTATATAATTCATTAAATTACAAATTATTTAAAATTTCTTTCATTAAATAACATTAGATAGCAGTTGAATAATAACCATCAGTGGAGAGCTGAAGAAAAAGAAAAAACACAAACAGATATAGACAAAGACAGCCACTGAAGGACAGATTTGGAGAAGATTTGTCTTACGTGCCTGACTTGCTTGGTGTCTGCTGAGTCTGGTCGGTTCCGTCAAGGAGCCAGTGCCCCACCACTCTGCCTGCTCAGCACCCACTTAACATACAGGAGGTTGAACACCTCTCCCTCCTCCTCTCCTCCTCCTCCTCCTCTCCTGTCTCCTCCTCTTCTTCAGCCTTTTTTTCCCCTTCAGTTTACAAGGAATCAATAAGTTCCTGCTTCAAGATATCTGGGTTCTAGTGAGAACCTGTGGTAGAAGAGCATTATTCCACTTAAGTTTGTTTGTCGTGTTCAGATATGGGGAGGCAGGTACTTTGAGAAGGGTCCATATCGGTCTCTTCAGTGTGGGAATGGGGAGTTGCTCTCTCACATCAAAATATACTGATAGAACCATCATTTAAGTTACCAGAGAGATGTACGCTTGCTTGGTGGGGCTCTTGATGCTTGATAAAAACTTTCTCTCTCCACAATGGATCCATGAACACAAATAGCTTCCGTTGTAGTATAGACATCACACACATGGGCATCCAGAGTAAAAACATGGAATACAGTATAATATAAATTGCATTGCTATTGCAAGCAAAATATCTTTGCTTGATTTCCCCATATTACAAGTCAAGTCACCTTTATATAGCAGCTTTACTGTGATAACAGAAAAAATAATGCAACAAAGTTTGTTTCGGCTGTACAGCAAATCTAGAAGAAAATAGTGTCTTAGGGCATTTTAAGTAAGTTCAGTAATGGTTCATTTCTGTTGTAAAAAAGTTATTCATTTAGTTAATTTATCTATAGACCTTATGTAGCCCTGCCCCTTTACAGCGCAGTGCTCTTTGTCTTTTGTCTTCCGGTTTGGATTTTCACTGCGATCTATTGTAGTTATGAATGAACAGCTTTACAATAAGTAAATCCACTTCACCAGTTAATTACTCCTCGACAGCGATGCCATTGAAATACACAGAGCGACCGAAAAAAACGGAAGTTCAAAGAGTATATTCTAAAGATGGCTGCGCACTTCAGGTGCATAAGGTCTTTACAGCCACTCTGGAGAAAACAGTGATGTCATGGTCCAGCAGTTCAGTTCTCAGATAATGGGGCCAATGCAGGCTGATCAATAATGTTGAATAAGACCTATCATTTTGTCAAATGTTGATCTGAAAATATTGACAAAAATTTTAGCCAGTCGCCTGCAAAAGGTGCTACCAGACATTATTCACCCCAACGAAGTGGGTTTTATGAATAAATACAGTTTCCTCTGAGAATGTAAGATTATTGTTCCATCTTATTTGTACATGCCAATCCAAAAAAAACTCCAATTACAGCTATTTTGCTCGACTCAGAGAAAGCCTTTGACAAGGTGGAGTGGCAATTTCTGTTCACTACCTTGTCACATTTTGGCTTTGGGCAATTTTATGTCATGGGTTCAGATACTATACAAATAACCGAAGGCCGCAGTGATAACCAATGGAGATCCCCCTTTTTTAATCTTTCAAGAGGGACACGTCAGAGGTGTTCATTAAGCCCACTCTTGTTTATCATTTTTTTGGAAATACTGGCAATTATTATTCGAGGACACAGTAGATTAGAGGAGTGAAAGCAGGAGATAAAGAACATAAACACTTACTATGCAGATGACATTTTAGCAGTCATAACTGATCCTCTGACCTCTTTACCACAGCTAATAGATGTTTTACAATCCTTCTCAAAATGATCAGGTTACACTGTCAACTGGAATAAATCTGAAGCCACCCCCCTTTCCAATTCATGTTTACCTGTTATGGTAGAACAGTTTAAATTTAAATGGGTCCCTAAGGGAATTAAATATTTAGGAGGAAATAATAGCACTCAATTTAACTAAAATCAAACTGACTCTTTGGGGGGAAATCAGTATTTTTAAGATGGCGATAGCCCCCCAGCTTAACTATGTCCTAATGATGCTTCCGATTAAAATTCCTACTTTTTTTATTTTATTTTAATTAGAAATTTGAATGAAACATTTTTGGTAACGCTTCCTTTTACAATACAGTACTTACAGTGTACTTACAGTGTACTTACCTAGAAAGTACTGGCTAGTATAAGGTAAGTACATGGGTTAGGGGTAGGTTTAGGGGTAGGTTCAGGGTTAGTACATTTATTTAGTTATTACCCAGTAATTGTAATTACTAAAATAAGTACTGAGTATGTACATGGGTAACTGGACTGTAAAAGGAAGCATTACCACATTTTTTTGTGGGATTGGAAACGGGCAATAATTACTCTAAACAAGTTGCCCCTAAAGAGAGAAGAGGGCTGGGTTTTCCTGAATGTAGACTATATCATTTGACATTTGCTATGGCAAAAATAGCTAAATATTGGAATCAGAAAAAAAGATAAAACCAACTGGATGAATGTCGAATGTAAAATATGTTTACAGTTTACTCCCATTGAAGTATTTTCACAGTCTGCATGTAATACTACAAACCTGTTCTTGCTCATTCTAGAGATGCTGGATTAGTATTCACAAAATATTCAAATTATCTCACAATTTACAGAAATATTCTTCATTATGGTATAACCCGGCAATTCGAATTGGTAAAAAGAAGCCTGGTCATATGAACATTTAATTAAATGTTATAATCTTTTAGGAAGAGACCACTTTTGGAAGTTTTTACAGCTGCATTATTGTATATTCTCTAAAATTGGCCCTGTGGTTGACAACCCTATTATAAGATACCTTGAAAAAACACAAGAATCTAGTAAATCCTCACAATTATATAAAATGGTAAACTGCTTCAGGAGCAGTGACTTAGGAGATTTAAGGACCATATGGCAGAGGGACATTGATGTAGAAATTGACTCTAGCATTTTGGTGGAGTGTGGTAAATATATGGTAAATGGTAAATGGACTGCATTTATATAGCGCTTTCATAGACCCAATGGCCACCAAAGCGCTTTACATTTTGCCTCTCATTCACCCATTCACTCACACATTCATACACCGACGGCGGTGTCAGCCGTACAAGGTGCCATCCAGCTCATCGGGAGCAGCTGGGGTTAGGTGTCTTGCTCATGGACACCTTGACACTTGGTCAGGTGGAACCGGGGATCGAACCACCAACCTTTCGGTTTGTAGACAATCTACATGAACCACTGAGCCACTGCCGCCCCGGTGGTAGTGTGGTAAATATAAAAAGAAGCTAGGGTGAAGTTAACTGAATATATGATTCTCTACAGATACTACCACACTCCGGTAGGAATTTTTTTTAGGATGAAACTGATGAAATACAATTTATGTTGGAAATGCCAGCTGGAGACCTGTACCTTTGTACACTGTATTTTGGAATGTAGTCTTGTTAAATCATTCTGGAAACAAGTTATGGATGTTTTAAGTTGCTGGTATGGCTCCAAAATATCTTTAACTAAACTGTGTCTATTAGGTGACAAGTCTTCAAAATGTGTATTTTCTGTATGTATTACAAAGGCTAGTAGGATTATTTTGAGACACTGGAAGACAATGAAAGCCCCAGAATTGAAAGAGTGGGCCATAGCAATAGTAGAAATTGCACCTTACGAATCCATGCTTAACCGAGTAAACGATGTCAGAAAGGAGGGGTTGTTGTCTCTTTGGGAAGAATTCTGGACAAATTACAGTAAGGTCTCAAAATGAATAGATAACCACTTTGTGTTTTGTCTCGACTGTATTTTATTTCATGATAAAAAAAAGTGCCTGTAAGAACATGTAACCCCTGTTTTTGTATCATAATGTTGTTGCACTGTCACCTATCAACCTTCTAAAAGAAGCAATAAAATATCTTCAATTAAAAAAATTATGTTGAAAGTGTCTCCAACTAAGCAAGTCAGTATTACATACAACAGTGTATAAAAAAATTGTTTAGTTTTGCGTCCATTATTACCTGCATTGAGCCAATGAATTGATATTTACATAGAACAATAACTAAGGTGGAAAAAAGCATTTAAAACGTCTGGCACAAATTCCTTTGCTATTCCAGGCATAATGAAGGGGGAAGGAAATGATCCTGGGCCCTGAAGCTGAACTTTCAAAAATTAGTTTTTTCTGATCTCTTTTTGAGATCTGAGACTCTTTTTGTTATTGAATAGAAAAGACTAAATAATATATCCATCAAGCAACTAAATAATTCAGCCCTCTCTATAAACTGTGAAATATACATGCAGTATCTCTCACACATTCTTTTTGAGACACATTACTGTAAGGCAACAGAAAAACTAAAATATCTATCAGGTTAAGAGTATAATAGGATCTAATAAAATTAATAAAATCATGACAATTATTGTTTTTTCATATTGCAATATATTTTATCAGTATTCCAGAAGAGCTCAACAAACCATCCATAGCAGTGGAATACACAGACTCTGTGTTGTCTAAACTGCATAACCCTAAAACATTTGTGACTTAAGGAGTCAAAATCCAGGTCCAGGCATGCACACATGTATCTAGTGATTTCCAATATCATACAAATTCACCAAGTCACAGAGAGACTAATGGAGTGCATTCATTCCTCTCCCTCAATAGGGAATCTGCAGTACTGTCTGGAAAGCCATCAGCTCTCCTGCTCTCTCTAGAAGGAATGGTATTCACTGTTTGTGTCTAAATGTTAAACTAGCATTTGTGTCCTGGAAGCCAAACACAACAGTGTGGTGGCTGTTTTCCATATTGTGTGCTCGGTAGGCCATATTTTCTCCTCCTGTATGCTCCTTGCACAGTCTCATTGCCATTTATGTCTCATTACGCATACGCAAGCATGAACAGAGATTTTTTAAAAAAAATGTTTGGGGATATTATTAATTATATAATTATCACCTAGTTGTTTGCACCATGTGACTAAATTTGACTCCATATGACCTATGTACTGTATATTATTAGATGCATAAAATGCATTTACTCATTGTCTTTCATATTGCAATATTGATTGGAGAATTTTGCTTGTATATAGGCTCTAAATTCGAATCATAAACACAGTCTCTTGAAACCAGGAATGACACATCATAAATAGTTATCAGTGTTGGGGGTAAACGCATTACAAGTATCTTGAAATACGTAATCAGATTACTCTTTTAAAGTAATGAGTAAAGTAATGCATTACTTTTAAATTTACAACAAAATATCTGAGTTACTTTTGCAAATAAGTAATGCAAGTAACTGTCCCCATGTTAAGAGAAATTGGGAGAGGTGTCAGGGTTCTGTCACTTCTGTCTAGTTTATTTCTTGGTTTTGTGACAGAGCTCTGACACTCCTGTTTTGTCATGTCTTTTTGTGGGCATGCGGTTTCGAGCGTTCTCGAGCCGTGCGCTCTCTTGTCTGTACGTCTTGTTACATGTGCGCATTGTGCGGGGCATGGTGCTTGGATCCTGGCACATCTGTATAGTTTGGTTTCGGTTCTGTGCCGAGAATCGGACATTCATGCTCCGCGTGTTTGTCCTCTGTTGTGAGCGTACAGGATGAGCTTACACTCGTTGTTGTGAGCGCACAGGATGAGCTTACACTCGTTGTTGTGAGCGCACAGGATGAGCTTACGCTCGTTCTTTTGTACTCTGTCTTGTCGTGTGAGTGTGCGGTTTTGAGTTTGCTCGGTTTTAGGCAGCCGACGTCACAGAATGCGACAGAACTTGCACCTGCATCAAAAGTGCGAGCTATGTTTACATTTTCATTTGGCTATGGTGATCATGGATGCAGTCACAGTAGCAGTCGCATTTATGTTGTTGCAAACTCTTTTAGTCTGTTTGCATTTGCAAATACAACTGCTCTTTTATGTCGAGGAGCAGAGATGAATGAGTGCTCAGAGGTCAGCAATTTTGCAACAACTTCTCCTCCCTCCTACACGAAAAGCCAGTCCGCGTCGCTGCCAGTGTCGCTGGTTTTGGGTCTGACCTGGGTGAACTGCTGTCTGGTGGGAGAACTTCGAAAATGAAGTGGTTGTCCTGGAGGAGTGGCGTGAAAATATAGGATGTCGCAGTCATCGAGGCTGAGATGACCGTCATCTCATGACCGTAAAATCATGACAATTATTGTTTTTTCATATTGCAATATATTTTATCAGTATTCCAGAAGAGCTCAACAAACCATCCATAGCAGTGGAATACACAGACTCTGTGTTGTCTAAACTGCATAACCCTAAAACATTTGTGACTTAAGGAGTCAAAATCCAGGTCCAGGCATGCACACATGTATCTAGTGATTTCCAATATCATACAAATTCACCAAGTCAGTGTCATAAAAAAAGTTGCCTGCACCTTGTATACAAGGGTAGACTGCGTAAAACAGCCAATGCTTCCGGTCAGTCTCGATCGACCGTGTCAATAATAGTAAGGAAAGTGTGTGAGGCAATAGCTGTCCACTTAGGTCCTATGTACATAAAACTGCCCACACCCGAATATTCTGTGCAGCAACTGCACGACTTAATACGTAGCGGAAAAAAACGAACGGACGAGCCCCCATTTGTCACAACCCGGCTCAGAGTTTGTGACAAAGAAGCGGGATGCAAAACCTTAATCAAAAGATAACCAATTTATTTACCAAACAAAACCACAATTAAACACAAAATGCCGGCAACAACACAAAACACGTAAAGGAAAAATCGAGAGAACCCCTCTCTCGCTCCTCCTGAAAACAGTCACAGGAAGCTTTTATCAGGAAGAGAGACTCCCACCACAGGTGTCCTCCATTCGCCCTCAGGACTATATTCCCATATATAGAGGGAATAGAGGGAATTCCCATATATCAAGAGGGAATATTCCCATATTCCCTCTTGGCTCTTATTCCCTCTTGGCTCTCAACGAAGGCGGTCGCATTTTCTCTCCCTCTCCCTCCCCTTACCTCTCCTGCTTGCTTCTCTTGTCACGTCTACTGTCTTGTACTTTGAGAGACTCTCGCAGCACTGCTCTCCAAACTAAGAAATTATGGATTTGATCAACTGGTCTCTCAACGCAATTGACACCATCTTCTCTACGAGAAGCTTGGGTTCGGGGGAACCTGACTGCCCTGCCGGGACGTTCGCAGCTGGCTACACGATGGACGCGTGGGAGGTGGCGGGTCGTGTGTCTGGCCGCTCTTTCCGTGGAGGACGTTGAAGATATCTACCTATTCGGTACCATGATAACAGGTTTTCTGCTGATTGGATTAGGCATTGCCCTGGTTTATCGAGGAGTTAAGAAGACGGTGACAGCTGTTCAAAGCCCCACGAGGCTGCCCGTCATGATTGAGGCGGTGGGCAGAGCTGTCGGCACTCAGACTGGGACTATGAACCAGAATATGGATAACATCTTGGAGAAGCTTGCAGCTTTGCAAAGGCAAATGGATCGTTTCAGAGACCAAAATGGACCAGGAGAATAGCCTGTGTAAATTGAATGCGGCTACTCCCCGAAGACCAAACAATCCCAATCTTATCTGTTTCGGCTCCCCTCATCCAGCACTGGCCTTGGCCAAGGCCGCTGTTGGAACAACAAATCTCCCGGAGAAGCACTGCAGCGAGACGCTCTTGCGTTCCTTCCCCGACTCCCCCAGACACCTGGGATTGTTGACTTTGCATGGACCTGATCAAGGTTGTCTCCATGGCAACTTGCTGTGTATCGCTATGACAACCCTGCGGACTGAGGCACCTAGATTAGGGTTGGCTTAGCAACTATCTCCAGGCCTACACACACATGAACTTACATATACACATATACACATGCATCCCCCCACACCCCATCCCACGCCTTCGCCGCTTCGTACCTACAGCCTGGCAGGCGGGTCTGTGACCAGCGCCGAGAATGGCTGCAGGACCGGATGCTGCTTGCCTGGGCTGGACAATTCCATCCCCCACTCCCCACACGTGTTGCAATGTCTTGTTCATGTTGTTGTACTGTTTATGTGCTAATGTTGCTGAGGTGTTTTTTCCTGTTCCCAGACTGTACTCCTTACAGGAGCATAGTCTGGGGGTCGCCTTTTTTTTCACCTCACCTCTCCTCATGTCATGCTGTATTTTTTCTCAAGATTGGCGCTGATTATAGCAGCCATGGTAGCATCTTGCTACCGAAGCACATTCCTTGTGTGTGAAAGCACTACTTGGCAATAAAGCTGATTCTGATTCTGATTCTGATTCTGATTCTGACTGTAGCCCCACCCCACTGAAACACAGGTAGGCCTATGCAGGCCGTCACACAGAAGTCTGAATGCTTTTCAACCAGTTTATAACTGCTTATAACTTGGAAGTATTACAAAACAATAAATGAAACAACATCCAAGAAGCTTCAAGAGGTTACATTACAATAAACAAATTGTATATTTGTTCAAAATATAGGGCATACAAACAGTGTTAAAATTAATTAACTTCAAAGAGCTTGGAATTCAACTGACCTCAATGGTATAAAAAAACATTGCCAAGGTAACTTTAACACAAACAAAAAGTTCAATTTCTGTAAACTCTTACTGCAGCTGCCAAGACATCAGACAAGCCTTTATACTTGCCTTTAAAAGTGCAATTTGTGTAAACTGTTATTGTAACTGCTGAAACATTAGACAAGCTGTTATTCTTGCCTTTTTACATTCAAAAAGTAGCCTTAAAGGCTAAAGCCTAGGCTCAGACTAAAATTAGTGTTTGAGCTGTTTTAACTGAAAGCGACTTGCACTGAGATATCTTAAAATATGTCCAAGCCATCGTTTTTTCTCAAGATGCACACAATAATGTTTATTTTACTTTCTATGGCACATTTAAATATAAAAAAAAAACATATGTACTAATTAAACTAAGGCTTAATCCTGGCTTAATCTAAGCTCTGTCTGTGAAACCAGGCCCTGATGTATTAAATTTGGCAGATATGAGTGTTCTGATAGCATATGGTCTTGCTGGGCTAGTGTTGTGGGGTAGTGTTGTTTCCCGCAGGAAAGAAAATCCATCAACAATTGAGGATGTAAGCCTATCCAGTGTATAGGAAAGTTAAGAAAAGTTTTCATTGGCTCTTTTTGACTTTCAAGGCCTCAAGGACGTTAAGGAGTTGTCTTTTGATACTTCTTCAACATCATGTTGCTGCTGAGCCTTTGCTGAAAGCCGTTTCTTCAGATGCTCCCAGCGGTGTCCTCTTAGTTTGGCCTTTAGAAAGAAGATCAGAACAAAATGAATTACAACGGATTAATTTGCAGAAAAAAATCCAGTGTTACAAACATTACTCTTCTATTCCATTCCAGTGTTCCCTTTGATTCCCTTTCCTGGTTGGAGAAGGTCTATTTAAATGGAACTAGGAAACTAGTTTTGTACTTAGTCGATACAAATGACAAGAGTGTACTTGCACAAATGTAGTAGGCTCTGGTAAAAAACAGTGTCAGCCATTGCCATAAGAGTAGCACACATACATTTCAATAATGCTTACTAGGTTTGTTACCTAGGTTGGTAGGTTTGCATAATCAAACCATTATCTAACAACAACACATCAACAAACAACGAACCTTTACAACAAATTAATGAAGGAATAAGTGTAGGCCACAATGACACAAACTTATCACACCACTTTATACACACATCCGCCTGATGAGGTCAGACATACAGGTAAACTAGGCTACTAACGACAATTGTATGCATAAGTTTAGAAGATTTCTCCTCTCCTTCACTTGTGGTGCCACACTGCCATAATCAGGATCTCCTTCAACGTCTACTTCGACGCAGCTTGAGACGAGGGCTCCAGGTCATTCGTTTTGACACCGGTGGCCGCTGAACCACCCCATACCTGCTTGCACATTTCAAAATACAGGAGGACTACTCTTCCATGCCCAGACCTATGGCCTGTGTCCACAGCACCTCTGTATTTCACCCGAACTGCCTTAAGCTTGTTTGTGAGGACGGCGCGGGGAATGTCCTCCTTTTGATGAGGAAAATCATCGTTAGATGCGTTTGGGTAGTGCTCTAAAAAGAGGGTCAGTATGTCTGCATATTTACTTTGGCACGTCTCCCAGTCGATGTTCTCCTGTAATTTTCTGGTTTTGTAAATTAAAGTTATATTTAACCCTCTACTGCACGCATTATTATGCAATCATGGAAAAAAATGTTTGAGTGTTTTTTTATATATAAAATAGACTCAAATGAACATTTCTTTTTTTTTTTTTTTTTTTTTTTTGGGGGGGGGGTGCTTTTGGGTGCGTTGCCATATGGCAACATTGTGCGACAATGGAACAGTTTTCTCCCCCAAAATGACATGAAATTCATATATGATTACAGACATGTCTTATAGAAATTAAATTGTTTTTACTATTTAAAATGTTTTCAAGAGCTTTGTGTACAAAATATTAAACTAATTTTCATTCATTATTTCAACAACATTTACAAAACATCTGGCGTAAACTCATAAGAACTGTTTTTGTGCCTTTGTGTGTGCATGTTTGTGTGTGTGTGTGTGTGTGTGTGTGTGTGTGTGTGTGTGTGTGTGTGTGTGTGTGTGTGTGTGTGTGTGTGTGTGTGTGTGTGTGTGTGTGTGTGTGTGTGTGTGTGTGTGTGTGTGTGTGTGTGTGCACATGTGCATGGGGACTGCACAGCGACTTGTGTATGTGGTTATTTTTTGTTCACCATACAGATTTTGGAATGACAAAAACTTCAAATCTACTTGATCTACTTGATCTACTTTACACCTTTCCCAACATCATCTCAACACTGTGCACTGTGCATTTTCTAAACAAAATTTGCGTATACATATTTTACTTTTATTCTTTACTTTTACTTTACTTTATAAATAAATACAAATATATATAAATTTATGAGTAGAATACAACCATCCAGCATGGGCAAAATATTGTTCCATTACTGCACAATGTTGCCATATGGCAACATACCTTTTTTATTGAATAAAAAGGTAATAGAAGTAACAAAACAATGTGACAATGATTGAAAAAAGATTAGAACTTACCCCAGATGCTTGACATATTTTTTAAATTCTGAAGAAATATGAAAAATTGAGGAAAATATACACATATTCATGAGCACTTCTTCAGCAACTGGAGTCATCAAAAGTGTGTGAAAAAATGACAGTTTAAGGGTGTGTGTAGTGTCATGTGATGTCATCAAAGTATATCATTGGGTACCACCAGGTTCTACCATGAATTTAAGATTAATATGAGCTTATGTTTATTTTCAAATTTCAAGAAATGTCCAAAAAAAGGGTATGTTGCCATATGGCAACACTGTGCAGTAGAGGGTTAACTGGATCTCTACCTCCTGGTCAGTCCATATGAATGATGGTCCTGGCACGATCTTTGTTCAAAAGAGAAAGAGGAAGTGATTCGTTGCTGTTGTTGCTATTTTCGGGATTCTGATTGGCTAACGTGGGCTTGAGCTTCTCGTTACACCGCCACCTACAGGTTTGGCATGCTCTTGACGGCATATATAGGCTACACAAGTTTGTGTAAACAAACACTTTTCTGAAAACTGACAGGTGGGCACAATGTTATTTTTGAAAACGGAGAGGATGAAAATATGTCCGTTTATGAAAATAGCAGGCCACGTGTAAACGTAGCCCTAGTCATGTTTGGTGTGAGCACATGGCTTGTCATGTGTGTTTCCTTGTGCCATGTGCTCTCCTGTCGATGGTCCTTCCCTGCCCATCTTGCTACCTGATTATTGGTTAATTTGCCCCACCTGTCCTCCCTTGTTACCTGCCTTGTTTGCTCCCTATTCTCCCTGTGTTTTCAGTCCTTTGCTGGATCGTTGTTAAATGTTACCTCTTATGTCAATTCAAGTCTCTTGTTTTCCCCCTCGGGGTAGTTTTTTAGCTTTTGTCTGTATGCACTCAGGGTCCGAAATTAACTTTTTGGCTCACCTGCCACGGGGACTGGTAGATGAAAAAAATCCACCAGGCAAGCATATTTTTTACCGGCCAAAATAATAAACAGCCTTTTTGTGTTACATATACATTCATTTCAGTACATTTAATTGAGATTAATTGAGATTCATTCAACATATGTTGAATGAATAAGAGTAGGCTACATAGAAGTCAAATAGATAAACAAAAAGATACAAAAAGATTTTGTAAATAAATTTACAATAGATAAACAAAAGATAGACAATTAAACAAAGATACGCATACAGGCCAATACAGTGCTTTAATTTCAGGAAGGTCTACTAACATTACTATTCCGGTATGGTCTAAAAAGAATTCTAATAAAGCAATCAAAAGTAAAATAGCACTGCAAAGTTTATCATAGATAGATTTATGCTTATTAAAGCTAAAGTTATTCATTCAAGAGCTGTGAGTGATTTTCTCTTTGCTTTTTGTTATTTGTTTCGCAGTAATGGCGCAATCGTCAGCATGTTTATTAGGCTGCTTCCCCTTTAAGAACTGCAGATCTATATCAGATCTAATAGTCTGTTGCACCATATTTTCTCCCAACTATTTCCATAACTACATCCATTTTAGACATAAACTGTTTAAGTGAATCTCCAAGCCAGTCATTTTGACATATTTTTGTGTACATTTGATGGTTTAGACACGCACATGAAGCCCAATGTATAATTTGCTTGTCTGTTTTGGAGCGCGCTGCATTGGGAACAGCATCTCTTGCGCAGATTTTTTTTTAATAGCTCTTTTTATTATTAAAAGCGTCCCGCAATTTAGCAACAGTACAACAATCATCGATTGTTCTGATTCTTTCTTAAAGTTTGAGTTATAAGGAGAAATGACAGTGCACTGCTGCGATGGGAAGGAAGTTGCGCTAGACAGAATGCGGCTATAGTTTTTAATGGTTCTACCTAAAATATATTCTATAATCTTTGGAAGCTGAAATCTAAAATAAAATCAGACTAATATCACAGATCTAAAGTGTAACCATATAGGCTACGTTTGAATGTTTAGTTCTGTCATCCGTCGTCACTCATTAAGCAGGGCTGTCGTGTTGTGCGTGTTTTGGCGCCGCGTGAGATATCTCTCTTTTTCTCTCTCTCTCGGACTGCGAATAGCAAAAATGCATCACAGACAAATGGTTTAATTTTATTATATATAGAAATGGCTAGAATTATATAAAATAATAATAACGTCTTTATATCAATAATAAATAATAGGCCTACGTGTAGCCTATTTCTCCAGTAACGACAGCAGAACCGATAACATCGAGCTTCGATACAGCTGTCTTTCAAAATTCAGCCCCGGGGCCGTTTTAATAATGGGTTTCGGTACCCATCCCTACCCGCCAATGTGGCGGATAGCCTTTTGAGATTTCCTCGCCAAACGGAAAATCTACCCGTATTTGGCGCTTGGCGGGTGTTAATTTCGGACCCTGTATGCACTTCCTGGCCATTAAGCTCAAGATACAGTTGTGTCTTTGTCTCTATGATAATGTGAAGGTATGGGTGATACAATCAGGCTGATTGGATTATCATCTATACATGACACTATTATGCTGATGAAATCAGGAAATCTCTGCAAACGAGCTGACTCATTTACACGCCCCCTTTATGTAAATCCCTCCCCCTTGGAATGTAAATTTAATGTATTTTGGCTTAGTTAGACTTGGGTGAATTGAACAAGACTTGGGTAAGATTTTTAGACGAAGCAGACTTGGGAAATACAGCGATGCAACAGTAATAAAGAACCCTGCTTAAAAGATACACCTGAGACTCCTGGTTTTCGCTTCTGAGTTTTCAGAACTTTTTTCTTCAACACTTTAGAAGAAAAAAAGTTCACAACAACCAATGAAGATATTTATGTCCCTCCATTGGCAGTCCACGCAACTACCACTTTGTTGCAAAAAGAGATTGTAAAACTAATCCATGAGTCGAACGGTTTTGTCCAAATTTTCTGAAGAGACTCAGTTTTTTTTTATTTTTCCTTCTCTTTTTTTTGGAATGGGTTTGTGGTTAATGCTGGAAATAAAGCTTGGAAAAAGGCCTGTTGTGTTTATACTCATTCTCTTGAAAACTATTCTAACTCCAGTTTTCAACCTGCAGATTTTAAATAAAGACTGTATGCGCCTGAAAGCTTAAAAAAAAAAAAAAAAATTCAGAATCCAATGATCGTGTCACATCCTCTCGGAGATACAGTCATCTGATTTAATTTTAAAGGCAGCACAGATGTATTCTACATACACAGATGTAGTAATTCCATTCTGTGACAGTTAAGCTAAATCAAATATGGCATCTGAAAGTTGCGGTTTTGGGGTCAGCTTATATATACATTTGATTGTTGACCAACTTGTTTCACTTGTAATGCAATTTCTACTTTCTAGTAATACGTTTAGTAAGTATTGTAGTAATTGAATGTTAATTTAGTTACCATCAAAGCTCATTGCCTCAGAAGTCTGTCCAAACTCAGTTTCACAAGATAACTTTGTGTCATTGCCTGATTGGGCAGCAAGGCAATAAGTCAGCTGCCAAGCTTTCAGATGCAGTCATTGACAGAGGGTGCATCTCAGTCGCTCCCTATTTCAGTTGCCAGGGGACTGATAAGGGACTCAGCAATTTAAAGGGCGGTATCAATTTCAAAATCCTTCCAGTGCACTGAAACATATGCTGCCTAAAATGTCCCACAATGCACTGTGAAAACCAGGAAGCACTCAATGTTAACAGGAGTTCATGAAGTGTGAAACATAAATCACGCGAACCAACTCAAGACACAACGATGAAATAGATGTTTAAAAAAAAACAAAAAAACATACTGAACATTATCTAGCATTTAAAATTAATTTACGGCTGAAATGTTGCAGGTATGTTGAATAGATCCACAAAAGAAAATAAAAAGCAGCTTTTAGGATCAATGATGATTATGTGAAAAAGCTAAGGAAGAAACAAACATTGGATTTGTATAAATCTTACTTTTGTCGCAACACAGAAGGAAACAGACAGTTATTACAGTGATAAGTGTTTATTGAGCAGAGTGGTGAGAAACAGCAGGAACCAGGTGATGGTGAGAAGATGGTGACTTAGCTGGTGAAGATTGACGTGGATTCTCTGTGCAGGTGACGAGTGAATCTGGAGACAGGCAGGCAGGCAGGCAGGCAGGCAGGCAGGCAAGCAGGCAAGCAGGCAGGCAGGCAGACAAGTAGTAACTGCGACAAGACCAGACAATGAGTGGATGGTGAACTGGGAATATGTAGGCTGTGTTAATGAGGGAGTGCAGGAAGACAGGTAAGGAGTGGTAACTGCGACCAGACCAGACAATCAGACTGATCTCATGAAACTGCGTATGTATGACACGCCAATTCGTATTTCCATTTTTGGCGTGCTATCAACACGCATAATCGCTTTTCAGCGTGTTTATGAACGCCGTTGACTTAACGTTACATTACTGTATATATAAATATATGACCTACCCCAACCCCGTCCCTAAACCTACCCGTCACTGGTTAACCATTTATGAGTCTTTCCCTACCATCCTAGTAAGAAAAATATCGCTCCCCCAGATGTATATCAAAATTTGGCTTTATTTCGCTCGGATTTTTAACAGCGTGTACATACACGCGGAATCACTCGGACATAACGGCGTAGATATACACGCATACACACGGATAGCTCAAAATGCGTATAAATAACACGCCACTTGACTTGAAAGTGGCGTGTATGTTTACGCAAAAGTCATGATGTCATGTTGAGACAATGGACAGTGAGTGGATGGTGAACTGGGAATATGTAGGCTGTGTTAATGAGGGAGTGCAGGTGCAGGGAGTCAGTACTCTGGTGATTGTGAACGAGTGGGCGGGTCCTGGTGATTGGGTGATGATTGGGACTGTAACGTGTCGCTGACTCTGTGACATCTTTATGGATTTACACTGGAAAAAATATAAAAAACTGTGCTTCATGTGGTAAAATTTAAATTAAAGGGTTTTATTTAAGTCAAAAATATTAAACATCTTTGAATCAACCTACAGTAAACATTAGGTTACAGTGATACAATTTGATTTAAAGGAACACTTCGACTTTTTGGGACTTTAGCTTATTCAACCTTTCCCCCAGAGTTAGATAAGTCCATAGTTACCTTTTTCATCTCCGTGCGTGCTGTAAGTCTGGTTGACGCACCCACCGCTAGCCTAGCTTAGCACAAAGACTGGATGTAAATGGATATAGCTAGCACACTAATCCCAATAAGTGACAAAATAACGCCAACATTTTCGCCAACGTTGGCGAAGCACTGCTACTTGGGCGGAGTGATAACCGCAGCACCCGAGAAGCGCCGTGGTGAGGAGCAGAGAGCGTGTCTCAGGTGCTGCGGTTATCACTCCGCCCAAGTAGCAGTGCTTCGCCTTCTGAGAAAATAGTTCCCAGTATTTAAACGTTTAATAAGTGGCTTTGTCTCATATTACCTTGTTATTTGTACACTCTGTGACTATACAAATCACAACATGTAAATAGGAAAATGTTGGCGTTATTTTGTCACTTATTGGGATTAGTGTGCTAGCTGTAGCCATTTACATCCAGTCTTTGTGCTAAGCTAGGCTAGCGGTGGGTGCGTCAAACAGACTTACAGCACGCACAGAGATAAAAAAGGTATGTATGGACTTATCTAACTCTGGGGGATACAGTGAATAAGCTAAAGTCCCAAAAAGTCGAAGTGTTCCTTTAAAGCTGGCATGAAATGAAAGTTGTAATTGTATTTTATTCCCTATTGTGACGTATATCCGTATATCCTTTTGCCAGAACACGCCTCATTAGAGATGAGATGTCATTGCAAGAGGGAGAGAAAGTTATTTTGATTAAAGATTATGAGGACACATGAATAAAAAAAATGACGTGCAGAGATAAATATATTTATAATAAAATTAAAATTTTGATTTCATGGTGACTTTAAGGGTTAGATCAGGTATAGCTCCCTAAGTTAACAACAGCAGACAACTTTAATTTTTTGCTCTAGACTGCCCCATGTTTTATGCTGTGTCTATTGTCTATATACTATTGTCAGGGTTGCTGCAGGTAGCTGAAGACGAGGACAAGGGCTTCAATATAATAGATTTATTATACAAACGAGAAAACATCCGAGAACAAAAGAACAGAACTCCAGGACTTCAGGGTTAACATACAACCATACATTGACGACGATCGACAAACACTCAGGGAAAACACAGGGTTTAAATAAACTGAACCAAACAAGATAATTAACTGAAAACAGGTGCAGAAAATTGGACACAAACGAGGAGCGGGAAAACTAACAGGACTAAACCAAAATCACAAAAGACAGGGGAAGACAAGATACAAAACAGAACTAAATACATCAAAACGTGACAACTATCCATCCGAAATTGTATTCGAAATTATAATTAGTGCATCCCAAATCGTTGTGTGTTGAAATGAGTATTCCAAAGATACCCGGATGGTCTACTTTTTTCCAGTTAGAATCCGAAGTGCAGATCCATGCACATTCTAAAGGCTAATATTTGCAACAACCCATATTGTGAGAAAGGTCTATTGTTGGAGGATTTGATTAAAACTATAAACACAAATAAAAAGTGTTAAAAAAAACTACAAACATGACGGATGTGCGAGTCTGATGGTTAAGTACGGCAGTCACTTATTTCCAGGGGTTTCAGTACAGTGTAAAAATTGTGACGTTGTAGAGTAGGCATTCTCCTAAGGCAGTCACTTATTTCCAGGGGTGAGTACGGCATTCACTGAAGTACAGGGGTTTCAGTACCGCGACGCACACGGGGCTTATCCAAGGGTATCACACCCCTTTCCAAATTTTTAAAAATAATTTGCAGGTCAGCACACATGCGCAGATAGTGCCTTCTTAGTACTGGAGTCAATTGCTGGGGACAACTCAGAGGTAGAGGACTTGTCTGACAAGGATGACCCCATAGAGGATGTTTATTACCATCCTCTACAACAGGAGCTAAGCAGCAGTGAGCAGGAGAGTAGTGGTAATGAAGACCCTATATTCCACAAGTCCACTGAGGCCAGATGGGGACGTAAACGTCTCCGTGGTGAAACGTAAGGTTGTCAATCAGAACGTAGCATTGTCGTTTAGCTCACTCCTAGACTTCGGACTCAGCAGGTTCAGTCTGATGGCTCAAACGATGACCCTGAAGAGCCAACACTAGGACTAAGCTTTCAAGGACAACCCAAGCAAGGATGAGGAGTGCGTTGGAGGGCTGCTCAATTGACCCCAAACCTTGAGTTTAAGTCTGAGGAGTCTGAGGAGGAAAGTTTGAGTCTGAGGAAAGTTTGAGTCTGAGGAGGAAACTGCACAGGACAGAGAAGGCTGGACCACACTAGACTATTTAAACCAGTATATTGATAAAGATTTAATTAAACTGATTGTATACTGCTCTGATTCTACAGCACTAGCTAGGAGTGGGTACCCACTCAGCACATCAGTTGATGAGATATATAATTTCTTTGGTGCCTCAATTTTGGTGTCCTGTGTCCCGTACCAACTAATCAGGATGTACGGGTCCAGCATGCTAAGATTCCCAGCCATCACAGAAAGATTCACACGAGACAGATTTTTCAAACTGAGGCAATCAATAAAGGTGGTCATTGATGATGACATTCCAGAAGACCTGAAGGAATGTGACAAATTTTGGAAGGTGAGGCCTTTTCTTGACTGTATTCTGAAAGGCTGCAGGTCTCAGGCAAGACCTGAGAGCGTTTCTATTGATGCGCAAATTATACAATTTACAGGAGCCTGTCCTTATTGACAATATCTGCCAATGAAGCCCAATCCAGTTGGCATGAAAAACTTTGTTTGTGCTTCAGCGGAAGGCATCATGCTCGACTTTGAATTATATCAGGGTGCAGATGCACTGATTGCACAGGTCCAGGAACCACGTGAACTGGGTTTGGGAGGCTTGGTCATTGATCGTCTGTCTGAAACTCTCCATCCTGGTACAAAAGTGTATTGCGATCGGTTCTTTACATCCATCAAAGCTGTGAATCGAATGATGAGAAGCAGGTGCACCTGACTGGTACAGTTATGAAGAATCGGTTTCCGAAGCAATGCAGAAGCTACCAAGTGACAAAACAATGAAAAAGAATGGAAGAGGTACCTCAGCACAAGTTACGACTGAAGATGGGAAAATGTGTGTTGTAAAGTGGTATGACAACAAGCCGGTATTGATGCTATCTGTTAAATACAACAGCAAGATGGGTGGGGTTGACCTCACAGACAGAATGATCAGCTACTATAGAATGAGTGTCTGTACCAAGAAGTGGACTCTACGGATCCTCGTGCACTTCACAGATGTTGCTTTAGCCAACAGCCATTCTTGGCCCAGCATAACAGTGCACAGGAAAAAAACTACAGACCTCTCAGAACAGGAAGACAACACAGATGATTCAGAGCCAAAGAAAATGCGCCCTCTGAAGGAAGGGCCCCACATCTCAGTCCGGAGAAGGGCTAATGCACTTCTTCCAGAGGTGGTCAACCTGAAGAATGTTCCATGCTGCAGAGCAACAGGCTGTTCTGGGAAAATTTGAGTCCGATGTGTAACATGCAAGGTGTTCTTGTGCTTGCAAGCTGAACGTAACTGTTACACAGTCTTTCACAGGGGTTAAGTGTGATCAACTGTTTCCACAAACAAAAAGGACATTCCTAGTTTGGAGTAGTTGAAGTTTTGGGCTGTTCTTGGAAAACTCGAGTCCGATATGTAGCATGCAAGGTGTTCTTGTGCTTGCATGCTGCACACAACTGTTACACAGTCTTTTACTGCGGTTAAGTGCGATCAACTGTTCCCACAGACAAAAAGGACACTCATAGTTTGGAGTAGTTGAAGGTTTGGAGTGTTACAAAAAAGCAAAAAAGAAACATAAGCAAATTGTCAAGGTTTTTTGGATATGATTGCTTGTTTCTTATAAATTTTATTTTCCATATCCATGTTCAGAAGTTGAAACAGTTATGCAAGAGTAACAGCGAAAAATGTTCAGGCACAGTGCTCAGGCTATAAATAAAAGAGTTGCACTTTGTTACACAATGATGTCTTAAATGTTTTCTGTGGATACAGATCGAGTGTCCACATATGTGGACATCATTTTTTTCAAAATGAGCTTCATGTTCAAAGATAATATCTGCGTATTATATTTATTGGTTCATCCTAACCCCAAATAGCTAGAAGAAATCTAAAATGCACGCCAAACCAAACCTCGGTTCTTAGGAGGCTAAGACAGCTACTTTCATTAAACAAATCTTTATTTACAGTTTTCTCATATTTGAACCCTATTTGCATGAAATATGAGCAAGTAAAATAAAGGGAATGTGCTATGAAAAGTATCAAATGCCTTTTTTTTATACTTCATGGTGACAGGTCGGATGACAGTAAAAAAAAGCGACACCCCAATTTTTCTGGAAAGTGGAAAACTATTCAAAACACATTCCTCTCTCTGAAAAAAAGAAGAGTGATATATGCTTGCCAGCATGGAAAAAACTACAAAAAGTTTTTAGTCACCCTGACAAAACATGGGGAGACCTTAGCCCAGTCTATTGTCAAAGCCCATATATAACTCTGGATTTAAAGGGGTCATATAATGCCATTTTTGTACAAGCTAATATGACACTTTAGGGTCTAAAATAAAAGTTTGTAATATACTTTAATAAAAAATTCTCATTAGTATTGTAAGAAAACACTTATTTTACCTGGTCAAAAACAGCTCTGTTGTCAGCACGCCATTTCAGTGCATGTGCCTTTAAATGATAATGAGCTTTGCAGACTCCACCCCTCTGTTCTGTGCGTACACCGTTTGTAACACAATAACCATTATAAACCATTATTCATTATAAACGTGGGATTATGAATTATATTGAGAACGTCGTACATAGAAAACATGCTGTAATGTAACCTGATTGTAAACCTTAGACGCATTCATCGTGAAGCGTGCAATTTGCAAAGATTAATATAAATATGAATATAAAGGTTAATAAAACGTTACACTCACTTCAGTTCTTCTGGAGGTGCAGCAGGAACACAAATAGTTGGTACTGATTCTTTTTTTCAGGTGCAGCTTCTTAGCAAAACCAGCTTTATACTGACCCTCGTTTATAAAGCAGTCTGGTGTGTGAAATGATTTGCACAAACATGAAAGCATTGACGTTGATCGTGGGGAATATTCCCTTCGAAAACAAACTCAGCCACTGCGTCTTCAGCGGTTCGGATTTAGGAACATTAAAATGACTGAGTGTTCGTTATTACACCCAAGAACAGAACACCACTTCGCTTAGACTCCATTCTGCTCATAGACAGTGCTTCAGTCCGCGCGCACTATGATTTACAGCTCGCTGAAGTTCGAGGGCGGGTCTGTGTTGAAACTCTGCTGTCAATCAACAATCATGGGAGGGGTGTCCGACCGTGTAATGTCACACGGTCGAACGGCTTGATTTGAGGCAGGGGAAAACATGTAAGGAGATTAAAACAAAAACACTGGATGGATTTTTATCATTATATGATGGATGTGTACAGGCACTGACAACACACATTTCAGTACAATCAACCTGTAAAAGTGCATGTACCATTATATGACCCCTTTAAGTGTTGCTCTAACCAATCCACCAATCACTGAGAACAGCTCTCAAGAAGACTTCTCTAGGGACTTTTGCGTTAATCCTCTTCCTTACCCAAGGAAACAGACACACAACAGTGAGCCACAGTCAACTGGGTAGGAGCTGATCAGCAGCGCTTTACGCAAAGAGCTCAAACATTTACATGATGTATCATTTATGTGCACTGACAAGGAGAAAATTCAGAATCTTGTGTTATTCATGAGCTTTGTAAAACCCTCAAATCCAGTTTACCTAAGGATCATGGCCTGGTTCTCCAGCAGCAAGAAGCTGTCAAGCAAAACCTTCGGGCTTTACCAAGTCGCTGTAAGGCCAAACAAAAAACTGTCAGAAAAACGCAAAATGAGAGTGATGGCAGTAGCAAATGAAGGTTTGTTATGTTACAATGAAATGGTGTATAAAATAAAATAAAACGTTGGTCTTGTAGCAATACTGTGCTATAGAATCAGTGTTTGCCAATAGGTTATTTTTGTAAATTATATACTATTTTCTTTCCTGTTTTGTTTTGTTGACCTGTCAACTTGGTGTATAGTTAATATGACTTGTCTTGGCATTTGGCAACCTTTTAATAGTTCATTGTTGAAAAGGACTCTATATGCTATGCTGTTTTGCTACGCTTTTTTTTTCAATGCTTTCTTTTTATTCTTTTTCATATTCTGTTCATTTCCTTATCAGGTGATGGCCTTTTCCGTAAATAGTCTAAAAAGACAGAGATGGACAAAGACTTGATTCAGGTAATATACAGTTACTATACTATTAATGCATGAAATTTTCTCTTCAGTCATTTGGTGTGGAGGTCTCTGTGGAAGAAACAAGGAATCCACACTGAGGAATCCACAATCATCCACACTGATACACGCTGACAGTCTTGCAAACCATAGTGAAAATGTACCTATAGGTTAACAAAGGTAAGACTATGATTGTGAAATAAAATGTTCTGTCAATAACATCTGTCCACTGAGCAAATTCTTTGAGCATGTTTATATGTACGTTGCGTTTTTTTAGGACATGGCATCAGAGGCGAGATATTCTGGATCAACATAACCCCAAACATGGTGATAAGCACGGCTTTCAAACTATGCATTAGACAGAGCGACATGGCGAGGCTGGAGGAAGGTTCCTGGCTCAATGACATTGTAAGAGTGAACATACAGTAAGATTAAATTCAGTCTTATTTATGATTATTCAGTACACTTTTTTTTTCAAAAAAGAAAGATAATATTTGTGTTCATATTGAATCAAAATACCACTACTTGCTTGATGTTTGAAGTGGCTTTTATTTTATTTTTTTGATGACTGCATACATTTTATCATTTGTTTTCCTGTATAATTGTTTTTATTATAGAAGTAAAATCAGTTGTAATTGGGTATCATTCACATTGACTTCATCCAGCACAATTCTTTTAACTAATTTTTCATGCATTTTATCGTACAATAAATATATAACAAATTATAAAAATTATAAATATATTAATTTGGATAAATTATACTAATAATATTGTCGCTAATAATCTTTGTTATGTATCGATCACTGTTTTGGTAGTTTGCATTAAAATCCCACAGTCATCAAGTTGGACACAACAATCTCTGATTTTTTTAAATATTGGCATTGGTCTGATTAATCTGATCATTTTAAAAAGCTCTAATGTTGGCTGTCACGGATATGTATTATGATTATTTTTACTCTTATGTTCTCAAGGTTATAAACTTCTATTTGTCCCTGATAATGAAGAGGAGCAATGATCACCAGGAAGGCCTTAAAGTGTACAGTTTGAGCACATTTTTCTACCCAATGCTTCTGAGTCACTACTCAGTAGCATTGGGTAGAAAAATGTGCTCAAATGTGCTCACAGACATGCAGGCAATGCAGCAGTGAAGAAATTAAAGGCACACTATGCAGCAATTGTGATTTTGTCAAACAGCGACCCCTAGAGTCGCTGTGGAATACTTGCACTGTCGTAAATAGCCGTATACCCGCGGCTATAGAACATGCTTTAGAAGCGTCAGGCATGCAACAGACACAGATAGACTCCGAACAAAGATATTGACCAGGTAATGTTTCACGATTTCATAGAAATATTAGGCCACTGCATAGTTTACTGAACTACAGATGATGGTAATAGGATAATAATAACTATATGTCAAGTGTTAGACTACTTTATAATAATAAAGTACTATACTGCGTTTGCTGGCTTATAACGTTTTTCACGATTGCTGCTAAATCACAAGTAAATAGCCTATAGTATAGGCCTACTGTATAATTTCATTTGTGTTTTTTGATTGTAATGTAAACATTACAAAATGCCAGATGACATGCATTACAGATGCATTATTTCATAACATTGGCCGTATGATGTCATTAGACACGATTATTGCAATTTATCATAATACTTTGCAAATTGTGCTCGTTTACGCTATAACCTCTAGGCTTATATATCTCCTGATAATTATGTGAGATATTCACAACTGTCTTCATGATAATCGCAAACATGGATGAATGAACAGCATCATAAAAAAATGGCATACTACAAGCAAGCGCAACATAATACAACATAGAACGCAAACAAGTTTACAAATGAGAGATTTACTTACTAGTTCATCAACAAGATCGCCAGGTCAGCATCACTGCATCACTCGCTTGACACGGGGCTCGACTCGCTTGACACGGGGCTCGACTTGCTTGACACGGGGCTCGACTCGCTTGACACGGGGCTCGACTCGCTTGACACGGGGCTCGACTCGCTTGACACGGGGCTCGACTCGCTTGACACGGGGCTCGACTCGCTTGACTCGGTGCTTTTGCACCCAGTGCTGCATGCTTTTTAGCTCGCGCCAACGAGTGAAAGCCCGACCGAGTGACTCTTATCCAGTTCCTCTCACGGTCAGATTCTCTATTCCTTTTCCTAGTCTCTTCCGACCGCGTTTTCTTTGCTTTTTCCATCGTCGAGAATCACGCAGGTATCACGTCTGAATTATGCGCAAGTGTCTTCGTGCTTCCTATGTTGTTGTTGTGGATGTGTGTGACGTCGTTGCCGTAAAGCATTTTGTGATTCTCGCGAGATTTGTGAGGGGCGCTCCTCTCAAACTTGCACTGCTGGTTTTTCCAGCGGCGTCCCCCCCCGAGCTTTACTACCAGGATGATTCGCCCTACTATGAGTTTGTTTACCACCGAAATGACTTTGAAGCTGTTATATTAAGGAACCATTGTTGCATAGTGTGCCTTTAACAAAAACAGTGGATCTCTACCTCTGTGATCTAGTTCTTGTTGCTGCCGATCGTCGGAAAACGTAACTTGAGCAAGGTTCCCTGTTCCCACACACAGTGTTGCTCCTGTAGCTGAACGAGACCTGAGTTTACAGGATTGTATAGATGAGGTGGACTTGTGGGCAGGCGTGCCTGAGTCGTCCCAGGCAACATGTGTCTCTGTCCCTTTTGGAAGAGTCAGCTGTATGTGAGGGATCATCATGGATGGGCCAGGTCATCCCTGCAAGGTGGAAATAAGTCAAGGTTTATCATCAGACTTGTCATCTCTGGGTCAGCTTCGAGAGGCTGAGATTTTGCCTTGAAAGTCAAGGCGGCCAACAGCTGGCCAACATTCAAATGTTCATCATTTGCCCAGGGCAGTGAGAGAAGCTGCAGAGGGCGTTAGGGCGCCCTCTGGTGCAACTTCTAGTGCAGTATTAGCTGTTTTTAGGCCGTGGGATTGACTCTTAGGGTCTAGGGACTTATCGTCGGGGCAACGATTCATAATGTGGGGGTGGAATGCAGCAGGGTGAAGTGTACCCTTGTTGTCCATTGGCCAGTGTCATGTGAAAACATTGAACCTATCAGTGGTCTGGTGTTGTGGTATAAAATGGGGGGGCTTTTGCCACCTGGGATGCGTTGTCATCCGTACCGCCCCTTTACGGAAGTCGCCATTTATGAATGGGATAGATTTGTGCCATCTCTGCTTTGTGCTGCTGTGCGCAGGCTGTCCTGGGTTTTGAGGTTGGAACGTTTGTTTGAAGGAGGATTTTCACCAATGTAATGTTTATTTATTAGTCTTTGTGTAGTTTGTCGACGAACAACCAACGTTAGTGTGAAGCGTGGCTGTTTTCTGGCCGTCTTGTTCCTCGATTGTGCGGGTGATTGTCTGGCCTGCTTTTTTTTTTTTTCTTAGGTTTGTTCCTTGTTGGTGTTGTGAATTGAAATCGTTATTTTTCTTTTCGCTTTATTTTGAGCTTGTTTTCATGTGCACTGAATGTAATGTCATTTATTTTCTAGGTTGAAATTTAATTTGAGTTAAATTTTAACATCTTCCAAGATGGCGGCTGTCACAGAGAGCTGTGAAACGCTGCTGCAGATTAACACCAAATATCTGGTATTACAGATGTCTGCAGGTCTGCTCTTTACCAGATTTACTGCAGTTTTAATGCTATCGTTGTTTCATTTGCTCCAGTACCGTAAAGTGCGGGTCACCCGCTTTGTTTGGACAACTCACAAACGCCAATATGGGCACTCTTTAACAACTAAAGATCAACAACTCAAACCCGGCGTGGAGCCTTTACTACATCAGCTGAACTGGGTCCTTTGCTGTGTTGTTGCTGTGTCGTGCCTGTTTGGCATAACAAACGCTTTGAATATTGTCCAAATGCCGAGCCATCATACCTGTCTCGAGAGAATGACTGAGCCTGAGTGGGGATGTCCGGCCTCGAGACGTGGACGTGGCGGAGAGACTGACGCGACCTTCTCGCCCAATGTCCAGCACAGCCTCATTCAAACTACCTCCTGTATGTAAAATCAGGCAGACCTCACAGTGTGAGCCCCTGAATAGACAACCACAATCTAATTATAATGACAGACACCAACATTTGGTATGAATTTAATTATCTGGGTTTATAAGGAAAAGCAGCAGAAATGTTCGGGGAGTCTGTAGGTTGACTGCCCACACAACCGCTGTGTGTAATTTTGTTGACAGGTAATAATTTCTACAAATTCTGTGATTTCTGAATTGATATGCTTAACTGATGATTTTATCCTCTGAATTGGATTTGAAGTGATTACATCATTACCTGATCAATAAATTGTAAACGTTTGATTTTATTCTAACCGACTCTGAGAATTGTTTTCCCCCGAGTAGATTATAGGATTCGTATATTTCCACAAGTTTGCGTCAGAGTTTAGTGACGACTAATATCTGATATCAGATTCAAGTGTACTTGAATGAGGAGACGGGTAGTTTCCGTCTAGAATCAGCTAATGCTATCTAGATTTGGGTACGTCTAATACCTCTGTTCTAATTTAATGTTACTTTAGATAAGTGCACGCTGGTAAAGTAAGTTATTGAATTAGTTCCTGAGGTGGCATTCAAGGGGGCTGTGTATATGTCTTCGATTGTGTACGTGTGAATTACGGCAAATCCCAGACATTCAGCCAATTACCTCTGTTTTGATAATCGGAAACTGACGAGATTGTGCCGGAGACCTGGTGAGGAACTCGAAGTGATATAGATTCCTGATCTGAGCGGATAAAACATAATCAGAGTTTAAAGAATAAACAAACCTTCGCTAACGTTTAATGATGCACGGATATCATTAAAAACCTTTTCATTTATGGAGTCAGATAATAACGAGATAATACATGAGAAAATATATTGCATTTAATCTTGTTGTGTTGCGTGAAAGGAAAGGCAAGTAATACGCAGAATACCTTCACCGTATTATTGGAAATCCCCCATTGGACCAATAGACGGCCTTACAGAGGAGCCATATGTGGAGAGCAGACCTGGTTTTCGTCTGGCCGGCTTCGTGTTCCAAGTTTGCAGTGCTCTACCTTATGTATGCAACCGGAGGATTATGCAGGTTGTGCCTCTCGTCTTGACATCATTCCACAGTTCGAACGGACAATCATTTCGACCCGCGCTATCATCTTCCACCGGTGGGTAAATTACTTTAAGTTTAAACCCATGGGCACGAGAGATGCTGCTACTGTTGATAAGCGCCAAAAGTCCTCATTAAGACTCCTACTCTCTGTTCTTTTATTTATTGGTAATATTGAACTAAACCCTGGTCCGGGCAAAAATGCCTTTATGTCCGCTTTTTTATATTTCCTGGGATTTTATACTCAAGTTTTAAATAACAGTTTGGGCATGGGTTTACATGCAGATGTCCCACGCATGGACTTATCTCAATCGCAGTGTTTTCAACAACCTGTAGGCACATTGATTACACCTCAGTTGCCACTTAATTCTCCTCCTGTTATTCCAGGCTTTAATTCTAAACCTGTCAGAGCACAAAAAAGACCATTGTGTCTAAGGACAAATCCAGTTACTTTATGCCAACTTGGTAGAATCAGAGGTTTTAAAGTTTGCCATCTAAATATGAGAAGCCTTGTTCCCAAACTGGATGAATTTAAAATCATGCTCACTCAAACAAAGGCTCATGTCATGGCAGTGTCTGAATCATGGCTGACTCCTGTTATACCAGACTCATTCCTTGCGATTGAAAACTATTCACTATATCGCAAAGACAGGATTGATAGAATTGGTGGTGGCGTTGCTTTTTATGTAAATAAAAAATATGCACATTCTTTAGTAAAACTATCAACAGCATCAGAGTCACTTCAATTAGTTATTCATTTTACAAATCAATTTTCAGTAACTATTATTGTCACTTACAAGCCTCCAAATGTTAGTCCAACTGCATATTTATTGCAGTTCTCAGACTTAATAAAATCAGTTAAAACTAATGAGCTTGTTATTCTTGGTGACATAAATTTAAATTGGATTGATAATTCCTCTAAACTTCTGAAAACAACTGCTATAAAATATGGTCTTCATCAATTAATTAAAGATCCCACTAGATTTGGTAAAACTCGAAATTCTATTTTGGACCTCATCTTCACTAATCAACCTTCCAAGTATGGCATATCAGGAGTGATAAACACAGCAGTTTCAGATCACTCACTCATATATGTCATTAGGAAATGTTTTAAACAGCCAAAATGTCATAAAAATAATTACATTTAAAAAGTACCAAATTCAAAATTGTCTCAGTTTAATGCTGAATTTGCTGATACTGATTGGAGTAACGAGATGTTTTTGCAAGATCCAGATCATGTTCTGTCAAATTTCCATAAGAGAGTGGAGACAATACGTCAAAAATATACAACTACCTGTAAAATGCATATTAGACAAAATACAGTACCTTGGTTAACTCCTGATATTTTACAGCTCCTAAAAAAGAAGGCCTCTTCCTTGAAAGCCCACAGATTATTAAAACACCTGAGGCTAAGCTTATTTTCACACAGTTTAGAAATAAGTGTAATTTTGAATTATACAAAGCAAAGCAGTCCTACTATGAAAACCAAATTAGTCGAACAGCCCAAGAACCTTATGGCGAACATTGAAATCTTTAACTGGTGAAAATAAAATTAAAAATAATAATAGTTTACAATTATCCATAAATGGTATGCTTCTTACTAATCATGATAAAATTGCTAATCTTTTTAATGAGTATTTTATTGCATCTGTACAAGAATTATCCTCTGGATTTGCTACTCCTCTGTTTCTCCCATCAGTACCAGCATTATCTCAGCAATTCTCTTTTTCTGAAATCGTACAAAATGATATAACTAATATTTTGTGTTCTCTGAATGCTTCTCATGCTTGTGATATATATAATTTAAACATAACTTTTCTTAAAACTCATGCCAGTACTCTTATACCACTCCTTCATCATTTAGTTAACCTGTGTATTAGACAATCAGTATTTCCTGCCTTGTGGAAAACGGCCCAGATCACCCCGATGTTTAAATCTGATGATCCAACTAATATTTCCAATTATCGCCCAATTGCAATTCTTCCAACAATTTCCAAGTTGCTTGAAAAAATATTATATAATCAACTAATTAACCACCTTGAAAATAATAACCTGCTCAGTGATTGCCAGCATGGATTTCGACCCTTGCGCTCAACTGTGTCGGCTTTGCTGCTTCTCACGGAGCAAATACGTGCGTCTTTAAACAAAGGTCAGATTACTGGAGCTATATACATAGATTTTCAGAAAGCTTTCGATACAGTCAATCATCAAATTCTGTTAAACAAACTTCTTTCTTTTCATTTGTCATCTTCTGCAATAGATATGTTTACATCATATTTAAGTGACAGATCTCAGACTGTAAGAATCGGCACAGTAACATCACAGCCACGAGTGTGTTCTATGGGAGTTCCACAGGGCAGTATTTTAGGTCCTTTACTTTTCCTTATGTATATTAATGATCTTCCTTGTGTTTTGAACTTTTCTAGTTCTTTGTTGTATGCTGATGACACAGTTATTTTTCTCTCTGGTTCTAATATTGACACAATCAATCACAAACTTAACACGGATCTGCAGCATTTACAGAACTGGTTGCAAGATAATCATTTAACACTTAATGTCAAGAAAACACAATGCATGTATTTTTACTCATCTAGAAGACAACTATCCATATCCAATCCTATCACTTTTTCTAATCAAACGCTTTCAATTGTATCAGCATATAAGTATTTAGGAGTATACCTTGACTCACATCTTACTTATCAAGAACATGTTCAAATTCTAACCAGAAAGTTAAATCAAAAGTTATATGTTTATAGCAAAATCAGACCATATTTGTTATTTTCTGTTTCAAAAACCTATCTTCATGCCATCATTTTGTCTACTTTGTCATATTGTTTACCTGTTTGGTCACTAACTACAAATGAGATCATTGAACCAGTAATAAGACTTTATAATAGAGCTCATAAGATCCATGTCAGGCTCCCAGGCTGGACTCACCACTGCACTGCACTATCTCTGTGTAATGCCTTGACATTTCAGAACTATAAAATAAGCCATGGGATAAACCTGTTTTATCAAATCTCAAATGGACACACTGTAACTGCTCTAACCGAATTGGTTCCGAAACTTAGCTCAAGGTCTGAGCGCACTACGAGATCTTTTATAATAGGACTTTTGCCTTTACCGGCTTTTAGAAACTGTTATGGACAGAGATCCTTTTTTTATGTGCTTACAAAAACCTGGAATGAGATCCCACAGCACATCAGAACTATCTCATCAAGAGGACTATTTAAAATAACATTTACTCGACATTTAATGGACAGGTATATCTGTGAACATTGAGATGGCTTTATAGCCCCTCCTGCTGCCCAATATCTTGGTTTGTGTGTCTGTTGTTGTCTCTATTTGTCTAGTGTGTGAGCTTTGTTGTGTATGTGGTTTTTATGTTCTGCAGAGCAGGAACCTGCTGAAAATCAGTTTTATACTGAGCCAGGCCCGATTGTCCTAAATCTTTTCCTGTTTTAAAAATATAAATAAAAATAAATAAATAAATAAAGTGTGATTGATTTGAATATTGTTTTGTGTATATTTCCTTTGTTTCGCGAACTGTTGATTTTCATTTGGGGATGGTTAGTACCAGCTAATCACTGGTGTTTATTGTTGTTTGTCCTTTTCTTCTTTGTATTTGGAGGGTGGGGAAGGTGTATAGGGGAGGGGTTTGGCTGGTGTATTTAATGGTGTCCACATTGAGTGCCGTGTTTCTTTGGGTTGACCTCACCAGTGTGGGTGTGTGTGGTGGGTATTAAATGTGGCGTGTGAATTGAGGGCCACAGTAGGCCATCTCCCTCCCTTTAAACTTTCTTTTGTAATTGTTTTTTTGTATTTATCATTTTTGTATATTGTAGTTTTGTAAAGTGTTTCTTTTGTGTCTTCTCGGCATGTGAATATTGCTCCCTTGAAATGTTAATGTATTGATTGTTTTATATTTTTTATATTAATAACGTTCCCTCATCTTTTATACTCCCTGGCCTATTTATACATGGGAAAACTTGATCACTCGAACATCACTTCACAGCGTCATCAGCAGCGCTCAAAATATCTGCCCTTATGTTGTTGAAGTTAGGTTATTTAAGAAATTCATAATAAATAATAATAAAGCAACATACCCTGTTAAAATATATGAGATGTGTGGTTTATTTAAACTGCAAAAGTAAAGTAAAAATTAAAATGATTGTGACCGATGTGAAGGGGGAGGAGAATTTATATCTGCGTCAAGTTTAGTAGATAAAACACTTCCGCAAAGGATACACCTGTGTATCCTCACTCATGACTCCTCTGGAAGCCTCCTAACTCGCGGTGAAAACAATCCAGGATCATTCAGGAGTGATGATATTAGTCGAAGTGCTCCCAAGTGCTATTCCGCCATACATTATAGTTCCCTTTATCGAAAAAGGGAACTTCGAGATGCGTCGAATGACACGGTGGGAATGCCTCTTGCGTGATTGCGTCTGAAGCATCTATGCCAACTAGTCCAATGGAAATGAGAGAATGAGCGTCACGGGCGGGTGACGTCATGACCAGGAAAAGATAAGAGCACTTCCGCTGCTCGCCGGCATTTAGCTTCTGTTGCCTCAGCAAGCGATCTGTGTCAAACTGTCTGTGTCTATTTATTGTTGTCTGTTGCAATATTGTCGGAAACGTTATGGCGAAACAAGTTTACAAGCAGTGTGTTCCTCCCTGCCCGCGTTATTTAACGGGTGGGGACACACACGAGCTTTGTGTGATTTGTTTGGGTGCGGAGCATGCGGCCTCAGCCTTCGAGGGGGCTGAGTGCCAACAACTGTGATAAGCTACCGCTTCGCATGCTTCGCTCCCGCCTGTCACTCTTTGATAGTGTGAGTGGACAGGCTCGCGATCCACAAGGATCAGGACCCGCGTCTGCCGAGGCAACGCGGAGAATGCATTCTTGGGGATCGCAATTAGATCTCTCGGAGGGGTTGGAGACGGGTCTTCGGACCTTTTCTCCTTCCCTACCCGGGAGATCTAGCTCTCCTCTCCCGGTGTCGGAAGCACGCTCTGCGGTTTCTCCCGCCCGGGAAGAGAGCTCTCCCTTTCTGCATTGTTCTTCTTCCGAGGAAGTTGATGTTATGAGTGTCGAAAGTGAGAATGCACACACGGGGGAAAGGGATACACAGTTTATTTCCCCGGCGTATGATGAGCTGGTGGATGTCATGTCACGGGCTGTAGAGAAATTAAATATTGTATGGCCATCTGAGAATAAAAACACTCGCCCTAAAAGCAAGTTAGATGAGCGATTTCTCTCTTCAGCCACATTATGTCCACCACGAGGGCTTCCATTTTTCCCTGATTTACATAGTGAAATATCTAGATCTTGGAATAAACCTTATTCTTCTCGTGTTTTTAGCCCTCAAACCACTACATATTCAAGAATTAGAGGGCTAAAAGAATATGGTTATGAGTCGATGCCCCAGGCTGAGCAAAATTTAGCGAGTTATCTCGCGCCTGGTCCAGCATCTGCTATGAGAGCCCCAGTTTTGCCCACTAGACCGCTCAAAACTACATCTACTTTAGTGGGCAAAGCATATGCGGCAGCAGGTCAAGCTGGAGCGTGCTTACACACCATGGCACTGCTTCAGGCTTATCAGGCTGACCTGTTGGGGGATTTGGATAATAGTGAGGGTGTTAGCCATGACGATGTTCGAGAACCTCGTAGGGCGACCGATCTTTCTCTCAGGGCTACTAAAGAGACCGCTAGAGCAATTGGGCGGTCTATGGCAGCTTTGGTAGCCACTGAGAGGCACTTATGGTTGAATCTTTCTGAGATTAAAGATAAAGATCGAACTATTTTATTAGACACTCCTCTTGAACCCTCTGGTCTCTTCGGTGACGCAGTCCACGCTGCAGTGGAAAGGTTCCAGGAGACTAAAAAACAGTCTGATGCGTTTAAAAAGTTTATCCCTCGCCGTGTCCAGCCCCCTGGGGCTGCTGGGCGTGAGCAGCCCCAGCCGTCTAGCTCATCATATCGTGTGCAACAAAAAGAGAGTGTTGCGTCTCATGCACCTCCACATAGATACTGGAGACAGACGCAACCCTCTCAACCGAAGTCGCCTAAGCCTAAGCCGGATCTGAGGACCGTTCTTCAGGTGAAGAAGGCTTCGGCTCCAAAAAAAAAAAAGGTCCTGATGCTTAGGCACCAGGCCTGTGAGGACAGCCCCGACCGAAGTGGAGTGGTGTTCACCTCATCACACGGTGCCTGTTCCATTTCGGGGTCCTCACGAGACCCTCCTGCCAACCCTGCCACCTCCGGTGCTTCAGGGCGCAGTGGTCTCTAGTGAGTCGCTGATGCTATGTTGCGGCACAGCATCGGTTTCGCGCCCTCTGAGGGGGGCTTTAGAGCAGTCAGGTCAGGTAGTTCCTGCCATTATGTTTCAGGCTCCAGATTTGGCTCTCTCAGTAACACCAGAGACCAGCCTCGAGAGGCTGGTTCCCTTAGTAAATTTTCTGGCAGCGTGGAAGCTTCTGCCGAATATTTCTCATTGGGTCCTGCAGATTGTAGAGAAAGGATACAGAATCCAGTTCGGCTCTCGTCCTCCTCGTTACAGCGGGGTGCTACCCACAGTGGTGCGTCCCGAGCAGGCTCTGGTAATGGAGCAAGAAGTAAAGGCCATGTTAGCAAAAGAAGCTATAGAACAGGTGTACTCACCCGACAGAGAATCGGGTTTTTACAGCCGTTAATTCATTGTTCCAAAAAAGGATGGAGGGTTGCGTCCCATTTTAGATCTTCGCCTGTTGAATCGGTCAGTTCAGAAACTCAAGTTCAAGATGTTGACCATCAAACAGATCGTGACCCAAATCAGATCCGAGGACTGGTTCGTCACGATAGATCTAAAGGATGCATACTTCCATATCTCCATCCTCCCTCAGCACAGGAAGTTCCTGAGGTTTTCTTTCAGGGGCAAAGAATACCAATATCGGGTTCTTCCTTTCGGCCTAGCTCTGTCACCCCGCACATTCACGAAATGCATGGATGCAGCTTTAGCCCCTCTCAGGCTTCAGGGCATACGCATTTTGAATTATATCGACGACTGGCTGATTCTAGCGGAATCAGAGCAGTTGGCGGTTCGGCACCGAGGTGTCGTTCTCGCTCATATACGGATGTTGGGGTTAAGGCTCAATGCCAAGAAGAGTGTACTTTCTCCAGTACAGAGAACCACTTTCCTTGGTGTGGTATGGGATTCAGTGACGATGAGGGCCAACCTATCACCCGTTCGTGTAGCTGCTATCCTGTCAGCCATCAAAGAGCTAAAGCTAGGTCAGTCACGCACTGTAAAACAGTTCGAGAAACTGTTGGGTCTACTGGCAGCAGCGTCCAACGTGATACCTTTTGGCCTGTTGTACATGAGGCCTTTACAGTGGTGGCTCAGAACCAGGGGTTCTCCCCTAGGGGAAACCAGTTTCGTATGATCAAGGTTACGCGGCGATGCCTTCGTGCCTTAGAGATATGGAAAAAACACTGGTTCTTAACCCAGGGTCCGGTGTTGGGAGCTCTTTGCCATCGAGTTGTGATCTCGACAGATGCTTCCCTCACCGGCTGGGGAGTGGTAATGGAAGGCCGCTCGGTTCAGGGTCTGTGGAAAAGCCATCATCTTTCGTGGCACATAAATTGCCTGGAGATGATGGCCGTCTTCAATGCGTTGAGACATTTCCTTCCGGACCTAAGAGGCCATCATGTGCTCGTTCGAACAGACAACACATCAGTGGTCTCTTATCTGAACCGCCAGGGGGGTCTGCGCTCGCGTCCGCTTTGCAAACTGGCGCACCAGATCCTCCTGTGGTCTCTGGGGAAGGTACTCTCTCTGAGGGCAGTGTATATTCCTGGGGACCAGAATATAGGAGCAGACATCCTGTCGAGGCAGGAGCTGAGGCCAGGGGATTGGAGACTCCACCCCGAGGCGGTGGAGAAAATCTGGGAGGCATATGGTCAGGCAGAGGTGGATCTGTTCGCGTCTCAGAACACGACGCACTGTCCTCTCTGGTATTCTCTGACGCACCCAGCCCCCCTGGGGCTGGACGCCATGGTGCAGACGTGGCCGAGGCTTTTCCCCATGTTGCTCTGCTCCCAGGAGTTCTGGAGAGGGTCCGTCGGTATGGAATAAGCCTACTGCTAGTAGCACCACGCTGGCCAAGTCGGATCTGGTTTTCGGACCTGATCCATCTTCTAGACGGGCCTCCATTGGAGATCCCGATCAGGAGGGACCTTCTGTCTCAGGCCGGGGGCACAATATTTTACCCTCGACCAGAGATTTGGAATCTTTGGGTTTGGCCTCTGAGGGGGCCCAACTTATAGATAGTGGTCTTTCAGCTGAGGCTGCTGAGACTATCCTAAGCTCCAGAGCTCCGGCTACGAGGAAACTTTATGCGCTTAAATGGAGAGTTTTCTCCTTATGGTGTCACCGACATCAGTGGGATCCAGTTAACTGTTCTGTCAACACAGTACTCGAGTTCCTGCAGGAGCGCTTTGTGTCAGGTCTATGCCCTTCCACGCTAAAAGTTTATGTGGCAGCCATTGCGGATTACCACACTATGGTGGGAGGTATATCTTTGGGTCGAGACCCCCTGATTACACGTTTCCTTCGTGGCACTTTGAGGCTGAGGCCTGCAACTCGCACTAAGGTGCCAGCTTGGGATTTGACTGTAGTTCTAGAAGGCCTGTCTAGGGCCCCATTCGAGCCCTTAGATTCGGTCTCAGAAAAGTTCCTTACTTTCAAGACTATCTTTCTGCTAGCTATTTCGTCCCTAAAGAGAGTTGGTGACCTTCAGGCTTTTTCGGTCTCCCCCACCTGCCTTGAATTTGCACCGGGGATGGTCAAGGCGTTCCTATATCCAAAACAGGGATACGTCCCTAAGGTGCCGACCTTGACTCCGAGGCCTATTGTGCTGCAGGCTTTCTGTCCTCCTCCTTTTGCAACTGCGGACCAGGAAAGACTGCACCTTGTGTGTCCAGTGCGAGCACTGGACACTTATGTACGTCGGACTTCCTCAATCAGAAAGTCCGACCAATTACTGATTTGCTTTGGATCACCTAAGAAAGGTCTTCCTGCTTCAAAACAGACAGTCAGTAAGTGGATAGTCGAGGCTATTTCACTTGCATACGAGTACTCGGGCCAGCCTTGTCCTTTGGTGGTCCGAGCTCACTCGACCAGGAGTATGGCGGCTTCTAAAGCCTTACTGCAGGGGGTTTCTCTTCAAGATGTTTGTGATGCGGCGGGCTGGTCCTCTCCGCTCACATTCGTGAGATTTTACAGTTTGGACCTGGATGCTGCCCCAGGTTCTCAGGTGCTGAGTGCTTAGATCAACAGACTGACACTCAGGTACTTGTAATTATGGCGCTTTGGGTATTCTCGTTCCCACCGTGTCATTCGACGCATCTCGAAGTTCCCTTTTTCGATAAAGGGAACGTCTCAGGTTACTATTGTAACCATAGTTCCCTGAGAAACAGGGAACGAGACGATGCGTCCCCCTGCCATACTTCCTGCGTCCCTGCGATCGGCTTGCTTCGGCAACTGTCGAAGCTAAATGCCGGCGAGCAGCGGAAGTGCTCTTATCTTTTCCTGGTCATGACGTCACCCGCCCGTGACGCTCATTCTCTCATTTCCATTGGACTAGTTGGCATAGATGCTTCAGACGCAATCACGCAAGAGGCGTTCCCACCGTGTCATTCGACGCATCGTCTCGTTCCCTGTTTCTCAGGGAACTATGGTTACAATAGTAACCTGAGACGTTTTCCATTTTACCCGCTAAGAAAAGCGCCACGTTTTATTTTATGTTACCATACTTGGTCGTGTAACTACTCGTGTAACTGTATTTAAATAGGGAAAACATGGAGGAGTTTGGTCGCTTCTAACTTCATCTCTGTTTGAACCCTAATGAATGAACTGGGCTATCAAAGTGTCACCGCGCGCCAGAGCGATTGAGTGCATGCACTGAGATGTGAGAGGTATCAGCTTGTCTTAGTTAAGGGAATAGGGAATTAAGTTATCTTCTTTCCACTCCCTTTCAGGCAGATTTCGATTGTCATAGTTTAATACTGTATGTTTGTTTTGTACTGTATGACTTAACAATATTTTGTTTGCCTTGTACTTCTGTGCCATTGCCTGAAATAAATGAATAAATGAAAATGAATGAAGGGAATAGGCCTACAAATAGGCCTAACATTACCTTTTTTGTCTTTCTTTGTGGTTAAACCATAGTTAATTTTCATAAGGGTTAATGTGGCAAAAAAAGAAATCGAATTCAGTAAACTACTGGGCAATTCCATGCAAAGGTCATCTTTACCATGAAAAAATAAAGTTTTAACCAAAAGAACAAAACCCTTTTTAAGTTGTCCATTTAGGTCTGTAATATACTGTATTAATGTGTTTTAACAAAAATTAAGAAAATTGCCTTGTTTATCCGTGAGCAAGAATTTTGAGATCGCAATAGACGTGAAGGACTATAATGCGTTAAGAAAGAGCTCGCTCAAGTACTGCGGAGCTAAACCATTTAGTGCTTTGTAAGTAATCAGAAATATTTAAAATTTATACGATGTTTAATAGGCAGCCAATGCAGTGTTGACAGAACCGGGCTAATATGGTCATACTTCCTGGTTCTGGTAAGAACTCTAGCTGCTGCGTTTTGAACTAGCTGTAGTTTGTTTATTAAGCGTGCAGGGCAACCACCCAGTAGAGCATTACAATAATCTAGCCTTGAGGTCATGAACGCATTAACTAATTGTTCCGCATTTGTCAATGAGAGCATTTGACGTAATTTAGATATATTTTTAAGATGGAAAAATGCGGTTTTACAGATACTAGACACGTGACTTTCAAATGAAAGATTGGTATCAAAGAGCACACCCAGGTTCCTAACTGACGACGAAGACTTAACAGAGCAGCCATCAAGTGTTAAACAGTATTCTAGGTTATTACATGTGGAAGTTTTTTGTCCAATAATCAGAACCTCTGTTTTTCAGAATTTAGTAGTAGGAAATTACTAGTCATCCAATTTTTTATATCAGCTATGCATTCCATTAATTTTGTGAATTGGTAAGTTTCGTTTTGAGGAAATTTACAGCTGAGTTTCATCGGCATAACAGTGAAAGCTAATTCCATGTTTCCTAATAATATCTCCTAAAGGTAGCATGTACAGAGTTAAAAGCAGTGGTCCTAGTACTGAGCCTTGGTGTACGCCATACTGATCTTTTGACCGATAAGACATTTCTTTATTTACTGCTACAAACTGATAATGGTCAGATAAGTACGATTTAAACCATGCTAGTGCAATTCCACTAATGCCAACATAGTTTTCTAGTCCATTTAAAAGAATGTTGTGGTCAATGGTGTCAAATGCAGCACTAAGATCAAGTAACACTAATAGAGAGATACAACCACGATCAGATGATAAGAGCAAATCATTTGTGACTCTTATGAGAGCAGTCTCAGTACTATGGTACAGTCTAAATCCGGACTGAAAATCCTTGCAGATATCATTTCTTTCAAGAAAGGAACACAGTTGTGAGGATACTGCTTTTTCTAATATCTTTGACAGAAAAGGCAGAATCGAGATCGGCCTGTAATTGACTAATTCTGTAGGACCAAGTTGTGGTTTTTTAACAAGCAGTTTAATCATAGCCAGCTTAAAGGTTTTGGTACTCATCCTAGAGACAAAGGCGAATTAATGATATTAAAGGGGGGGTGAAATACTCAGTTTCACTCAATCTCATGTTAATCTTGAGTACCTATAGAGTAGTATTGCATCCTTCATATCTCCAAAAAGTCTTTAGTTTTATTATATTTATAAAAGAAAGATAGGCTGTACCGAGTCTTTCCGGAAAAACCCGAGCGGGTGGAGGCGTGCCGTGTGGGCGGGAGCGCGCAAAGCTTTTGCATGTGTAGTAAACAAACAGACTCGTGGTTTATGAGGACATGATTTAGTTTTACAATAAACAAACTGACACCTACAGTGGCCAGCTAAACAACTGTATTTAAACACACAAACACACACCATACATCGCATGCTCCATCGATACATTAACTGTACGTGATCATGTTGTTTACTTGCTGTGCTTAGCTTACACGCCGATAGTTAACAACACACAGACATTTGAAGCAGTTTTACTCCCCGCCTGCGGTTCCGTGAACCTTTATCGTTGGGACTGCTCCATCTTTAAGTATTAGGCGATCTGCAAATCGTCGAACTGTGCCTTGTTTATAAAACTATTAGCAGCTACCGCCAAAATGAAGGGAACAAACAATAACTCTTGCACAACTCCGTTGCTGCTCTGGAAAAACAAAATCCATCCACAGGTCCCTTAACTCTGGGTTCTTTGGAAATTTGTGCAGTGTTGTCTTGCCCTGGCAACCAAAAACACACTTTTTGGTGCCATTTTTTTGATTGCAGCGCAGCAGAGCCTAGCGCTCTGATGGACGCTCTCGTACGCTCTAGGCTACAGCTGCGCGCGCCCTTCCGGGAGAAGTGCTCTTAAGACCCGTATAAGGAAATTTCGCCCATTCTGACGTCACGTAGTCCCGTATTCGAAAAAAACTTTCCGAAACTTGTGACAAACCGGAAGGAGTATTTTTGGAACAGAAATACTCCATCAAACTTACAACTTCATTTTTGAAACTTTGTCCATGTTTACCATGGTAATCCAACTCTTTAACAGTGTAAAAAACTCACTATGCATGAAACAGCATTTCACCCCCCCTTTAAGAAGAGGTTCTATGACCTCTGGAAGCATCTCTTTCAATAGCTTAGGTGGTATAGGGTCTAACATACAAGTTGTTGATTTAGATGAATTAACGAGTTTCCAAAAATCTTCTTCTCCTATAGCAACAAATGAATCAAATTTTTCCTCAGGGAACTACACTGCACTCCCTGATGCGATACTGTAGTAGACGGTTGCATAGTTATAATTTTGTCCCTGATATCATCGATCTTATAAGTGAAGAAGTTCATAAAGTAATTACTGCTGTGTTTCTTGGAAACTTCTGGGCTTGAAGCTTTCTTTTTCGTTAGTTTTGCCACTTTTTCTAATAAATACCTAGGATTATATTTATTTTCTTCTAATAGGGTTGAAAAATAATCAGATCTAGCAGCTTTAAAAGCCCCTCTGTAAGCAATCGAGCTCTTCTTCCATGAAATCTGAAATACCTCTAGTTTTGCTTTCTTCCAGTTGCGCTCCATTTTTCTGGCTGCTCTCTTAAGGGCCCGGGTGTGCTCGTTGTACCACGGTGTTGGACTATTTTCTTTAATCTTCTTTAAGCGCAGCGGAGCAACTGTGTCTAAAGTGCTGGAAAAAAGAGAGTTAAAAGTTTCTGTTGCAACATCAAGTTCTTCTAAGCTATCCGGGATGCTGAGATGATGAAACTGATTAGGAAGATTATTGATAAAGATTTAGTGGCAGAAGTGATAGGTCTAACATATTTATAACACGGAGTCGGCTTTGCAGCCTTGTCTAAATGTAATTTACATGAAACTAGGAAGTGATCTGAGATGTCGTCACTCTGCTGCAGTATTTTAACGGCATCAACATCTATTCTAGATGTCTGTTCCTAGATCTAAAGTATGATTACGACAATGAGTAGGTCCTGACACGTGTTGTCTATCTCCAATTTAGTTAACAATGTATTTAATGCCAATCCCAATGCATCTTTTTCATTATCTACATGTATATTAAAATCACCAACAATTACTTTATCTGCAGCCAATACTAATTCTGATAGAAAGTCAGCAAATTCTTTGATAAAATCTTTATGGTGTCCTGGTGGCCTGTATACAGCAGCAGAATTCTCAAACGTGATTTATCATTTACACTATATATATTTTTACATTAAGCACCAACACTTCAAAAGAAGTATATTAAAAACTAGATTTCACTATAAATTACAGCAACACCACCCCCTTTGCCTTTCGGACGAGGCTCGTGTTTATAACAGTAATCTTGTTTAGCCAGGTTTTAGCCAGGTTTCTGTCAAACACAGCACATCTAGCTTATAATCCGAAATCATATAATTAACTATGAGCGCTTTTGAAGTAACGGATTGAATAATCAACTACCAAGCTTTATCGTTTGCTCATCTGTATTATATCTGTTTTTTATTTGTTGGACATCAATTACATTTTTAACCTTAGATAGGTTTGGAAGTTTTTTGGATTTCCAAATTCGGGGAACAGACACAGTCTCTATATGAGGATATCTAGGTAAAAGAGTCTCTATGTGATGGGATTTATCTGACCTTAGTGACGCGAGGCCGCTAGCAGACGGTCGGTTTAGCCAGTCTGTCTGCTTCCTGACCTGAGCCCCAAATTGTCATGTTTTATCTCTAAGACTATAAGCCAAATTACTAGAGAGAAGAGCAGCACCATCCCAGGAGGGATGAATACCATCTCTTTTCAACAGGTCAGGTTTGCCCCAAAAACTTTTTACGGATTCTATATTATTTTGCAGACACCACTTAGGCCCTGTTTAGACGAGAACGATTCCGGGTGAAAACGTAAAAATATTTTATCGGATGTGCCTTTTGTTTACACTGCGGGTGCAAATTACAGTGCCTGACATCATACTTGCGAGTTCAAACACCTCTTTAATATTAATTTTGGTGATCTCCGACTGGCGGAGTCGAACATCATTAGTGCCAACGTGAATAATATTCTTAGAGAATTTACGATTAGCATTAGCCAGCACTTTTAAATTTGCTTTGATGTCAGGTGCTCTGGCTCCCGGCAAACATGTGACTATGGTGGCTGGTGTCTCTATTTTCACGTTCCGTGTAATAGAATCGCGAATTACCGGGGCACAATCAACAGAATTCTCAGTGGGTGGCTGAGAGGGACAAAATGATTTGTTATGGTAATCGGAGCAAAAGAGTGTTTTTTTTATCTGCGACTAGAGCGATCCCTCACTCACCTATTTGCCTTGCTGCACAGGCAATAAGTCAGCCGGAACCGAATCATGTAAAGAGTTCACTATGCTAGGCGCATCCAAAATAGTATCTAAAGCTATAGCACACTTACTATCCTCAATTAAAGTTCGGATGCGTGTCTCTAGTTCTGAAATCTTCTCTGTCAGCCTGCTTGTCTCCTTGCATTTATCACACATATATATATATATATATATATATATATATATCCTATATTGCCGACGGGGAAGGCTATACTAAACATGTGGCATGAAGTGCAGGTGAAAATAACAGGACAAGACATTACTCAACCGTGTTTGTGACTGATTCTAACTCACCTGGGCTTTTTATTTTTCTTCAGCGTCTTCAGCGAGACGGGCTGGGATGCGCTAGCCAGGCTCCCAGACACCGCGTAAGCGGGACCAATGGCACCACAGATGTACCCGGTGTGGGGCAGCGCGACGGAATGCAGGGACCCGAATAGGACGGCATAAAGGCCCGGAGTGGGGTCTGAGTGTGTGGTGCAACACATACCTGTTTCCGTCGAAGGGCAGAGTGAGTGTGCGGAGACGTCAGTGCGTCCGGAACACAGCCACTGCTGCTCGCTGGCGATGAAAGAGGGGCTTGAGGGTGACAAGGCAAAGCGTCATCGACCGCCAAGCGTGCCCTCTTGGGACCCAGAGGTTTCAGAAATTGCTCTTTTGTTGAAAATGTGGGAACAGAAAGAAAAGGAAACAAAAGATTCTCCACCCGGCCCTCCACCGGGGGAAGGAGTGGTGCCTTCACCACCTCCTGAAGAGCAACTTGGTCCACCTCTGGGTCACCCGTCTCAGGGTCGTTTGCACCTGCGCTTGTCTCCTGGTTTGGCAGCGGCCTGGACGGGCGTGGTCGACTTCCTGCGGCCTGCTCCACGCTGAGGCCTGGATGATGGCTGCTGCTGCTGAGGCTTAGGGGGAGCGGAGGAACGCCGCAGGAGGTCGACCTCGGCGATGAGCGGACTGGTTGGAGCAGCAGCGGTCCGCCGGGGCTGGATGTGTCGGATGGCCTCTGTCTGCTTCTGGGCGGCCGAGAACTGTTGGGCGAAGCTCTCGACCGCGTCGCCGAATAACCCAACCTGGGAGAGAGGGGTATCCATCAACCGATATTTATCGGTGTCCCTCGTGTCCGCCAGGTTGAGCCAAAGGTGGCGCTCCTGGACCACCAAGGTGGACTGACCGACTGAACATGCGGTTTCCTTTGTCGCTCGGAGAGCGAGGTCAGTTGCCACATGGAGCTCCTGGAGGAGTAATAACTAAATAATACGTAATAGCTATCAAGAAATGTACAAATCAGGATGTATATCGTTCTCTCTCTCTCTCTCTCTCTCTCTCTCTCTCTCTCTCTCTCTCTCTCTCTCTCTCTCTCTCTCTCTCTCTCACACAAGTGCGGCACAGGCACACACCGGTACACTGTAAAAAAAAAACCCCGTTAAATTTACAGGAAAACCCTGGCAGCTGTGGTTACCAGAGTTTTCCTGTTAAAAATACGGTAGCAACGTTTTAGATTTTACAGACTTTGAACCGTATATAATTTTACAGCAATAAACCGTATTTAATTATCTGATGTAATGTTAATTTACTGACCTTTTGAAGTATTATTATCTGTTTTTTTTCCATTGTAATACACTGACAGTAGGGCTGTGCGATATGGACAAAAAAAAATTATCACGATTTCTTGATTTTTTTTTTCGATTTCGATTTTAATCACGTCACGCCGTGTTGCATTATGGGACGTGGCCGCCATCTTTACAGGCACGATCTCTGTTTACCTTCGGTATAATAGTGGGTGTTTGGCTAAATCGAGGTAAAATTGAAGAAGAACGGAAGAAATGGAGATGTTTAAAGAAAAAGAGAAGGGGCCCTACTGGGATAAACTAAATGCCACTGTCAAAAAAAACTATTTGGACAAACTATCCGCGATAAAAAACGTTGATACATCTGATTTAGTGTTGGTGTTCGAAGCCTATGCTAAGTTGATTACTATTGTACATGAAGTTCAAGCTATTTTACCTGAAAAGCTGCTCTCGTAGTTAATGTTAGCTTGCTATTTTCAGCATATGTTAAGTTTTCATAGGTTGTGCAAGAAAAAAAAATGTACATTACTATATAATGCCACAAGATGTGGTAACTTGTTAAATACAACTGTGCCTTATTGTCAACATTTAATGTTGACACGTGTAAAAATGAGAGTATTTGGTCGTTTATTTTAAACGTTTGATGTATATTTGCCCATTGTTATGTGTACTTAAAGGGTCTTTGTGGTTGCAATCAGTCCAGAAACAGAGAAGTCACTTAATGTATTTATTAAGCAGATATATAAAATCATGATTCACAGACATTTTTTAAAAAGGCATGTAAAAAGATGTACAGAACATCAAAGCAAATTGTTAATTGAAAATAAATATAATTTGATTCATGCATTGTGTCCTGGCTTTATCATCAGCTGCTAACATTAACCGCAAATTCAACATCATTCATCAACTATCCTCCTAAATTTTAGTCATCTATGAATATACAATACACAACCTCTTGCTTTGTACAACTTTTAACAAACGTAGTATGCAGTGGAGGACAGTAAGTAAGTTTTTCCTCATGATTGCGGCGATCCGGCGTCTTCTCGTCAGCTCCTCGACCTGCTTCACTTGTTATTTTTTCCGAGAAAGAAAGGTGAAAAAACGTATTCCGTTGTTCAGTTTCCTCCCTGAACGATCGTGTGACCTGCTATGGCAGTTGAACTGAACAACCATATCGACGTTTATTAAAATCTCGACAGAAAATCCAAACACAGCCTCCAACACATGCATTTAAATACAGCGGTATTGGGCGCGATCCTGTAAATATGGCGGCGGACCCATAATGCAACACGGCGTGACGTCATCTCCACATTCCCTATACTGAATAATACAGTAAAATAAAATAACACATTAAACAAACAAAATCGAGTAGATGAAAGTTCTATTTGTCACTTTGGGTCTGTACTAACACAAGTATAGCGAAGTCTCCAAGAATGACGATCACTTTCATTAAAAGGAAGACATGTGCTGCACTCTTTTCGCCATGTGCGATCTCCTTCCCTGACGTCTCACGTAACTTAACGCAACTTGCGTCCGTAAACTTTAAACAATCTCAATGCTGATTGGTCAACATTAATACACTTCAGTTCAACAGAACACCCTATTTGAGTAAAGGAAAATAGTATAAATAATAAAGAAACAACGAATGTTGGTACATTTCGTTACATCACAGTCAAATAAACAAAAAATCAAATAATCAAATGTAGCCTATATATTTTAATACTCTGAAATGTTCAAAGTAAGGCATATTTTAAGGGGTCCCTACATCACGATTATTTTTTACAGTGTAGTTAATGTCCACTCCAGAATCAGAATAGGCCTACAACCATTCTTAATCCTTAATTGTTGCACAGCGGCCAATTATGTTTGTCAGTCAGCAAAAGTAAAATCACACACTGCTCAATTGAATATGAAGGCAAATGGCTTGCATTAATTCAACCACATATATCAATTCAATACTAAGGCCAAAATTGTTTTTGACTCACCAATCAGTAGATTATTTGTATTTAAAATCCATTCGCCGCTCTTTCCTCGTGAAGACAACATAGCCAATCTTTTCTTCCATACCAGTCTGTTTGAAACGTTCAAACAATTTTTGGGCCCTTTTCCTGCACTAGTCCATCTAAGGCTGGCGTAGACCTCCCTAAGGCTGGCGTAGACCTCCCTCTTGCTATTAACTATTAACTACTTGCTATTACTATTATATTAAAAATGTCTTAACTCTATGATCACGGCCGGTGCTGTCATTTTGATTTTGAATTTGGTGGGGATTAGGCATGTAGGCTAGCTGTGGTGTAATGACGTTAGCTGCGCAAATGTCCAGTAATATCATTTTAATTGGTCCATGTCTGATACGTAACGGAGATGGTTACTGGCATTTTTGCCGTACATGTTGAAGAATACAGGATCGAAGTGCGCATGCACTGCATGGGTTTTTGCTTGTCGCCTGCAATAGAGCATCACAGTCCCGCCCACAGCCCGAGAGAGCTTTGGTGCCGGAAGTAAATTTTCCATTCATTTCTCCCATTGACGTTTGGAAAAATCCGTATCTAAAGAGTTTTACAGCATGTCTGAGGATAACCAGCTACGGCTAAACTCATAAGCATACAACATATCATTTCGAGTGAAAAAACTAAGAGAAAATCAAAAAAAAGTCAAAGGTACAAGACTGTGTACATATTTTCATTTCCGAGCGAATGAACTACTCATCCCATAAACCACCGCGCCTCACTGAAGTCGACTGAAGCCACAACCGCGAAAGAGCCTTTTGAGCGACTTCCAAATCTGACGATGGCCACGCGAACTTTTTCCTCCAGTGAATTTTATATAGTGAATGTACAGGGAAACTCCTTTCCTCGATTTACTGAAGCTTATGTGAAAAACGCATTTGCATCTGCACAGCTAGCACATTCAGCATCTGGCTCGCTCATAGGCTGTGCTGCGGCAACTGCACACCCAATGGCGCGGGCGCCTCTGACATGCGACCAATGAGCTAGCCCTACGTCATTACACAATCTTCAGTCTTCCAAAGCCCGTCTACGGAAAGCCTGGGCACTTCCTATTAGCCCCGTTGTATCATCTTTGGTTGCAGTTCCATTCGAATTCCACTGGAGGTGATCGCGAGCGAGCGCAGAATGAATGGGAGTCTATGGAGCTAAACGGCTAAATGTATCTCTTTCTCCTGCTTGTCGTTGAATAAACGTAGATTTTATTGTTGATTCCGCAAGTTCAATATAGATTATAGGCCAAAAGTCGAATGAACGAGTACTTATGTCCTTTCGATTTCTTACAGGTTAGGCCATTGTTGGCCGGAACACGCTAGCATTCTGCTACTGTGTGACGTCATCACATGTTTGAACGGATTTTTAGAACAGATAAGAGAACTTAAAAATGCAATTTTCAGCAGAGTGTATTATCTTTGCCCTCCCTTTTGAATGCAACTTTCAAATTACTTGACAAAAAATTACTTGATACTTGATACAAAAAATACTTGATGCCCCGCATGGACAGAGACGTGTTAGCTACTGCAGCCAGTCCAGAAACCAGAAGTCACCAGACAGTGCCAGTTCTCCCCTTATTAGACATTCTCTGAGTCTTCACGGACCTTCGCGGGGTAACCAAACACTTACACAACACAAAATCAGATGCATCACTGTGGGCTTGTGGGATTGTTCAGGATTGTGGGTAATGAAGTACTTATCCAAGACATTGCGAATAAAAGGCATTTATCTTAAAACAAGGTTAGTGCCCCATGAACTTTTGGTGTTTATATGAGCATATACAATCGCTTAGTACAGCCGTAGCTGGTTTTAAGTCTACCATGTATGGTTACGTTTTTATAGCTTATACCCCAATTATCAATGGAGAAATTGTATAGAATTCTTACTTCCGGCACCGGCTGTGGGCGGGACTGTGATGCTCTATGAATGGACCGTAAAAGCACTGCTTATTCTGCCGTTTGTTTTTTATTTGATTATGCGTAACTGCTACATTTGTCATCATAACGTCTAAACAATTGGAATAACACACATATTGCATATATAAATCACAAGAATAAACAGTAAAAATACAAATACAAGTTTATTTTTTAATAAACATTTTTATTTTTGAATTTTGGCAGGGTAGGCAGTGCCTAGTTTGCCTACCCAGACCGCACGTCACTGATGTTCATGGTTCCTCAACCCCCCGGCAGTCACATTCAAATCAGTCTGCTTAAAATGCAGACTACACACCCGGGTGTTTTTGGTCGGGTTGAAGTCATCTCTCTGGATCTTCTGCATCCACTCAGCCCGTACCGCAGCGTCAACAAGGAATGCATGAAAGCTGATCTATTTGTTGTAACTCGACGAAACAGTACATAATGGCGCACAACAATGAAGTGTTGAGGCTGTCACCCTCTGAAAGGCAAGTCGCCACTTTTGAATACTAAAAACACTCATTCTGAAAAATCTCGGTAGTAATGGAACTCGATCGGTCGCTGTTGTCTCCCACTCTCTCTGTCAGATAACACTCAAGTTTCGAACGTCAACGGTCACCATATTGTGCACGGAGCGAATTAGCACAGTTAGGAGATCAACTGGCTGAGTTCATGGGTGGAATAAACATATGGCAGGACTTTTACTTTCTGACCCCTGGACTTTACACCACTGTGATGATGCAGATGGTGCACTCAGTCAAAGATAGAGGTCCCTTTCCCATCCATGATCAGATTCTAGTCTGACTGCAGCAATGAGGGACATGATGGATAGCAGAGACAGGCGAAGGTGGTGAGCTGATTCATCAAAATATTTAATCATGGTTATTGTTGTCAGTAAATAAAATATAATTATTTAATTAATTATGCATTAATCCATTGCATTGCTTGTCTTCACTGCATTTATCTAGTGTTTATTCATGTATATCTACCCATGTCATATGACAAAACAAAATAATTTTTGCTCGTTTTACTAAAAATATAATTTTCAGTTAAAAAGGGAATATAATTAAGTATTGGTCAGCATTTATCATTAATATTGTAAGTTTTGGGGTGGGCTAGCAATGCAATTCATTCTGGGGTAATCTTATTTTTTAAGGAGTGATTACATACATTTTTGGAGTTTAAAAGCAAGTCTTTTCCAAAGGCGAGATCTTCGAGCAGCTGCCCATCTCCTTTGTGCAGACATTACAAATGCGTTACAAAAGAAAAATAGTTCTAGGTATGGCTGCTGATTTACTGATGTTATGAGGTGTTAGTGCACCTGTCGCTCATATAATTTTTTATTGCAGAACTTAGTTACATACGAGATCAAGGAAATATACCATGGTTGTATCTTTACCAATGAACAATCATAAAGACAAAAAGTAAATATCATGGATTTGCGTACATCATAATATGAGATTATATACACAGGGAAAAAAGCACAATGAAAAGTTATAACTTTGAATAATTCATTATAATACATAAAAATGCATTTTTTGTTGTTGTTGTTGTTATTTATAAGCCTGAGGGATGAAACTGTTATGATGTGGTGAGGAACGAACCCAAGTGCAGACAGCGAGTTACTTAAACAAGGTTTAATGACAAAAAACAGAAAGTAAAACCCACAATGGGGCAAAACAGGACAGGATAAACTGATAATACACTTTACACAAAACAAAGCACTACAAACACGATCTTAAACAGGAACTCACAACTAGACGATAAACAAGAAACTCGAGACAGGTCTCACGTATCACAAGGCTTAGACAAGGTTAGACAGTCTACATAGATTAGACAATGAACCAACAAAAGACAGCGAGAACACGGGGATTACATAGAGAACACTAATGACCAAGACAGGTGATACTAATAATACAATGACGACAAGACAGGGATAACAAGGGGGGGCGGAGACTGGAAACGAGACAACACAAGCACATGGCCTTGACAATTGGCCATGCGCTTGTACACAAAACATGAGTCTGTCATGGTCCTGCCAAAACACTAGGAAAATACACAGAGAAGAAGGCAGAACCATGACAGAAATGAGAGTTAAATTCAACAAGAAAAATAGGAAAACAAAGGACATAAAAGACTTTTGGGGGCCCAAAAGGGCTTTTGCTTGTGGGTAAAAATGTTTGCATATAAAATAAAGAAATTAACAACATATTCAAGAGGTGACGATTTTGGGTTTTCGTAATAAAAAATATATTTACGGATTTACATTTACATTTATTCATTTAGCAGACGCTTTTATCCAAAGCGACTTACAAATGAGAACCATAGAAGCAGTTAAACTAACAGCAGGACAACAATATGTAAGTGCTATAACCTTTCACATTTCAATCCAACGCAGAACCCGTTTTTTTTTTTTTTTTTTTTTTTTTTTTTTATTAGAAAGGAAGAGAAAGAGAAAATGTTAGTATTACTGGATCAAGTATTGTCGAAAGAGATGCGTTTTCAACCGTTTCTTGAAAATTGAAAAATTTTGTAAGGAGAGGATAAAACTGTGGGTCACGTTATAGGGTTAAAAATATAAGAACTTAATCAACCCTAAATGTATTGGTAATACTACAATCACAAAATAAATGGGCTGTTTCTTCAACAAGACCACACACTGAGCAAGTTTCATCAATATCAAGATATTTACAGATAGATGAATTAAACTTGGCGCTCATATCTTTTAAGTTGTTGCGCTTGTGATAACGTCGTAGGTCACATGGTACCGTCAAAGTGATCAGGTTATAAAGTACCTCTTTTAGCGCTTGGTAAGTACTTATTGAAATTAAGTACCTACTCTGTGAGTATGTGGTTTCGAACGCAGCCAGTGTCTCTAACAGATTTAGAACTGACAGCAACCCAAATGTCATACATTTGTTTAAATCAAGGCTGGCTCTTAAATACAAGAGAAAATATAACATTTACAATAAAAAATAATAAAAAAAAGTTACATTATATTATATTATATTACAGTTTTATTATAATCTATTATAATGTACAATCAAAATGGCACCATTTACTGGTACCACCTCTCATCATTTTCCAACAACTATATAATGTTTTCTTGAAAAAAATCAGCTGTATCTTAGAAATCTCTACAATTTCAGATCTTCTCGCAATGTCCATTTTATTGACAATGCCGGAATGAACAAAATTACTATTATGTCACACCCAGTGACCTCCCTACCTGAGAGAGAGGATGCACTCTGGCTTAGAGGCATCTCTTCTTTTTTTTTGGTATTAAATAATCATACCAATTGATATTAAAACTTGATCAAAGCCTAATTTCCTTAACACTGGTATATTTTATATTCTTGACATTTAAAATACAAAACAAAAGAATAAATTGAAACTGTCTGGTCCATTTCGAAGTGGAACTCTACACTGCATTGTGGAGTTGATGCTATGGGATTGCTCTGCGTAAGCCGGCGTACTGCTTTACACGCCAATCTCGCCTGGCTACCGCAGTCGGGTGTTGTCACAGACATGTCGGTAGAGTATAAAAGGGAGAAGACATCATTAGCTACTTGTCTTTCTGTGCGTGTGATTTTCGATGTGTATGAGTGATTAGGAGAAAGAAAAACTTTGTCTAGCACATTTAGAAGATGTATCATGCCATGTCATAAATTTATAACGCCTAATGACTGTGCAATTTGTTTGGGAGCGGAGCAGAGCATGCTCGGTCAGCCCTCGAGGGGGCTGGCTGCACTCTATGACCGCTTCCCAGTGAGAAAGAGCCAGGTGTCTGTGCCACACAGATTAGGTCCTGTCCGGTGACTGCAATTATGTGGACTGCAGGTTGAGCTAGCTGAGGAGCTCGAAATGGCTCGAAAATCTCTTTCCCAAGCATTTCCTCAAGCATTACTCGTTAGCTCTCCAGTTCTCAGGCCAGACCTGGAAGTCCATCACGATCGACTGGTAGATCTTTATCACTGTCCCGGTAGCTCCCGAAAAGAACAGAAAAAGAAGAACAAAGAACACATTATCAAGGCTCAAAATTGTGACCATTTTGGTCACTAATGCTCCCAAAATTTAATTTGTGCGACCACAATTTATTTAGGAGCATTTGTAAGAGTATACATAATTGTTGTGGTGAAACCTTTTTTATAGAGAAGCATCAGTCGACCGGCCATAAATGGTGTTGTGACGGTTTGTGCTCCAAACACATGATCGGCAACTGCACGGTTTTTAGTTTATTTTTGGCTGATATTTATTCCAGACTGAAATGTCATTTGTGTTCAAATATTATGAAGTCCGTTAATAGGCCAGAGATGGGACACGCTGAATACGTACGCAAAGAGGAGAGCACAGATGCGCAGCAGAGAAAATACCACACACAGCAAAATCACTGTTTGTGATGCTCGAAATATAGGAAGAAAAATATAAATATTGAATTGGGATGGGTATTTATATGAATGTATCTCTGAAGGAAATGAACTGTCTTCAGAATAGTTTTGAAGGCATTTTTGTTTCATCTTACCTCTTTATAAATCATGTTTATAAGCACAGCTGCTTGTTTACAGCGGCACCCAGAGAAAAGTTTATTTTCCATAAGCGCCACCTGCTGTCAGAGAGTGAATTTGCATTTTCATTGTCCGCCTGTTTTTGTTTTATGCTGGTGTCTTATGTAACAATTTTACAAAGCTAAAGTCAGACCATTCTGTATTTGCTCCAAGTCTTGAAATTATGCAATCTAGTTTAAATTTAAAAAAAAAACTGCTCATGCTACATGTGTGTAGCGTCTTTGTTTGGATTGTGATTAAAATGAAGTGGTTGACGCTAATTTCAAATGGCTAAAGATTTTTAAGGCCAGTTAGGACTGTTACAGAGCAAATTAACAACAAATAAATTTGCTTAAACAAAGAAGAAGAAGAAGAAGAGAAGAAGAAGAAGAAGAAGAAGAAGAAGAAGAAGAAGAAGAAGAAGAAGAAGAAGAAGAAGAAGAAACGGCTGCTGCTATCGGAATTGGCAATGAAAAATCTATAGGTAGATTTTGCCTTTCATCAAGGCCGAGGTCAGGGATCTTGGGCTTAAAAAGGTTGATGACCACTGAGTTATGCTAACATGAAGGGGCTCGCCGAACACGGCTATACAAGGATGCCTTTGGTTGAGGATTTGCTCATGAGCAATCTTACCCCCAATGTGGCGGAAGGCTCCACCCCTGCCATTGGAGCCTTGTCAGACCACATTCAGGCTTGTTGGCAAGACTTATGTGGTGGTTTGTGAAGCTTTGCCCACCATGCCAGTGCTGCAAGCCTACCAAGCTGACATACTAAATAATCTCATCCTTGGCAAGGGAGTGTCTCAGGATGCAGCTCCAACAAGACTAAAAGTCAGTTGGTTATTCTTCCAAAAAAAAAGAGAGAGACATATATTTTATAGGGATGAGAAGCACACCCCTGTAGGAGATCAATATTAAGCTTTTGAAGGGGATTTTTTGTTTTACTGAAAAATAAACATTTATTCCCCAGGGGGTAACTGCATAGGTCTAAAAAAAGGGAAGGATTTGTTTGCACCACATTTTCAGTCAGTTGCCTCTGGTTTACAACGGTAAATAATGTGCTTCTCTTGTAATCATATTCTTTAAGCAAATAGGTAAAGTGGGCATATTCACATTCACAACCCTCTTTTCTATATATCGGGTGTGTTCCCTCTTAGTTGGGTCTTCTATAGCAGTTCCGTGACCGTGGAGAGCGAAGGTTCGTTTCTCACTGGATTTGTAGGGGGGCTGGTAGCCCTAGTGGACCTTGCAGAGGGATCAGGAATGATCCAACTAGAGTCAGCCCTTGAGAGGAGAGTGACTCAGGAGGGCCTATCACTTTACAATGTTTATGGGTCAATCCGCAAGACTGTGAACAGCAAGTTGTTAGCTCTTCAAGCTAGACCCAAAAAGTGGGTAAAGTAAGTGCCACCCCCACACCTGAAGACCGTGAGTCTCGGAAGCGGGGCGGTTCAGAGTACCACTGGAGTGACTACTTGGATAAAATCTGTGCAATGATCTTCTCACGCCACGCCAACGCATATCTCATCCTCCTTGTCAATGACATATATGACCTTCCTTTCAGCATCAAGGATGATGAGCACGATCGTCGGGCAGCACAACATCCAAAAGGCCCAAATGTTTTCTCCAAGCCCGAAGACAGGTTCCCAGGTGCCACTGAGTTCAACCAACTCATGGTTAATTCTGGAAACAATACTACAGACTACAGAAACTTGTAAAGGAACCGCTGAAAAGACAAGTGGGTCAGGTGCAGGGTGACATCATATACTGCGAGGGAGAAACGTCAACCAACCTGAGCACTGGCGTGGCTAGTCGCCACTATGTCTTCAGACATCCAGAAACAGATACAATGCTGCTCTCTGCCTATGCAAAGGTGAGAGCCAGTAAGTACACAGGATCTATTGTTCTAGACTGCGAGGACACAGATGTCTATGTCTAAGCAGCTTACGTATCGCAGCACGTCAGAGGTCATCTGCTTATTAAATGCAACCATGCGTTAATCAACTGCTGTGTCATGCTATCGGAAGAGGTTGCAGATATAATCATACCTCTCCATGTGATCATTGGCAGTGGCCACACCTCCCTCAGTGTTCTATGGGCATGGGAAGAAGGTGTTGGAGAAGGTGAAGATCAATTCTGAGGCAAGAGAGCTCCTGGGACGAGTGGGTGAGAGTCTGAAATTAAAATAAGTCATAGCGGATATGAAGGCATTTTTCCTCTTTGTCATTTATGCTGAGAGTGCAGATGTGAGCTGCGGGCAGGCCTGAGTTTCCAAATGGCACAAACTGAAAAATAAGTGTACAATCCGTCTCCCACCTGATGATGACTCTCTGAATCTTCATATAGAAAGGACAAACTAACTTGCATATTGCCAGCTCCATTACAACCTGCAAGAGCATCCTTCTCCCATTGGTCACGGCTGGGAACTAGTAAACGGAAAGTGTCAACCAGTGCATCACACCCTGCCCCCTTTGACCCAGCAGCTCACTCCTCATAACTGCTCAGATGAGAGGAGTCAGTGTGGAGATTCAACAGATTCAGATGGAGAGTCTTTTTAGATAATTCAATAATTGTTAAATTGTTTTAAATTGTTAAATTGTTATAAATTGTTCTAGAATTGTTGGGAGAATGGTTTTAAAAAGCTTTAAACTGTTTAAAACTGTTTAAAATGTTGCAAGTCGCTTGCGTCATGCGTCAGCGTCAGCCAAATGTAATGTAATGTAAAGTAAACTAATGACATTAAAAAAAAATGTTTTAAAAAAACAACTCCAAGCTAAAGAATCTCCTCTGTCTCCCTGCTTTCATTGGTTCCACCCCAGACATCTGATGACCTATGAGTATGTTGTAATTTTACTGTCCATAACTGAAAGTATGAGCAGAGCTTTCATTTGAGCCTAATAAAGGCCTAATAAAGGCTAATAAAGGCACTATGACGATTTTGAAAAATTAACATTTAAAGGGCCAAAAATTGGGGTCCATCTTAAATTTGAAAGTCAAAAATAGGTCAGATCAATAAATCTACATCATTTATGAATTTCTTGACCCAAATAGTCTCAGAAACCATGTACTGTGCAGCACTGTGGGCAAAACCATTAAAACATTAATTTCCAGCTTGGCTGAAGGCAGCCATTTTGGATATAGGGCTCTCACAAAATGTCCCCACATTTTTGTGAGGGGTACCCTGCCAAAAATTTTTCTTTAAACTTTTTATAGATGACAAATCCAGTGAGAAACAAAACTTCGCTCTCCACGGTCAAGAGACTGCTATAGATGACCCAACTTTCTGTTATTAAAGAAGAAGGGCTTCACACAGATAGAGTAGCGGGATTTCGCTGTTGGCTCCCCACTTCATTGTCTGTCGCACCCTTGAACACAAAGGATATTATCTGGTGGTTGCTGTAGTTACCTTTATATTCCATATGGGAAGAAAATGGAAAGATGGGCAATATGGGCAATGGAATGTAATTAATTTGGGTTGATGGTCAATACCGCAACATGCATCCCACATCCTAATTGGCCACCCTTTCCCCCTCTGGTACCAGGAGTGCAGAAATGTTAGCTATGTGCTCCCACTGTGATCACATGTAAAATAAGCTAGACGGGACAGGAAGAATGGGAAATACTGCATTAGCATTCCACTTCATTATCTGTCACATTCTATGGCATGGAACTTGGAGAAGAATCAATATGCTTCTCTTTGAACCACATTCATTTTAGAAATGGCTTTTTGGGCACTTCCGTTTGGGAAGAGGCTGTTATATGACACCTGTCCTAGTTGTGGAGGCTGCATCATTCTGTTTGAGAGCGTTATGGCACTCACGTCTCAGTAGCCTCTCCGGTTCATACTGGAGGTAGTAGTCAGACGGTTTTACATCAACTAAATCCCTATGAGATCTATTTATCAGGTAGACCGCTTCCCTAGATATGCGACGGCGAAGTTTTTCGGTCCTCAGAAAGAGGTTGCGAGTCACGCCTCTGTGAAGAAAGGTGATAGAGAGCAGGGGGGTGTAGAGCTGGTGATCCGTTCCACTCCCTATGCTCTCTCTCCAGGTATTGAACTAGGTCACTAGGTACTCTGCCATTTATTTGGCTACAGCCTAGCTTGCTGGGTAATTTCACAGCACAGTGAACAGGCATTTGTTCAGTATGGGAATGTGAGTATTACGTTCCCATAGCGTCAACTCCATGACGCAGTGTTGAGTTCCACTTCGAAAGGGAACATCTCGATTATGTATGTAACCCGGTTCCCTAAGGAGAACAAGATACTGTCATGTTGGCATATTTCCGTCATAATAATAAATAATAATAATAATAATAATACATTTTATTTAAAGCGCCTTATCAGGACACCCAAGGACACTGTACAAAGCAGATAAAAACCATTAAAACAGTAAACAATAAAATTGGCAAGACAACATTGAGGTGATATGGGTCAGACGGAATATGAATGTTTAAACAAGTGAGTTTTGAGTTTGGATTTGAAAAGATTAAATGAGTCCATGGTACGAAGATCTGGAGGGAGGGAATTCCAAAGATGGGGAGCAGAGCGACTAAATTCCCTGTTCCCCATTGTGACAAGACGAGCAGGGGAACAGAAAGCTGGCAGGTGTGAGATGATCGGAGTGAACGAGTAGGGATGTTTAAATGGAGAAGATCTGAGATATATGGAGGAGCCATGTTATGAACTGCTTTGTAAGTAATGAGAAGTATTTTAAAGATGATCCTCTGTTTGACAGGAAGCCAGTGAAGTTGTTGCAAGATGGGAGTGATATGATGAGAAATGGGGGTCTGAGTAATCAGGCGTGCAGCAGAGTTCTGTAGGAGCTGCAGTTTCTGGAGCGACCTATTAGGGAGGCCAAACAGGAGTGAGTTGCAGTAATCTAACCGAGATGTGATCAGGCTGTGAACCAGGATGGCGGTGGTTTTGGGACTAAGAGAGGGACGGAGGCGGGAAATGTTACGCAGATGGAAATAGGCTGACCGGGTGATGCTGTTAATGTGAGAGTTGAAGGATAAAGTGCTGTCAAGGATGACACCCAGACTCTTAACCTGAGGGGAGGGAAGGATAGTTGAGTTATCAATGGTAATGGAAACTTTGTTAGCTTTGGAGAGGGTATGAGGTGTGCCCACCAGGAGGACTTCGGTTTTTGAACTGTTCAGTTTGAGAAAGTTGGATGAAAACCAAGAGTGAATTTCTTGGAGACAGAGGGTAAGAGAGGTTGGCGGGAGTAAAGAAGATGGTTTAGTAGAGAGGTAGAGCTGGGTGTCGTCCGCGTAGCAATGAAATTTAATGTTATGTTTACGGAGGATGTGACCAAGAGGGAGGATGTATATGATAAAAAGGAGAGGCCGCAATACAGAGCCTTGGGGCACCCCAGCGGAGATGGGGAAGGTAGCGGATTTCTGGGTTTTTAGTTGTATGAACTGTGTGCGATCAGAAAGGTATGAAGTAAACCAGGCTATGGGAGTGTGGGTGATACCAATAGATGATAAACGACTGAGGAGGATGTGATGAGAAATGGTATCAAAAGCTGCTGTGAGGTCCAAAAGAATGACAATTGAAAGTAACCCAGAATCAGAAGCCATAAGAAGGTCATCTGAAATTTTGATGAGTGCGGTTTCAGTGCTGTGAAGGGGACGGAAGCCAGATTGAGGGTCGAGCTGACATGTGCAGGGTTTGGATTTATGAATTATGTCCGAAATGGCTTGAACAGAGGGAAGGTCGAAACTTGAAAAAGTAGTAGTCGGGGATGGATGAGGAGTGTTAAAGTTGCCTCCAGAAGCTGCAGCTCCAGATGAGGTTAGGTGTTTATGGATGTCTGTAATTTTGGAAACAAAAAAGGACATGAGTTTATTGCAAAAGTCTTGAGACTGCATATGGTAGGGAAGAGAGTCAGGAGGTTTTGTAATGGAGGTGAGGAGGGAGAACAGAGTTTTAGAATTATGATGATTAGAGTGGATTAAGTGTGAGTAATATGCAGATTTAGCTGAAGAGAGGGAATCCTTATACAAATTGACATGTTCCATGTACATATTTTTATGAATGGTGAGTCCAGTTCTGTTAGCAAGACGCTCCAGCTGACGGCCCTGGGATTTCAGAGGCGGAAGAGTGAACCAGGGTGCTGAGCGGTTGAAAGAGACTGATCTGAATCTCATAGGAGCATGAGTGTCCAAGAGAGTGTGAAGATGTTTGTTATAGTAGGAAACTAATTCATCAGGTGAAAAGCAGGCAGGCACACTTGGAAAATTATTGATATCAGATGCAAAGGTGACAATGTTAATGTCCTTGATATTCCTGAAAGAAATGGTGCGAGGGAGGGTCAGTTTAGATAGTGGGAGGGTGATCTTAAAAGTAATAAGCATATGGTCGGAAAAGGCAACAGAGTGAGTTTTACAGGCAGAGGGGATGACACCGGAACAACAGACTAAATCCAGTATATGCCCACCACAATGAGTTGGAGAGTCGATATATAAATGCAAACCGAGGCTTTCCAGGCAAGATGAAAAGTCTCTGGAGAGCGGAGAACTGATATTATCCATATGAATATTAAAATCACCCAGGATGATTAAGTTATGAGATAGAGTTGAAAGATGAGTGAAAAGCTGAGAAAAGTCATTTACAAAATCTTTGTTATATTTTGGGGGACGGTAAACAGTGACCACGACTGTGGGCGAGGGTCCGGGCAACAGTGAGGCAGAGTACTCAAACGATGAAAATAGAGGAGAAACAGAAATCGGCAAAACTTTCCAGGTCTCGCGATGAAACAATGCGAGACCTCCGCCACGTCCAGAAGCACGCGGCTGACAATTGTAAACAAACCCCGGCGGGGCAGACGCGTTAAGAGGAATAAAATCATTAGTCAGCTGCCAGGTCTCAGTCAAACATAAAAAGTCAAGATTATAGTCCATAATGACATCTCTGATTAGTGGACATCTCCTTGTTGTTGAGAGAGCGAATGTTCAAGAGACCAAAGTTGACGGTGGCAGAGCTACTTTTACAGGCAGAGTTAGCCACTTTAGGGAGACTAGCCAGACTACTGTGATTAGCACCTCGGCTGGCGTTACGAGAACGACGGCGCGTGGAAAACCAAGTTGGAATGGAAGAATAAGAGTTCTTATAAAAGCGCTTACCGCGCGAATATATCTCCGGTTCGGCTGGAAAAAGATGTCCGATGGAATGGAGCAACCAGATGGGGGCTGGAGGACATCAACATGGCGTCAGAGCTTCAAAAGCTCAGCAACAGAGTACTGGAACAGAGCGTCGACTTGCAGGTGGGCAAGAGACACCAGTAGCCAGCCAAGCACGAACCAGAAAACCGACCGGCGAATCCACGTCATCCTCAGGTAAGCAGATCCTCAGGTAAGCAGCAGCGGTGAAGATGTTAGGACGCAGTCGGGATCACAGAAGAGCGTTAATCCAACAGTTACTGGTCATAAACAGCAACCAATGTTGTACAGGCGATATAATGATTCAATTTGATTAGATTGAAGCACTATCGGTCTGAAAATTCGCTGGTATTGTCAAAATGAAAGCCAAAGTTCTGCCGGTGAGTAGCGGCGACAGTCACGCCAGCGTTCACTCAGTCCGTGAGCATGTTAAAAAACCTGTCATGCCTGTACATCTTCCTTCAGACAATATGACGTTGATGTCGTCTTCACTAGGCACCTCTTTGTCCAATGACACCCGATTGCGATAGCCAATCAAGACTGGCTTGTAACACAAGTGTTTCAGAAAGCGTCTCACGTAGAGTGTTCCCATAGCGTCAACTCAATGATGCAGTGTCTCGTTCCTCTTCTCAGAGATGCCGAGATGTTAGTTAAATACATATTGAGAGTCCTTTATAATTACAAGTTAGAATTAATTCCTTATTTATGTGTAAGCTTAAATGTGTAAAATAGTCTATTAGATATATAGTATTATTAGTACTGTTACGTTGTCCAGACATCCTAAACTACAGTAATACAGTTTTACTAACTACTTAAATTTAATTCATGGGATCTGTTCTTCAAATAATTGCTAGCTTGATGATATGAACAATAAGGAAAGCCGATAAGAATTGAAAGAATTTAAGCATTGCTGCACTTAGAGTACAGAAAATAGCACCAACATAATATTTGGGTTGTCATGCTCTGATCATCTTCAACCTCCTCAGTGCATCATTAAGGAGAAAAGAAGCTAAATTTCATCATCATTGCACATTGTGCATTCTAACAACTTTAGAAGACAAACAAAAAAAATTAAAAACGACAACCTCAGAACTACTTTTTGGCAAAAAAATCTAGTGTTACTTTAAAAACAATGTGCGTATTTAACGTCAAGATAAGTGGGTGTCCACTTTAGATGCATGGTTCTAGCTTGACCTTGAGAACTATACCCAGTCTCTAACAAATTATTCATCTTTTGGATAAAATTTTTGAATCTCTACCCAAGTATACCAAGAGTATGCCTACTTAAAATTCAGCTGTGGAAAATAAAAGTGTGATACAATTAGTATTTAGCACCGTTAGTGCACCAAAAAATGAGCCATGTCAGTAACCACAGAAGCACATTACAATACTAGAACACAGAGCAGTTGCTGTTCTACCACCAGCATTCATCTTATATTTGCATCACACTAGAGCCCCAAACTTCTACCTAGGTATGTATACATTCAGCAGTCAGTTCACAGAAGTCTGGAGCAGTCCAGAACAGCAGCACAGAAAATATCCAATGAGAATTGAATAATAGAATTGTCCAAGTACTGGTGGAATGCCTGACTAACATCTAGACTGCATTGTCAAAAATCTTAAGAGACTGCATGATATTTTCATCCTGCAAAACAAAAGTGGTATTATTATGCATCTGCTAAAAGTAATAAATGTTTCGTTAAAGATAAAATGAGCCTTACTTTTTGGCAGCAGTCACTGAATTCATCAATAGTTACTACACCATCCTGGTTTATGTCCATTTTCTAAGGGGAGAAAAGAAAATGTCATTCTAATGCAGTTTTTCTTTCTTATGCACAGTGAGGAGTAATCTAGTAATGCATATCAAAACTGACTTTTGATAGTGATTCTAATAAATATGTCTGCTGCATATCCAGCCTGATCTCAATAAAAAAATGTGAATAGTGAACAGATTAATGGAACCAGAAGTTGCGATTGTCTTTTCTTCTCTATTGTGTAGTGCTGTAGCGGCGCGTCGATGACGTCGACATCATATTTTTGCATCAACACTTCTTTATTTATTTATTTTTTGCACCGTTCCCGGTGGTACACTCGCCACACACACGTGGGAGACCGAAACATTGCAGAATGGGGGACGAAACAGCAATCTCTTCACAGAATTCCCAAAGCCATGCACAAAGCCATGCAAAAAGCCCCAACAAAAGAAGAAGACCTAAAAAAAAACACCTCGCACTAAATCATCGAAGGTATGGGAATACTTAAAATTTAGTCCCAAACATAAAGATGTCGTTATTTGCGCTCTTTGCCAAATGGAGTTGGCATACCACACCAGCACAACAGCAATGTGGGAGCATCTGAAACGAAGGCACTAGGGATGCTCATTTCGGTTAATTTTCTTGACCGACAACCGCCGCTCGTTATCCGATTATTAGCCGTTAACTGATAAGATTATAATATTTAATTAAAATAAAATTGACGAGTGTCTGTGACCCGTTAAAAATAAAAATAAATTCACGGGTTTATTTTAACGTGCAAACAGCACCATGCAGAACAGATCAACAACAGAACCTGGATTCACATCAAATTTTCACGCACTTTCAGCATTTCTGACAGTGACAACAGAGACAAACTGAATAAAATAATTTAAATAAAAAACATAAAATAGGCCTACACTAAGTATTTTTTAAACTTAAATAATTAACTAATTACGATGACAAAAAGAAAACATTGAATCAGTTTGAAGCTTTGAAAACTCAGCAATTTTTTTTTCCGTCAGACTCAGTTTTTTAGTCAAATAATAGCAGGCCTACCTCAATCCACTAGTCTGGAGCGCAGCCTAATTGACAGCTAGACCCGTGGCAGAAAACATCCTCTCCTATGGCACAGATGTCCCGGGAATACAGAGATAACGTCTTGCTAGATTGACCAGCTTCGGGAAGCGCCTTTCATTTGCTTGTGGATGTTTGCTTCGCAAGTGATATTGCATTGTACTTGTACTACTGCTGTATTTTAATACCGCGTAGCATATTTTGCAAGTAACTTCATCGCCCTTTCTGTCGAAATGGTCCCACGCAGTATGCCTACTTCTTTTCGTTCGCTTCATTTTGCTTGCTCAGCGAAATATGTCTGTAGGCACGTGTGGTTGCGTGCCCCGTGAGTTAACAAACATAGGCTATATAGTATTTTTTTTAACCATGCAGCACGAAAAATAACACAAAAAAAAACATTTCAACTGCTAAACCGTTAAACTGATAGTATTAATCGGTCAAAATTTTTACTTTCGGTTAATAGTTAAACGGTCAATATGAGCATCCCTAGAAGGCACCCCATTGTCACTCGTGAAGGAGACAAAAACAAGTAAGTAAGAAGTTAATTTCATGTTTGTGTAGTGTGTTGTGTAGCTTGAGCTCTGCACACTTAAGGTGGTTCTAGCAGTGGTTCTATTCCATCAGGTTTTATGCTGGGACTGTTACATTGTGTTAAACACACTCAGGAATGTCTCTACTGTGCAATGCACAGTGTTTGTTTTTGCACTGCATTTTTAATCTTTTGTACAAGAGAGATTTATGTTGGGACTGTAAAACTGAAAAAAATTTATATTGTGTTAACACTCTCAGGAATGTCTGTACTGTGCAATGCAGTTTTTTTTTTTTTGCGCTACAACTTTTTCCTCATCCTAGACTACTACAGTAACTTTAGTCTGAAAGTCACTTCAGTATCAACAAAATCAGAGTGGCATAGATTGGAGGTCGGTATCATATGGACTGTACCATCTCAGTGATCCTGTTTGCTCTGGCGATGAACATTCTGGTGAAATCTAAAGAACCAGAGTGCAGGGCCCACGTCTAAGTCTGGGATTCACCAACCAATAATTCATGCCTACATAGATGACTTAACAGTGACCACTGAGTCAGTGCCTGGATGCAGATGGGTCCAGAAGGGGCTGGAGAGGCTGATGGGATGGCCCAGAATGTCTTACAAGTCAGCAAAACCGTGATCCTTGGTGTTAAAAAAGGTAGAGCAGTAAATATGTTCCGGTTCTCCATCTCAGAAGAACCAATTCCTACCCTCTCAGAGAAGCCTGTGAAAAGTCTGGGGAAGATATTTGACAGTAGCCTTGTGGATACAACATCCATTAAGAAATCCTGTGAGGAGCTGGAGGGGTGGCTGACAGAAGATGATAATTCAAGCCTTCCTAGAAAATTCAAGGTGTGGATCTACTAGCATGGGATTCTACCAAGGATCTTGTAGCCATTTCTTCTCTAGGAGTTCCTGATTTCCACCATTTCAGATCTGAATAGGAGAAAGTGCTACTTGAGGAGCTGGCTAGATCTGTTGAGGAGCTTAAGTAGCATCGCTCTTAATGGAAATACTGTACTTGTGAACTGGGGTTCCCCTTTAAATCTATTGAGGAGGATTTCAAGGTCCTGCGTGCAAGGGAGGTGTCACAGCTCAGAGAGTCAAGTGTCTCCAGAGAATAGGTAGCAGTTAGGGATGCAACGGTTCACGGTAAAATCCCGGACCATTCGGTCAGCCCTGCACAGGACAATCTACCCTCGTGTCCCGCGGGACTTCGGTTTCGCCATTGAGTTGGCGCTGATCCTTTTAGCTTTACACGCCTTCAGGTGCGTTTGCCTGTCCAGGCAGACGAAAGCCTGCTCCCGCAAGTTAACGTGTCCAATCAATCACTGTTGTGCACCCACACGCTAACTTCTGTCACTCACTGGCTCGTACTAGCAGGGCTCTCAAGTGTCACGCATTGAGTGTGACAGTCACTCATTTCGGTCTTTTGTCACGCTCTCCCGCCACACATTGTATTTCTCACGCTGAAAAACTATTTGTAATATATTTAATATGCCGCAGCGCCCAAAACTCTGGCCGCGCCATACTGTGGAACCGGCAGGAATCAAGCGCGTCTGATTCGTCTGGTGTTGTTAGCCAATCAGAAAATAGCACTATTGTATCTGGGCAAGATTTAATTAGTGACACCCGATAATATTTTTTTTTTATTATATTATTTTGCTCTGCTTTTTTTATTCAAACCACAAGCTAATTTATGTTTGTTTAAAGGTAAAAGTGCACTTTTTCTTTCACATTGATCACTTCATATATCAAGGTTTGGAATTGGGATCCACTTGAATATTCTAGTGTGTTTGTTTACATTTTGTATTTCATAAGTGGTAGTTGAAGAGGTTGTATTACTTAGTGTTGTTCAGTACAGACTAGAGTGTTCATTTATTCCATACACATTGATGTTCTTCCTACTGTGACATTCTGTTTATGCTCATAAGAAAAATAAAACATATTTTTGGGATGAAATACCAGTCTCTTTCTGCACAAAACATGTACCGAAACCGAACCGAGACCGTGGCCCAAAAACCGAGGTACGGACCGTACCGTGGGCTATCTGTACCGTTGCACCCCTAGTAGCAGTTAAGACCAGCAGGAGGTAGAAAGCAGAGGTTGCAGTGGAGCATGCAGAGTCAGGGCTATGCCATGGTGTCTTCAGGGGAGCAGTGGCCAGAGGAAGGCTGGATTATAATTATTTGCAACCCCACGTTATGACCAGGCTCATGGAAAGGAGCAGAGGCAACTGTTCCAGAATGAATTTAGAGCAATTGTTGAGAAGGAGCGATCCAGCAGAGCAGTGGTAATGAGACAGCAATGTACCTGGTCTAGATGGAAGCAAGCTGTGGAGGGAAAGATCTTGTGGACGGACCTGTGGCAGTTAGAGCCACACACCGCATAAGGTTCCTAACAGTATTTTACTGTTATATGTCAACAAGACATGTTCACCTGCTATACCCAAAGTTTAGATTTGTTGTGGTATTAATGTAAATTAGCACATATGTAATTAGATTATGCACCGTTTGTCCATGTTAACAAACAATTTCAAAAAATTTGTAATACATTTTTGTTTGTCTTGATGCAAGTAAACAACTCAGTAATTGTCATATATTGACAAATATATTGAACATATATTTGTGTCTTTTTCGAAACTTTCCCCTAATGGGATTCTTCAGGGCTTTTTTTCCCCTTACTCAGGACATTGAGGATACAAAATCAGTTGAGTTTGCTTCAGTTGCAATTTGTTCAACCTTTTTTTATAAAATGACTGGACTATTGGGTGATTCCGGGGAGCAGAATTTGAGGTAGCATTGTTTTGACCCTAATTACAAGTTTCCAGCAGCTTGTTGACCAGATTGTCCACCCAGGTTGTGATCCTCAGACATCATAGATTTCATTTTTATATGACAACCTTTTACAGCAGCCCATGTCTGCTAAACCCCCTTTGCCCCCTGGGTATATACTGCACTCGGCATTACAAGTGAAAGGAAGAGGAGGGCCATCTATAACAGCATAGAGGTGTAAATATTACAGGTGCACATTACATTTTTTAAAATAATTATATGCACGGATAAATAATTAATAATAAACACTACTGTAAACAATTACAAAATAATTCCAAAAACAAAGTATTTAAGGCACTCACAGTGCACTGATATATTACTTTATGTTAAGACAGTAGATTAAATATTAAGCATGTTATTTTTATTGCACATGCATCACTGTCTGTGCTTTATACTTTTCATTGTTAAAATCGAGATTTATGCATACATGTTGCAATAAAACCACAATTTATTAGTTGTTCACAGTTGTTGTAAATTAGTTGTTGTAAATTATTTTAATGGATTTGTAGAGTCATACATTTTATTTTACTAGTCAGATGGACAACTAAATATTTACCTGAACTTCAGATTCAAGTTTATTAAAACATTAAAACACATTTTAATTTTACTGTGTGATGGACAGTTAAGAATCAAATTTCTGAGCATCTGAAATTAGTGAGGGTTCTCTATAAAGTGCAGATGTATGTGTAAGCAATGGCTTTACCATAACAAGAATAGGTTTTATGTACAGTGAGACTTGTGAGATTATGGGACACATTTAAAGCATACATTAGGGGTTGTATTATCTCCTATCAAGCTTCTCAAAGAAAAAGAAGTAGAGTTGAATAAGAAATATTGGAAATTAAAATTCGAGAATTAGATATGGAAAATGCTAAACATCCATGTATTGAGAAATATAAAGAAATTTGTGCACTTAAATACAAATTGAATCAAATTCTCTCTTCTAAAATTTCAAAATCCTTTCTGTATGTAAAGCAAAAATACTTTGAATTCGGTGATAAACCTCAGAAACTTTTAGCTCGACAACTCCGTAAAATAATATCTGAACGTACTATATACAAAATTAGAGCAGACACGGGAGAAATTCTTACTTCCTCTAAGGATATAAATAGTAGGTTCCAGACATTTTATGAGGCACTATACTCGTCTAAAGGAAGTATAGATTCCTCAGTTATGGCTCAGTTTCTAGACCAACAGAATCTTTTCTCACTAAATCAAGAACAAGTTGACGAATTAGGTGCAGAAATTACTATTAAAGAAATATCAGACACTATAAAATCTCTAAAAGGCTGTAAAACCCCTGGTCCAGATGGATTTTGTAATGAACTCTATAAAGCCTATAACGAACTACTTTCACCTTATTTATATAGGGTTTACAAAAAGGCATTTATAGATCAGTCCCTGCCGCCCTCTCTAGATGAGGCAATTATTATTGTAGTCCCAAAAAAAGGAAGGAACCCTGAAGAACTGGGTTCTTATAGGCCGATATCACTACTAAATTCAGATAAAAAAATTCTGGCAAAAACTTTGGCTCATAGATTAAATACAGTAATTAGAAATTTAGTGCACCCAGATCAAACCGGTTTCATACCAAAACGTAACTCTTCTTCTAATCTGAGACGTCTCTTCAACATAATGTACTCTTCCCGAGGCCGGGCGCAAGATTTGGCCATTCTGTCATTGGATGCGGAGAAGGCATTTGATCAAATTGAATGGCCTTACCTATTTGCGGTTTTGAAGAAGTTTAATCTTGGAGAAAATTTCATTTCAAGGATTAAATTACTATATTCTAATCCGTGTGCAAGAATTCTCACAAATCAAACAATATCCTCTCGTTTTAACTTACATATGTCAGGGTTGCTGCAGGTGCTGAAGACGAGGACACGAAGGCTTCAATATAAATGTTTTAATAAACAAAATGAAAACTTTCCAAACTAAAACAGGAACAATAACTCCAGGAAATCAGAAACACAACCACACAACGACGACGACCAACAAACACTGAGGGAAAACACAGGGCTTAAATGAACAGGGACTAGTGGGATGATTAACAGAAAACAGGTGCAGGGAATTTCTAATCAGACATGGCGGGAAAACTAACAGGACTGAACCAAAAGTCACAAAAAACAGGGGAAGACAAGATACAAAACAGAACTCAAAACATCAAAACGTGACAGTACCTCCCCCCTCCCCAAAGGCGCGTCCTCGCGCCGTATAACATCCAAAGGGGTGGGAGGGTGGGCGCCCTGGAGGCTGACGAGGGCATGGCGCAGGTACAGGAAGCCTCCAGGGCGGAGCAGGCTGTGGGCGTGGCCACAGCGGTGCAGGCTGTGGGCGTGGCCATGACGGTGCAGGCTGTGGGCGTGGCCACGACGGTGCAGGCTGTGGGCGTGGCCACGACGGTGCAGACTGTGGGCGTGGCCACGGCGGTGCAGACTGTGGGCGTGGCCACGGCGGTGAAGACTGTGGGCGTGGCCACGGCGGTGAAGACTGTGGGCGTGGCCACGGCGGTGAAGACTGTGGGCGTAGCCACGGCGGTGCAGACTGTTCAGGTGGCCATGGCGGTGCAGACCCTTCAGGTGGCCATGGCGGTGAGGACCCTTCGGGTGGCCATGGCGGTGTTATTTTTTCGGGCCTCCGTGGATCTTTGGCCGGCCTCCGTGGATCTTTGGCCGGCCACGGCGAAGGCGTATGGCGCCCCCCCAAAATTTTCTTGGGGAGGACAGGCTCATGATCAACGGGCGCTGGGTCAACGGGTTCTGGGTCAACGGGCTCTGGGTCTGGGTCAACGGGCTCTGGGTCTGGGTCAACGGGTTCTGGGTCTGGCGCTGGGTCAACGGGCTCTGGCTCTGGCGCTGGGTCAATGGGCTCTGGCTCTGGGTCAACGGGCTCTGGCTCTGGCGCTGGGTCAACGGGCTCTGGCTCTGGGTCAACGGGCTCTGGCTCTGGCGCTGGGTCAACGGGCTCTGGCTCTGGCGCTGGGTCAACGGGCTCTGGCTCTGGCGCTGGGTCAACGGGCTCTGGCTCTGGCGCTGGGTCAACGGACTCTGGCTCTGGTCAACGGGCTCTGGCTCTGGCGCTGGGTCAACGGGCTCTGGCTCTGGGTCAACGGGCTCTGGCTCTGCCGCTTCATGGGACTCGGAACTGGACGGGGCCAGCACATCAGGGGACTCGGAACTAGACGGGACCAGCACATCAGGGGACTCGGAACTGGACGGAACCAGCATTTCGGGGAGCTTGGGGCTGGGCTCAGGTTCTGGCGGGCAGGCGACAGGCTCAGGCTCTGGCAGGCAGGCGACGGGCTCAGGCTCTGGCGGGCAGGCGACGGGCTCAGGCTCTGGCGGGCTGGTCTCTGGCGGGACGGTCTCTGGCGGAAGAAGCTCTGGGAGGTCATCAAACGGGTCAGGCTCTGGCGTGCATGCAATGGGCTCAGGCCATACTGGACTCGGGACCACCTGAACTCGGTCACATCCCCTACTACGACCTCCACGGGTCCCACGAAATATGGCCATCCGGGTTCCTACGAAGGCCTGCTTCCAGCTCTCCATTTTTTTTTTTGTTTAAGGTCGATCGTTCTGTCAGGGTTTGTGCAGGTGCTGAAGACGAGGACACGAAAGCTTCAATATAAATGTTTTAATAACAAAATGAAAACTTTCCAAAACTTAAACAGGAACAAAACTCCAGGAAATCAGAAACACACAACCTCACATGGACGACGATCGACAAACACTGGGAGAAAACACAGGGCTTAAATACACTAGAAATGATAGGATAATTAACTGAACACAGGTGATGAGACTGAACACAAACGAGGAGCGGGAAAACTTAACAGGACTAAACCAAAAACCACAAAGACAGGGGGAAACAAGATCTCAAAACATTAACAGAACACTCAAAACGTGACAACATAGAGGTACAAGACAAGGTTGCTCACTGTCGCCACTTTTGTTTGCATTAGCGATTGAGCCTTTAGCGGAGGCCATCAGAGTCCATGCTGGTATTAAAGGCTATAAAACTAGAAATACTGATAATAAATTATCGTTATATGCAGATGATATAATTTTATTTATTTCTGAGCCCAATAGCAGCATTCCAAATATCCTTAATTTGATTAATTTATATGGTACATTTGCAGGATATAAAATTAATTGGGACAAGAGTGTGTTGATGCCAGTCACTATTAAAGATTCTTCTTGGCTTCATCACTTACCCTTTAAGGTTGCTTCAGAACAATTCACATATCTAGGAATAGAGGTGACACAAAAGTTTTCCAATTTAGTTAAGGCTAATTTTCAACCCCTGTTGTTTAAACTTAAATCCATGATCAAATTCTGGAGAACGCTTCCTATTTCTCCTCTGGGCAGGGTAAATGCAATTAAGATGATATTTCTCCCACAATTTTTGTACATGGTGCAGAACATTCCCGTATTTCTGCCCAAATCTTTTTTCAAAAAATTGGACTCTATTCTGGTTCCTTTTGTCTGGGACTATAAAGCCCATAGGATTTCTAAGCAGCACCTATGTAAACCCAAAATACAGGGTGGGCTCGCCCTACCTAATTTTCTCTATTACTACTGGGCAGCAAATCTGAGGGTTCTGACTTCATGGATAGATTTGACTATGATAGGGGAGAGCTGGCTAATGCTGGAAAAAGAGGAATGCCTCCCTTATTCCATTAACGCAATACTTCTATCACCCACAGGTATAGCTAGTTCACTTTATAATCATAACCCGGTTATTCATAATTCTATTCGAATTTGGAAACAGATAAAGACACATTTTAAATTCACCCAGATGTCAATCTTGCTCTCTATCTCAGCGAACCCCTCCTTTTGCCCTTCGATGTTAGACAGTGCATTTGAGATTTGGGGAAATTTAGGGTTATGAAACATAGGGGATTTATATATGAACGGGAAATTTGCTTCCTTTCAACAGCTTTGTAAGAAATATAATATTCCCTCAAATAATTTCTTTAGGTACCTTCAAATTAGAGACTTTGTGAAATCTTACATTCCCAATTATGTCACTGCCACACCTATGTATCTGGATGCATTCTTGGATAGACGTCATAGAGATGGTAATACCGTCTCCTTTCTGTACAAGGCTTTAGAACAGGTAAAAAGTCCTTCGATGGAGAAAATTAAATCTGCCTGGGAAGAGGAACTTGCAGTAGAAATCCCTAGTGAAATGTGGGAACGTAGTCTTGAACTTGTCCACAGGTGTTCCATTAATGCAAGGCATTGTCTTATTCAGTTTAAAGTGCTTCATAGGCTTCATTATTCCAAGTGTAAACTGAACAAAATATTTCCAGAGGTGTCTCCATTATGTGACAAATGTCAAATTTTAGATGCCAGCCTGTCTCATTGCTTTGTAATGTGTCCAAAATTACAAAGTTTCTGGAATAAGATTTTCCAGGTTTTTTCAGATAGATTGGACATACGATTTGAACCAGATCCTATATTAATTATATTTGGAGTTTCTGAAGAGTTTTTGAGACTTACACTGGTACAACAACATTTTGTTTCATATGGTTTAATTTCTGCTAAAAAACTTATTCTTTTGTTTTGGAAGAAAAAGGAAGTTCCAACGATTAAACTATGGTTGACAGAGTTGACTGGTACACTGCATTTAGAAAGAATTAGGTGGGCTCTAAAAAATAAGATTTTGTTATTTGAACAAATTTGGTCACCTTTTATTTCTTTTCTGCAAGCTAGTGATTAATGTTTACTATGCCTTCATCACCTGCGTTTACCACTGGATAGCACTTTTGGGTTGAGATTTTGGTTGGGGTATTTTTTTATTTATTTTTTTATTCATTTATTTATTTTTCTTATTTTTTAGGATGTAAGTTTTATTTGTCTGTATATAAAAAAAGTGTAGTTACAACGATCTTCTGCTGTAATTCCAAATAAAAACATTTAAACACGAGACTTGTGAGATGATTTACAAGTCATTACTTTTAAAAATTGAAATGGAATATAAAAAAAATACATTGATCTAGAGATATATTTTTCTATTACTCTATTCAACTGCATTTACATTGCACGTATTTGGACATGTCATATTTTTGTTCCGTGCCAGTTATCATTGTGTCAATTGCAATTTCGAGAGTGAATTGAGTTCCCATAATAAATCTCTTACTTATATTGTGTCTTTGTTTGTAAATGAGAGGATTCACAAGCATGCAGAACTCAGCACTGAACAAAAACTCCAGCGTTTTGAGCGGTGAGTGGATTTGGACTGAATTAAACACCTCTCATTGGCCATACAAGCACTGCACGTGACCAGTTGAGTTGTACCTGTTATTACCTAAGACTCGAGACGAAAGTTGTTCCATGTGGAGATGATAAAATCTAGCAAAGGTGTTGGGTGTAGCCCAGTCCGCAGCTCTACAGATGTCTGCTAATGAAGCACCTTTCCAATGGGCACAGTATGCCTTGGGCCTCATAGGCCTGGAGAATAGCATCCACACTCCAGTGGGCCAATCTCTGTTTGGAGAGCAGACAAAGCAGACAAAGAGCTGCTCAGATCGTCTGAACCTCTGTATGTGGTCCAGGTATATACACAAAGTGTGCACTGGACACAAAGACAGGGCTGGGTCTTCCTTGTGATGGGGAATTGCTTGCAAGTTCACCACTTGGTACCTGAAGGGAGTAGTGGGAACTTTGGGCACATATCCGAATTCAGGGTACAATTCACTAACAGAGAAGGCTTGTAGGTCCCCCACCCTTTTGACGGAGGTGAGAGTAATCAGGAGGGCCATCTTCATAGAGAGGGCACTAATCCTGACTGATTGTAAGATCTCAAAAAGACCTTTCTGTCCTGTAAGACCAAAGAAAGATCTGAAGAGGGGATGAGATAAGGTCTTAAACGTACAGTATGTAACTTTTGGCCACCAGGGGTCACTCAATCAAAATAATAGCAAAAGACGTATTCTGATGACGTCGTGAAAGAGCGTGTGCTCATGGGAGTTGTTGTCGTTGTCGAGAGAGAGAGAGAGAGAGGGAGTGCGCGCGCGAACCAGCTATACGATGTTCATTGGGACACGCGCGATCTGTCATTCCCCAGCCAGCTAGCATCTCCAGCAGATAACATGTTCACTGACGAGGTAATGTGTTGCTATTTATATTATATCTCTATTCTTGTTACGTTTAGTTACGGCTATTAACTTTATGTAATGCCATTGAACACGCGCGCTCTGTCGCTCCCCACATTCCTCACTCATTCTAACTTAGTGTTTTTAAAATCACGTCTCTTCAAACGGAGAGATATATGAATTATCAGGGCTATTGAATCAATATTCCATCTAGCTAGTATTAATAGATGTTAAAAAAACACGGTCACCTTTCGTTAATAATTATAATTACGTTTATACTATGATTTTGAAAAAGATGGTGAACTGCATATGAAGCTATTTTCTGCAGCTATATCTACAACAAATGTGAATTTACATTATACTGTACATGAGAGCTAGTCCGTCTGCGTTTTACACATGCCATCATCGTTTCACAACATATAAGTTACGGATAGATAGTTAGCTGAATGGGTGCTTACTTGTTTATTAGAATGCAAGGGAGATCGGCATCTCTCTGTAGTTCCAGTCACGAAGCTCGTGGAAATGCAACTCCAATGTTAACGCGAGTCATGTCTCTTCTCCTGTCCCAAACCCTTCTCGAGTCATTTCTGTCACCCGTGCGTTTCCGCTTCACGGATCTGCCTCCAGCAGCAGAACGTGCAGGCAAAGCATAATCATGGTCCATTATTGATATCCAACTATTGATTCTTTATCGTCTTCTTTTATTTTAGTGACGTGCGTCCGGTGTTTACATTTGCGTTTGGCGGTTTTTTCGCCGGGATCCGCACGAAGTTAGAGAAACTAGAGTCAAAGGTTATATGACGTCATAGACGGGCGACGAAACGGAAATAAAGACACGGCCCGTGTCTTCAAATTAAAATATAAATTTCTCCGGATTTGAAAGTTGGTGGGAACTTTTGGGATAATGTTAGTACACAACTAAAAGAAATATATAACATAGATACAGTTATTTTTGCTATTTTGAAAGCCGAAAAGTTCCATATTGTGCCTTTAAAGAATTCAACTTTTGTGCACCTCGCAGGAACCTAATGATCAGGTTGTGCTTCCCCAAAGGCCACCCACAGTGTTGTGGTTTTCCACTATCGCAACTTCGTCCACTTTTAGGGTGGAGGCGGGACAGGCTTTGCTGGTGAAAGGAAAGCAAGGTCCCGACGCCACATCTTTGTGGGTCTTCACATCGGGACGAACACCATGTAGTGTATAGGCGCCACTTCATGGTATACAGCTGCCTAGTACAGGGGCTCTCGCCTGAGTAATCGTGTCTATCACCGTTGGTGATAGACCTCTGAATCCCTCCTAGTCCGGTGCAGGGACCAGATGTGGAGGTTCTAGGGGTCTGAGTGCGGCTACCAGATTGTGCCCTGCCCCAGTGAAATAAGGTCCCTCCTCAAGGGAATTCGCCAGGGAGGGGCCGACAACATCAGTGTGAGCTCTGAAAACCAAGTCTAGTTTGACCAGTATGGCGCAACCATTAAAACTTGTTCCTCCCTGACAGTGTATGTGCAATGAGGCCCACTGAGGGAAACACATATTTGCGCAGGTCCCGGAGCCAGCTGTGAGCCAGTGCGTCCGTGCCGAGGGGTGCCTCGGTCAGGGAATACCACAGTGGACAGTGGAAGGATTCCTGGGAGGCAAACAGGTCTACCTGTGCTTCTCCGTATCAACTCCAGATCAGCTGGACCACCCTGGGATGGAGTCTCCACTCTCCATTGAGCATAGCCTGTCGCAAGAGTGAGTTGGCTGTGCAATTGAGGTTTACTTCAGTCACTGTTGACTCCAGAGGAGGAGATGGCGGGTGAGTTGTGACATGCGACGAGAGCGGATACCGCCCTGCGATTTATATACAGCACTGTCACTGTGTTGTCCGTCCGGACCAACATGTGCTTCCCCTTCATCAACGGTTGAAACCCCCTCAGGGCTAGCAACACTGCCAACAACACAAGGCAGTTAAATTGCCAGTGCAGCTGGGGCTCTGTCCAAGGTCCCGAGGGTGCGTGCCCGTTGCATTGTGCGCCCCAGCCTGTCTTGGAAGTGTCCGTTAATGTATTAGGAATTTTTTTTACGACAGGGGTAAAATAACCCAATGTTCAAACAGGATTAAAGGTGCAGTCTGTAAGAATGACAGCTAGTGGTTGAAATAGGTACTGCAGTCCAAATTAGGTCAAATGTGTCAAAAATATCATATCATGAATATCATATCTGATTTAAGAATTCAGAGGCCCCTGGGCACAATGTCTTGTAGGCAGGCCAAATGTATTTTGTCCAAGGATATTTTAATTTGGCATTTTAATTTTGACAGTTTTACTGACTTAAATGACTTAAAAATTAATTAATAAATGATCGTTCTTTCCCATAGGATTTTGTTAAACTATGTTGGGTGGACCTCTGTCCCTCTAGGGGAGTTTGGGGGCATGCTCTCCCACAAGAAAATGTTGTACATTTTAAGGTTAAATGCATCAATCTGGTGCACTTTGAAAGCTCAATATTAAGAGCTTCAACCGGCTTCAACCCATGAACTGTGCACATTGAACAAAGAAAAAGCATTGACTTGTACCTGGATATTAAAGATGGCTCAAACATCTTTATAGTTATGATATAGAGCATCAGTCAACATTACATTATCACTGGTGTTTTAGGATGCCAAACAATTATAATAATAATAATAATAATAATAATGATTTATATAATTATTCCTATGACGTAAAACCCATATAGCCCATAAATGTACTGTATAAATGAAAATTAATATTTCAAAAGTATATTTTACAATACACTATAGTATAGGAAAATTACAATACTTTTGTCCTAATTTCTTCACTTGCAATAAATAAACCCTTGAGCTTTTATTTTGGAGAAAACACCAGATCACCATGCATCTTTAAATCAAGCAGCACTAACAGAATGCTTATATAGTAGGGTGACCATATTTTGTCCTGAAAAAAACAGGACACTCGGCCCAGCAAACAGATAGGCCTACTCAAATGATACTCGAAGTTTACTCAAAGAAACCTTATTAATTTCAATACATTTAAAGTACGTTATGCCTCCTCTGTGTGGATAGAAATTTGTTATATTGTTATATGAAAACAGGACATGTCCTGGGAAAACCGGACAGTTGGTCACCCTATTATATAGGCTACTTAATTGCCTATATATGCTACTTAATTAAAGTCTTGTGCTGTTTTATAAAGGCACAAAGCCATATCACGGTTTCGATTTCAGTTTGTTGGCAAAATATAATGCTAGAGACCTTTATGTTAGGCTATACATTTTACATCTCATATGTGTTGGGAAAAGGGAGAAGAGCGAGTTTGGCAAAAGGTGGATTCAAAATTGGGTCGAACGCGTCAAAAGCTACTTTCAAGCACCTCACGTCCTACGACCTATGCCACTAGATATTTAGTGGTGGGCGTCTTTTTGACAAAAAGACAGGCACTTAGTGCAAATATACGCTCCGTTATCGGAATTGTAAAAAAATATTATTTTTTTCACTCGCTTGGGCTCCATAATGCCCATTGGATAATCCGGCCCTGTGTGCCCCCCTATTGGCTGGTGCCCCAGGGCACTCGCCCAATCCCGTCTATGGATAAGCCAGCCCTGGATTTCATTTAAGACATAACTAACTGTGTTTATGTAAACCTTGTGTGTATTTGACAGTACTGTATAAGCTCAATAAGACTCGAAAGATAACATAGTCCAGTAACCAGGCGCTGTTTGACAGGCTTTTCTGTGCGCTTTGGGTGTACGCGCTCAAAAAAGAGCATGTTAGAACAGCACATCAGCACACGAATGAAATGTTTAACCGGCAAGGCTTCAAAGCACATGCAAATAATTCACTTTTGTGAATTGCAGTCTCCTGTGAGTGTAACTCTACCTCTGCGTTAACATGTGAAGTGAATGTACTGTACGTCGCATTGTATGTTGAGACGGAGGCATCAGAACTGCAACTAGATATTACGATATTTCTTCAAAAGTAGATTGTGGAGACAATTTTATCATCCACAATCAAAAATCGTGATATCGCATTCCCCTAGTCCAAATTCAAAACATCGGAGATCATTGTTTCCCCCGCCCCCCTCCTCCTCAGACTCAACACTCACAAGGTTTGCCAGTTTTAGGACACGCAACAGGAACGAGCGCAATTGACAATGAAAGCAGGGGACACTTACACTCTACCTTTGTAGAGACTTTTAGATGGATACTGCGAGGCTTTTTAGTTTGGGTAGAATCTGCAATCTCTGACCCAGTTTGTTTGCTGGCTGCAAAACGCTGTGTTTCCTGCCAACTGGCATCCCGGGGTGTCAAAATACTATTGGGTGAACTGGCAGTGGGTGAAATCACACAGACCAAAACAAAACCAGACATTCCAACACAGAACGCACATTTCAAAGTCAAATAACTGGCAGTAGCATTGTTTTTCAGAGAAAGGAGTATGTGAACTCAGCATGTTGCCTAAATATCTCATAACATATTATGGTATTTGTTTGATTTAGTAGAGTGAAAAGGTTACATAACACACCTTTAAAGGGTACCTATTATGGCATTTAAAATGTTCCTAATAATGTTCTGGGAGTCCCCAACAACAGTTTTACATGCATGCAATGACAAAAAACACTTTTGTTGTCTTATAATATGCATTTATTTTTACCTGATTTGCTCACCGACTCCCTAATGATTCGTTTGACGACTCATTTTTCCAAACCCCTCCTTTGCGTGACGCTAATCGGCGGTTATTGGTCAGATGACGCAGTCAGTTATATTTTGCGTTAGCCCAAAGCTTAAACATATTGATAAAGCACTGCAGTACTACAATACGCTTCACATAATTTCACATATTTCAAAAAACAAAAAAAATGACATTGGAGACCTAGAAGCTGCTGAGCGTAACTCTCACTCTCTCACACACGCAAGCACGCACGCGCACACACACATAAAAGCAACAATTATTAATAGTACTTACAGGTTGTGATTAGGAGGAGGAAGCTGATCTAAATAAACTTGGTAGGCCTATTGAACCTTCCTTCATATCAGCCGACTCGCGAATCCACACTTGAAAGCATTTGTGTTTGTAAAGGAATCCTCATTAAAATAACGCGAACACAGCTCAAGGTTGGACTATACTTGTGTGGTATAGTTGTAAATATAAACTCTAGCCACTGAGTCTTCACATGCTTGTTCCTGGGCAGTGAAAAAAAAAAGTTTGCTTTTGATTCGCACTTCAGAACAGAGTCTCGTCGACGTGTTGTTTTCACTGTTTTCTCTGTCTGCTCGGCGCGCGCAATGAGTGGGCGTGTCTTATTCAAATAACTTGTACAAGTGACGTACGAAAGCTAGAGAGAAAGCATCGTTTGTCTATCGATTCATATCAGCGACTCAGAGTCGACTCTTACTTTTGAGAGACAATAACTTTGTATACGGTGAACTTTCATATTTAAAACTTTGCAGGATGTTTTTGTTCACTTAGATCTATGTTACACACTACATGAAGGGTAATTTTCAAAATTCCATGATAGGTACCCTTTAAAATTCATAGTGCTTTTAGTGCTACTCCTGTGCTTCATCTGGAGGGTTTGGGTTAGGGTTAGGCTTGCTCTTTTACCAGTTGACCCGAATTGAAGTATTGATAGTATTGTATTGACAACTGGAGGTTATCTGAATTGTCACGAGTGGAAAAGTCAGATAGTTTTCGTAAAGTGTATAAGGAATTTCCATGACAAGGGTGTCCTGAGGACATTTCATCTGGAAACTGCTATACAAAGCAAAATTGCACATAATTATTTTCCAAAAATGTATGCATAGTTACATGTTCCCATTAATAATAATCCCAAATAATATTGTAAAATAGCAGTACTTGGAAGAAAGTTCTGACGTGTTGTCTCACTGCCTCCTCTTTGAGCCGTGGATGGATAGATTTCCCCATCAAATCATAAATAGACTTCAAAATATCCAACATTTCCTGAAACAAAAAGATCAAATACACAGTCTTTGCATTCAGTACATCACAGACAAAACCTCACAAGGTGTTTATTCCTTGACATTAGAGTGTTCAGACCTCTTTAGTAATCTGTCCATCTTTGTTGATGTCATATAGATTGAAAGCCCAATTCAGCTTATCTTCAGTAGTGCCTCTCAACAAAACAGAGAGATCACAGACTAACTCCTTTAAAAGCAAAACAAACAAAAAAAGCAGAAATGTCAAAGCCTCCTTTCATGCTTCCATTTAAACGCATATGAACACGTTAAAGCTACTGCAGTCTTAAAGAATGGACATAATAAAGCGGCTGTACATTCTTTCTAATTTTTTATCCAAGACTGAAACATCTGAAAACATTGAAAACATTATCTATTGCAAAAATCTGAATCAAATTAATGTCAAATATAAAGGAAAATCAATAGTGATACTGCATCCAAACTATTAAAGCCATTCCAAACATTGACTTTTTCATATGCACATTTTTTCCACATAAATGTTAGCCCTGATCTACAAAAACAATTTAGTTAAAAATCCTTACCTCAAAACTAAGAGATCCATTCTTATCTTTATCAAATGCATTGAAGAGAAACTGAGCGTACTTTGATGAATCTGAGAAAACAATAAATATAATTATATCACTGCAGGAAAAATGTGATGCTTTAGTTCTCTTACGAGAGTATCTCTCGTACTGCGTAATATCTTACGCTATGGGGAAACACTCTTTCCTCGAGATATTGAAGCCAAAAATTATCCTTAATTTTTTAATCATGCAAAACGCTTTTGCAGCAGCAAGCAGACAAGGGCGAAACAGCTCGCGCGCCCATTGGCTGCCTCGCTGGAAAAGCTGCAGCCTATCGAGTGAAGGCACTGCGTGACGTAATGACGAATGAAGACGCTTCGCGCTCATTTCGTCATGTCCCGCCAGTATAGGCGTGGTCTCACCCTATAAATACCCCTCGATAGCTGTATTTCTCTGATTTTTTCATTCTTCACGCGAAGCTCACGCATCGCGGGATCCAGAGTGAGAAGCCGCGCCGTTGACTTGTAGCCTTCTCAGCGGGACGTGCCATCTTCTGAAGTCGCTGGCCCAGCCGCCTTCAACTGCCGTACCTGCTGCGCTTTCCGGCGTACTATATCCTTTACTCTGTCACTGTGTGTGTGTGTGTTTGCTTACGTGACGCAACACCCATTATATGTTCTAAAAGAGCTGCGTCTTTTTAAAGATGCCTTTCTGTGGCTCGTGCCGCTCTCAACTCAGCGATGAGGACCGTCACGTCATCTGTGTGTCCTGCCTGGGTCATGAGCACGCTGCTATCGCGCTCGCGGATGGTGGATGCCCGCACTGCGAACTTCTGCCTATGGCGACTCTGCGGACTCGCCTGGCGTCGTTCTCTGAACCCGCGTCCCAGCCGTCTGTGCCGCGCCGTAAGAAGCGTCGCGCCCAGCGCGCTCCCGAGCCTTCTCCAGCCCGCCAAAGCTCGCCGGTGCGCCCGCCTGCTTCGCCGGCTTCACCTGAGTCGCTCCCGGACGGACAGCGCCCGCCGTCTGCCGCCGCTTCCGCTCCCGAGCTGGACGAGCCTGCCGAGGTATGCTCTCTTGTGGCTTCCGATAGCGAGGATTGGGCGAGCTCTGTGGACCTCCCCCCCGCTGACGTGTCTAGCCAACCCTCTGTGAGGAGACCCGGCATTGAGGCTGAGCTGATGCGTCTGCTCACCCAGGCCGTAGAGAGCATCGGCCTCGAGTGGGAGGCGCCCGCCTTGCCGCCGCGCAACAGACTCGACGGGGGCTTTCTCAAGAAAGACGAAGCCCCGTCTAAGTCTAGGGCCGCCCCCTTCCTCCCTGAGCTCCACGACGAAGTCGCTAAGTCATGGACCGCCCCGTTCTCCGCCAGACTGCGCACTTCCACTTCTGCGGCCTTCACTTCTGTCACCGGCGCGGGAGATAAAGGATATCTCTCCATTCCTCCTGTCGAGGCGGCGGTCGCGTCGCATCTCTGCCCGCCCTCTGCGGGACGGCGCGCGCAGACGACGCTCCCCTCTAAAGCCTGCCGGGTGACTTCATCGCTGCACGGACGTGCTTACACAGCCGCTGGACAGGCGGTCTCAGCGCTGCATACGATGGCGATCTTGCAGATCTACCAGGCCGACCTTCTCCTTAAACTGGACGAGGAAGGCCCGGGTGCGATCAACGTGGCGGATTTACGAGGCGCTACGGACCTTGCTCTACGCGCCGCTAAAGCCGCTGCTCAGGCCATGGGGCGGAATATGGCCTCTCTCGCCGTTGCTGAGAGACATCTGTGGTTGACGCTGTCTGAGATGACGGAAGCTGAGCGCTCTGTATTCCTCGACGCGCCCATTTCCCCTGCGGGCCTCTTCGGATCTGCCGTCAAGGATTTCGCGGACAGATTCTCGGAGGAGCAGAGGCTTCGCAGGCCATGAAGCACTTCCTTCCGAAGCGCTCGAGCTCCGCTGCAGGTCGCTCTAAGCAGCCGTCTGCTCGCAGCTCGCAGCCTCGGCCTGCATCGCCCGCAGCCGCCGCTACACAGCGCCGCCAGGCCCGGGATCAGAGACCGCGCTCTCGCTCTGCTGGACGCCGCCCCGCTCAGCGCGGGCCTCGGCCGAAGATTGAGCTCAAGCCCGAGGCCTCGAAGCTTTCCTAGCCACTCTAAGAAAGCGACGGTGTTCGGAGCCCGCTGCGGCCGGCTCCCCACCGAAAAGATTCGCTCGTTCAGTTCCTTGCGATGTGACTGTGCCAGTGTATTTAGCAGTGAAGCAGCCGGTGTCTCAGCCCGCTTGCCTGCACAAAAAAGCCGTTTTCATGGCTACCCAGATAAATCCAATAAAGAGTGTATTTTCTGGTATGCCGGCCACGGCCGATGGTGTTATGAGTGTTGTAAGAATGCCCACGCCCCAGTGCCCATTCCCACACCCAGACACAGCCCGCCACGGTGCGAGGCGAGCACACATAAATCTGACTCAGGTCGATTGTGCAAACAATGTAGCGATTGCGCCCATACAATGCCCGCTCACGCTGCATGCCCCGTGTCCCTTGGTTTCTGTAAAAACGAAACCAACACACAATCTATCGGCTCCGGCCGAAAGCGTGCACAGTGCTGTAGATGTGCCCGTAGGTTTGCGCCCACATCCTCCCGCAAGCACGCCGAATCCCACGGGATTCGCCCCGCTCACTCTCGTTATGCGTCCCGCCATAGAGATTGTGAGCGCGGCCAGACTGCCCGCTGTGCCCAGCGCGCCCCCCGCCTCGAACGCTGTAAACACGGCGTCGTGTTCCCAGGGTACCGGGGCTCTCGAGCCGTTGCCAGGTCACGGCCAGAGCCCGGTCTGCATCCTACCCCTAGCTACTCGCGCAGAAGCGTGGTCGAAGCTACCCGGGGTATCAGACTGGGTGCTGAACACTATAAAGAGAGGCTACTCGCTACAATTCGCACGACGTCCACGCCGTTGTACGGCGCCCGTCGAGACTTCGGTGAAAAACGAAGTATCTCATCTACTTCGAGCCGAGATAGCGAAACTACTGAGCAAAGGGGCCATAGAGCCCCTTTCTCAGGCTCAGAGCGAAGGGGGCTTATACAGCAGATATTTTCTGGTACCGAAAAAAGATGGGGGCTTCAGACCCATTCTAGATCTGAGACAGCTGAACAAAGCGCTTGTGAAGCGCCAGTTCAGGATGCTTACGACCAGGAAAATCCTCGCGCAAGTGCGCCAAGGGGACTGGTTTATGTCGATAGATCTGAAAGACGCGTATTTCCAAATACAAATAGCGTCCCATCACAGGCGATTCTTGAGATTCGCGTTCGAGGGCCAGGCTTATCAATACACAGTCCTGCCGTTCGGCCTGTCTTTGGCACCCCGTACATTTACGAAGTGCATGGACGCGGCTCTCGCGCCCCTGAGACTTCAGGGCATGCGAGTTATGAACTACTTGGACGATTGGCTGATTCTAGCTCGATCACGGTCAGAGCTCATAGAACACAGGGCCACAATGCTCGAGCATCTCGAGACACTGGGCCTGACGGTCAACTGGGAAAAGAGCCTGCTGTGTCCCAGCCAGAGAATTTCTTTCCTGGGAACAGTGTTAGACTCGCTTTCCATGACGGCACGCCTGTCACCGGAGCGCGTACTAAGTATTCAGCGCGTCGCGGAATCCTTCCGCCACGGCTCCATAGTCCCGCTCAGACGGTTTCAGAAATTGCTGGGCCTGATGGCCTCAGCATCCCATACACTCCAGCTGGGCCTGCTTCGCATGCGCCCGCTGCAGTGGTGGCTGAAAGCACGGGTCCCGCCCGGGCATGGTCCACGGGCAGGTGTCGCCTCAGGGTCGACCAAAGGTGCGTTTCGGCTCTGGAACCCTGGAAAGTAACCAGCTGGTATCAGTCTGGTGTGAGTCTGGGGAACGCCTCAAGGGTGAAAGTGGTGTCGACGGACGCCTCCACCACGGGGTGGGGAGCGCTGCTCGAGGGCAGACCGTTGGCTGGCCTATGGTCAGAGCGGGAGAAGCTCCTTCACATAAACTGCTTGGAATTGATAGCAGTCGACAAAGCGCTGCGGCGCTTCTGTCCCCTGGTGAGGGGCCACCACGTCTTGGTCCGATCGGACAACAAGTCAGTGGTGGCGTACATAAATCGCCAGGGCGGCCTCAGGTCCGCACGCCTTTGCAGGCTGACGGAACCCCTCTTGGTCTGGGCCCAGCGCAACCTCCTTTCTTTGAAAGCGGCGCACGTGCCTGGGCACCTGAATACGGGTCCAGACATGCTGTCCAGAGACAACGTCCTGACAGGAGAATGGTCGCTGCACCCGCAGACGGTCCAGCTCCTGTGGGAAACGTTTGGCAGAGCGCAGGTGGACCTGTTCGCGTCCCGCGAGAAGGCTCACTGCCCAGTATTCTTCTCAAAGCGCAGGGACGCGCTGGCCCATACCTGGCCCAGCGGTCCCCTGTATGCTTTTCCCCCGGTCTCGCTCCTGCCACAGGTGTTGGAGCGGATCAGGGAAAATGGATGCCCAGTGCTGCTTGTGGCTCCGCTCTGGACGAACCAGGCTTGGTTTCCGGTCCTGATGCGGATGACCAGCACTGCCCCGTGGCCTGTACCGTTGAGGAGAGATCTCCTCTCTCAGGCAGAGGGCTCGATTTGGCATCCTCACCCGGAACTGTGGTCCCTGCACGCATGGGCCATCAACGGGTACCCGCTAGCCTCCCAGAAGGAGTGCTAAACACGATCGCACAGGCTAGAGCTCCGTCTACCAGACGGCTCTATGCCTCGAAATGGTCGGTGTTCTCTACTTGGTGTCGAGCCCGTGGCTTTTCACCCGTGGACTGCGGGGTTGAGGAAGTGCTTGCCTTCCTTCAGGAGCTGATGGATAAGGGAAGAACCCCATCCACGCTCAAAGTGTACGTGGCAGCCATAGCAACGTTTGCTAAACCTGTGTCTGGCCAGTCACTGGGGAAAAAACGACTTAGTCGTGCGTTTCCTACGAGGGGCTCGGAGAATAAATCCTCCCAGGCCCCCTTCAGTCCCGGCTTGGGACCTTTCCACGGTCTTGGAGGCCATGAAAGGCGCCCCGTTCGAGCCGATCCAGCTGTCGGATATGAGGCACCTGTCCCTTAAGACGGTGTTTCTATTGGCTCTCGCTTCAGTGAAGCGTGTAGGGGACTTGCAGGCGCTTTCTGTAAGCGCGTCATGTCTGGAGTTTGGGCCTAACGACTCAAAGGTCGTACTCAAACCGAGGCACGGCTACGTGCCGAAATCCCTCAATACACCGTTCAGGGCCCAGGTGATTTCCCTGTCAGCCCTTCCGGTTCTCGATGAGGAGAGGGACGCGAGTCTCCTTTGCCCTGTCAGGGCGTTAAGGGCTTATGTGTCCCGCTCGGCTGGGTTCAGGCAGACCGAGCAGCTTTTCGTTTTGTTTGGCGGCCGTTCTAAGGGACTCGCCGCCTCAAAACAGAGCCTATCCAGATGGATAGTGGATGCCATAGCGCTGGCTTACACTTCCAAGGGCTTACGGTGCCCATTGGGTGTCAAAGCGCACTCCACGAGAGGCGTGGCCTCGTCGTGGGCATGGTATAGCGGGGTCTCCCTGCAGGATATCTGTACGGCTGCGGGCTGGGCCTCGCCGTCGACATTTATCAAGTACTATAACCTGGAGGTGCCCGCCCTGCAAGCTAAGCTTTTGGCGGTCTGAACTTCGGGCTTATTGGCCGCCAATGCGGCTATGTTGCCCTTACGGGTCAGTGTCCCTACGGGACTTTATAAAGGAGTGATGCTTTAGCCTCTCCTCCTCTACTCTATGTGAGTTATGGTGATTATGCACTAGATGTGCCCCGGGCTTTGCCCCGGGACTCTGGTGTTGGATCCCTGTCCGCACGGCGTTTTGTATGGGGTCCCCATAGCGTAAGATATTACGCAGTACGAGAGATACTCTCGTAAGAGAACGTACTCGGTTACTAACGTAACCTCGGTTCTCTCTAGAGAGGGAACGAGTACTGCGTATCTTGCCGTGCTTGAACTATGCTCTGGTTCGCTTCGGTGTACAAAATCAGAGAAATACAGCTATCGAGGGGTATTTATAGGGTGAGACCACGCCTATACTGGCGGGACATGACGAAATGAGCGCGAAGCGTCTTCATTCGTCATTACGTCACGCAGTGCCTTCACTCGATAGGCTGCAGCTTTTCCAGCGAGGCAGCCAATGGGCGCGCGAGCTGTTTCGCCCTTGTCTGCTTGCTGCTGCAAAAGCGTTTTGCATGATTAAAAAATTAAGGATAATTTTTGGCTTCAATATCTCGAGGAAAGAGTGTTTCCCCATAGCGTAAGATATTACGCAGTACTCGTTCCCTCTCTAGAGAGAACCGAGGTTACGTTAGTAACCGAGTACGATTTTTAGGTTTCAGTAACATATGTATAGATCTAAAAATGTTTCAAAGAAACTGTATTATAATGACATGGCAGCCAGTTTTACCTTATTATATATTTATTTGAATTGGTTTGGCCTGTCCCATAGCTTAATGGGAAATAAAAAAATGGCACACTTCATATTTTTTTTTCCCAAGGGGATAAAAAGTTATACTGGTTGCATCATATTATATTGTAACGAGTTGTAACTTTTTGTTAAAATTATGTAAAAAATCTTACATCAGACCACAAGGAGGAGACACTGACTGCAGTGGGCAGAAAAAGATCTCGGTCTTCCAACTGTCACATTACAAAGTATTTTCATGTGATTTGCACATTATTTTAAATACAGTAATTTACTAATAGCCTTTGATGCCTGCACAATAGATCTTTAACACTTGATCACTTGATTTCATAGAGAATTTGCATTTTAGTGTGTCATATTAAGAACTATATCAAAGGTGGCATTATATATAAATAATCACTTTTTTTTTTTTTTTTTTTTTTTTGGCTAAACATGTTTAATAATAAAAACTTTAAGTCGACCAACCTCCCAGTGGAAAGAACACAGCATAGATGTTTTTAAATGTGTCCTCATTCACAACTCCACTTGGACATTCCTAGTAAAAACAGGATCAGACAAGAAAGCAATATTTAAGGGACTGGGATTTCTCCAAAGAGAGCAGAAGCCTAAAAATGACAACATCATTTTTAATTTCTCCACCCAGCAGGTGGGGTTTAACTGAACTCTCACATTCTTGAATCCTCTATAGAGTAACTGCAGCTCTTGTCTGGAGAAGTGGGTCTGCGACTGCAGTTGCTCCAGATTTTCCGGGTGATACCGCACCGTTGTGCTCTCTTGATCTTCGTCCTCATTATCTACAACATAGCATACACAACTTCCATTATTATTTTTTATGGGCAATACAGCTTCTGTAGCAAAGAAAGACTTTTTACACATGTGATATGCAGGTGTTCAGACACACCCTTGTTCACAATCTGATCAATGACACCTAGAGCTTTATCTTTAATTAAGAATCCTGGCACTAGCAGGTCCAGTGACACTAATCCACAAACACTTGCCTTTTTGATGAATAATGAAAAGAGAGTGACATGTATCGATTGCTTTTTCAAGCCCAGGTTTTTATTTACACGTTGCCTTTGATTTAAGAGGCAAGATTTGAAAACAGATTTTGTGTCTTTACTTTAATAATGGATCATAACAAAATGTGTTTAGGGAGCATGCAAGTATTTATTGTGCAGTACTGCATTTTTTATTGCTTTTTGATTTATTTATGTATAACTCTGTTTTGATATTTAAAGCTGCTCATAAAATACTAAACCAATTCATCGCATAAACTGCTTAACGGGTCTGCTGGCCTGTTTCCATGAATTGTATTAAATATTCACCACTGTGCCTTAGCAGGTCAGGTAACTAGTGGTGTCTCCTTTAGGACATCCATAATACCTCTGTCCCAGTTTCTCATGAAGAATGTCCTGGTGGATAGGTTGATGCTTGCAGCCCTAAAGAAGCAATGGTTTTCACAAAATATAGTCCCTGTGCTTAAAAAAAAAGTTCTACTTCTAGCCTACTTGTCCAAGTGTGAGAAATAGCCTATACCATTTCTGAGGAAATACAGAAGAAGAAAAAGGCAATGATAATTGTATAAAACAATGATAATTGCATAAGACCTTATTAAAACATCCAGTCTTATTTGAACTATATTGTTATTTACTATTTGAAGGTCAACATGTTCTTGTTTAACAATGAGGGGATTAATATATGGGGGTACATTGGGACTAATAAATTGTGGTACAAGAATGGCCCACTTAAAGACCGCAAGATTTTACAAACTGCTTCTAAAACATAAAATCAATCAAATAACAACACCCACCACTTCACTGTTCACATTTCACTGGAGAGGTGGTGCGCTACAAATAACCAGAGCAGATTTGGGAGTCTAGTTCTGGATCTGCAATTTGTTTAAAGGGAAACTTTCATGTGTGTTATAGACATAATATAGATTTACCCATAGGGTCACTCCATGTCAAATCAACCAAATTTCAGAAACTTCCCTGGCTCAAATTTTTATTTTGTTAATATTTTTTCTCAAGAAAGACAAACATAAATAGTGATTAAAGCCAAAATAGTAATGGATGAATATCCATTCATACTATTATCACATTATTAAGTGTTAAACTTCATCCCACTCCTTTTCATCGCATCATCAATTTTTATTTGTTTGATCATCAGTGTTCTTTTGATTATTGTCTTATGTTGTACATATTGTACACTTTTTCATTGAATGGTTGAAAAAAAAAAAAATTATATATATATAAATATTGATGTTTTTTTTTATATATAAAAAGATTTGGAACCAAATTACAGAATATTTCACTCTATTTTAGGATTGAGAATACAGTTGTGAGGAAACCTAAAATTAATCATTGCACACACAATAAACGGAGACAAAACAGGATTATTCACAAACTAACAAAAAGGATTTGGCTCAGATGTAAGAGCACATCGAATGGTGTCTGAGAGAAGAAAACATTTTCTATAAAGATAGCTTTTTTGAAACATTTATATAATAATGACACATTTTTCTACAAATTCATAAGTTAACCATATATGGTAATTTCAAGAACATAATTTGAATGTAATTTCATTAATTTTCCACTCATTACTATAGGGTGTCGTAAGGAGTGTGGTAATCATTATTTCCCTGCTGAGTGGCAACATGACACAGTATCACTTTCATAAATATCTGCTTTGGCCTGTTTTTGAAGTAGAAAGGGAAAAAAGATTGAATGATTTGTAGCTATTTTTGTCTCATGATGCTTTTAAGGCATACATACAGACTGAGCAGTGAATCCCCAGTGGGAAACCAATCAACTGGATTAAATGAATCAAAAACTAAATGTAAGTATCCATCCAGAATGCATGAATTTCAAATAGGAAGCTACTTCTCAACTTCTCAAATGCAGAAAAAAATGACGCAGAAATGTGGCGGATAAAATTACCTGAAAAAGATACTGGTGTCTCCAATATTTAATTTATGGCATTATTAAGGGATCATCAGTGTCTTACGGTTGGCTATGGAATGATGGAGTGTGAAATTATATTTAGTCCCACAAGGATATGAAGCATAGCCCAGGGAAAAATTTAATTAATTAGAACTCATCCACAAAGTTAAAACCATTAATGATTAGCACTGTAATTTCAGTAATAAACCACATAGGGTGGGGTAAGCAACTATAATGTTATTACTATTGCATTTAATGATAGATAGTAAAAACAAAATACACAACACAATCTAATTTACTATTTGTCAATAAACAAATGAAAAAATATGGAAGAACAGTGTACTGTATATTAAAACCTTAATTTACACTATGGTGGATTTACATTATTATGGTGACACGTCTATGCTATTTTCAGACTAAAAGATGTTAGAGACAGTTAGCCAACCTCTATAGGAGTTAAACATGGCTCTGTATTACCTTGGCAAGGTATTTGATCTACAACTCTGCCATGAAATATTAAGTATTTCAGTAAAATGTATAATTACACCCTTCAAGAGTCAAGGGAGAAAATGTGTAACTTACAAGCTGTCACGATACAATTTACAAAAGTGGAGAGGAGGACTCAAGTGCAGTGAAGGGATGATTTATTAACAAAATAAAACAAAACACAAAGCAAACACCCACAAGGGGGAAAACACAATAAATGAAAGATATAACAACACTGAACAAGGAGAACCAATACTGACTAAGAACATGACAACCATCACAGGGAAACCGGGGTGACAAAAGACAAAGATCCGACAAAGACAGCAAACAAGAGGAGACTTAAAAAGGGAACAAATCAAGAGGGGACAGGTGGAACAACTCAAACACTAATCAGGTAACAAGGGGGAGGGATCAAACAATCACAACAGCACATGGCACAACATAACAAAACACCCATGTGCTAGCAAGACAGGACAGACATGTGACATAACCCCCTCCCTACGGAGCGGCTACCAGACGCTCCATCAGGCTAGGGCGGGGCAGGAAGGGACAAACCAGGGCGGGACGGGAGGGACAGACCAGGGCGGGACGGGAGGGACAGACCAGGGCGGGACGGGAGGGACAGACCAGGGCGGGACGGGAGGGACAGAGACATCAGGCGACCGGGGCGAAACGGAAAGTCCATAGGGAGGTGAGGGAGAAACACAGAGTTCATTGGGCGGTGAGGGAAAAACACAGAGTCCATCGGGCGGCCTGGGCGGTGAGGGAAACACACAGAGTCCATCGGGCGGCCTGGGCGGTGAGGGAAACACACAGAGTCCATCGGGCGGCCTGGGCGGTGAGGGAAACACACAGAGTCCATCGGGCGGCCAGGGCGGTGAAGACCCCTCGGGCGGCCCGGGCGGTGAAGACCCCTCGGGCGGCCAGGGCGGTGAAGACCCCTCGGGCGGCCAGGGCGGTGAAGACCCCTCGGGCGGCCAGGGCGGTGAAGACCCCGCCAGCGGAGCCCTGGCGCCAGGGCGGTGAAGACCCCTCGGGCGGCCAGGGCGGTGAAGACCCCTCGGGCGGCCAGGGCGGTGAAGACCCCTCGGGCGGCCAGGGCGGTGAAGACCCCTCGGGCGGCCAGGGCGGTGAAGACCCCTCGGGCGGCCAGGGCGGTGAAGACCCCTCGGGCGGCCAGGGCGGTGAAGCCCTCTCAGGACCAGACACCGGCTCGGGAACAGACACCGGCTCGGGAACAGACACTAAAACAGAAACAGTCACAAGGACAGACATAAACACAGACACTGGGTCCGGAACCGACATGAGCTCCAGCTCTGGGACGTGCCCTGGCTCTGCCTCCGGCTCAGGAACAAGCACTGGCTCAGGAACAGACATCAGAACAGAAGCAGACACAAGGACAGACAAAAACACAGACACAAACACAGGGTCCGGAACAGGCGTGGGCTCCGCCTCTGGAACAGGCGTGGGCTCCGCCTCTGGAACAGGCGTGGGCACCGCCTCTGGAACAGGCGTGGGCTCCGCCTCTGGAACAGGCGTGGGCTCCGCCTCTGGAACAGGCGTGGGCTCCGCCTCTGGAACAGGCGTGGGCTCCGCCTCTGGAACAGGCGTGGGCTCCGCCTCTGGAACAGGCGTGGGCTCCGGCTCTGGAACAGGCGTTGGCTCTGCCTCTGGAACCGGAACAGCAGAGACTGGCCTTTCCAAGATCCGAGCCAGACGCTCCAGATAATCCGTCAAAACCTTGGCGGCCACGCCAAAGGGGATCTCTGGCTCTGTCCCAGATTGAACAGACGGAATGTGATCAGTCTCTCGCTGGGCAGACGGGCATTTCCTCCTCCTCCGTCCGTGACGGCGAGAAGTAGGTCCTGAGCTGTCCCTCAATGGCCCAGGATCAAAGGGGCCCCTGGATGGAGCGTGGTGTTGAACCACTTCTCGACCCTCTCGTCCTCCCTTACAACCTCCCCGAGTCCCTCGAAAAATGCTCAGGCGAGTCCCCCGAAAATCTCTCCTCTCCTGCTCTGTGGCTGGGGAAGAGAATCTCGAAAACCCCCCGCTGTACCCAGGGTTAGGCGGAGTCCTTCTGTCACCATAGGTGGACGAAAATTGGGTTGACCCAAATGTGGCGATGGTATAATCCGGGCAATCCAAGTAATCATCGTCCATATAATTGTCATCCAGATTCGCCCAGTCAAACTCCTCGTCCTCCATGCTGCTGAGTCCTCAAGTGGTCGGATCTTTCTGTCACGATACAATTTACAAAAGTGGAGAGGAGGACTCAAGTGCAGTGAAGGGATGATTTATTAACAAAATAAAACAAAACACAAAGCAAACACCCACAAGGGGGAAAACACAATAAATGAAAGATATAACAACACTGAACAAGGAGAACCAATACTGACTGTAGCAACAATGAGAATGAACCAAACCCACTTGAAGCTTTTAGGTGAACTGTTCATACATAATCACACAAAGAGTTTTCACATTCCTGAATCAAATCACCAGACCCAGAGAACAAGCAACCGGAGAGACTTTTATTGTTTAACTAAAGGAAGAACGTTGCCAATGTTCTATAATTTTGAAAGACAGATCTGTTCAGAAATAGAACTGCTCAGGGCCCTAGCAAAGAGGTCATCTGACCCTGCACTAACAGACCCCGTCTTTCTTAAGGAACAAGGTCCCATGAGAAGATGAACAGAACAGACTTCAGCAGGGACCTTGCCGTGACCTCAGATTGGAATGTCTTTCTTAAACCCCAGAAACTTTACACACCAACACACTTTACATATCAAACCACATTAATTCTGCACATTCTGCAGAGAACAACTCAAACAGAACAATGCTCAGTGGACTCATAATCAAACATTGTTCCACTACCTAATCCTATATTCTAGCTATGTAGGTGTCTATTATACTAGAAAGCATACAAGTCATGCAAATGTTGTTACTTTAGATGGATGAATGAAAGTGTGTCTTGTTTGATATCAGTAAGATCATATATTCTTAATTCTTAAGATGGCTTGAGTGAAATCTGTGTAAAATGCTTTGTATGATTATAATAATCTATAATGTTTAAACTGTGATCTCTTGTTCTCTCTGCTTAGTGCCGGAAAACAAGCAGATCCCAGATGATTTATGATAAGTAGGAACTAGTCCACCTCCTAGAATGATGCCATTGTCTCATTGGTCAGAATTCTCCAAAAGAGGTTGGACTAACTTTAAGTTAAAGACCCGAACAAAGCAGAACGTTTCAGTTCAGTTCGGTTCAGAGAGCAGTTCAGTTTCGGCTCGGTTCAGTTCGGTTTTGAGTCGGTTCTGTGTTAAATTAAGTTTGTGCCTCTCTCTATGATCAAACAGCAAGAGAGTGTTCATGTTCGTACACTACATCGACCAGACCAAGTTAGACCAAGCCAGCAGACAAACCCATCAAGATCGGAGTTTAAACAGCTTCATTCAAGCCATCTCATCTCTTACTTTCATTTCTTCCTTTATTTTATTTTCTCGTTAAAAGTCTCGTTCTAAGTTAAGTTTTGCTGTAAAGTTCGTTTACACGTCTCTCCTGCAACGCACTTCGAACTGTAAAGACTCTTGTTCATCCATCCGCCAACACATCACGTGACCGGCGGTTCAGAAACTCCAGCCAGGCACTCCAAAGACAACCAGCCACGCGGACCCGGCCGGGAAACCCCTCTGACGAAGCACCTCAAATAGGGAATTCCCTGGCCTAAGCAACGCAAAGGACAAGCAAGTAACCTCCAGACTCTAGCTGAACTGGTGTTTTTTAATTTAAATTGAATAACCTGTCAAAGAAACGAAGGTTTCAATTAATGCTTGGTCGTTCGTTCAGGTTTATGTCTTACCAAGTGCATCTCACTCTGAAAACTCACTCTTTCTCTCTCTTCCTCTGCGCCTTGAATGAATGTGTGTGTGTGATTGGGTTTAGACATTAGTTTTATGTGTTTAGAATAGTTAATAAAGTCGTCCATATATTTGAAAAGATATTTGTCTTGTGTTTTGCTTACACATTTAATGTCTTGTACTGCCGATCTAAAGTTACCTTGCTAATACATAGTGTTTCACTATAAATTGGATAAATATCTGTTGCCAAGGTTAAAATTACGGCCCGTTCAAATGAACTCTAAACGAGTCATTTGCTCGGTTCCATAGTGATTCGGTCAATGATTCATTGCAAATCGATGCATCATTCCCTTTGAGCTAAATTGGCCTTCCGGCCCCCTTAAATACATTTTATGTATATTATTATTATGTAGGTTCGCTACATTATTTGGTGGAGAATGCGGGCAGTTCAATCTAAAGTGTAAGCATATTATCAAGATTTATCTTTTCATTTTGTTTCGGATTCGAGATCCGAACCTCTGAGAGTCTGTGTGTGACGCGCGCAGCGCGCGCCCCGTTTGAATGAATGCTGCTGCTGTTGTTGTCTGTGAGTGAAGCTCCCAGAGAAAGCTGAAAAGTCTAGTCTGCCGCCCTATTTGCTTTCTTGTTAACTGCAGTAAATAAGATATGAAACCTCGCACTACGATAAGGTAAGAATTGAGCGTGTTCCTCATTTCCAGAAATACCTCGTTAGAGCTATTCGATTTCTGCGTGTTCCAGAGTCTTTCAGGAAAGCTGTAACGTTGTGTGTGTGTGTTTATATCAGTTAGAGAACTGAACGAAATCAAACTGCAGTAATTAAAATAACCCTAACGTTATAAGGACTAATATTCTCCTCACAGAGCGATGAGCGTGTTCCTCATCTAAGCTAGTCATAAGCCTTATATTTATTTATCTGATTCAGTGCGTGTCCCACTGATCCCCGTGATAAACAGCGAGGCTTAACTAATCTTATCTGTTTGTGTCCGTTCAAATAATTCTCGTGTAACATTGCGCATGTCCGAGTGTAATTTGAATAGTGGTTATTTAAATTCGTTATCAAGTAAAGCTTGCCATTGAAACTGAACCAACAGTTATTGTTTTATGTGCCTAGATAAACTTGCACAGAGACGATCCGCCGAGGTCGTCCTAATTACATCTATTATAACGCAAAGCTGTCGCTTGCTTAAAGTTAATATCACTCTTGACAAACTGAGTGAAGCCCCACGTCGTAAAACCAGCTACGAGTGGTGTATCTTATTTGAACAGTGTGAAATGCGCCGACATTTCCCGTAATAGGATCGATTGTTACTGCATGTTCTGTGGACATTGTTGAAATGCTCCCATATTGCATGGAACTGTAACAAACTGTTTTCCAACTGTCTGCAATTCCCGGTTCGCCCACTAGCGTTCGCTTGGTCGCTATAGTTACGATCGTGACACGGAAGTCTTGGCCAAACGTTTCCGGGTGAACTTTGACCCAACCCTCGATGTAAACAAGCGCTAAGCTAGGCAGTAGCCTTGCACGGAGGCCTGTGCTAAAGCCTTTAGCATCAGTCACTGTTATCAATATGAGCCAATACTACAGTGTCTGTTGGAAAAACGTTAAAGTGATTTAACCGTTTAGACACCTCGACCTTTACAACTGTTGATCCTGTCTTCTTTTCCTTTTACCTCTCTCTTTTACTTTACCTATATTTTACTGGAAAAGGAAATATTGGTTTACAATTATTAATTACTTTACCTGCATGTTACTTGAAAAAGAAAATGCTGGTTAACTATTATTAATTGTCAATTTTGAATTTGATTTTAAAGAAAGGGTAATATTGGTTTACAATTATTAATTACTTTACCTGCATTTTACTTGAAAAAGAAAATGCTGGTTTACTATTATTAATTGTCAATTTTGAATTTGATTTTGAAGAAAAGGAAATATTAAAATAAAATTGAAATTCTATTTTTCTAGACAGGTCATTTCTAATGATTTCTAGATTTATTTTTAATAATTCTGATTTCATAATTTTCATAATTTCTAAATTTCTCGTTGAGATCTAATCACTTTAGGTGAATAGGTCTTGAACTCTGAAAGTTAAAATTTGAAAGTTGTTATTACTATTACAAAAATAGTGTTAGACTCAGATTTGCTCATTATTGTCATTGCGTTTTATCCTTTCGTCCTGTTGGTTATAAACTTAACCACTATATTTGTTCTGATTAATTAATTTTCGGGAAGCTTCAATAGGGGACATTACCATCTCCATACGAGTTTCAAATAAACCAGAGACAATCGTCTTTTACCAAAGTTTATTTGTGTGTTTAGTTGTTCCTCAACTATCAATTCTATACTCGTGGTAGACGTAAAGGTAGCGGGATCCAACCTCCTTGCTTCACTTCTTCCTCATCACGTCTTTCCTGTTCTGTCCTGTTTTATTCCATCTTATTCTTCACATTTGTAGGAACAAACCTGGAAGAACCACCAATCGACTCTAAAAGAGACAAATATAATCTGTCCCAACAAACAGATTATTAGATATTTGATTTTTAATCAAACCCTCTTGTGTTCTTCATACTCTCCCTGCATTTGAAACGCAATTTAAACTTTGACATCTTATCCAAGATCAAGTAACAGAGACAAGTGCCGAGCAAACTCCGCCTTCACAGCATCCCTGCTGTAAACCCTGCTGTAAGCGGTCGAACTGAAGGTGTGTGTGTCAATCCTGTCAAACTCAGAGAAGAGGTATCAACATCATTATTGTATTATTTTTCCTCGCAAACATAAGCAATAATATTGTTTACCTTTCTGGAAACAGATTTTCATTGATAAAAAACATTTATGAGAAATTAATACTTCCCCTAGTTACTAATTTTCTTTTGTTTTTTCCCTCATTGAAATTGGTTGTTAACTTTTCTCTCTTTTTCCCTTACTCAGTTGAGCGACTAAGTCCTCACACCACGAGTTGAAACCAGCTTTTCATTGATAGAAAATATTTATAAAAATATTTCTCCCATTGAAAAAAAAGGTTTCTTTCCATTGAGATTTGTTTAACCTTTTTCTTATTCTTTCCTTTACCCAGTTGAGTGACGAGATCTTCGCATCACTAGCCTCACTGTGTACCCTTAGACCAACACTTAGTCATCACAACACTTCACTATTGATGTACAATTACTGAAACGACACTTAGCCGTTCAACCACATATAGGCTTATACACACAGATCTGTGTCAGTCTCTTCACCAAGCGTGCCAACATGTCGTGGACGACAAACCCCACTGCCCAACGGGAAGACGTGGACGCCTGGCTCAGAGGCATTACAGACTGCCTCACACCAAAGACAATTGAACTGTTATTATTTTTAATAATAATCATAATTCTGAGAAGATTCCTGACACATGATTCAAGCCAGAACCACAACCACGTGGAACTAACCAAGATAACCTGTTCCTTAAGTAATGCCTTCACAGCCCAGCTAAACCTAAGCCACCAGCACGTCACCCACCTACAGGAGGAGCTGACACGTGCCCAGAACCGCATAGACAAGCTGGAAGTGAAAGTCCAGGATGACTCCAAGACCACCGAGTTCCTGAGAGAGCTGATGCACACTCAACACTGCAAAGACCAGCTCAAAGGTAAAGCTCAAGACAAACTCAAAGTGTCTGACGAAGCGGAGCAAGAAACAAAGACACAAGTTGACAAGCTCCAAGAAGCCCTTGCAGTCACTGAACGTGACAAACAAGAGTCAAAGACTGTCCAGAAACACCTGGTGAACCAACTCCAGGCTGTTGAACATCAGCTAGAGAAAGCCAAAGCTGACATTGAAAGTAAGAACTCTAAAATCACTGCTCTGGAAGACCACCTGCAAAGGTGCAGCGTTGAACTGGACCACCTGATCCAACAGCGAGACGCCGCCAATGACGAGCTCTACGCGGTCAGAGATGAACTCCAGCACATTTTCCAACAGAAACCAGAGCCAAGAAGGGAGAGACCTCCCTCAGCATCACCCCTGCTGAGCAGAACAGAGTCCTCCATCCAAGAACTGGCATACAGTGACAGAAGTGAATGGCCACAACCCAAAATGTCACCGGCCTTCACCACAGAACTGTTCACTGCCAACAAACGAAGAGAGCTCATCCAGGCAGACTCCAAAGCTGCACACGGGATGACCATTAAAGACCTCAACCAGCTGGTTAAGAATATCACTCAGTTCAACCCGAACTCCACAGAGGGTCCCGACATCCAGGCCTACCTCCGAGATATCGACTTCCACCTCGAGGTGAGACCCCATATGACTGACAGAGACATGTTTTACCTCCTCAGATCCACATCCAGTCCAGAGGTACGAAGCTTCCTAGACCGACAACCTGCTAATGTCATGTCAAACTACCAGCTACTACATGAGACACTGATTAAAGAATTTACAGGTCCAGAGTCAGAACACGGTGTGTTAATCGCCTTGGAAACCAAACAATGTCGACGAGAGTCTCCCCAAGCCTATTACCGTCGCTTTCGACAAGCCTATTTAGGTGCACATAACAAACCTGAACTTGAAGAGGATGTGAACTTCAAAACCCTCTTCCTGAGAAACCTGCACCCTGGTTTGAGTCATCATCTTGGCATCATGGCCTGCCCAGGCACAATGAAAATTCAGGAGCTACGTGACCTGACACACAAGGCCTACATCAAACAAAAGATGTCCTCCAAGAAAGGTTTGAAAACATCCACAGTGTCAAACTCCATCAGCCAAGACACAAGCCTTGCACTGGAAGACACCCAGTGGCATGACAACACCACAGTCCTTCGTAAGGAGCACAGAGAACGTGACTCCCATGCCGATGACAGCTACCACTCCAACCACATGGAAAAGTCATGGGACCCACCAGAAGGAAACAACTGGAATCAACGAGTGCATCCAAAAGCATTCTATGTGGGTAAGCGACAACGAAACCCACCTCCGCACCACTCAGCCAAACACCCCACTGAGTGTGCCCAAGAACACGACAGTCTCCCCGCAGAAGACATGGAGCAACTACGGAGGCAACTGCACGTGCTCATCAAAGACAAGCTGAACACAGAAGACCAGTGATCACCTTGTACACCTTCCTGAGACGACCACCTGTTCAACAACAACCCAGAACAAAGTGGTCTCTCACAGTCAACCACTGACAAACACCCCGAGGTACCAGAAAACACCATCCTGGTTACCCATCACACCCCAAGCTCCAAACTCAAGAACCATGTGTGTGCTACAGCAACGACAGTAAGCACAGAAGGTCAGAAAGTCTGTCACAACCAGAAGGCATCACAAGAGGAAGGCAACAAAGGAGACCACGTTTTGCACTACAGCTTCACGCATCCATGCCAAACCATCTCCCAATGTCTGCCAGAGAACTTCCTGCCTTACTGGACTGACCCCCAGCAGATCACAGAAGATCCCTTTCCAAGGCAAAGATGCAACAAGCCCATCAAAGCTTAACCATCAAGCAAAAGGGGGGAGCAAAACAGACTGAGACAGATCTGACATACATACAGTATACATGCAGTACCTGCACTACACTACACTGTACCACTAACATACACAAGTTAAACACAGCTACCATGAAAAACATCCAACAAACATGTTCTTCCCACAGGTAGACACTGAAATCGCAACACTGACTTAATTATCCTTTCCATAGGAAACATGTAGCAATACACCCAACAAGTGTAACCCTCTCATTACATTGTGACACCTGACACTGCACAACAGTAGCCATACAGGAGTCACTCAACTGCTTTGTTTTGTTTTACCTCTTCCCTTTCTTCTTCTTTTATTAGGTAAAATCCCTGTTACCCCCTAAGGGTCAAGGTTACCATATAAAGATTGACGCACCACGCCTGATGTTTGCAAGTCACCTTAAAACGAATGTTAGCCTAGAGAACTCTCTGCATCATTCGAATCAAAATGTGAAAGGTAAATTGGTCTAAACCTAGAACAATTTAGAAGAGAATAAAACAAACAAATCAAATTTAGTCACAAAGTTGATCAATCACCGTTTTAAAACAAACTAGAATAACGGTCCTAAAATTGAACTAAACTTTTTCCACATGATTGACTATATTGAGAGAGTGAACCTGTTTAGGCCTAGATAATCTAATGCCCTGCACCAGTAAAGGGACCAGTCATGGAGGTGTTTGCCTTGTTGTTTGCTGCGTGTGTTTGCTTCCTCTACCCATTTCTCCAGCGTTCACCGATGTCTTCTTCTCAACACATCGTCAAACGAAGGGGGGATATGTAGCAACAATGAGAATGAACCAAACCCACTTGAAGCTTTTAGGTGAACTGTTCATACATAATCACACAAAGAGTTTTCACATTCCTGAATCAAATCACCAGACCCAGAGAACAAGCAACCGGAGAGACTTTTATTGTTTAACTAAAGGAAGAACGTTGCCAATGTTCTATAATTTTGAAAGACAGATCTGTTCAGAAATAGAACTGCTCAGGGCCCTAGCAAAGAGGTCATCTGACCCTGCACTAACAGACCCCGTCTTTCTTAAGGAACAAGGTCCCATGAGAAGATGAACAGAACAGACTTCAGCAGGGACCTTGCCGTGACCTCAGATTGGAATGTCTTTCTTAAACCCCAGAAACTTTACACACCAACACACTTTACATATCAAACCACATTAATTCTGCACATTCTGCAGAGAACAACTCAAACAGAACAATGCTCAGTGGACTCATAATCAAACATTGTTCCACTACCTAATCCTATATTCTAGCTATGTAGGTGTCTATTATACTAGAAAGCATACAAGTCATGCAAATGTTGTTACTTTAGATGGATGAATGAAAGTGTGTCTTGTTTGATATCAGTAAGATCATATATTCTTAATTCTTAAGATGGCTTGAGTGAAATCTGTGTAAAATGCTTTGTATGATTATAATAATCTATAATGTTTAAACTGTGATCTCTTGTTCTCTCTGCTTAGTGCCGGAAAACAAGCAGATCCCAGATGATTTATGATAAGTAGGAACTAGTCCACCTCCTAGAATGATGCCATTGTCTCATTGGTCAGAATTCTCCAAAAGAGGTTGGACTAACTTTAAGTTAAAGACCCGAACAAAGCAGAACGTTTCAGTTCAGTTCGGTTCAGAGAGCAGTTCAGTTTCGGCTCGGTTCAGTTCGGTTTTGAGTCGGTTCTGTGTTAAATTAAGTTTGTGCCTCTCTCTATGATCAAACAGCAAGAGAGTGTTCATGTTCGTACACTACATCGACCAGACCAAGTTAGACCAAGCCAGCAGACAAACCCATCAAGATCGGAGTTTAAACAGCTTCATTCAAGCCATCTCATCTCTTACTTTCATTTCTTCCTTTATTTTATTTTCTCGTTAAAAGTCTCGTTCTAAGTTAAGTTTTGCTATAAAGTTCGTTTACACGTCTCTCCTGCAACGCACTTCGAACTGTAAAGACTCTTGTTCATCCATCCGCCAACACATCACGTGACCGGCGGTTCAGAAACTCCAGCCAGGCACTCCAAAGACAACCAGCCACGCGGACCCGGCCGGGAAACCCCTCTGACGAAGCACCTCAAATAGGGAATTCCCTGGCCTAAGCAACGCAAAGGACAAGCAAGTAACCTCCAGACTCTAGCTGAACTGGTGTTTTTTAATTTAAATTGAATAACCTGTCAAAGAAACGAAGGTTTCAATTAATGCTTGGTGGTTCGTTCAGGTTTATGTCTTACCAAGTGCATCTCACTCTGAAAACTCACTCTTTCTCTCTCTTCCTCTGCGCCTTGAATGAATGTGTGTGTGTGATTGGGTTTAGACATTAGTTTTATGTGTTTAGAATAGTTAATAAAGTCGTCCATATATTTGAAAAGATATTTGTCTTGTGTTTTGCTTACACATTTAATGTCTTGTACTGCCGATCTAAAGTTACCTTGCTAATAAATAGTGTTTCACTATAAATTGGATAAATATCTGTTGCCAAGGTTAAAATTACGGCCCGTTCAAATGAACTCTAAACGAGTCATTTGCTCGGTTCCATAGTGATTCGGTCAATGATTCATTGCAAATCGATGCATCATTCCCTTTGAGCTAAATTGGCCTTCCGGCCCCCTTAAATACATTTTATGTATATTATTATTATGTAGGTTCGCTACATGACTAAGAACATGACAACCATCACAGGGAAACCGGGGTGACAAAAGACAAAGATCCGACAAAGACAGCAAACAAGAGGAGACTTAAAAAGGGAACAAATCAAGAGGGGACAGGTGGAACAACTCAAACACTAATCAGGTAACAAGGGGGAGGGATCAAACAATCACAACAGCACATGGCACAACATAACAAAACACCCATGTGCTAGCAAGACAGGACAGACATGTGACACAAGCAGCATAGAAAGAGTTTAAAGTCAAGTCAAGTCACCTTTATTTATATAGCGCTTTTTACAATACAAATTTTTTCAAAGCAGCTTCACAGAGATAACAGGAAAACAATGTTGTAATAGTATTGTTAAATTCAAAATTAAATGTTAAATGTCCCCGACTAAGCAAGCCAAAAGCCAATGGCGACAAAGGCGAAGAGAGGCGAAAAAGGCGACAGTGGCAAGGAACCAAAACTCCATCAGGTGACAGAATGGAGAAAAAAACATTGGGAGAACGCAGGCTCAGTCGGGGGGCCAGTTCTCATTTGGCCAACGAACGAACAGTGTATTATTATGATTTAGGCAGCATAATGTCAGGAGTCAGATGTGATCAGAACTTTCATGAACCCTATTGACCTTTCTATTAGCATAAGCTGCAATGTGATATGTATTAATGTTGGAAATTTAATTTAGATTGACATATAGTAACAAATGTAGAACTTCATTTTCTTAATAATGTAGAACAAGTTTATTAATTTGCTCAATAGTTAATAACATCTAAAAAATATTAATACACGCTGATTTTATTACATCTCCTTTTTTTTCTTTTTAAGGACATTTGTATTAGAATATTGCAGGCTATGGTTGTGAGAAAAATGGAAAAAGTAAAACAATTGGATTGACCAAAATAAATTATTATTTAATTAATTATTTAATTAATTAATCTGCAACAGATGTATTGTTTTGCTCAAACAGAATATTGCCAAGGTCATGGGTTTGATTTATAATATAGACTATACATTCAGTGAAATGTTGATTTGGATTAAAGCAGCAAATGTAAATGACAACTGTCCCTGGTCTGTTTGACTGGTGTGTGCTGGTGTGTGCTAGTGTGTACAACTTAGGGGGCTTTTACACTGGGCTCGTTTGCTGTGGTCCGAGCCCGAGCGCGTTTGTTCCCCGCGCTCCCCGCAGCGTTGGTCTGGTTTTACACTCAACTTGATTCTATCGAACCCTGGTGCGTTTGCGTGCATATTACGTCATCGCAAACGTGCAGGCGCATGATAGAAAACAGAACACGGGTCACTATTGTGGTTTTTAACTGTTATTATGCGCAGTTGAGTGAACAACACAGGTTTACTGTGCGTGTGTCACATATAAGACGGACTTCTGCTGCTTGCAAACGGACTCTTTTGAGGAGACAGTGGATTTCCAAATTTGTTGCCCTGATTCCACGCGCAATGCACGAATACACTGCAGGCTCACTCTCGCTCGTATCCAAGGTAAATCATCAACACTATCATCCCTTACAAGTGTTTTATTTAACTGAATACATCACAATAAGCTAAAACGCATGCGCAGGTTAATTTACTTCCTGAACAAGTGCGAACCCGAGTCTGTGTTGCTTTCACATACACGTGAACCGCGGCACTTTTTTTTTGCTCCCAAACTCAGACCACCTCCTCCAGGTAGTCTTGGGTTCGGTACTCCAGTGCGCACCCGGGTCCCATGACAACGTTCACATTAGCGATTTTTCATGCGAACCATGCCCCGTTCCGTACTAAACTGCCAGTGTGAAAGCCTACTAAGAGTAAATTTTACAAGAAAATACAATTTCAGTTCCCTTTCAGTCGCTCATTTCAACTTTACGTCGACGTGACGATGTAATTGGGATCGCCTTGAGAGACTAATCTACTTCGAGTGAATTAAAACAAGCCAATCCACATTGGCATGCGATAATTGCATCAGCTGCTCTGCTTGCAGCGCGAGCATATAATGAGCAGCAGGTGCGTCGCATATTTGTCGGAGCCGAGCAGTTGTACTGTTTCTGCTCTACAATCTTCTGACTAGGGCTGCAACAACTAATCGATAAAATCGACAATAATCGATTATGAAAATTGTTGTCAACGAATGTCATTATCGATTAGTTGGTCTGCTCACGTCACGGGGAGAGTTTACTGGTGATTGGTTGAAACAGGCCAATCATGATGCTCTCTGTCTTACAGGCGCTTCTTGAAGCACACACCGAATGGTTTCTCTCCCTCCGCCGCTCTGCCGTGCGTGCGCGCTACACGGTTTGGAGCAGTCTCTTCTGTCTCGCATGCGTGCTCTTGCTCGCGTGCTCTAGATTACGGGAGATTTGAACTAATTTGCGGGCATCAGTGCCACTATCAATATGCGGGAGACTCCTGGAACTTCCGGGAGACTTGGGATGTCTGAATTTTGTCTTGAGCATCAGGTTGCGCAATCAGTTCGCTCGCAACATAAGTGATGGATTAAAATAGTGCTACCGCAGAAATAGGTTAAATTAAAATGGTTGCACTAAATATAAAGGCAGTTAATAACAGCAGCAGTAAAATATTGTTTTTTAGTCACTGTAGTCAGTGGTTTTTAGAGAATGCTTGTGCACTAATGCATAATTTTTCCTGTCCTTTTACTCAAGCCTGCTAGCTTGCTGCGTACCTCCATTCCGTAAACTATTAAGTTTTAATTATTTTTCAAACGTGATCTACTGCGGCTCTACTACGTTCACACGCTGTTTTTTTATCAATAAAAAGGCTATATTTATTTATATAAGGCTGAGGGCTATATTTATTTTATCAATACATCCTTATAATTCATTTAATTTTAAATAAAAATTAAATGAATTATATATTTTAAATGTTTTTAGTTTATATCTTCACATTTCAACATGTCTGTGTAAATTTGTTTTAAAGGGTCATGAAACCCCCCTCTTTCAGCTCAAGTCTAGCTCACAATCTTTTTGAAAAATGCAACTGAAATGGGCGTGGATGGCTGTGAGAAGAGGGGAGGGAGTGAGTGTGGTATGGCCATCACTGTCATCGACAATATCCCATGAATATCGTAAGTTATGAATATAACTGTGGATCTGTGAGACCGAAGGATGATAGGATGATAACCTTCGTTCCGCCTTCTCTCGAGACCTTATGTAAACAAAGTCATGCCCATGACCCCGAAAGCAGAACGTCACGCACTATAAAAGGTGAGTTAAACTTCCGGCTCGTTCTCTTACCTTGAACGCCCTAGTGTTTAGTGTTCCGAGCGACAAGGCTAGTGACGGTCATCCTTCTGTCTCACAGATCCACAGTTATATTCATAACTTACGATCTGTTTCGACCTCACTCTGACCGTCACTACGGTCTAATAGGATGACTCATGTCAACAGGGTTGCGAGGAACTACAGACTCTGAACTATCCAAACCTCGCTGGGCTACCGACATCAAAACTGCAGTGCTGACAGGCGCTGTGCTAGTTACGTCAACTCTGTAAAATTTTGAAAATGTACATGGTGTAGACCATGATTCTGCAGCACAAATCTCCCCCACTGAAACTCCTTTTAGTGCAGAAGTAGATACACTTCTGGTTGAGTGGGCCCGTATTCCCATAGGAACTGGTAACCCACTTCCTGTATAAGCCTGGGAAATAACCTCAACCAACCAATGTGATAAACGTTGCTTAGAAAGTGGACACCCTAGTTTGGCCCTCCCATAGCAAACAAAAAGCTGAGAATGAGATTTCATCAAGGTCTGAGTAAAATTAACATACGTGCGTAATGCCCTTACTGCACAAAGGGTGAGCAAATTCTGCTGATCTGCCTGTGAAGGGGTTGAAATTGAACTACCTCCAGAACTTGATTTCTGAACTGAGAATTAAGTACTTTTGGTAAAAAGGCAGGGTTGGGCCAGAGCGTCACCCCTGTGCCATTCAGCCTCCAATGTAAACAATCCTCACTAATAGATAGCGCACACAATTCTCTTACCCTTTTAGCAGAGCATATAGCCAAGAGAAAAGCTGTCTTGAGAGACCAAGCTTTAAAATCTGCATCTGCCATAGGCTCGTATGGGGGCTTAGTGAGAGAGTCTAGCACAAAAGGCAAATCCCAATTGTGTACCCGCAAAGTGCGATTTGGACATAAGCGACCAGCTCCCTTCAGGAACTGACCTACCAAGGGATGTGGGCCTAATGGCTGGCCATCCACTCCACGATGAGATGCTGAAATAGATGAAAAATAAATCCTGATTGTACTGGCTGCTTTGCCCTGATCCAGTTGAGCCTGCAGGAATCTAAGGACAAGTGGCACAGAGCAGGTTATTGGATCAACATTCAAGCCTAAACACCACTCTGAAAAAATTCTCCACTTTATGGAGTAATTAGCCCAAGTAGATTTTTTATTTATTTATTTGTTTATTTGAAAAGGGACAATGTACATTGATCAACATTCAGAACAAATGTAAGCGTACCCGAGTTAGCCACAGGCTAGTTTTCATTGGCAGTCCCCTTGCCAGATGTTATTCGGTATCCTAAAACTGTTATATTACAATACAATTATTTATACAATAAATACAAAGTAAAAAAATTAGACTGTGTTAAAATCACAAATAATCGAGTAGACAAGATGAGCAGATAAAAGATAAAAATAATAAAAAAAGAAAAAATCAGATGGTAATAGATGATACAGTTATTGTTGATAGATGGGACCAGCGTCAGTGATAACAGTGTTGATTTTCAATAAGCCATTTCTTAACATTAATCTTAAATGATTAGTAAGATGGGGACTATCTAATTAATGGTGGTACTGAGTTCCATTGATGTGATGCTGTAAATGAAAAGACGGCCTGACTGTATGTGGTTTTTTTGAGTGGGATTGTGCAGTCCCTTCTAGTTGCACCTCTTGTAACTCTGTTTGCATTCAATTTAAAATTAATAAGGCCAAACAGAGGAGGAGGAGCTAAACTGTGCATGATCTTATAAACTAAGCAGACATTTCTGTATTTTATGAGGTTTTCCCAACTAAGCAGATTATACTTCTTTAGGATATGGCAATGATGGTAACGAAATGGCATTTTATCTAGAATTTTAAGTGCTTGTTTGTATAAGGATTTCAGTGGTTTTAAGGTTGTAGAGTGTGTGTTGGACCAACTTATCAAACAGTAGGTGATGTGGGAGAGAACCAATGAGTGGAAGTATACCTTAGCTGCCTCAGTTGATAGGAGGTTTCTGATATACCTGAAATTAGCCAAACTGAACTTTACTTTATTACAGATCCTCTTTATGTGGGTTTTGAAGGCTAGATTAGAGTCTAAGTGCAGTCCTAAATACTTGTATTCTGAGACAATTTTTAATCTGTGTCCTGCAAAGGAGATGTCTTGTTCTGCGTCTATGTGGGAGCCTTTGGAAAGAAACATACAAACTGTTTTTGAAACATTCAGTTGCAAACAACATTGATTAAGCCAAGATGTGACTTTCACTAAAACCTCTGTTAGTTTGATTGCAACCTCTGCAGCAGTCTTACCATGAGTAAAAATAACTGTATCATCGGCATACATTATAATATCACAATTTTCACATATAACAGGTAGATCATTAATGTATATGCTAAAGTGGGTTGGACCAAGTATGGAGCCCTGCGGGACCCCGGTTGAAAGACTTACGGGGTTCGATTTATAGTTACCAATTTAAACATTTTGAGAGCGGAGTGAGAGATAGGATTTGATAAGATTGACCAACTCTGAAGAAAAATTTAATTTCAATAATTTATTCAATAAGATGTTATGATTAACCATGTCAAATGCTTTCTTTAAGTCAAGGAACACTGCCCCTACAACCCCGCCTTTATCCAGTGATGCCTTAAAGCTAGGGTATACGATTTCAAAGATTGTTCATTATTAATATCCTCGTTTAGATGATGGTTATGGTTCTATAGTACAATCCTAACAATATGAATAGAAAAAAGAATGAAAAAAATCCATTCACTCTATTGGGTGTACAGCTGCAGAGAAGTTGACCAATGTAAGCTGTCCGGCCGGACAGCTTACATTGGTCAACTGCCCTCATCCAATCACCAGCTCCACTTGAAACTCCGCCTTGCGTTCGCGTCTCCAACCCAACCGCACTCGACCCCGCCCCCATCCTTGCGCGAGCAAGCAGCTGACAGTATGGTAGCTAGCTAAGTAGCGTCAGATTAGCAATGGATAAAAATATAAACGACAGCAGCAAGCGGCCCCTGCTTGCCCCGCCTGTAAAGTTTGGACGAAAGAGAAAGTCTGTAGAGGAAAGAGCAGAGATTTAAAAAAAAAATGTAAAGAACGACGGACTCTAAGTAGGATAAATATAGGTCCACTATTGACCGTTGGAGGAAGCTTCAGGGTGATCTGGGACTGAAAACCGACGCTGACAAGATGACATTTTGAGCAGGTAAACATTTATTTATACTTTCATGGTGTGACGTGTTAAATAAATGGCTTTTTATCAGTCTGACAACATGCTCATGCTGCCGGTCGGCATTGGAATGCTAGTCGCTTAGCATCGCCTATCACGGGTCAAAGTAATTATATTTCTTGAAGTGCTTGAATATATTTCAGTAACGTTACCTAGCGGGTTTCTGTTCGAGCCGATCGGAATTTGAGCAAGATGCACTGTGTGCTGCAATAACAATTACTCAAAACCTTAGCAATACTAGTAGTATTATAGGCTACTATGGTGGTGGGGAGTTTAGAACATTTCATGTGTTGCTAATCTTGCGTTGGCGTGAACTCAAACGTGACATTGAATTGTTGATGAAGCAACTAAGTTCAAGTGTCGAAAGGCAATTTTAAATATGATGTGTCATTAGCGAGGTCATTAGATTGATTTATTGTTTACTACCGGTGATCATAGCTTGACTGAGTGACGTTGTTCAGTTCGTTTCCCGGTGGGAGGGATCAGGTAGCACAGAGGGGAGGGGTGTGTGTGTGGAGGGGCGGGATGAGTTTTTTAAAACTTCCCAACCGTCTCAGGCTTTCTCGACCGATTTTGAACATCGTATACTATAGCTTTAACTTTTTCTATGAAGTAACATGTAGCTGTTTCCGTCGAGTAATTAGCCCTGAATCCAAATTGCATTAGATGCAGTGGAAAGGAACTATTGTTGAGATAGTCAATGATTTGTTTGTTAATCAGTTTTTCAGATATTTTCGATACTATAGGTACAACACTGATGGGCCTGTAGTTGGAAGTCAGTAGAGGATCACAGCCTTTGAATATAGGGGTCACGACATCAGGCTTCCATGAATTAGGAAACCTTCCTTGAGCCAGTGAAATATTGATTATGTGTGTTAGTGGGGTAACTATTGAAGAATTAATCTCTTTCAGCATAAGTGTATCCATACCATAGACATCCTTAGCCCTTGAGGATTTGAGAGATGTGACTACTTTTACAACCTCATCCTCTGATACTGGTTTTAGTGTTAATGCTGGCTCCCTAATATTAGCTGCAAGTGCATTATTTTGTTGTACTGCAAAACATTGGGCAATACTATCTACTGACTCAACAACGTATTGATTAAAGGCCTGTGCCACATCAGTCGGACTCTTCAAAATTGTGTCATTTGCTTTTAGTACAATTGTCTTAGTTATACTAATGTTTTGACCGGTTAATTTTTTAATCTGACTCCATATGGCTTTTGAGTTACCATTTGAATTTTTCAGCAATTATAATAAAAACGTCAGCCTTTGCTTTTCTCAGTTCTCTAGTTACTGTGTTTCTTAGCCTAACGAAGTTATACCTATCAATGGACATCTTTGATTTTATGGATATTTTTAAAGCATTGTCCCGCTCCTTCATTAATTTTAGCACTTTCTCATTCATCCAGGGAAGACTCTGTTTCTTGTTTTTACATTTAATTCTAATTGAAAATTCGTGGATTGTAGATTGCAATTTTTCTGTAAAGATTTGACTGGTCATTTCTAAATCATTTTCAGGAAGTAACTCATCCCATTTTTTTATTTTTATGGCTGCCTTGAAGTCATCTTGTTTGTTTTTCGGTATGCCAAAGAATTCCTTATTGCCAGCGTTTGTAACCCACCTGCCAGTGAGTTTTCTTGATATAAGCACCATATTATTAGCCTGACTACGTCAGACTTCCTACTTCCGCTAATTTCATTTCGCTCCTGTAGTCAGTCTGAGATAGCAGCCTATCTTTCTGTTTTCCACCGGCCTGAAAACAGCCGGGCCAATCAACGAACAAAAGGCGGGCTGAGAGCCGTGACGTAGTCGCTAAGCGCCGAGTTTAAGAGTTAGGTCAGAGAAATCGAAAACGACCGCGGATAGGGAGACGCGGATGCAATTCGCTCTGTTGTGGAGAATATTCCCGGCATTAGCAAACTGAAGCCCCAAGAAGAAGAGTGTGTATTAAACATTTTGAATGGAGGTGATGTTGTGGCCCTACTCCCTTTGGGAAAAGTTTAATTTATCAACTATTACCGATCGTCAGCGAGAAACTGGGGAGCCTTTTGACAGGTCAGTGTCTCCTTTCTTTTCCAGGTCTTAAATACCGTAAAACTTCAAATAATAGCCTAGGCTTTTATTTGGCCAAATCGTCGTACTGCACCGGCTTGTATTTGAGACAGGTGTCTATATGAGACAGGCCTTTATAATTTAGTGTTGAGATGTTGTTCATTGAGATGTTGTTCCTAGAGTCTCTAATCTCTAAAAATCTCCAAATGCTTACGTGAAACTGCGGTCTTCCGATCTTTTACTATCTTGTCGATTGATTTTGATTAATATTTGCGAGGGAGAGAGAGCAAGATAGCGCTCGTGTTGTTTGAAGACCTGAGAGTGCGCGCGCGGCTCTCTCTCTCTCTCTCTCTCTCTCTCTCTCTCTCTGCTCGTTTGCGCCCTGTCAAAGCGCAGCAGTCATTCTATTAGATCACTCACCGATCAAAAAAGTCGTTCACAGCCATGTTCACTCCGGTATTTCGCTCGCATCATCAAGTGTTTACAGCAGGTGGAAGTTCGATCATAGATTTGAGTTCGATGCATGATGTCTGTGGTTCGATGCGGCTGTGTCAGCGCCAGGGTGGGAATTATACCGCGGCCACGCAGCCATGGCCGCCGTTGCCCTACACTTTGGCCTTCATGCCCCATGAAAAAAAAGTCATCGTACGGCCACAGTGGCCTGTGTGCCCTGGCCCTGTCCAAGTTCCATGTATAAAGCGCCAGTGCGGCATAGTGGGCCACCCAAGTAGTCTCTGAACTTCAATTAGTTCGTGGATTCGCGCAGGTGCAGTTTCATAACCGTTGCCAGTGCGTCGGCGCACTTTTTTTCCCCATCGCGTTCCCATTCATAAAAATCTCATGCTGCGACTGTCAGTCATTCTCCATTCAGCATCAAACAGCGCGTCGCGTTCGGTCACAACACAGTCAACGATGAAACTCTCTCCGAGATGATTCAATGTTAATATTATTATACTTGATCTGTAGATAAAGCTCTATGGTTTTGCATAAAATGACTTTCTTGCTGGATTTTATTGCTGTAACTTAATGATGTTACTTTCTACCGTGTCCGTATGTCTGTTAGATCACAGCACTGGAGAGCACTATAATTGTTCTTCACGCGCACAGTAACTGAAATTTAAAACTGTTAAAAGAAAAGGCTCAATAAACGATTGTATGGATAGATACTGTATAATACATTACTACGCATCAATATGTCTTTCCTTTGTGCTTTGAGCTTTTCAATGCGCGGACTCGACGACGGGCTGCGCGCTGTGACTGTGTGTTGTTTCAAGCGCATCATTCTGCGCTCGGGATGCGCATACGCGCTTTGTACCGCACTGGATTGGATCCTTTCATAATCATATAATACTTTTGCGCAATAAAAGATTCTTAATAGCCTTTTTTGTTCTGTCCTATCTATCATATATTGCTGCCTCATTAAACAGCTGTGATATACATTTAAAAAATGTCTTAATTTTATAGTAGCCTAGACTATAAAATAATTGATCTTTCTGATTTTTATCTTGTTTTTCATGAATGTATTTTACAACAATACAAAGAGCAAAGTGTAACGTTTTACCAGATTTAGTGCTACACTTATTGTCTCTTATTTGTTCCCCACTAAATAATGTTTTTTTTTTTCACTAAATGTTCAGATTTGATAAAATTATTGTACACTTGTGATTTTTCTAGACTAAATTTTACTGCTGAGTTATCCACTAATCTACTGTAGTTTTTGTCATAGATTATGATCATATTTTTTTTATTTGTTGTTTTTCTTTATAATGAAGTTGTCTGTATTAAGTAGATTGTGTTTAACACACAAAAGAGTGATTATCAGTTCAACACAGTTATAGAAATTCTATTCTATTCTATTTTAAAAAAAAATTAACTGTGCTGGTATGCAAAAAAAATGCATCTAAAAATGCATCAGATTGATGCTTTAAAATATGGAATATATAAAATTTTCTTATGGGGGAGCATGCCCCCCAGACCCCCCTAGAGGAGTAATATCCTTCTCACCTTTTTCACCCCTGAACCGTTTTCATGCCTGATTATACATAAAATATTATATTTTCTGTCTGATTTTTTTTTAACTGAAGCCAAATCAGATCACAGAAGGTAAAAAATGTTGTTGTTTTTTTTATTAAAAAAAGTCATAATCCATGTCTTATTCCAAATTAGGATGTTATGGTATCAATCTGAATGGGAAAACCATCGAATTGTACTCAATGGCCTTTGTGCCCTGTCATGTGGCCTTGGTGCCCCTAAAAAAAAAGAAAAGGTGGAGGCCAAATGGCCTTGCCCCTAAAATTACATAATTCCCACCCTGGTCAGCGCATAACATACGTCATAAATAAACTTATCTGATTGGCTTACGGTTAACCAATGATTTTAAACTTCAGAAATCGCCCCCTAGCGAGAGAGAAAACACTTCTCTATTATGCTATGCCAGACTCTGTCTACGAAGCAAAGTGAAGTAGCAGAGTCTGGTATTACCAGGCTACCATATTGATAGCCCAGTTATCATATTGAATGATTTTGTGATCCTTTCCGGTCTATTACTGAATACAAGGTTAATTTGAGTACTGGTGCTGTTTGTTATTCTTGTTGGACCTTTAACCAGTTGAACCAGATAAAAACCATCAGAAATTTGCTTGAGCTTCATTCTTTAGGACTTATCTTCCAGTTTAAGTTGAAGTCACCCATTATGATTATTTATTTCTTAAAATCAAATTGACATAATAAAGTCTTAAGTTTTTTATAAAAGCTAATGTTTGAGGAAGGTGGTCGGTAGATTACCACAATGGTGTATGACATCTGAGGAGAGATAATCATATTCAAAGCTACACATTCTAGACCACTTGGATTTTGCAATTGAATCTCATTGCAATGGATGGTATTCCTTACATATATCATAACCCCACCCCCTTTTGCATCAGTTCGGTCCCTCCGGTAAATATCATAACCCGGAACTATTAGAGACGGTGAGTTATCGTGAAGCCAAGTTTCCGTTAAACAGAGGAAGTCTAAATTAGACTCTAGTAATATAAGATTTATTTGATCACTTTTGGATTTTAAACTCCGTATGTTTTGGTGACAGCCTAATATGCCTCTTGGCTTAGCTTTCGGATCCCAGATAATCCTTGAGTTGTTTACAGTTGAAAAAACTTTCCACTTCCGGTTCTTACGGATGGCTCTGTTTACTCCCCCACGCTTGTTTTTCTTGTACACATGTTTGTCTGATGAATTCCTGCGGTGCTTGTCACTCGGTTGGACATTGAATGTACTCACGAGCGTATGGTCACCGCCGGTATTGCTCCTGGGGAGGGCTGGAGATGTACTCAGTAGTCTCCCCGGTGATGATGGCTTTACCGCCGGTGAGTTAAATGGTGCACGACCCTCCATCGGGAACCGGACGGCTGTCATGTCCTCCGGTGTGTTCAGATGGCCAGGATTGGAATACTGGAAGAGGGTAGCGCTGAGTTCACCGTCGACTACACCAGAAGAGGCCTCTTGTGGTGTGGGTGGCTTTCCCCGGGCTTTACCCGTGGTCAACTGCAGACGCCCGCCAGGACCGGTCTCCCCAGGGTGCGTCAAGCTGTTAATAGGACGCCGCTGAAAACCCTCAGGATCCTCCATGGAGCTCGGGGAGAGTGCACATCGGAAAAGGTAAGTTTGCTGTGTGAATTTGGGGCATGAGTAGTCTCTGACAATATTACATACCTGAGCTGAGGTAGAGTTGCGTGTAGAAACGTCAGAGATACTTGCTCCATTTGTGGTTGGACCAGGGCACTGATGAATCTCCCCCGACAAAAGCAAACATATGGCTATTATCACAGCCTGACTGTTTTGTCATTTACATGTTGTTTTTATTCTTTTCACCCTGCGGTTGTATCGATTTGGGGTTATAAAGAGGATGGCCAAGGTGTACTCCCCATACCCGAAGGCGCAGTGGATCTTGTTTGTTTGTTTATCCCGATAAATCCCGCGAGCAATTGATTTGTCATTGATGTGAAAAATATTTGCATATTTGTTGTTGAGAGATTGTTTAGGTGGATTGATATTTGTCGGTCGTATAAACTTCAGAAGTAGTGTGTAAAGTAGCAGATCGACTACCGCACCAGACCGACCTCCCGCCATGATATGCATTCAAGTCATTCAAGATGGAGCTCTGGCGTTATTCAGTGTCTCGCGTACCGTTTCATCTAGCTGTTGAGGGATGGACTCTGCAGAGGCCATACCCACAAACATAATGCCATCGGGTTTGGATGCCAAATCTGCCCGTCTATTTGGGATAGGAGATCTGCCCGTGATGGAAGTTGCCACGGAGGACCCTAAACCAGCTGAACTATGTCCGGGAACCATGGTCTTCCTGGCCAGCATGGAGCAACTAGCAGAACTGTGCAATGACCCTCCCTGATCCTCTGGAGGACCTGGGAAATCAGAGGAAAGGGGGGAAAAGCATATAATAAGCCACTCTTGTGACAAAGCATCCAGGCCTAAACTGCCCTCTTGTACCGTGAGGGACTACCATCCCAGGCAATGGGTCGTCTCCTTGGAAGCAAAGATATCTACATGAGCTGTCCTGTATCGGGTCCAAATTTTGGCTATTACCTCGGTGTGCAACCGCCACTGCCCTGGGAGAGGCCCTGTTCTGGACAAAATGTCGGCTGCTCTGTTTGTCACACCCGGGATGTGGATTGCTCTCAGTGAGGACAGCCTTGACCATGTCCACGTCAGCAGGTTTGTTGCCATCTGTAGACAGCGTAGGGATTTCGTCCCTCCTTGGTGATTTATGTGGTAAACTGCTGAGGTACTGTCTGTTCTCACTAGCACATGCTTGTGGCGAAAAATGTTATCAGACCCTTGAGAGCGAGATGAACAGCCCTCAGTTCGAGTACATTTATGTGTTCTGATGACCAAGGGGGATCCCATTTTCCCCTTACTGATTTGCCTTCACAAACGGCTCCCCAACCTGTCAGTGATGTGTCTGTTGTTATCACTGATCTTCTGTGAGGAAGACTGCCAAGTGGAGTTCCCCTGCGGAGAAAGTCCTTGTCCCTCCAATGGAGTAAGGCTCGCATGCAGGCCTTTGTCACCAACAGCCTCGTTATTCTGTCTTTTTTTGGATGAAGACGAAAAGAATTTAACCACCTCTGTATCGGCCGTGTCCTCAGTAGGCCTAAGGGAATCACCATTGATGCTGCCGCCATCAGTCCTACCAGCTTCTGAAGCCTGTGGGCTGTAACAAGCTTCCCCTTCTGGAAGTGACCCAACGCCTTCTCCAGGCTGTCTATTCTCTGGGGAGTGAGACATGCTTCCATTGTTATGGAGTTTAAATATAGCCCCAGGAATTTCACCTGCTGTTGAGGCTGGAGACTGCTCTTCTTCCAGTTCACCGTGAACCCCAGGGACTGAATGTGAGCTAGTACCTCCTCTGTGTTCCTGATCACCTGCTCTTGAGAGGGGGCACAAATTAACCAATCGTCCAGATATGGCAGGATTTTAACCTAACCATTGCGTTGAAACTGTAGCCGATACCCGTGAGTTATTGTAGATAAAACCCACTGGTCTGAGATCCCAACTGGCCCGTGAAAGTTGAAATGAACAATCGACGACCAGCCCCTGACCCCTATGCAGGTCCGCTATCACGTCCTGTAACCTTTCGTGAACCTCTCTGTTAGGCTCCCCCACTGGACTGAAATCTCCTCTAGGGATAAAAGGCAGGATTTTGTCTTTGGGCACGAAAGCTTTGCCCTTGAACACTAACATGATTGCCACTAATGTGTCTAGACCAGGCAGGTTGCTGCGGCCTTTGTGTTTCACGAGCCCTTGGTCTGAAGACTGGAGCTGGTTTATGACAAGCCCGCTGAACAGCTTCTCTCGTTGCAATGGAGTGTTCCAACTTATCCAGCACCTTCTGAGAATTTAAATTAAAAACGTGAACGGGAATTACTGGCAAATTCATTAGTTCGCTTTGTATGGTCTCTGGCAAAGAGGTTTGTGCCAGCCATATCTGTCTATGACATAAAATAGCCGAAGACATAGCATCCCCCCACATCACGGGTCAATTGTGAGTGGGCTGCCAGAGCAGAATCAACAAGGTTCCTAGAATCCTGGTCATCAGCACTTACTGTTTTCCTTAAGGCTGCTAAGAGGATAGCCAAAGCATTACCTGTACGAGCTGCACGTGGTGCAGTGGCATTAAAGGATCTTGAGATGAGACGATCAGTTTTCGCACACTCCTTCTTGGGACAGCGAGGGTTAGCAGATGCATAAGCTGGTCACAGTGTTGTCCATGATGCTATTTCTTGTTCTACTGGTGGAAAGTCACGGGTCAATTGTGAGTGGGCTGCCAGAGCAGAATCAACAAGGTTCCTAGAATCCTGGTCATCCGCACTTACTGTTTTCCTTAAGGCTGCTAAGAGGATAGCCAAAGCATTACCTGTGCGAGCTGCACGTGCAGTGGCATTAAAGGATCTTGAGATCAGACGATCAGTTTTCGCACACTCCTTCTTGGGATAGCGAGGGTTAGCAGATGCATAAGCTGGTCCCAGTGTTGTCCATGATGCTATTTCTTGTTCTACTGGTGGCATGTCCCCCAGTCCAGTTTCTTTTGGGTAACGGGCATTGGCCAACCGTCTGCAGCCTGCATTGAATTAAGGCTTCTGAGATGGTTTCTTCCATGTTGTCCTCAAAATTGAGTTATAATCATCTGCCACTGGAATGCAAGATGGAGAATTAGTCTGAGGTATGCCTTCCCAGACACCCCCGACAGGTGCTGGGTCAGGCACAGAAGGCTGCAAACAAAGAATTTTTGCTGCACTAAATACTCTAGCCACAAGAGTATTTGCTGGAAAATCATCCCTCCCTGTTGATTCGCCATCAACTTCGGCAGAATCTGAATGGGGTCCCTCTCCTTGGCTCCCTCCTTTGCCTGCTGCGCATTATCAACTAGCGAGTGGGTAGCACGAAGGGATAATACATCAGCATCTTCTGTGTCAGTGTCAGTGACCAGGAGGTAGTGATGGTGAAAATGAGTGACGGGCTTCAACTCTGTCCATCCTCTGTGCTAAACTCTGAATAGCAGCCAGGATCTGTAGTTGAGTGTCTGTGTTGGCACCCTCTGCTGGTGGAGCAGGAGTTGGGGTTTTAGCCACTTCCACCACATTCTCATGGCTTGATCGGTGTGGTTCATGGCCATCGTGTGAGTGCTTGCGAGAACGCTTATGACTATGCCTGTCTGATGAGCGTTCCCTCTCCCTACCATGCTCAGGTACAGAACTGTGTACTCTATTAGCGCGGTGAAGTCGTTCCCCTCTGGGCAGGTCACAATTATCCACATCTACTCTTAAATGAGCCCCCAGGCATGAAGGGCATTCCCTATGCCCATCACGAGGGTCCATTGGTGATTGGCAATATCGGCAGCAATGAGAGGCCATGCCACACACAATCCCACTGACTGCACACAGTCAAACGTATTTAGCAGGCCTATATCAAACCCCAACAGCTGCGAACAGTGATATAGGGCTCCAAAGGCAACAATACTCACCAAAATTTTGTAATGAAGTATATTCACTAGGTTATTGATGGATACTCTGAAAAAAACAAAACAGAAATAACCCATAATATTGAATGTCTAGTATGTTTAGAAACTAGTCTCAGATACACAGATACTCAGTACCATAGAATAATTATCAATTCATAAGCACATAGGGCATAACATGAATTGAGTGCTTGCATTGAAATATTGAATGGCTAGTATGTAGAAACTACAAGCCTATTTTTTCATAAAAAATTCAATTTTTTCAATTTTCAATTGTTAATTCTAACAATTATGGCCAGCGTGTTTTGGAGAAAAACATTTATTTCATAATGTGATTTACCCCCACTTTCAATTATTTTACTTCAATAAAAGGTTAGAATTTTGCCAATTTTTGAATGGAAGATCAAAAGGATAAACAATGCAGATTTATTTTTTTACAGCCAGTTTTGATCATATTTACAAGGGGTGCCATCAATTTTGACCATGACTGAATATTTGAAAATGATTAATTTTCCGCTTAAAAAAAAAAAACGTTCCATGCATAGCCTAGATCTACGCGCCCCCTGAACCCCCATAATAAAGATCGCTCTGTGGAGGTGGATGACTTCTCATTTTAGACACACACACATACCTCAGAAAGGATAGAAAAGTCCTCGAGACTTGGTACCGCATCACTCGCAAGACGCAACCTGCATTGGTTGTCAACAAGGTGAAGTCCACCATTCTCCAATTCTCGAAGCTCTCTCTCTCGAAAAAAAATGTTTGCGGCATACACTATAGTTTAGATGTGTCCGTGGTTGATGGCAAACCAACTGCCCAGAGCCAGAGTCTAGCCCTGCCCTGGCAGCATCGCAGGGAAACACATTCATTCAACCCACTTGGACTTTTGCACCACGAAAACAAACACTTGCGTCCATGCCTCTCTCATCTACTACGCGATATCACAGTTTGACGTGTCTGTCACTGGAAAGATCCACGTGGTGTCATGAATAATTAAGAGACAGTGTCTTCTCATAGGAGGGCTTATGTAGAGGCCATTTAAAGTCTGAAAAGGTCCCACCTCTCAGGGCTGGCTTAACCAATAAGAAAGGGGAATTTCCAAGTGGGAAACATAACAGTATCAAAAGACACTACACAAGACAGTAAATGTGTCCCCCATGTCACACAGTGTCATGGGGTGCATGTTCATTTACAGATCAGTTAGTCCATAAATGAATGCAGGAAAATCTGTTTAAGGGCTGTGGGTCTTTTCTATGGCCTCTGCTTTTTCCACGTGACCACATTTTTAACAGCAAAAAAAAAAAAAAACGTATCTGATCGTAGTCATGGTAACCAAGACCCTTCTTGCCCTTGTTGGGGGAATGGGACCATAGATTCCAGATTGAGTTTTAAAGATTATTTGTTAAATATAATAAATGATAATAATACTAATACATTTTATTAAAGGCGCCTTTATGGCATTTAAGGACACCTTACAAAATTCATAAAAAAGACATTAAACAATCAAACCAGTACAGCAAAAAACATTAAATCACATAAAAGCCTGCCTAAACAGATACGTTTTAAGACGAGATTTAAAAACTGAGAGACTAGAACTGTTGAGAACTTCTACAGGAAGAGAGTTCCATAAATGTGGAGCAGCATAGCCAAAAGCTTGTGACCCCATAGAAGTTGTCCGAGTGCGTGGCACAACAAGTGTAAGTGCAGAAGCAGATCTTAGAGAGCGGGAAGGAGTGTGTATATGAAGAAGATCTTGAAGATATGAAGGAGCCAGATTGTTAAGTGCTTTGTAAGTTAAAAGTAAAATTTTAAAATTTACACGTAATTTAACTGGGAGCCAATGCAACTTCCGTAAAATAGGAGAAATGTGTTCAAAGGTGGAAGTTTTGGTAATGACTCGAGCTGCAGCATTTTGTACTAACTGTAATTTATGGAGAGATTTGGAAGGAAGCCCATAAAATAAAGCATTACAATAGTCGATTCTTGATGTTACAAGAGCATGCACAAGCGTAGCAGTACTCTTGAGTGAAAGGACTGGACGCAAACGATTTATATTGCGAATATGAAAGAATGCAGAACGGGTAACTATTTATGTGAGATTCAAAAGACAGAGTTGTGTCAAGAATGACACCCAAACTTTTGACCTGATTCGATAAAGGAACAGAACAGTTATCTATTACTATAGAAGAAATATTAGACTTACTTATTGTATTTTTTGAACCAACAAGAAGAATCTCTGTTTTATTACTGTTCAATTTTAGAAAATTACTAGAAAACCAATTTTTTAATTGACTTAAGCACTCACCAAGAGAAGAAGAGGGAAACTTTGAAGAAGGTTTAGAAGAAATGTAAATGTAAATGTAAAGTTGGGTGTCGTCGGCATAACAATGAAAATGGATATCATATTTCCTAAAAATGTTGCCAATAGGTAAAATATAAATAAAAAACAGAAGAGGTCCTAAAACAGAACCCTGGGGAACGCCAGTGACAACAAAAGTGGGTTTTGATTTAAACTGTTTAAGTTGTACAAATTGAATGCGATCTGTGAGGTAAGAACGAAACCAGCTTAAAGCCATACCAGTAATTCCAATGGATTACAGCCTGCTCAAAACTATGGGGTGTGAAATGGTGTCAAATGCTGCACTAAGGTCAAGAAGTATAAGTATTGATAAAAGACCAGCATCAGCAGATAGTAATAGATAATTTGAAATCTTTACGTGCAGTTTCAACACTGTGAAAAGCACGAAACCCTGATTGTAACTGCTCATATAGACTATTGAAAGAGAGATGTTCGCGGAGCTGAAGAGCAAAATTTTTTCCAGGATTTTTGACAGAAACGGCAGATTAGAAATAGGTCGAAAATTTGCAAAATTCTTTGTGTCTGTCCCAGGTTTCTTAAGAATAGGTGTTATAACAGCAGTTTTAAGTGCAGTGGGGACAGTACCAAAAATGCTTCACACAGTTCTGTAGAGTTTATATGCCAGTTAGAACACTCAGGTGGCTTTAAAATAGTGTTAACCACAGAGAATCAAGATTTTTGGTTTCCTACACCAGATCCAATTAAACCTGCATAATAATCTGATTTCACTGTGGAAAGTGCAGTCTTATAAACTTGCATGTGATCAGCATACAAATCTTTATGAACTACAAGTCCAGTCTTGGAATACAAGCGTTCTAAACAATGCCCCTTGACTTTTAGCAGACGAAGATCCGATGTAAACCAGGGTGCAGAGTTGACAAACGAAACATTCCTGGTTTTCAATGGTGCACAAGTGTCGAGGATCATTTGAAGATTGTCATTGTAATGCTGGATTAAATCAACAAGATTCCATGAATGCTCTTTGTAGGGAAGTGTGGACAAACATTCCCCAAGAATTGAGGGATCAATGTTCTTAATATTGCGAAATGTGAGTGTACGACTCAAATTAGGCTTAAACACAGGTAAAGAGACATTGAAAGACACCAGCAAGTGGTCTGACAGTGATAAGTCAGAAGTAGTGCAATTTCCAGGAATCACACCTGAACAGCAGACCAAATCAAGAGTATGACCTTTTGAATGAGTTGGGACATTGATAAATTGCTGTAGTCCAAAACTATCTAGGCATGACACAAACTCTCTAGAACATGAATTTTCTGTATTATCCACATGGATATTAAAGTCACCAACCAAAACCATATATATATATTAGGGGTGTAACGATATGCGTATTGGTATTGAACCATTCATACGAGGCTTTCGGTTCGGTTTTCGGTACGCATTTTCAAACCGAACGGTTCGTTGGACCATTTTTCCTGCCGACCAAAATTTTGTTATTTTAAATGTAGGCGCGCGCCACGCGTTGCGCGTGGCAAGTGCACTCGAGATGCTGGTGCGACCACAACATTGCCCAACATCAAATGGCAAATGTAATGTAAGCGGAACGAAATTGAGCTACTCGTTATTATGTGGTTGACAGACTGTTTATCAGTTTGGACCAATGCAGCGCGAGCCGAACTCTGTTACTACACAGCGCTGAGACATCCAGTAAAGAAAGCACTTGAATCCGCTATTGAACTTGAAGTAATAACATCGCTGCGAGATCTAGTGAGAAACATTCACATTTCTCCGTAATTAACGGATCAAACAGCGCTGACGTGGAAACCAAACCAGGAAAAAACATTGTGCCATGAATGAACTATTCAGTGTCCACAGATCAGCAACATTCACCATGGATTTACTGTATTAACACTCACTGTAACCACGGGAGTTTGGCAGGAATAGTAGGCTATAATGCTTTCAAATAACATATTACGTTGGTTTTATTTTGACATTATGAATACAATTGCTGCCCTCAAATGTTAATCTGAACTAAAATAAACCTTTGTTTATAACTAGGCTACTACAATATAACATTTCATTTTGTCCAAGGAGCTGTTTTGTTTTATATGCTCCTAAGAAAAGTCAAGTATAGCTTCATCATTGCTCAAAGTAAAAAAAAAATAGATCATACTTTATGATGTTAGTTTTAATAAAAATATAAATAAAAAAACAAGGAAATTTCTCTTGCATTTCTTTCTTTTTGCTGCATTGAAAATGTACCGAACCGTACCGAACCGAACCGTGGCACAAGTTTATCGTATCGAACCTAACCGTGAATTCTGTGAACCGTTACACCCCTAAATATATATTATATATATATATATATATATATATATATATATATATATATATATATATATATATTGTCCTTGCATTCTTTCTAGTGTGACACACCTGAATGCATATTGCCTTGCCAAACAAAAAAATGTTTTTCACAATGTTGCGATTCCAAAGAACCACCACAAAGAAGGAGAGAACGAATGCATTTACATTAATGAAAACGGCACTTTATTGTACATAATTCTTTGAATTAAGCCGAAATTCGGCCATTCACAGCTATCAGTATCGACGCGACACCTCCGGAACCGCCATGCCGAGTCAGAGCAGAAGCCGCCTCACCCACAAGAACCCGACAGCTTTTCTAAGGAACGAAGAACCTGCGCACCGGTGCTCCCAATCACGCCGCAATCAGCCAGTCACCTGCAGACAATACAGACGCAACACACATACACACAAGGAAGGACTGACAGGGACATCACACCTTCCCCCATAAAAAAACTTCTGTAATTATAAGGTAAGCCCCACAGGAATCCCCATGTATCCAAGCATATCAAGGTCACTCTGACCCTGTGTCAGAGCACATCTCCTTCGCTGCCATACCATCACTATTTCCCGAGCTGAAACCACAATAATAAACACAATAAAGACAGAGCACAATAAAGACATTACCTCTCAAAACGCAGGTGCCCGGGACAATGCGTCCGCTAAAACATTTTCAGTTCCCTTTATATGGCGGATCTCCAAATTATAAGGTTGTAGGAATAATGACCAGTGCATCAACCTCTGATTCGGATTCTGAAGGGTCGTCAAAAACGTAAGGGGATTATGATCACAATAAATCACAACTGACATACCATCACCCCCCCCCCCCCCCCCACATAAACGTCAAAATGCTGAAGTGCCCAAACCAACGCCAATGCCTCTTTTTCGATAACTGAATAATTCAGTTGATATGACAAGAATTTTCTCGAGAAGAAACATATTCAACGTTCAACTCCCTCATCATCATCTTGTAAAAGGACCGCTCCGGCCCCTACCTTGCTAGCATCTACATGCATTTTAAACGATCTATTCCACTGAGGTGCGGCAAGGACCGGAGCACTAGTAAGAAGCGCTTTAACATTCTCAAAAACATTTTGAAAGGTTGAACTCCAAACGTACGTACGTGACGCCTTCAACATATCAGTCAACGGAGCAACAATCTCTGAAAAAATTCTGCAAAAATTTCTATAGTACCCCACCATCCCTAAGAAACGCATCAACTCACGCTTCGTACAGGGTGGAGGATACTTATTGATGGCCTCAATTTTTGCATCTACTGGTCGAACAACGCCATGACCAACAACCTTACCCAGATATGTCACCGTGGCCTGAGCGAACTCACACTAGGTTTACAGTAAGCCGAGCCTCTTTCAAACGATTGAACAAAGCCTGAATTCGGAATAAATGTTCCTCCCATGAATCACTATACACGACTAGGTCGTCCAAGTAAACCACACACCTCTCAAGCCCAGCTACCACCTGATTCATTAGACGTTGAAATGTGGCCGGAGCATTTCGTAGTCCGAAACTCATAACATTATAGGAATATGCCCCATCTGGTGTAAAAGAAGCGATTTCACAAGCACGTTCGGTCAACGGGACCTGCCAATATCCTTTTAACAAGTCAAACTTGCTAATATATCTCGCTGTACCCACCCGATCCACGCAATCTTCTATACGTGGGAGCGAAAACGAATCTGGCTTCGTAATTGCATTTAATTTTCTATAATCTGTACAGAATCTCGATGTCCCATCCTTTTTCTTTACTAACAGACACGGAGATGACCAACTTGAGTGTGATGGAACAGCTAGATTATTCCCAATCAAATACTCAACCTCCAACTCCAGTTGTTTCCTTTTCTCCCACGGTACTCTATAAAAGCGCTGACGTATCGGAGGGGAATCACCTACATCAATATCATGCTGAACTAAATGCGTCTGTGAAGGGACATCAGAAAACAAGGACGGATATTCCTGAATTAACTTAGTCAACACAAAACGCCTTTCAGTAGGAAGATGTTCCAGGAGTGCCGACAAATCTCTCAAAGTTTCCGAATTACTTAACCGAGGACACAGAACACAGTCCTCAGGTTCAACGGACTCCTCATAATCGATCAAAGGCAACCCATCCATTGATGAGCTCTGATCTATGGACAAAGCAACCGACTCTGGTTCATGTGATGCCCGTCCTTCCCGCACATAATAAGACTTTAGCAAATTCACATGACACAACCGAGTTTTAGTTCTTCTCTCTGGAGTACTGATGACATAATTTTCATCAGATTCCCGTCGTAAGATGACATAAGGACCAGCAAACCTAGCCTTAAACGGAGATGAAACCACAGGCAACAAGGCCAAAACCTGATCACCCACACAAAAGGTACGAGGTTCCGTCTTACGATCATACAACCGTTTCAATTTTGCTTGTGCCTGTTCCAGGTTCACCTTCGCCAATTTCACTGCTTTCAAAAGTCGCCTTTTAAAACCATCCACATATTCTGTCAACTTTTTCGGTGGCTCAGAAGGCACCCAGCCATCTCGCAGAACCGCTAACGGCCCACGGACGGTATGCCCAAAAACTAGTTCATTAGGGCTAAACCCAGTACTCTCCTAAATCACTTCTCTTGCCGCTAACATAAGCCAGGGTAAGCCTTCCTCCCAGTCTCGATCCAACTCCGTGCAGTACGCACGTAATAAGGACTTAAGTGACTGATGAAAACGTTCTAACGCACACTGACTTTGCGGATGATAAGACGTTGATATATTATGTTTAATATTGAGTTGACGTAAAACTTCCTCAAACACACTGGAAGTAAAATTAGTACCCTGATCTGATTGTATGATTTTAGGTATTCCAAAAACCGACATAAATTGAGACAGTGCTTTAATCACAGATTTTGCCGTGATTGACCTTAACACGAAGGCAGCAGGATACCGCGTGACCTGACACATAATGGTCAGCAAATATTCACTGCCAGATTTAGAACGGGGCAAAGGTCCAACACAGTCCATTATGAGGTGATTAAACGGTTCACACACAGCGGGAATCGGCCGCAAAGGAATCGGCTTTGGATTTTGGTTAGGCTTACCCATCACCTGACACGTATGACACGATCGTATATACTTGGCCACATCACGTTTTAGGCGAGGCCAAAATAAATTACGCATTACCTGGTTGTAAGTCTTCTTCACTCCAAGATGTCCAGATAAATCATCATGAGCAAGTTTTAGCACCATCGAACGAAACAGCGTTGGAACTACTGCTTGTACCACAGATTCCTCCAGGAACGCCCTGGCTTGAGGGGTCCATTTTCTTACTAAAATTCCCCCACGAACAAAATACCCCTGTGCAGCACTGTCGTCGGTCATTACCTGTGAAAAAAGAACATCCAGAGTGGAATCTGCTTTTTGTTCCTTTATCAACTCACCCGGAGACACAGAGAGAAGAGTAGGTGGCCACACGATGCCTTCATCTGCCCTAGACGATTCCGCACTCTTAGTAGCTGCAGCTGCTTGACTAGCCGCACGCGTAACCGCACATGCTGGAAAAACATCAGATAAACTCTGCACACCCTCATCACTATTCCCAGTAGAAAAAGGTTTCGATGGCACGATCAAAGGCATGGACACATCACTCCAAACCCGCCCCCCAGCCAGATTGTTGCCCAAAATCACTGAAATTCCTTGTACTGGAAGAGCTGGTCTCACACCCAATTCAACTTCACCTTGAATTAGATGGGAATACAAAACAACCCTATGTAAAGGCACAGACATTTTAGTCATACCTATTCCACGAATCAACAATGAATCACCAGTAAAAGTTTCATTTGAGAAAGGCAATACCGATCCCAAAATAAACGACACCGAAGCGCCAGTCTCCCGTAAAATTTTCACCGGAATTCTCTCACCCTGCGGGAGTGATACAAAACCATCAGAAACAAAAGGTAAAAACTCAACATTTGAACAACCAGATTTGTTAATCTCTTCAACCTCTGGCATAATGCAAGAGGGAACTGAACCACCAAACCTGGGGACTACAGCAGCCAATGCCGACGGTTTGGACACACTATCACGGTTTCGATCTTTTGCTTTAAGTACCGGGCAATCCTTTTTCCAGTGACCATGACCGAGACAATAGTTACAAATTAAAACCAAATCAGGTTTACCAACCAATCTCGTATTTACATAACGTGCGGATGTAGACATATTTGAAGTATGATTCGACGGTGAGAACTTTTTCCCAGTGCATTCATTTTCCAAGTGGCCAACATCAAAGCAGGCTCTATGTATCAACTCATATTCATCTGCTAAAACCGCTGCCTCCGCCGCTGTAGACACCTTACGCTCTGCAATATAAACAGCCGTTTGCATTAGCAGCGTGTTCTTAACCCTCTGAGCCCGACGGCATCGTCGACGACGCCACACATCAGCTCCGAGAAATTATGATATAACTCGCTGACAGTTTTATCGATTTTCTTACCGTTTTTCCAGCAGAAAGCTAACGAGCTAGCCATCACGGGGGTGTATTTGGTGTCTTTCTAGCCTTTACAGAAGGTTTTCTATCCAGCCTGGAACTTGTGCATACTTTCGGATAGGGCTGGATGATTAATCGAAAAATAATCGAAACCGAAATTCAGAGCCTATAACCGACGTAATTTTACCATGTCGGTTATTTCGGTTTTTGAATCCTATTAATATTTCCGCCCACTGCGTGTTAATGTACTTTCCCTTTAAAACATATTACCACGTGTGTAGTCACGTGACTCCGCACCGTCCAGTCTGCGACACTGAAGCAACATGAGCTCCTTTCACACAACGCGTTGATCCCGGGAAATTGTCGGGAAATTTCCTTCTGTGTGAACGCAAACACGAGCCGGGATTGATGCCAGGTTGGGGCTCTACATTGCTGTGTTCAGTCCCGAAACGAGCGCTGTTTGAACTAAAGCTGTAATCAATGCCGTGTCGTCGTAATGATGACGCTGAAGCCGGGATCGTTCGCGAGCGTGTTTATGATTGAATCAGAGAAAAAAATGCACACAAGCGTGATTTCTAGAGAGAGAAATCGCAGCTCATAAGCAAACTGTAGACGCTGCTGAGACATGAGCATTGCTCAAAAAGAGAGAGAGAGACTGACAAACGCCCAGCAAGTGCCTCCACAAAGCAGGTGTCTAACACAAGCATTTACAAATGCTATACAATATGAAAATGATTTGTTTTTTAGTTTTATACAAGATATATTTTACTTTTAAAATGGGAATATTTACAATAATTTATTTTGTTTACAGAAATAACTTTTTAAAAGTTCTTTATTTTCTAAATTTTTAGGAAACTTTATTTTTACATTAAAACTTAAATTACATTTTTTATAAGACGTTTTTATTTCAAGCATCGTATGCTTTGTTTAATTCAAATGTTTGAAATATTTAATAAATAAGCATTAATAGCTATCTGTGTGTTTCCTTATTTTAGAATCACAAAGATAGGATTATGCACTCTTTCATTAGAAAAAATAACCGTAAACATATTATTTACAGTAAAAGCCTTGCCAGTGACATGAGAATTTTTTTTTTAAATAATCGTTCAATAATCGTAATCGAGGTGACTTGTTCGATTAATCGCGATTATGATTTTAGCCAAAATCTTCCAGCCCTACTTTCGGAGTTTTTCAGCAATAAATCCAAACGTTTATATCCAACTTTGATACACTTGAAGTCCATAATTTGTAAATATTCCGTCATATTTGCCGCTAGCTCTATGCTAGCTGCCATTTTGGATATCCACGTGATGGTTTTTGACCAATTACAGGCTGATCCGTCGTAAACATTGGGTGTGTCTTTGTCATGACGCACGAGCCAAGTGGAGAGAGCGAGAGAGAGACTCAGGGAGACGCAGGTTTCACAGAGAAACAGAGAAATGGATCTAAATCAAGCGCTGAATGATGGATTTTCAGGAGAACAGAGGTTTTTGACAGATGAGGAACTAGATTACCAGGATAGACCCAGCTGAAGTGCCATTTATTTATTTACTGTAAAAAAGTATTATAGAAGTATAAATGTAGTATAAAAGTATAAAAAGTATAGAATAAATAAAATAATAAATAAAATAAATAAAATATAAATGCAAAGCCTGTGATGTGGCCCTCTTTGTGATTGCTGATAGGAACTGTTTTGAGGATTGGCACCAGTGAATTTCATGAAAACGCCTGGACTTCTTTTGGAAAAATGTAAATAGTTTTGGTTCTGTACAAGTTATAATGTTTATTCCTGTGCTCCAGGGGCCTGTACCATGAAGCCGGTTTAGGTGGCTAGCCAGCTATGTTTCAGCTTAGTTTCCACCAACCCTGGGTTTTAGGTACTATGAAAGTAGCTCGGCTTTAATCGGTGTTCGTTGCCATGGTATCTGACGCTGCACGGCTAACCTACTCCGGGGCAGGTTAAGTTCTGGATTCGAGATCTCAGACTGAAGTTTGACCAATCAGCTGTGAGCAAAGAAACATATAGGTGACGTAACTAATTCCCAGTGTTGGTTGCAATTGCTTTACATTTTCTTTCAAATCCTGTGGACATCTCAGCGCAAACTGTAAGACGAGCACATCGTAGAGAAAGAGTTTTTAGCCGGACAAAATCCCCTTGCCTTTCCTGATAGTTAGGCTACTTGTATCAAATATACAGATTTTCTGCGGAAGGAATATCTTATCTTTGCGAACTTATTGAGCCACTCATAAATAATTTAACACGTCGAATTCATGCACTTACTGTACCATAAATGGTATTGCGTTGCGTTTTTTTGCAAGTGCTTGCATACTTGCACGCAATCGCAACACGCAAGCATACTTGCGGTGATGCACAGAATCTAGGAGAAAACGCGGTTTGTCGAACAATTCGCAAGGTGGTCCTCGCTCTGCAGGAGTACATTAATAGTTTAATAGTGTTCATTTATTGACCATGTCCATAAGAGAGGCTTTTTATAAAATTGTCGGTAATATCGATAGGGTGACATCACGTTTTTTTTTCTTCCAAAAAGCAAATTTCACAAATGTACTATACAATACAGTACTTGTTAAGCATTATTTTAATATTTTTTTATTCGGTTAATCTTATGATAGGATTCCCTATAGAGTCATTAAAGCAATATCCTGCACACATGTTGCAATGTCCACTTCTCTAGGAGAACATGAGGCAGATTATATTAATAGAAAGTCCTTTCACAGCCTTAATGTTCAGGTAGAGATTATGTGAACATGTGAAATTATTATTTTCTGTGAGATGAATCTTTAAATTAATAGTAAAATTAACAGATAACAATCTACTTTCCGTGAGTATGTTGTGTCAGCGCTTTGAGGAAAGCTAGTTAAATTTGGTACAGTACAAAACACTGTTAATTTGAATTGGGACAGCAAAACCTACACAATAACCCCCTATCATGACCCTCATGTGTCAGTAAAACCATAGTAAAAGTTAGAGATGATCTTTGGCATCCTAAAGGCACGTTTCAACTGTCTTCGGCGCTTAAGAGTCACCAGAGTGGGCATCACAGATAGTGTCTGCATGTGCCATTCTGCACAATATAGCCACCATAGAAAGGAGCCAGAACCACCACAGAAAGCTTCTTCCCAATGAAACTGACCCGAACACACTTGACCACCCAGCTGGTGCAAATGTAGTTGCAATCACCATACAATATTACACTTAATAAAAGCACATTGGAACTGCAGATAGGTCTCAAACTGTTTTATTGGTTTTGTGGGATGGGGGAGAGAGAAAGAAAGCAATAGAAAGTTGCATTAATAAATATTCATGCTAAAGTGTTACTTGGTTTAATAAGTTCACTGAGATCAGTTTAATCTAGCTGTTGCATTTATTTTTTAAATGTGGAGCCTCCTCAGCTCACAGTCAGGCTCATTTAGTGTGCAGTCCAGCTCTATAGGCTCCTTTAGTGTGCAGTCTAGCTCTAATAGGCTCCTTTAGTGTGCAGTCTAGCTCTAAAGGCCAATTTATACTTCTGCGTCGAGTGTACGCCGTAGTGTAGGGCGTAGGCTACGCACGTAGGCGATGCCATCGTGAGCATTTATACTTCTGCGTTTAGGTCTGCGTTGCTCTGCAGTACAGCGCCGAAACACTAGTTGGCAGCGGAGGGTTTTAATGTTCCACTGTGTTTAGATTCCGCGCGGTTCCTAGAGAAGAAGAAGATTCCTCGCGACTGTTTTGAGTTTAGGCTACTAAAAGCAATGGCGATTGAAAGAGAGCGGATCACATTGGAGTTGGAGCTTATCGAGGTGGAAAAGCAGTAAGTTTTTAGTTTTTTTAACAGTTTCGCTGTACTTAGAATTTAAAAATGGCGGGCGGTGCAGAAAAACACGCCGGAAATGCGTAGGAGGAAACGCGATGCTACCAAGCCGACCAATCACAGATCTTGCGGTCCGCGTCGCCGCGACGCGTAGTTACATTTTTGAGGAGGTGCGCGTCAGGTTACGGCGAAGGGTACTGCGAAGGGCACGCGTCTGTGCGTATGCTACGCCGTACCTACGCGCGCGCACCCGACGCAGAAGTATAAATTGGCCTTAATAGGCTCCTTTAGTGTGCAGTCTAGCTCTATAGGCTCCTTTAGTGTGCAGTCTAGCTCTAATAGGCTCCTTTAGTGTGCAGTCTAGCTCTATAGGCTCCTTTAGTGTGCACTCTAGCTCCATAGGCTCCTTTTGTAAAGGGCCCTGACTGAGTCTGTTTCCACCTGAAACATAATTCCACCACAAACATGATCATTACAAGTTTTTGGGAGGCTAATCAACTCACAAAAAGGTCCTTGACAAACACCTGTAATGTATGTCAAGGGTTTTAAATCCTTTGTTCACACTTCTTTTGAAGCCTGTTGAGGTAGAGGCTTTAGTTTCTGGGACAGGTTGTGAAAAATCCTACAATAAAATAGATGTGTAACTTGGGCCAGTCCCTGTTTTATGCCACACATTCAAATGTTTGCCTGAATAAAAAGCCCAGTGCATTCACCTCAGCAACTGTCCCAGAACACAGACAGAGTGTCTTCATCATTTCCTCCTCCCTGATAAATAAAAGTTGGCCCATATGTTTCTGGTGTTCTGTCTGCTGAATACTGACCTCTATGTGGGAGACTGTGTGTGTGTGCTGGCTTCAACAGGGACACTGCATTTCCCTCTACTGCAGAACATACAGTCAGTCATATTTAAAACTTAAAATAGTAATGTATCGCACACGTACCCAGTGTTACTTGCTTAGAGGAGCCAGCACCAGGGTCAGATTGTACAGCACCTGTAATCCCATCCATAATCGGCCGTCCCTTACTCCTATCAGAGCCAACTCAGTGTATTCTGGAGGAGTGGCCCTCCACTGGTTTTCTGAATTTCACTCTTTTTTCGGTTTGCCTCAAACAAATAAAAAAATAATAAAAGGTTGTGTGTAAATAAATACTTACTAGGCTACTTTTAATTATATTTTTATATTTTGTCTATATCAGCTGCCAAAAACGTTTGGAGTTGCATCTAAAATCAATGAATATTAATCCTTACAGGTATATACATGCAATTGTTTTTATATATTATAAAAATATAGGCTATATTTTACACACACATACATTCATAGCCTATATATACATCATTTCACATGAATAAAGAACGTATTTATTTAGCTTACACATTAACGCAATCAGCAATCTTTCTCCAACAGTCTTCTCTTGCTTTGGCAGCAGAGACCGTATTGTTTCGAGCTTGTAATACATATTTAAATTCATCGTAATTCTGAATGATTATCTCTTGCTCCGCGGAAAGAAAGTATCGCTCTCGCTCTATCCATATCGAACGCGATTGGTTGTTCGGTGCCAACGTCACTTTGGTATGTGCACGCGCTCGTGGAGTAATTATAGCTTAAGATCAAAGCCTGAGTTGACAGAGAAAGTTGATGAGCTGCTTCATGGTACCAATAAAGCCTGATTGCATCGGTTTGGTTTTGTCAACTCAAAACTAATCCTGTAACTCTGAGTTTGTTCAGCTACCTTCATGGTACAGGCCCCAGGACTCCAAAGACATGAACAAACTGTTTTCCAGAGGAAATTTGCTTAGCTTTTATTTATTTGTGTGTGATTTCCATAAATATTTGAGTGATTCAATTTCCGATTTATTTTTTCATTTGTCTTTATGGTCCCATAACTTATTTTACATTCAGGTGACATCAATGTAACACAAATATGCTGAAAGTTCAATTTGTCCTGAAAAAAAAGAGGTGTGTCAATTGTCTGTGCACAAAAGGGTTGATGTTTTACAAGCTTTTTTAGTTAATAACACCAGACGGAAAATTTATTGTAAAAATACCCTTAGGTCTCTGAGGGTTAAACTGCTCCAACACAAGCAAATCAACAAGCTCCTCATACGACTCCACCGCAGATGCATTACACCAACGTGTAAAACACCATTCTAATTTACGGGCCACATCTACGTGTGTTTGAACAGAACGTTTCCTCAAACCACGAAATTTCTGGCGATATGCCTCTGGAACCATTTCATATGCTTTAAGAACCGCACTTTAAACCTTCTCATAGTTCTGACTATCCGACCAGCTCAAAGCAAAATAAGCTCTTTGCGCCTTACCCATCAGAACACATTGTAACATCAAAGTGCGTTCTGTTTCAGGCCATTTTTGTTTTTCCGCAACCCGTTCGAATAACACAAAAAAAGTATCTACATCTTCCTCATCAAACGAAGGCATCAACCGCAAATTTGCTGCCACATTAAAATTAGAAGGCGACCCACTCTCGACCACATCATCTAGATCACCATCACGTCGCATCTTTCCATTACACTCCTTCAAAAGGTCAAGACGCTGTTGTTCCAGGTCTAATTTTCTTTTGTCTAAAACCTGCTGTGCAAACACAGTCTCCTGTTCTAGTTTTCTTTTCTCAATTTCCATCTGAAACTCCATTTTACGCTGTTCCATTTGGAGAAGAGCTAATTCTTTTTGTTGCTCAAACGACAGCGTTACAGACGAAGACATAGTTCCCGGTGTGTCTACCAACTCCGCTACAGATGACAAAATTCCTTCATTTACAAGTGCAATTTTTAAAACCGATCGAATACTCTCTTTTAATTTTTTATCATTAGTGGAAAGACTAACATCATAATGCGCTGCAACTTCAATCAACTGATCTTTCGTTAATAAATTTAACCCCTGCTCAGACGGACTTTCAATAAAACCACTTATTTCGATAGATGTCATATTTATTGATTACTTTAATCAATAATTCCATACAAATAGCTCTCTAACAATGAACACCTCCTTCAACACTGAAAGCCCACAAAAAGATGCCCTGGAGAACCAACTTCACACCCTCCCTAAAAAAAAAAAACTAAGTAGACCCTAATCTTCAAGCATACAGTGGTGGGTTTTTATGCACCGGATACCGCAAGTCGAGCAGAACAACCAATTAAAAATGGGCGATTCCCTCCAACCTCGGCGTGCTCCCGAGACTATATGCTCTAACCACTGATCTGCCCAAAAATAACAAACAAAAAAAAAAATTGACATATTCCACGAAAGGAAATGCCACTACATCCTAACAGTGAAGTCAGTCCCAAGGCCTCCCACTAAATCTGATACAGCTGTGAACAGACAATAATCTCCAAAATAACTGCACTCGTCTCTCCTACCAATTTTAACAGAAATAACTTAACCAATCTACAAACCAAGCCAAACTATAACAAAATACACAGAAATTCGAAATATCAAATAATCTCACCAACCAATCTCAATTAATGCAAATCCATAAACAATCAACAACGCAAATTATTATCTAGGGTAGGCTACTTACCAACGTAAACGGAAAGAGAGGAAAAAAAAAATTTGTAATGAACAAAACAAACGAACTATAAGTATTTCGGACTTATAGCTACTTATAGTATTTCGGAGCCCCCATTTGTTGCGATTCCAAAGAATCACCACAAATAAGGAGAGAACGAATGCATTTACATTAATGAAAACGGCACTTTATTGTACATAATTCTTTGAATTAAGCCGAAATTCGGCCATTCACAGCTATCAGTATCAACGCGACACCTCCGGAACCGCCATGCCGAGTCAGAGCAGAAGCCGCCTCACTCACAAGAACCCGACAGCTTTTCTAAGGAACGAAGAACCTGCGCACCGGTCCTCCCAATGCAGCCAGTCACCTGCAGACAATACAGACGCAACACACATACACACAAGAAAGGACTGACAGGGACATCACACACAATTTAAAACAATCTATTGTGTTATGTGAATGATTAGGCAGGATGATTTTCAGATCATTTTGAACCAAAAACTAGATTCTAGAGGGTTAAGGCAAGTCAGCAGTGACTGCGTGCACTCGCTCGTAAGCTGAGTGCACATGGCGACCGAGTCGATATCCATACCGAGAAAAGAGATCCTCTGCACAGGACAAAGTTTGCTCTTCTCCCAGTTGAGTTGACCCGAAGTCCCAGACGAGCTAGGTGCCGGAGCACTATAGGTCCCTGTGTTCGCAAATCTGGTCTCGAGAGTGAGCTAGGATCAGCCAGTTGTCGAGATAGTTCAGGATGCGAACCCTGTGTTGCCGTAGCGGCACAAGGGCTGCCTCGACGACCTTCGTGAAGACGCGAGGAGACAGGGCTAGGCCTATCTGATTGTGTGAGCATTGAAAAATATTCATAGAAATTCAGGTTTTTAAAATGGAAATCAAGATTTTCAGAGGTAAATTCGAAACAAATAAATTCAAATACATGGTTTCCAAGGTAAAATAATTTCAAAGGGGTGAATTCAGAGCAAATAAATTCAGATAAATGTTTTTCAAAATAAAATATTTCAAAACTAATTATTCAGTGGCTGTTAAATTTCAAATAGTTATGTCTCTTATTTGCTTCCATAGAAACCCCATTCGTCGTCACGACGGAACTCCTAGTGACTATGAAAGGGATATGTATTTTCATAGACCTATGTCAAAATATGTCTTAATGTCTTTGTTCTTTTACAAAATGTTTGTTACTTTTTTAATGTTTACATTTTTGTAGCTACATTATGTAATGCATACCAGATAATTTGTTAAAGTAAATTTAAATAGGAAAGTCATGAACGTTAATTATACATTTTCACACACAGTAGTATTAGATTATTCATGAACTACTCATCTGTAATTAATCTATTAATTACATTTATTTTAAAGTAGTATATTACCCGATCTCTAATGTAGGCATTTGAGATCCTTTAACTGGTAAAGCAATTAGTTAGTGTTAACAAATTTGGAACAAGCTGATATAGGCTAAATGAAGTTCAGAACAACAAAGCGACAAACGTTTTAGTCTCGGTGCAATGCGGTAAATTATATCCAGAAAAATATTGTTACAAACTGGTTACCTGAGTTTAGAGTTCCTGTGATTAAGCGAGCAATATGCTGGGTAAACTTGATCAACTGACGCTTGCATCGTCGCCGTCGGCTGCTCATTTTCAGAGAAGGAATGGAAGCAAAGGAATGGAAGTTCTCCGATTTATTCCAATGGGCTATTAGGTTGGATTTCACTGGTTTCAGTTTACTATCAGGTAGGCTAAATGGATGGACAATGACGCTAAAAGATGCGCGTCCGCGTTAAAAACACATGAGAGCGAATCAATTTCTCTCTCTCTCTCTCTCTCTCTCTCTCTCTCTCTCTCTCTCTCTCTCTCTCTCTCTCTCTCTCGCCCACTCACGCACACATGTTTGGTTTTCTTCATTTCATGACAGATCACCATTATTTTGGTGTACTGTCTCTCTACATCAGACCATTTGCAATAGCCTTCTTAAGTTTTTCTTTTTCTTTGTTTACAAATAATATTTACAATTAATATGTAAATACAAATAATAAATAAAACAAAAGCTCAAAGTCAACAAAAACTTTGCTTTCTCCCTATGTAGTTCCAATGAAAACCATGTATTTTCTCTGTAAGTGAGAAAACATTTTAAATTAGTGACTGTGTAGCCTATACCTCTAGAGTCTAGAAGCAACAAGGAGGTTCTGAATTTGAGGATCCTCTGGCAAAGGCGCATTCTGTGGTTTTACAACTCCCTCTGGTGGACAAGCTCATGTAATGTGATCACCAAGGCATTATTCTGCCTCTTCAATTATGCAATATACAGTACATCATTAGAAAAACAAGGTTGTGTTACATTAATTTACTATATACAAAATATAGTACAGGGGGTCGCGTGACAATAATGTTGGTTGATAAAGTGGTAGTGAAGCCTCTCGTAATGTAGCCTAGTAAGTAGGCTACAATGACAGAATATTTATTTATTTATTTATTTTACAAAAGCTGGTTTGAGACTTGCCACATCAATAAAGAATTCTGATGTGAAACTGATGTGTTGATTCAACTCACTGAAGTTGAAATTTCTTATCCAGACAACCAATGATTTATAAAAGAAAATCATGAAAATTTACAGGGGTGCCCAAACTTTTTTATACCACTGTAATTACATCATATGGACGTTCCATGAGCTTTGTACTCAGAACATTTTATGATAACATTAAAAATAACATAAGGTTGTTCAGAGAATGTTATTCTAAGAACGTTTTCTCTCGACATTACGTGAAAGTAAACTAACTATTAACCACATTATTAAAAAATTCCATAAACATTATTTTAAGAAGAACAGTACTGAGTAAAATTACCCTCAGTTGTTGATGAATTGTGCAGCCTCATTTTAAATTATATATATATATATATATATATATATATATATATATATATATATATATAATATATATATATATATATATATATATATATATATATATATATAGTTCCAGCTGTTGAATCAACACTGTGAATTTGAGTTGACGGCTCACTGAAGCCGACATCGGAGCAGGAATGTGATACTTTCATCTGTCACCTATTTTTGAGTGTATTTCACTGTGCGATTGTTTTGAAGATATTTCGATCTATGATTGTCTCACAATGTATAACCTACATTGTCACATTCCTTGGAATGAGAGCTTTATTGTAATATATGATTTGACTTATTTGTGAAATAAATAAAAAATAAATATTCGTAGAAAGATTTCTTCGCAATCATAAAGCGGAAATATTTGCCTGGGACCAATGCATATTTAAGCTAATATTTCATTTGATATGTATCATAAAACCGAAAGTGATGGTATTCTGTGTAAAGTATAGATTCTAAGCTTTCAAATGATACCAAGAATTGGGTAATACCTTATATGAAAGACTATTAAAAGAACGTACAAACATCATAACAAAGATTTTTCCACCCGGTACTGGGATCGTGGATTTTATGTGGCTAATGTAGTGTTAATAATTCTTGCACTTTCCATAAATCTTTATTTCACTTCTCAAATATCACTGTGTTTGTCTCCTATATGATATATTTAATTGAAATTTCTTATCCAGACAACCAATGATTTATAAAAGAAAATCATGAAAATGTACAGGGGTGCCCAAACTTTTTCATACCACTGTACTTGCTGAATGTTCTCTTTTTGTAGAGAGAAATTGTGAGAACAAAGTTCATGGAATGTGTTTACAATGTTATTTTTAGGCCTATACTTGAACATTCTCATAACATTGAGGAAAAATGTCTTAGATCATTCTCGGAAAGTCTTTAGTGTTATTAATATTTACTAAATATTTTTGGAATGTTTGCATAAAATGTTGTGAGAACAATTTAAAAAAGTAAATTTTTTGTATAGCCCTAGTGCTTTTCACAATACACATTGTTTTAAAGCAGCTTTACAGAAAATCATGATGTTAAAATGTTTATAATATCTTAAAGGTCCCGTGACATGGGGTTATTTTATTATTTTATAATGTTTCCTGGGTTGCCCTTATAATGTTAGTATGTTTTTTCGATCAAAAATAGTCATAATTTATAAATAAAAGGCATTTTTCCTAGCCTGATTTTAGTCTCTAAATTTGAACACTCTGTTTGAAGGGGCGTGTCTGCTGTGGGATTCACTGTAACCGGCCACTGCGGTGATTGGCTGACATGCTTGCATATGAAATAGCTACGTATTACATGTGAAAGTCTCTCGAATACCTTTACTACAGCTATTTTACGTTTTTACTAATACAGCTATCGAGATTAACGAATCGTGAGAAGTTTTAAAAAAGTATTTAGATCTATTCCCATCACATAAAATGTTGCCGTGATGAGCATTGCGCAAGCAGATGACAGTCTGTTGATCGCGAAACTGAAGATCTTATCATTGCAACGCAGTTTCTGCACTCTCTCTAATGCTTTCACCAATGCAAACACAATGATGTACATACAGTAAGAGCTTCTTGTGCAATAACGTGCGTCATTGATTTCATAACGAGTTGTCCAGACAAACTCGCGCTGTGTGGAAAGATTGTTCTTTGATCGCTTTCTGTATATTTGTTCACAATTTAAATAAGATTATTTTCATCCTACTAAAAGAAACTATGTGAAGTTGATATTTCAGTCATTGGCTTGACTTACTGATGCATAAACAGTATTGAACGATTTTGAGAGAAAGATTACCTGTCTGAACTTGAACTTGAATTGTTGCTTGGTAGCTCGATCGATTTATTTTCAGACGTTCATCGAGGCCAGCTCTGTATTTTCCCAAGTTGAGGAAACAGTCGTCGGTGAAATGTTTGGACCATCCAAAACTTTGGGAAGTTGTGTCGGCGCATTTCCAGAGAAAATAAAATGAACCCATTGTTTCTTCAGAGGCTCGGATGAAGGAACTAAAAAATACTTTTGTGTTCATTTCAGACTGATCTCATGAAACTGCGTATGTATGACACGCCAATTCGTTTTTCCATTTTTGGCGTGCTATCAACACACATAATCGCTTTTCAGCGTGTTTATGAACGCCGTTGACTTAACGTTACATTACTGTATATATAAATATATGACCTACCCCAACCAGGTCCCTAAACCTACCCGTCACTGGTTAATACCATTTATGAGTCTTTCCCTACCATCCTAGTAAGAAAAATATCGCTCCCCCAGATGTATATCAAAATTTGGCTTTATTTCGCTCGGATTTTTAACAGCGTGTACATACACGCGGAATCACTCGGACATAACGCGTAGATATACACGCATACACGCGGATAGCTCAAAATGCGTATAAATAACACGCCACTTGACTTGAAAGTGGCGTGTATGTTTACGCAAAAGTCATGATGTCATGTTGGTTCATTTGTACATCCGAACACTGATCAACTGCCATGCTTCGCTCGTTTGCAAGCCATTATATCTCTCGAGGAAAAACTCAAATCACGCGTGCATGTTCGTACTTCCTAGCTCGTTTTCTCATGGGCGAGCCAATCTCTGGGCGGGCAAAGCAAAGAAAGGGGGGGTAACCTTTCCTCCTTATAAGATTCCTCAAGATCAGCATGTCTGAGCTGCAGAGAAGAGAAAGAGAGCCAAAGCTCGGTTTACACCGATTGAAAATTCTAGACACGAGGGGACCAAATACAGGCTAGGGGAACTAATATTAATGTTAAAAAACCTCAGAAAGTGAAAATTTCATCTCAGGGGACCCTAAAAAATATCATGGCTTATAGTCGCATTTAGCAGATTCCCAGCTCAGGGAACGTTCTCAGAACTCAGACTCTAACGTTAATAGAAAATTTTGTTGTGGAGATTTTAGACTGTATATTGAACTAACCATGTTTTTAACATCTAACCTTATTTAACAACATTCATATGCTTTTGAATTTGAAATGTATGTTTCCCCTTCAGTTGAAAACTTGTGACTTATGAGTGTGTGTGTATAAATAACATATATGGGAAATTAAACTAGACCGATGACTAGGTTTGAAAACTCGTGGTACTGTATCATTTTGCCATACTCCATTCTATAAAAACTGTTGTATTTGTGTGTTACAGGTGGGATTCTCAATAGAAATTGTCTGAGATCCACCGGCCTTGTTTTTACTTGGTATTGCTCGAGAACTCTCCTGGCCGTAATTAAAAGCATTTAAAGGACATTTGCTGAAGTCTGTCTGATGTTACTGCTGCGCAGCAGGTCAGTTTAGGGAAGCAAGTAAGTTAGAGGAGTTAGGGAACTCAGCCAACAGTGTCGACGGAAGACGCAGGAGCTAGAGTATAAAGGATAGTCAGTGTCGATTGGAGATGCTTGGTTGTCGATGAGTAGACGCCCCAGATATTTATTAAGTGTCGATGAGTAGACGCTTGGGTGTTGACTGGGCACCCCAGATACATTTATTTATAAAGGTAATTAAGTTCCAGGTATAGTTAGGTTTAGCGAAAAATCCGGGGACGAGGAACCACGTTGTCTTCACTCTGCCAGACTGCAGAACCCTGTTCGACAGAGGGATCCATTCCAGGCGGGCTAAAAGGACTTAAAGTATTAAGGTAGGGAGAGACCTCAGCACTTTTCCTTAAAAATGCTTCTTAATTAATTAAAAGGTTTAACTGAAAATTGGTTGTTCTGTTAAGTAAAATGTGAAGAAAACTGATCACATTTAAAAGATTTTTTTAAGGATTTTGAAAAAGAAAAAAATGTTTTTACCTTGTCTATTAACCCTTTGGGGTCGGAAAACGCACCCCCGTGTTTTGCTGTTTTTTTTCCTTGTCAGTGCAAAAGAGAATCAAATTACTCTGTTGATTTTGATCTTAAATATAAGTGTTGTACATCATTAGATCCTGTTAGGTGTGTATTTTTTTTGTGGATACTCACAATAAAAACAAAGTGTTGTGCTTTTTGTCAAATAAAGAAAAATAAACATGATGTGCATTTTGCCTTCTCTCTGTCAGTGAGGTCCGTTCTGAAACGCGTCCGAAAAATTAACTGTAACTCTGTCAATACTTGTCACAGAGATACGAGAGATTTCTCTTTATGAAGCTGGGATTCTCTTCTTTTAAACGATGTAATTTACTAAAAAAATAAATATCTCCAGTTTATGTAATCCGTTTGAAACCAAGGAGAGGTACAGTTTTTTCATTCTCCCTTCATTATTTTTAATGAGCTGAGGCCGTCACACCCCCAGAGCTTTTCACATGGTAAATAGGCGATCTATGCATAGCACACGCGGCACGCCCCCCGATCAATGCCAAAAACACGAAGATTCTTCATCAGAATACTGATAGTTCATCGCGTTTTAGGGATGGAAGCACGCTACTCCTTCAGAGGATTATGGACAACGGGGAATAATTCACCTTTATCTCAGAGGAATTTAAAACTCGGAGACGAACGGTTGCATTTTGAAGAACGAATTGACCCCGCCGAGGATACAAGTTCGGAGTAAGTTGTTTAGTGTTATAATTCCTGATCATAGAGCTCAAATGCATTTTCAGACTATATTTTGCCTAGTTTTGACAGTAAATATTACCTCACAACATTCGTGTAGGCCTATACGCTTGTGTAAACTTTTTGAATAACTGCTTAGGTTATAATGATTTAGTGAAATATATCGATCCGCAAGTTTTGTGTGAGTAGTGGCTGTGGTAGTGGCAGATCGTTCGCCTAGCGTGTCAGAGGTTATGGGTTCGAATCCGCCCTCGGTATAGTTTTTTTTCTCTCATCAAAACCGAATATGTTCATCAGTTGTTACAGTCTATATATCAAACACACACGTATATAGGACACACGTTTGTGTGCATTTTATTTTGTGATTTCACCGGAATGAATAGTGTCCGCAATGGCAATAGATTGAAGAGTGCGTCCTAAGAGCGAGTGAAGACTGTGTGCGCGTCGCCACAAGAGAGCTCTGTATCCATGACACTGATAGCAGCGGACACGAGCGCTCAGCTTGAGTTCAAAAACAAAACATTTTAGCGCTAGATCTCTTATTTAAGAGCGGACTAAATGAATGCTCTACTAGTTAACTGGAGATGTTTTATTTGTATTAGGTACAGCCGTTCATTGAGTGTATTAGTAAATGTGAAATAAGCACAAATGTCAGGGCATGTCAAAACACCTAAAGAGCCCCAAAACAGCTCAGACCCCAGATGGTTAACAATTTCTATAACTTTTAATTGATTTCAAAATGTAAAAATTCATAAATCTCATGTTAACAATATTATCTATGTATCTTGTCTCAACTCTTTCAATTGTATCTTTATATTCTCTCAGAATTAAACTTTTATTTATCAAAACTTTAAACAGAAGCAAATTGTAGCATTACAGAATCTTGGGGTATTTTCCATCCCTTCTCTGATTTCAAGCATGACAAGTTTCTCTTTGCAGGAAGTTTTATTGACAGCTTTCTGGGCGCTGTCACGTTGTCAATGTGTTTGAGTTCTGTTTTGTGATCTTGGTTTCCCCTGTCTTTGTGATTTTTGGTTTAGTCCTGTTATTAGTTCAGTTTTGAGATCTTGTTTACCCCCGTCTTTTGTGATTTTGGTTCAGTCCTGTTAGTTTTCCCGCTCTGTCTAATTAGCTATTCCCTTCACCTGTGTTCAGATAATCTTCCCATTAGGCCCTGTTCATTTAAGCCCTGTGTTTTCCCTCAGTGTTTGTTGATCATCGTCCGTGAATGGTTGTGTGTGTGTTAAGAAGTCCTGGAGTCTGTTCTTTTGTTCCTGTATGTTCCTGAAGTTAAGTTTAATAAATCTCCTAAACTGCAGCTAGTGATGGCCAAATGAGGCTTCCTGAACCACTGAGGCTTTCCAGCCCATTGGTTCACCAAAAGGTTCGTTTACCTGAAGCCTCATGAAACAGTGTGCTCCCTAGTGACACCTGCTGTGCAAAGCAATGTATCGCACACAAATCTATTCATCCTGAGCAACCAATTGTCATGGTGTGGGCACACCCTTTTTCTATTGCCTGTGTATTAAATAAAGTTTTTTACTCTGCTTGTTTTACCTATGCACACACAACTCACACACACATAACTTTGTATTCAGTAGTTCTTTGGGTTAGTGATGACAGTGAATGCCCCAAATGAGTGTAAAGAAATCACTGAGTGCAGTGCTGACTGAGTGCAATAGTGTAATGATTATGGAACTGGGAGTGGAACAGCAAACTGCAACAGGGATGGGAACATTTTTACTGATTTTTATTTAAAAACAAAAGTTTTTTTTACAGTATTTGGATTGAGGCGGTTTCTCCACCATTTTCTTTCTGTAATCTATAACACAGTACAATGCTGGTGTATTGTAGGAGCCTAACACATTATTTACATAATAAAAAAATTAAGATTAAATATTACTTTGACTAGTGGCTGGTCTGTTTGCAGCAGGTTGTGCATCCTCATGCATTGCACGATAATGCCTAAGCATTGAAGAGGTGTTGTTGCTGTAAGTCAGCTCTTTATGGCACAGCAAACATTTCACCTTCAACATGCAGATAATACACATTGTGATTATACAGCGATATGGTGAGGATTATGTGATGTTATGATAATAAATTATATAAATGTATACAAACCTTGTTATGAGCAATCAATTCAAAATGCTCCCAGACAGGAGAAGTTCTCCTCTTTCTTGCTGGCTCCATTGTAAGGGCTCTAGGTTTGCCTTTAACGTTTGCACTCTAAGGCTTTCCCTACAGTCTAGTCTTAGAATAATAATAATAGCAATAATATATATATATATAATATATATATATATATATATATATATATATATATATATATAATATATATATACAATAATAACACTACTACCAATATATGTATATATATATAGCAACTAGAACTAGATATAGGCTAATTTACTCTAATAATCTACTGAACTATGTATATACTTTACTCTAATAATCTAATAATCTACTAAACTAAGTATCATGTAATATAATATATAATACAGGCTATGATATATAATGATAACTATGCTACTACAACTCGCTACTCACTACTTCGTACAACCAACACTTCAACACCAATGCAAACGCCTACTGCAAAACCCACGAGAGGCGCGAGGTTTCGAACCACTTTTATCCGGAAGCGATACTCAGAATGAAGCAATGACGTATTCAACACAATCCGAGGCCTCGTTTGTTATCGTCACGTGATTTTCACGGAAACGACACAAGCCTCGAATCGGGGCTTCATCTGGAACGCCCCTTTTTGCTCGACACAAGCTCCGGAGCCTCGCTTCAGATGTCACATCACTAACTGCAGCTACCGTGTCCTCGTCTTCGGCTACCTTCACAGCAACCCTGACAGAACGATCAATCTTAAACTGAAAATGAGCATGGTGAGAAGAGGAAGGAAGAAAGAGGTGAGCCCCATGGAAATAACTATACTTTTCCAACATGAGCGCTCACTCGAAGAATACGCTGGTCTTTACCTAGACCTTTATGATGATGTGACGCTGGATGAGGAGAAACTTACAAGAAGTTTTTGGGGTGGACTAAAGAACCCGCTAGCCCAGATAATTCTGGTAAAGGACCTCAATCTATCCTTCCTGGAGTTCGTGGATCACACGCTGTGGGCGGGTGGATCCAGCTACGTCGTGGAAGATCTCCCACTCCAGCCGGTTCCAAGTCTGGTATGCCCTGAGCTCGTCATCTATCCGCCTGAGTCCATCGCCTGCCCGCCAGCGCCTGAGCCCATCATCTGACCGCCAGTGCCTGAGCCCATCACATGTCTACCAGAGCCTGAGCCCGTCACCTGCCTACCAGAGACTGAGCACACCACACGAGAATCCACACAAGAAGACACCGCGCTGATTGTGATGTCTGCGGCGATTCTGTGTGTGTGGGCTACACACACCTCAGCTCTGGCCCATGAGTCAAGTCAAGTCATCCTCATTTATATAGCGCTTTTAACAACGTAGATTGTTTCAAAGCAGCTTTACAGAGATAAACAGACAATTTAAGGTAACAGAGAGTGTGGTTTTATAGCGGTTATTGAATAATGTTGTTTCCAGCTAAAGTTAGTTTTGATTGATTCTCTTCCGTCGAAATGATCATTTTTTTTTATTGAATTAGGGGCCGCTAAGACGACGCCGTTCTCTCTAAACGCGCTGTGATGGCGCTGATGGCGTTCACATGCGCGTTAAGAATTTATTCTATAGTTATGTGCGTTTGAATATATGTGCGTAGGTTTGAAATTTGCTAAAAACCATGCCTAAACAAACTACTTGTCTTGCCTATAAATTTGATGCAGAATGGCTGGAATTTTGAGATCGCAATAGACGTGAAGGACTACAATGCCTTAAGAGCTCGCTCAAGTACTGGGGAGCTAAACCATTTAGTGCTTTGTAAGTAATCAGCAATATTTTAAAATTTATACGATGTTTAATAGGCAGCCAATGCAGTGTTGACAGAACCGAGCTAATATGGTCATACTTCCTGGTTCTGGTAAGAACTCTAGAGGCTGGGTTTTGGACCAGCTGTAGTTTGTTTATTAACCCTCTGGGGTCTGAGCTGTTTTCGGGCTCTTTCGGTGTTTTGGTATGCCCTGACATTTGTGCTTATTTCAGCTACTTAAAACATACCATTTGCCAACATATAAATTTGCTGTATTCAGCACAAACTCTGCTACAATAATATGTGAGCAAAATGGATGTACATGTTTGCATTTTATAGAAAAAAAATAATATGCGTGGTTAGTACGTTTTGGGAAAAAAAATGTCACCGCAATAAGGCCATTTAACACATACTGAATAGTTGAAAACAATACTTTTGAGTTACTATTCTTGTAGGCTAGAACTTTTACTTCAAAATGAAGTGAAAATCATTCTGACCACTCTTTCAGAAAGATCAATATAACGATTTGAATTTCTTACATCAGTTTTTGGGTCATTACTGCTGTATGCGTTGGAGTGTTAATGCCCATGAATATTAATGTGATTGACACCTGGGGAGACTAAAGACACTCCCCCAATGTGCTAATGCCCCATCAAGGTGCTGTGAGGCAGCCTGAACTAAGAATGATTCGATGTATAAAAAGTTAAAAAGAACAGCATTTATTCAAAATAGAAATCTTTCCTAAGAACATAAAGACTTAAAGTCATTCATATCACTTAACACTTCCTTTCAAAAAAAAAAAAAAACATAAAAAGACCAAACTTGTTTTTTTTTATATAAAAAAATATATAAAATATTGCTTATATAGTGCTTATATAAATAAAAAAAAGTGCATTCAAAGAATCCTAAAAAAAACTATCACAGGTTAAAAAAAATTAAGCAGCATAACTGTTTACATCATTGATTTAAAAAAAAAATTATATCAGAATGATTTCTGAAGGCTGATGGTGACGATGTAAACACAACAAAACAAAAGCAAAAAACTGTTAGCACATTATCCAAAGTAAACTGATGGACTATTATGATTATAGATGCACAATGTATCTGTTGATGGACAGAGAAACATCTATTGATTGGTAGACTGCGTAACCGCGAGTATCTGTTTATGGCTCATCGACCGCACGCATTTACTGATACACTCAATGAACGGCTGTACCTAATACAAATAAAACATCTCTAGTTAACTAGTAGATCATTCATTTAGTCCGCTCTTAAATAAGAGATCTAGAGCTAAAATGTTTTGTTTTTGAACTCAAGCTGAGCGCTCGCGTCCTGCTATCAGTGTCATGGATACAGTCTCTTGTGGCGGCACGCGCACGCAGTCTTCACTCGCTCTTAGGACGTGCTCTTCAATCTATTGCCATTGCGGACACTATTCATTCCGGTGAAATCACAAAATAAAATGCACACAAACGGGCAGGGGCGGCGTTTGCGTATGGCAGAGTATGGCCATTGCCATACCCTAGCAGTCAGAGTAACATCAGCTGATGATGATGATGCTCGTTAAAAATTTTAGAAGGGCTTTTTAAACCCCCTAAATTTTCACCCCAGCCCTCCCAAAAATGTGCGTTTCGTGATCGCTCAGTCAGTCGTCACCTTTTAAAGTCATTAAAAAAAGCTCATCTCATCTTCTCCGCAGCGTCAGCGTCAGAACAAAAGCAGATGAAAACGTGCATTTATTGATAGACCGTGTAGGCCTATAGTATACATCTGTGTAGTTCTTTGTTTGTCATAAATGCAGTTTACATTAAATGATGCTGGAGTAATTAAACACGGTTTCCCACTGTAAAATCTGGGCTTATTTATTTATAAAATATTCATTTCATATAAACGAGTCTTAATTTCTTCACTTGCAAGAAATAAAGGTTTTATTTTGGAGAAAACACCAGATCACCATGCTGATTGCGTGAGCAAAGTGTGCACTTTTCTTTAAATCACGCAGCACAAAAAGAATGGCTATATAGACTACTTAATTACAGTCTTGTGCTGTTTTATAAAGGCACAAAGCCATATCACGGTTTCGGTGTTGGGAAAAGGGAGAAGAGAGAGTTCGGCAAAAGGCGGATTCGAACTCGGGTCGAACGCGTCAAAAGCTGCTCTCAAGCACCTCACGCCCTCGCCCGACGCCACTGTAGATATTCAGTGCAAGGTATTTTTTTTTGCTTAAAAGACAGGCACGTAGTGCAAATGTACGCTCTCAACTCACGTTCATTTTACTGTACCTGGTTTTGTTTGTTTGATAACGATGTGGACGGAGCGTGGTACAGATAGTTGCCCCGAATTTGATTGGTGAATAAAACTCAAGTTGTGATGCCAATCGCCTCCGCGATTCTGTCTGGCCTAATAAGCTGCGAGGATCCCTATTTTCTTTCCCTCCTTACACAATGCGCTTTGTGCATTTTGTTAATGTGAGGTATATCGTTCGGTAATGTCGTTGTTCTATGTAATTTAACGTTATGCCAGAGGGAATGCCATACTCTAGGTTTTTGTGAAACGCCGCCACTGCAAACGGGTGTCGTATATACGTGTGTGCTTGATATAGACTGTAACCACTGATGAACATATTCGGTTTTGATGAGAGAAAAAAATATGCCGGGGGCAGATTCGAACCATAGACTGTAAAAAAGATGGACGACGCCCCTTCGGTCTTTTCCATTGGAGGGAACTGAAGCCGTCAGAGTCCCGATATGGCGCTGACATATTGGCGTTTTCGGGACCAGTCATGCGCAGTCGTGAGCAGGAAGTAAAGCCGCGAAATCAAGGCCCCGCCCCCACTCGCGTTGAATCAGTCGCAAGCACACGCCCTGCACTTTTCTTAAGTGGCCTTGTCTGCTCCGTTCCTCTCTAATGATGTCTGCTGATTGCAGTACCTCGTTAAAATAAGGTAAATACTACTACTAACCACATAGTAAACATTATGAAAAAAAGTCCGTTGGTGCTTCAGTGACTACTTCGCACAGAGAACCTGTCAATCACAGCTGTCAATCATGATGTCACAGCACCGTTTTTATAGCATCAAATAACTAACTAAAAACTAACTTATTTTAAAAACAAACATGAGAAATTACATCAACGTGATATAAACTACAGTAAATGACCGAAACTATCTTTAGAAAAAAGATATGTGAAGTGTAATTTAATTATTTAGTTGGTCTCACGTCCCGTTGAATAACATGGGGAGGCGGGGCTTATGACCTATACTAGGACCGGTCAACGGGGGGCGATCGAGACGTTTTGGCTTCACTTTTGAGGGCTTGTGCGGCACGCTTGATTCGAACCCGTAACCTCTGACACGCTTGGCAACCGATCTAACCACTCGACCACAGAAGAACTCAAACAAAACTCGCAGATCGATATATTTCACTAAATCATTATAACCTAAGCAGTTATTTAAAAAGTTTACACGAGCGTATAGGCCTGCTACAGGAATGTTGTGTTGAGGTAATTACTAGGCAAACTATAGTCTGAAAATGCATTTGAGCTCTATGATCAGAAAAGGAATTATAAAACACTAAACAACTTACCGGTAGCCTACTCCAAACTTGAATCCTCGGGGTCAATTCGTTCTTCAAAATGGAACGTTCTTCGTCTGAGTTTCAAATTCCACTGAGAAAAAGGTGAATTATTCCCATTTGTCCATAATCCTCTGAAGGAGTAACGTTAGCGTGCTTCCATCCCTAAAACGCGATGAACTATCTGTGAATCTCTGATGAAGAATCTGTGTTTGGCATTGATCGGGGGGCGTGCCGCGTGTGATGCATAGATTTACCATGTCAAAAGCGCTGGGGGTGTGGCGGGCTGACCTAATTATTTATAATGAAGGGAGAGCGAAAAAACTGTAAATCTCCTTTGTTTCAAACGGATTACATAAACTGTAAATATATATTTTTTAAATAAATTACTTCATTTAAAAGAAGAGAATCTCAGCTTCATAAAGAGACATATCTCGTATCTCTGTGACAAGTATTGAGAGAGTTACAGTTAATATTTCGGACGCGTTTCAGAACGGACATTACTGACAGAGACAAGTTAAAACGCGCATCATGTTTATTTTTCTTTATTGGACGAAAAGCACAACACTTTGTTTTTATTGTGAGTACCCACAAAAAAAATAGAAACTTAACAGGATCTAATGATGTACAACACTTATATTTAAGATCAAAATTAACAGAGTAATTTGATTCTCTTTTGCACTGATAAGGAAAAAATCCAGCAAAACGCGGGCACGCGGTTTTCGACCCCAGAGGGTCAGGCAGGGCAACCACCCAGTAGAGCATTACAATAATCTAGCCTTGAGGTCATGAACGCATGAATCAATTGTACCACATTGGTCAGTGAGAGCATATGACGTAATTTAGATATATTTTTTAGATGGAAAAATGCTGTTTTACAGATACTAGACACGTGACTTTCAAATGAAAGATTGGTATCAAAGTCCAGTCATAAGTTCCCCAAAATGCTGGTTCCGTCCAGTTTTGAGTTCCATGAAACGCTGATCCCGTCCAGTTCCGAGTCCCATAAAGTGTTGATCCTAACCAGCCCAGAGCCCGCTGATCCAGCGCCAGAGCCCGCTGATCCAGCGCCAGAGCCCGCTGATCCAGCGCCAGAGCCCGTTGACGTCAAGTCTGTTCCCGTTCCTGAGCCTGTCCTTCTCCTCAAGAAAAATTTTTTTTTGGGGGGGCTATACGCCTTCGCCGGCCAAAGGTCAAAGGCCCATGGAGGCCTGAAAAAATAACACCTCCGTGGCCGCCCGAAGGGTCTTCACTGCCGTGGCCGCTTGAAGGGTCTTCACCGCCGTGGCCACCTGAACAGTTCTCACCGCCCTGGAGCCCACAGCTCCGCCCTGGACGCACGAGGGTCCCACAGCTCCGCCCTGGACGCACGAGGGTCCCACAGCTCCGCCCTGGACGCACGAGGGTCCCACAGCTCCGCCCTGGACACACGAGGGTCCCACAGCTCCGCCCTGGACACACGAGGGTCCCACAGCTCCGCCCTGGACACACGAGGGTCCCACAGCTCCGCCGTGGCCACGTCCACAGCCTGCTCCACCATGGCCACGCCCACAGCCTGTTCCGCCCCGGTTCCCTGAGCTACCAGCTCCGCCCACCCTCCCACCCCTTTGGATTTTATACGGCGCGAGGACGCGCCTGCGGGGAGGGGAGGGTTCTGTCACGTTATCAGTGTGTTTGAGTTCTGTTTTGTGATCTTGGTTTCCCCTGTCTTTGTGATTTTTGGTTTAGTCCTGTTATTAGTTCAGTTTTGAGATCTTGTTTACCCCCTTCTTTTGTGATTTTTGGTTCAGTTCCGTTAGTTTTCCCGCTCTGTCTAATTAGCTATTCCCTTCACCTGTGTTCAGTTAATCTTCCCATTAGGCCCTGTTCATTTAAGCCCTGTGTTTTCCCTCAGGGTTTGTTGATCGTCCATGAATGGTTTTGTGTGTGTTAAGAAGTCCTGGAGTCTGTTCTTTTGTTCCTGTATGTTCCTGAAGTTAAGTTTGTTTAATAAATCTCCTAAACTGCAGCTACCATGTCCTCGTCTTCGGCTACCTTCACAGCAACCCTGACAGAATGATCAATCTTAAACTGAAAATGAGCAAGGTGAGAAGAGGAAGGAAGAAAGAGGTAAGCCCCATGGAAATACCTATCCTTTTCCAACATGAGCGCTCACTCGAAGAATCCAAGGCATAAACATATTGATAAAGCACTGCAGTACTACAAGGTATTGCTCTATTCTTTATGACAACTCCGATAACAACGACAAACATTTAACCCTTCGGAGTCTTGGGCTATTTTGGCCCTTTTTGAGTACTTTTTATTTTTTAATTTTGCGACATAAATGTTTACCATACCGATTTTTGGTATCATTGTTTTCAGCACAACATCACCTATATGTCCAGACAATTAGTTTTTCACTTTGATGTACTGTATCAACATACTGAACCCAAAATCACACAAAAAACACAAAATCCATAAAATTATAGCTTTTCTACTACAAAAAACACACACATGCTCAATGAAGCATTTTAAAAGGTTTAAAATGTAAACAAGTTTTAAATGTCAAAATATACAGGTAAAATTCAGATATAATCAAGCTATATACAAAAAAAATATGATTTACAAAAAAAGCGAGTGTAGCCATAGGCCTTTTTATTTTAAAGTAGTGCTTTGTCACTTTTAAAAATAAATTGTGCACACAAATATACAGAGAGCTATATTTAAGGCCTTGCATTCCCAGAGTATGAGGGTTCCCAAATAGTGCAAATACAACATAAAAACAAGGTAAAATTGAGATAAAATGAAACTATATACAGCAAAAAGCAGGTGTGGCAATAGGCATTTTTTCTTTTCTTTTTGGCTTAGAAACTACAAAACACTTCGGGTGCTTCTCAATATCCCTCCTCGTCTCCTCGATCCTCTGTCCTCCATCCTATAACCCGGAAACTGATCGAGCTCAGCCATCTTGAAGGACATCTCAATTCTCTAATTGCTCCGTGAGGAGTCGAGGATCGAGGAGTGAGGAGGCTTCCAGAGGAGTCATGAGCGAGGATGCACAGGTGTATCCTATGCGGAAGAGTTTTACCGACTAAACGTGACGCACGCATCAATTCTCCTCCCCCTTCACATCTGTCGCAATCATTTTAATTTATACTTTACCCTTGCAGTTTATAAACCACACATCTCACATATTTCAATAGGATTGCTTGCTTTATTGTTATTTATTATGAATTTCTTAAATAAACTTCAACAACATAAGGGCAGATCCTTTGAGCGCTGTTGATGACGCAGTGAAGTGACGCTCGAGTGATCAAGTATTCCAATGTAACCCACAGACTGTGTAGATTTTTTGTTGTTTTTTTGTTGTTTTTTTGTTGTTGTTGTTGTTGTTGTTGTGTCTTGTCGATATATTTAGCGATGTCCTTCTTGGTGTTTGTGATTGTGTGTAATGTGTTAAATTGTTAAATTGTGAATAAAAAAAAAAAAAAAAAAAAATTATTCCAATGTATAAAAAAGCTTTCATTCGATTCCTCTGTCCTCTTTTTCTTTTCCTTGCAGCCTTCCCTCACGTCCTACAGGGGGTGGAGCTGAGACGCGAGGAAAGGAAGCGAGGAAAGGAAACGAGGACGCACAAATAAGAAATGAGAAGCACCCTTTGTCTACTCCGTAAATCTCCTGCCTTTCAATTTCGCGTCTTTGCTCAGTTGGCTCCTCCTCCATTCCGTAAAATGTGCAGCCTGAAGAGCAGAGTCAGCAGATTCACACATTTTTTTTCCGTTTTGTTTTATGACAAAAACCGACAAAGTTATTAGAATAAATTCAACGTCTGTCACATCCCATCTTTCGTTCTTTGACGAACGCGTCAATATACACGTCAATTTTTTTATATAACGTTTAAATGATAATATCTCAGTTTTTAATTGGTCTATCAACACAAAACAAAAAGTAAAATAGAATTTCAAGCCAGCACTTTCGACAGAAGTGGACGGCAGTGCTCAACGTGACTTTGTTTTTATGCTTCGACGTCTTAAACTAGACATGTACCTTGATCACGCCGGCGTGATCGGCGACCCCAAAGAGTTAAAGTTATAAATCATAATAAAAAGAATATGCATTCTGAGATAATTAGGGAAGTTTTAATCATAAAGAAACTTTTCTTTTCATAAAGAACTGCCTTAATTCTACGTGGCATTGATTCAACCAGGTGCTGGAAGCATTCTTTAGAAATGTTGGCTCATATTGATAGGATCACCACTGTGATAAACGACTCCCTCCAGTCCGGCAAAGTTCCATCTGCCCTAAAAACTGCCACGATCAGACCACTTCTCAAAAAACCCACCCTTGATCCATATGTATTTGCAAATTACAGGCCCATTTCCAATCTCCCATTCCTCTCCAAAGTACTGGAAAAGACTGTTGCCGCCCACCTACAGGAACATCTCAAACACAACAATCTTTTCGAAAAATTCCAGTCTGGTTTTCGCCATGCCCACAGCACGGGAACAGTCCTGGTTAGAGTCACAAACGACCTACGAATGACAGCTGATGCTGGTTCACCATCCTTCCTCATACTACTCGATCTGTCTGCAGCTTTCGACACAGTGGACCATGGCATACTCCTAAATCGTCTACACCAAACCACTGGAATCACTGACACTTCTCTTAAATGGTTTAAATCATACCTCACTAACAGAACAGAGTACATTTTACTTGGAAGTCCAAGGTCCCGGCAACACACAGTCACCTGCGGGGTCCCCCAGGGGTCAGTTCTTGGCCCTATCCTCTTCATTACTTACATCGTTCCTCTCGGCCATGTCATTAGCCGCTATGGAGTCTCATTTTACTGCTATGCGGATGATACACAACTGTACTTGAAAACGGAAACAAACTCCACTGCAATTTCACCAACATCACTTCCGTCTGCAACACTCACCGCCTGTTTGGAGGAGATAAAGGTGTGGATAAAACACAACTTCCTCCAGTTAAAAAGCTCCAAAACAGAGACAATTCTTGTTGGCACCCCACATCAAACCCAGTCTTCCTCCATAACTGTCATAACTATCTCTAGTCATGACATTCCCCTCTCCACAACTGTCACCAATCTTGGTGTAAGATTGGACCCACAACTCACATTCGAAGCCCATATCAAAAACGTCTGCAAGATTTCCTTCTACCATCTCAGAAATATTGCAAAACTACGTTCTACACTCACGTTAGCAGATGCTGAAAAACTTGTCCACGCCTTTGTCTCCTCCAGACTGGATTACCGTAATGCACTTCTCATCGGGATCCCTAACAAAAGCCTGCAGAGACTACAGTATGTTCAAAATAGTGCTGCAAGGATCCTGATGAGAGTGCGAAAATACGACCACATCACACCCATTCTCCATTCACTTCGCTGGCTTCCTGTTTCCCCCAGGATTGAATATAAGGTCTCCCTTCTTACCCACCAGTGCATCTATGGAAACGCCCCCCATCTGAAAGAACTACTCACACCTCTAACAACAACCCGATCCCTCCATTCAACAAAGTCAAACCCATTTCCTTCTCCCCTAGACTAAGCTCAGCACCATGGGTGATCGGGCTTTCTGTTCTGCCGCTCCTCAGATCTGGAATGTCCTCCCTGACCATCTGAGGGCACCTCAAACTATTGAGACTTTTAAAAAAGGACTAAAAACATTTCTTTTTAGGAGCACTTTTGACTTTCAACTACTATGTCTGTTTTGTACCATGCTTTTATTATCTTAACTGCAGCACTTTGAGATTTGCTCTAAATGTTTGTGCATTACAAATACAATCTATTATTATTATTATTATTATTTGTTGGATGCACATCCAGGGCACAAAGCTCCCATTCCACCACATCCAAAAGATGCTCTATTGGGTTGAGATCTGGTGACTGTGGGGGCCATTTTAGTACAGTGAACTCATTGTCATGTTCAAGAAACCAATTTAAAATGATTCGAGTTTGTGACATGGTGCATTATCCTGCTGGATGTAGCCATCAGAGGATGGGTACATGGTGGCTATAAAGGGATGGACATGGTCAGAAACAATGCTCAGGTAGGCCATGGCATTTAAACAATGCCCAATTGGCACTAAGGGGCCTAAAGTGTGCCAAGAAAACATACCCACACCATTACACCACCAGCAGCAGCCTGCACAGTTGTAACAAGGCATGATGGATCCATGTTCTCATTCTGTTTATGCCAAATTCTGACTCTACCATCTGAATGTCTCAACAGAAATCGAGACTCATCAGACCAGGCAACATTTTTCCAGTCTTCAACTGTCCAATTTTGGTGATCTCTTGCAAATTGTAGCCTCTTTTCCTATTTGTAGTGGAGATGAGTGGTACCCGGTGGGGTGTTCTGCTGTTGTAGCCCATTCGCCTCAAGGTTGTGCATGTTGTGGCTTCACAAATGCTTTGCTGCATACCTCGGTTGTAACGAGTGGTTATTTCAGTCAAAGTTGCTCTTCTATCAGCTTGAATCAGTCAGCCCATTCTCCTCTGACCTCTAGCATCAACAAGGCATTTTTACCCATAAAGACTGCCGCATACTGGATGTTTTTCCCTTTTCACACCATTCTTTGTAAACCCTAGAAATGGTTGTGCGTGAAAATCCCAGTAACTGAGCAGATTGAGAAATACCCGGCCCGTCTGGCACCAACAGCCATGCCACGCTCAAAATTGCTTCAATCACCTTTCTTTCTCATTCTGACATTCAGTTTGGAGTTCAGGAGATTGTCTTGACCAGGACCACACCCCTAAATGCATTGAAGCAACTGCGATGTGATTGGTTGATTAGATAATTGCATTAATGAGAAATTGAACAGGTGTTCCTAATAATCGTTTAGGTGAGTGTATATAAAACTGAGCAAGAAATTGAACAGGTGTTCCTAATAATCGTTTAGGTGAGTGTATATAAGACTGAGCAATTAGGTGCTCTTAAAGTAATAAATAATAAGATATTAACTGCACATCTTTAAATAGATTTGTATCCCGTTTTCCCTGAGAGACAGTGTGGGAAAATTGAATTAATCCATTGCAGAGATTCTAAGAGTCAATGGTTTATGTTTAACTAAGATATTTTTTGTGCATTATGCATAGTTTGAGAAAGAGAAAGTATGCCCTCAGCTCCCCAGCTCCTGAAAAAGGAAGTGGACACTTCTGAGGGGTCAACTCAGGACAGTTCACATGAGGTGACAATTCACTTAATACAATTTTGCCATGCATTATGGAATTTTGTGCCAGGGTGGATCAAAAGCCAGACGGAGAGGGCCATCCCAGCCTGATGATCAAACGTATCAGGCCAACAAGTCAACTGAACGACAATCCATAAAGAAAAGAAAGATTTCCATCCACTCGTGGGCCAGGTGCTGCATTTTTGATCACTACAGAGAACGTTTCAAATTTAGTTAATTATCATATTAACTTGATTATTGTCTTTGATTATCCACTGGTTTCAGCAATTCTTCATATTTCTTAAACTAACACTTTGAATCTGCTTCCAATAAGCACCAGTCCAGCTTGTCACAAGGAATAATCAGAGGATTCAATTGCAAGTATAGTAGTGTTTATTGATAAATGTGGTAGTTGAGCTGATGGTTGCAGGAAGTTACTTGGCAGCACAGGGACGCTGTGGAAATGCCCGTGTCCTTTGATGGTGAAGGTGGAGTGGAAGTGATCAATGAAAGTCCGGGAAGTGGTGACAACAGGAAATCCAAACACGGAAACAATGAGACAATCGGGATCACAGGCAGGGCCGCCGCCAGAACATGTAGAATGGGGGGGGGCATTTCATTTTAATGGGGGGGGGGCACACTTTTTATGATATACAAAACAGACAGTCACAAAAACAATAGCATTCCCTATTTAGTCTAATATAACTGAGATAGACCAAATTCTATATTTAAACAACACCAAAACACAAAATATTAAGTTTCTGATCATAGGTGGAGGGTGAACCAACACCATGAGGATATGCGCTTCCCCTTTAAAAACATTTACATATAGCTATATGCAGGATTTGGCATGGCAGAAAGCTCGCAAAGAGCGCCTATTTTATTATCTTTAAAAAGCGGTTATACAACTTCATCGCGATCTCACAAAGTTCCTAGGCTATCAGTAAAGCTGATACACAATAATGGTTTATTTGCATATAGCCTAACTGCTTATTATAACGAGAGGATTTGCACGCGCGTAGAACTAATCCACTCACCGCTCAAAACACCGGAGTTTAGCCAATATTCTTTTATTACGGAGAAAACTGATCCTAGACCACCATTTATGGACAGCTTTTCCCTCTAAAAGCAATCAGAAGTATATGGAAGCTTGTTTTCGCCACAGAATAAAAAAATGTAAAAGATAATTTCGACTTTTTATCTCACAATTCTCACATGGATTTCTCTCAATTCAGAGTTTTTCTCACAATTCTGACTTTATAAAAGGAAATGTTACTGTATATCACTCAACTCTGACGTTATAACTTGCCATTTTGATTTTATATCACGCAATTCTGAGAAAATTTACCTTTTTTTTTATGTGGAAACAGTAGGCTGTTTTTAGCAGGCAAATGAATCAGAAAATTCGACATGCCCGCTTGGCCAGGGGAAGGTAAACCTTGCGCAGAGCCTTACACGCTCCGACTAATTTACATATTTCTGAAGACAATGTGTTATTTAAAGTTACAAAGATTAGTGCACCTGTGTGCTAAATGCTGCTGACGACATTTCGTTATGGAATACGTGGATACGTTTTTTTGCTCTCAATAGTAAGTTTGCTCAATGACCATATGATTAGGGGGGCACGTTGTGTCATCTGGAGGGCACGGCCCCCTAATCCCCCCACCCCCCACCCCCCGGCGACGGGCCTGATCACAGGAAACATCCAACAACGAACTGACAAAGACAAGGTGAAAACAGAGGGATTAAATAGGGTGCGCTGATCAGTTGCAGCTGGCATGCTGATGAGATACGGCTGGACAGATCAGCGGCAATGATCAGCACCCCCGCCCACACGCACATGCACATACACACACACACACACACACACACACACACCGAGACAAGAGCAGCGAATTCATATACCGTGACACAGCTGCCCTAATACAGGAAGTTCAATAGCAGAAGTGAGAGATTGACTCACTAATCAGTTAAAACACTGGGGCTGGATTTGATAGTGAGGGTTATTACATTAAACAACTAGTGGTAAAAGCATGTATTTGTTGAAATTAAATTAGATTATTGCAGAATTATCTGGAAAAGGAAATATAGTTCTATTATTATTATTATTATTATTTGTTGGATGCACATCCAGGGCACGAAGCTCCCATTCCACCACATCCAAAAGATGCTCTATTGGGTTGAGATCTGGTGACTGTGGGGGCCATTTTAGTACAGTGAACTCATTGTCATGTTCAAGAAACCAATTTAAAATGATTCGAGCTTTGTGACATGGTGCATTATCCTGCTGGATGTAGCCATCAGAGGATGGGTACATGGTGGCCATAAAGGGATGGACATGGTCAGAAACAATGCTCAGGTAGGCCATGGCATTTAAACGATGCCCAATTGGCACTAAGGGGCCTAAAGTCTTCTGCTGTTGTAGCCCATCCGCCTCAAGGTTGTGCGTGTTGTGGCTTCACAAATGCTTTGCTGCATACCTCGGTTGTAACGAGTGGTTATTTCAGTCAAAGTTGCTCTTCTATCAGCTTGAATCAGTCGGCCCATTCTCCTCTGACCTCTAGCATCAACAAGGCATTTTCGACCACAGGACTGCCACATACTGGATGTTTTTCCCTTTTCACACCATTCTTTGTAAACCCTAGAAATGGTTGTGCGTGAAAATCCCAGTAACTGAGCAGATTGAGAAATACCCGGCCCGTCTGGCACCAACAGCCATGTCACGCTCAAAATTGCTTAAATCACCTTTCTTTCTCATTCTGACATTCAGTTTGGAGTTCAGGAGATTGTCTTGACCAGGACCACACCCCTAAATGCATTGAAGCAACTGCCATGTGATTGATTGATTAGATAATTGCATAAATGAGAAATTGAACAGGTGTTCCTAATAATCATTTAGGTGAGTGTATATAAGACTGAGCAATTAGGTGCTCTTAAAGTAATAAATAATAAGATATTAACTGCACATGTTTAAATATGCTTTCTATCTGAAGGTGTCTAGAATTTGTATCCCGTTATCCCTGGGAGACAGTGTGGGAAAATTTAATTGATCCATTGCAGAGATTCTAAGAGTCAATGGTTTATGTTTAACTAAGATATTTTTTTGTGCATTATGCATAGTTTGAGAAAGAGAAAGTGGTGCCCTCAGCTCCCCAGCTCCTGAAAAAGGAAGTGGACACATCTGAGGGGTCAACTCAGGACAGTTCACGTGAGGTGACAATTCACTTAATACAATTTTGCCATGCATTATGGAATTTTGTGCCAGGGTGGATCAAAAGCCAGACGGAGAGGGCCATCCCAGCCTATCAAGTATCAGGCCAACAAGTCAACTGAACGACAATCCATAAAGAAAAGAAAGATTTCCATCCACTCAATTGTGGGCCAGGTGCTGCATTTTTTATCACTACAGAGAACGTTTCAAATTTAGTTAATTATCATATTAACTTGATTATTGTCTTTGATTATCCACTGGTTTCAGCAATTCTTCATATTTCTTAAACTAACACTTTGAATCTGCTTCCAATAAGGACCAGTCCAGCTTGTCACAAGGAATAATCAGAGGATTCAATTGCAAGTACAGTAGTGTTTATTGATGTGGTAGTTGAGCTGATGGTTGCAGGAAGTTACTTGGCAGCACAGGGACGCTGTGGAAATGCCCGTGTCCGTGGATGGTGAAGGTGGAGCGGAAGTGATCAGTAAAAGTTCGGGAAGTGATGACAACAGGAAATCCAAACACGGAAACAATGAGACAATCGGGATCACAGGCAGGGCCGCCGTCAGAACATATAGAATGGGGGTGGGGCATTTCATTTTCATAGGGGGGCACACTTTTTATGATCTACAAAACAGACAGTCACAAAAACAATAACATTCCCTATTTAGTCTAATATAACTGAAATAGACCAAATTCTATATTTAAACAACACCAAAACACAAAATATTAAAGGTGCCCTAGAATGTTTTTTTTTAATTATTTTATAATGTTTCCTGGGTTGCCCTTATAATGTTAGTATGTTTTTTAGATCAAAAATAGTCATAATTTAGAAATAAAAGGCATTTTTCCTAGCCTGATTTTAGTCTCTGATTTGAACACTCTGTTTGAAGGGGTGTGTCTGCTGTTAGAACTGTGTCAAAGTGTCTCTAAAATAGAGAAAGAAAATCTTTCAAAAGGGAATTGATTTTGGGAAACATATTTAATTTATGGATTATTATTATTAGTTATAGAATTTACCAGTGTGATTACTGAAATGTTCCTTTCATGTATTGTCTAATGTCTGTATTTGATATCTGAGAGGTGACTGCAGGTCTAGTCTATTCTAGGAATACAGTAACAGTGCTTGCTTATTTAGCCAGGCTTCCGGAAATGAAATATGAATTTGATTTGTTGAGAGAGGTCTTCAACGTATTAAAACAAATTATGTAGGCCACATAGTTAAAACCTAGACCAAGAACAATATGACCCAAACATGTTACATTTAAACTAAAAAAAATAGTCTAAACAGTTTAGACAAGTCAGAGAATTAGAGTATTTGCTAATATAGAAAAATTCTGAAAAGCTTTCTAAATTCACAATGAAGTTACAGATTTAATGATCTGGATCAATGGATCCATTATGAGCTATTCCGCATTGCCAAAAATTAGAGGTGGTATAAGTTATGTCCATCAGTTAATTCTGGAAAATAGTATTGTAGGAAGATGAGTAGTTAAAGATTAAATGACATGTCATCAGCTAATGCTATTCTAATGGCAAGAGCTGGGTAAAACAGAGATAATTTTAAAATAATGACATTGTTTGAAACAAAATAATACAATTATTGGTATTAGTGTTAAGGATAAAAATGAAAGATTATAGAACTTTTTTGGTTAGATTGTATTACACAGATCCTTGAATAGATCTGTCTAGGAAAAACAATCGCCTGCTTGAATTAAAAGCTAACGAAACAAGATTAAGAAAATGGTTAATCAGCAGTATCAGCCTGCTAAAGGCCTAATAGATCAATGTGATTTGAAATTTAGCTAAAGATGATGAAACTTGACTCAAGATCTAAAGTTGAAAGGCAATGTATCTATGGTATTTTTAGTTTTTTACTACAGATAGAATTAGATTGCTGGATGATAGAATGTTGTGAAGGAGATGAATAGATGATAAGATGGTATGTGTATGTGATAACATTGGAAATCGGTTCTATTACAGCATAGGATGTTGATTGAAGGAATATCTTACAGGTATTATAAAGCAAAATATGTTGATGGTTAGAGATAAGAGGTGGTATTAAAGCAACACCATGGAACTTTTCCTCTTCGGTCGCCCTACTGGTTGGAAACGAAATTGTCCATTACCGCTGTCGTAAATAATTTAGCCTACCGTCGCACGCACGCTCACTGTTTATCCAGCACCGGCTTTAGAATGAACGATGTCCACAGACAAGGTAGAGTATGATACATGATTTCATGAAAGGATGATGTATTGCGACATAAGAAACGAAGAAAATCGGAATAATGAATATTGTAGCGCTTGACGTAAAGCAGTCGAATTTTGTAGTTCTTTTTGTGGTCGGGTTACTGCCCGAACCCCGAAGTTCCGTAGTGCCAGTAAAAGCGATACAGACCCCGTCAGGCTTTGCCAGAAGTGCCTTTCACCCTGTTACGACTTGATGAACCACTGATAAGATTTTGGAAACATTATTTTAAGGTAAAAAATGTTCCCTTTCATTGTCACTCCGAGTTACGTCGGATGACGACGAATGGAGTTTCGCTTAGAAAGCCTATCAACTTCGAGTATTACAAAACGAGCCAATGGCAAAGAGTGCCATGGGTCTGCGTCTGCGGAATTTCATGACGTAACTCTGCCCCACCTCGTGGGTATAAAAGGAGGACGCCAGCAACATGCAGATATGTTTTTGCTTCGGAGCCAAGTTTATTCTTCTCTCCACAAGCCATTTCTGAATTGTCAGCTTTATGAACGAGTACCTCAGGTGTGACGGCGATCTCCAGCGAGCGCGCGCTTCCTGCTTATCTGTGCAGTGGTTTGCCAGAGAGTGTGTGTCTCCCTGGGCGCTTCAAGTCAAGTCAAGTCAAGTCACCTTTATTTATATAGCGCTTTTTACAATACAAATTGTTTCAAAGCAGCTTTACAGAGATAACAGGAAAACAATGTTGTAATAGTATTGTTCAATTGAAAATTAAATGTCCCCAACTAAGCAAGCCAAAAGGCGAAGGCAACAGTGGCAAGGAACCAAAACTCCATCAGGTGACAGAATGGAGAAAAAAAACCTTGGGAGAACCCAGGCTCAGTCGGGGGGCCAGTCCTCCTTCTGGGATCAGAACTTTCACGATATTATCCAGTTCATCTGGTTGGGGGTTGGGTCATCTGGCCGGTGAGGGGATGAGTGTGGTGAGGTGTCCATGGGCCTTCACAGCCCTGATAATGCGTGTCGTCGTGTCCATGTGATGGTCCTTCATCAGATCTGGATATGCCCTGGATCCGGCGGTCTGCGGTAAACCTCGGGATAAACAGAGAGACTAATATTAGCGTAGACGCCATCCTTCTTATGATGTACAAAGTACATCAGGAATTATGGGAAGTGTTCCCGGTTCCGGCCGATCTAATCTATGCAGCCTAACATTGAATTATAGAAATCTATAATGTGTTATGTGTTTGCTAAGCCAAAGAGATGTGTTTTTAGTCTAGATTTAAACTGACAGACTGTATCTGCTTCCCGGACCGTGTTAGGAAGATTGTTCCAAAGTTTTGGTGCTAAATAGGAAAAGGATCTACCGCCAGCAGTCGATTTTGATATTCTAGGTATTATCAACTGGCCAGAATTTTGAGGTCGCAATAGACGTGAAGGACTATAATGCGTTAAGAGCTCGCTCAAGTACTGGGGAGCTAAACCATTTAGTGCTTTGTAAGTAATCAGCAATATTTAAAAATGTATACGATGTTTAATAGGCAGCCAATGCAGTGTTGACAGAACCGGGCTAATATGGTCATACTTCCAGGTTCTGTTAAGAACTCTAGCGGCTGCGTTTTGAACTAGCTGTAGTTTGTTTATTAAGCGTGCAGGGCAACCACCCAGTAGAGCATTACAATAATCTAGCCTTGAGGTCATGAAAGCATGAACTAATTGTTCCGCATTTGTCAGTGAGAGCTAATGACATAATTTAGATATATTTTTAAGATGGAAAAATGCGGTTTTACAGATACTAGACACGTGACTTTCAAATGAAAGATTGGTATCAAAGAGCACACCCAGGTTCCTAACTGACGACGAAGACTTAACAGAGCAGCCATCAAGTGTTAGACAGTATTCTAGGTTATTAGGTGAGGAAGTTTTTTGTCCAATGATTAGAATCTCTGTTTTTTCAGAATTTAGTAATAGGAAATTACTGGTCATCCAATTTTTTATATCAGCTATGGGTTCCGTTAATTTTGTGAATTGGTAAGTTTCGTTAGGTTTTGAAGAAATATACAGCTGAGTATCATCAGCATAACAGTGAAAGCTAATTCCATATTTCCTAATTATATCTCCTAATGGTAGCATGTACAGAGTGAAGAGCAGCGGTCCTAGTACTGAGCCTTGTGGTACGCCATACTGAACTTGTGATCGATAAGACATCTCTTCATTTACCGCTACAAACTGAAAAACGGTCAGATAAGTATGATTTAAACCATGCTAGTGCAATTCCGCTAATGCCAACATAGTTCCCTTTCGTCCTGGGAACTCCGACGTGTCGTCGGGGGAGTTCCCTGACGAATTGGGATCACGCTAGGGAGCCAATTGTCTTCGAGAGAATTAAATACGAGCCAATGGAGATTGGCATGCAAGGTTTGCATTCCGCGACCCGGCTACCAGCGTGGGTATAAAGGGCGGAAGTAAACATTGCGTAATGCTTTTTGCTTCGGAGCCTCACAGTGTGTCTCATTGAGCTGCTGTTTCTACCTGAAGCCTTTTGAGAAAACGAGTCCTCTTGAAGAAGGAAGGTCCTCTTTGTTGCTGGTGTGACGGCGCTTCAAGTGATCATCGCTCCCGCTATCGGCTGTGTTCCCTCTTTAAAAAAAAAAAAGAGCCGTTTTCACGGCTGGTACTGGTTGAGTGCAGCACACGGGCTTGCAGTTTCCTCGTGTGTCTGCCGCGGTGATCCCTCGGTGCCTCGGCACGTTAAAAGAGCACTTTTTTCTTTTTCTAAAAGAGCATCACGGGTGTTTCGCGTCCTTTTCAGGATGTCGTTTCACCCGTGCGTTTCTGGATGCGGTCGACTTCTCCCTCGGGAAGATGGTCATGAACACTGTCTCTCGTACTTGGGCTTAGCGCACGCTGAGGCAGCGTTTGTGAACGAGTCATGCTCTCATTGCGGGGGCATGACTCTGGCAATGCTGCGTTCAAGACTGAGATCCCTGAAACATGGGGGAGTCCCTTCAGATAATCCCCGATCTAGTTCATCTGCCGGTTCAGTTCGGCAGACGGCTACTTCGGTGATTCCTGTTGGTTAGCGGATGAGGGTTACCGTGCAGAATGTCCCGTCTGGTGAGAGATCCTCACGGGCTTCTCACGCCTCTAGTAGCTCGTTGCCATCGGGTGTCTCGGGGGAGCTTTCGGCGCCGCTTCGTGCGGTTCCGTTTGTCTCTTTTGGGGCACCGCCTGAGGATCAGATGTCGATCACGGCATCGGAGGAGGAGCGGTCATTTTCTGGTGATGACTCAGCGGGTCTACCCCTTCGGGTGTGGTGGCTGCGGCTGAGCCGGATCCGGAAATGGCCGCTATGCTCGAAAGGGCAGCTGCGAATGTCGGGCTCGTCTGGAACCCTCCTCCGGGTCCCGAACCTTCGCGGCTGGATGATTGGTGTCTCGGAGCGGGCCATTCTGTTGCCCCGCGACCCGCTCCAGTGCCATTCTTCCCTGAAGTGCATGGGGAGCTGAGGAAGTCTTGGCTGGCTCCGCTTGCGACCAGACGTAGACAACCTCGCTCCTCCCTCCTCACCACCCTCGATGGCGGGGCGGCGCACGGGTACAAGGGAATCCCCCCAGTGGAGCGGTCGGTTGCGATGCAGTTGTGTCCGAAGACCGCTTCCTCCTGGCGGGGTGCCCCTTCACTCCCCTCCCGCGCCTGTAGGTTTTCCTCTGGTCTGACCAGGGATGCCTACATGGCCTGTGGAGACGCCGCTTCCGCCCTGCATGCCATGGCGCTGCTCCAAGTCCATCAGGCTAAAGCACTCCATGACTTGCAGGCGGGTGGTCCTGACCCAGCTCTGCTGCAGGAGCTGCGTGCGGGGACAGACCTCGCCCTCCGGGCGACGAAAGTCACCGCACGTTCGCTGGGTCGGGCGATGTCCACCTTGGTGGTCCAGGAGCGCCACCTCTGGCTTACCCTTGCGGATATGCGCGAAGGCGAGAAGAACAAGCTTCTCAACTTCCCCATATCCCAAGGCGGCCTCTTCGGCGACGCGGTGGAGAGCTTCGCCCAAGAGTTCTCCGCCACCCAGAAGCAGTCAGAGGCAATACGGCATGTCCTGCACAGGAAACGGGCTGCTGCTGGCCCGTCTACTGTCGCCGTAGCGCCTCCGGCTGCTTCCCGTCACCGAGGGCGTCCTCCGCCGCTGGCTCCTCCTCCAGGGCAGCAGTCCAACCCTGGGGGACGGAAGTCTGGTCGCAAGAGGGCGCCCCCGCCCGCTCAGACGCCCCCGGCCCCTTCCCGTAAGAAGGAGGGAGGGAAGCGCTCCTGAGACGGGCGACCTGAAGGAGGTTCGGTTTGTTGCTCTTCAGGAGGGTGCCTCTGCACACCTCCTTCCCCCGGGGGAGGACCGGGCGGAGAATTTTGTGTTTCCTTTTCTTTCTGGTACCCAAATTCTCAGTAAAAGAGCAATTTCTACCTTCCCCTTCAGGTCATCTTCGGTCGAGACTGGTGGGCACACAGTCTCCTCCTTCCAAGAGGCTCGGAACCGCAGTGGACCCTGTCTTCGAGCAGCGTCGCTCCCGTTCCCCTCTTCCCGGCCTGCAGGTAGCAGCGACGCATCATCAGGTACGTCGTTCCGGTCTGTGGTCGGGCTCAGAGGGTCAGAGGCCAGTTTACGAGGAGGCGGGCCTCGTTCCTCGTCTCTCCCCCTCCCCTCGGGTATTTTCGGGGCAGCCCGCAGCTGAAAGCCTACGGGCCTTCCCTGCCGTCTGCCTCCCGGGGGATCAGGTTGGTGTCGAACTAAACCGCACCCAGACCCCGCTCTCGGTGGCTAAATTGCCACCGCAGCCGGGTCCCTGTCTTCCTCCCCGCTGCCCCTCCGCGGGCACGCCGGTGGTTCGGGTAGGGCTGTTGAGTCGGTTTCTGGAAGCCTGGCTAACGCTTCCAGGCCCGTCCCGATGGCTCGTCCGCACCATTCGGTTCGGCTATGCAATTCAGTTTGCTCGCCAGCCTCCCAGGTACAGAGGCGTCCACTTCACCTGTGTGCGGTCACTGGACGCTCCTGTCTTGCGGAAAGAGATCGATGTCCTGTTGGCGAAGCACGCGATCGAGCCGGTCCCTCCTGCCGAGATGAGGTCTGGGTTTTACAGCCCCTACTTCATTGTGCCCAAGAAAAACGGTGGGTTACGGCCAATCCTGGACCTGCGAGTTTTGAATCGGGCCCTGCACAAACTCCCGTTCAAAATGCTTACGCAGAAGCGCATTTTCGAATGCATCCGTCCCCAGGATTGGTTTGCAGCGATCGACCTGAAGGACGCCTTCTTTCACGTCTCGATTCTTCCTCGTCACAGACCGTTTCTGCGGTTCTCTTTCGAGGGTCGAGCGTATCAGTACAAAGTCCTTCCCTTCAGGCTGGCCCTGTCGCCCCGCGTCTTCACGAAACTCGCGGAGGCGGCCATTGTTCCCATGAGAGAACAGGGCGTTCACATTCTGAACTATCTCGACGACTGGCTCATTCTAGCTCACTCGCGAGATGTGTTGTGCGATCACAGGGACATGGTGCTTCGGCACCTCAGCCGGTTGGGACTTCAGGTCAACTGGGACAAGAGCAAACTCTGCCCCGTGCAGAGGATCTCTTATCTCGGTATGGAGCTGGACTCGGTCGCTCAGACTGCGCGCCTCACGGAGGAACGCGTCCAGTCAGTGCTCACCTGCCTCAGGTCTTTTCAAGGCAGGGCAGCGGTTCCACTGAAACAATTTCAGAGGCTCCTGTGGCATATGGCAGCCGCAGCCGCAGCCGCAGTAACGCCGCTCGGCCTGCTGCATATGAGACCGTTTCAGCACTGGCTTCACGATCGAGTCCCGAGGTGGGCGTGGCAGAGTGGCACGTTCCGGGTCAAAGTGACCCCGCACTGTCGCCAAACCTTCTCCCCGTGGTCGGATCCTGCGTTTCTTCGGGCCGGAGTGCCCTTAGTCCAGGTTTCCAGGCATGCTGTTGTCTTCACGGATGCCTCTGCCATGGGTTGGGGGGCCACGTACAACGGGCATGCAGTTTCGGGTCTGTGGACGGGGCCCCAGCTGCATTGGCACATCAACTGCCTAGAGTTGCAAGCAGTACGCTTAGCCTTGTGTCGCCTCAAGGGGCTTCTCAATCACAAGCACGTACTGGTCCGTTCGGACAATACTGCGACCGTTGCGTATACTGCGACCGTCTGACTCCTTTGGAGTCAGAAGCATCTGAGGTCGCTTCGTGCCACTCATGTCCCAGGGGAGCTCAACCGTGTGGCAGACGAGCTCTCACGGCTGCCTCCCCTGCCAGGAGAATGGCGACTCCATCCCCAGGCGGTCCAGCTGATTTGGAGTGTCTTCGGAGCCGCACAGGTAGACCTGTGTGCCTCTCCAGACACGACCCATTGCCAGTGGTTTTACTCCCTGGCCGAGGGGACCCTCGGCACGGACGCCCTGGCTCACAGCTGGCCCCGGGACCTGCGCAAGTATGCGTTTCCCCCAGTGAGCCTTCTTGCACAGACCTTGGGCAAAGTCAGGGAGGACGAGGAGCAGGTCCTTCTAGTGGCGCCGTATTGGCCCACCAGGACTTGGTTCACGGAACTCATGCTCCTCACGACAGCCCCTCCTTGGCCGATTCCTCTGAGGAAGGACCTTCTTTCTCAGAGACGGGGCACTCTATGGCACCCGCGTCCAGACCTCTGGAAACTCCATGTCTGGTCCCTGGACGGGGCGCGGAGGTTCTAGGTGGTCTACCACAGGCCGTGGTGGACACCATCACTTCCGCTAGAGCCCCCTCTACGAGGCGCCTCTATGCGTTGAAGTGGAACCTATTCGTCGATTGGTGTTCTTCCCGCCGGGAAGACCCCCGAACTTGCCCGATCAGGGTCGTGCTTTCCTTCCTGCAAGATGGGTTGGAGCGAAGGCTGTCTCCCTCCACCCTCAAAGTGTATGTCGCTGCAATAGCCGCGCATCATGATGTAGTAGAAGGTAAGTCCTTGGGGAGGCACGACCTGGTCATCAGATTCCTTAAGGGTGCTAGGAGGTTAAATCCACCTCGTGTTTTGCACTCTGTACCCTCTTGGGACCTAGCTCTGGTACTTAGGGCTCTTCAAAGTCCACCTTTTGAGCCTCTGTTGTCAGTAGAGCTTAATTTCCTGTCCATTAAGACAGTGCTCCTGTTAGCATTGGCCTCTTTTAAGAGGGTCGGGGATTTGCAGGCTTTTTCGGTCGACGAATCGTGCCTAGAGTTCGGGCCGGGCCTTTCTCACGTTGTGTTGAGACCCCGGCTCGGACCCCCAAGGTTCCTACCACTCCCTTCGTGGATCAGGTAGTGAACCTGCAAGCGCTGCCCCAGGAGGAGGCAGACCCAGCCCTAGCTTTTCTCTGTCCTGTCCGCGCTCTGCGGGTTTATATTGACAGAACGCAAACCTTTAGAACCTCAGATCAGCTCTTTGTCTGTTATGGAGGCCAGCAGAAGGGGAAGGCTGTCTCCAAGCAGAGGTTAGCCCACTGGTAAGTGGATGCTATCACCCGAGCTTATGAGTCTTTGGGTGAGCCTTGTCCTCCCAGGTTGCGAGCTCACTCCACTAGAGGTGTTGCCGCTTCCTGGGCTTTGGCTCAAGGCGCCTCTATGACAGACATTTGTAGAGCTGCGGGCTGGGCGACACCGAACACGTTCGCTAGGTTCTATAGCCTTCGTGTAGAACCTGTTTCCTCCCGAGTACTCGCTACGGCCAGTGGTGCGAGGAATTAGGTTGTGTCGGCTTGCTACGCCACTCCGTGCCTCGGCCGGATACGTGCGTCTTTTGCTCCGTTGGCGCCCTACGTCGGTGAGCCTCGTGAGTTCCTCCATCACCCCTCCGGTGCCAGGCGTGGCGGTCCGCCGGCACCAGGTCTGCTACCTCTAAGTAGGAGTTGCTAGTAGACTGGGTGTTCCAGTGGTCTTTTCAGGTGACCCTTGTTGCCGCGTGCAGTTTAGCCGTGTCTTCCCCTTGACGGACTCGTTCTGTCGTCCCTGTTGAGTGTGCTCCCACTTCCCTTGGATTGGGACTACCTCAGGGACTGCCATATGTTACTTTCCCACTAGGTTAGTACATATGTGTATTCCTAGCCCTTCTCAGGCAGGCTGGGGCTTCCGCAGCGTTCCCCCTTTTTCCTTGGGGAACGCTTTCCCAGTGTTATCCAATTCCACTGAGCGGGTCTTGCGGAACAGCAGTGTGATTCCCTAGCTAGCTCCCGCAACTTATTCAGGAAACTGCTGCAGGGTAGCTTAGCTGGGCGCTGGAAGAGGCCAGCTCCATGGCGTTTTATTAGGGATCCCAATTCATCAGGGAACTCCCCCGACGACACGTCGGAGTTCCCAGGACGAAAGGGAACGTCTCGGTTACGTATGTAACCCTCGTTCCCTGAGTACAGGGAACGGAGACGTGTCGTCCCTTCGCCATGTTGCTGTACCTTCGCGGAGGGCTGGACACTGTTTGGCTCCTCAGCAAAAAGCATTACGCAATGTTTACTTCCGCCCTTTATACCCACGCTGGTAGGCGGGTCGCGGAATGCAAACCTTGCATGCCAATCTCCATTGGCTCGTTTTTAATTCTCTCGAAGACAATTGGCTCCCTAGCGTGATCCCAATTCGTCAGGGAACTCCCCCGACGACACGTCTCCGTTCCCTGTACTCAGGGAACGAGGGTTACATACGTAACCGAGACGTTTTCTAGTCTATTTAAATGTTGTGGTCGATAGTATCAAATGCAGCACTAAGATCAAGTAACACTAATAGAGAGATACAACCACGATCGGATAATAGGAGCAAATCATTTGTGACTTTAATGAGAGCAGTCTCAGTACTATGGTACGGTCTAAATCCGGACTGAAAATCCTCGCAGATATCATTTCTTTCTAAAAAGGAACACAGTTGTGAGGATACTGCTTTTTCTAGTATCTTTGACAGAAAAGGCAGATTCGAGATTGGTCTGTAATTGACTAATTCTGTAGGATCAAGTTGCGTTTTTTAACAAGCGGTTTAATCATAGCCAACTTAAAGGTTTTTGGTACGTATCCTAATGACAAAGATGAATTAATGATATTTAGAAGAGGATCTATGACCTCTGGAAGCATCTCTTTCAGTAGCTTAGTCGGTATAGGGCAGGTGTGCCCAACCCTGCTCCTGGCGATCGACTGTCCTGCACAGTTTATCTCTAACCCTGATCAAACACACCTGCCTTTAATTTTCAAGTAATCCTGAAGACCTTAATTGGTCGTTAAGACCTTAATTGAAGACCTTCAGGTGTGTTTGATTAGGGTTGGAAATGAACTGTGCAGGACAGTCGATCGCCAGGAGCAGGGTTGGGCACACCTGGTATAGGGTCTAGCATACAAGTTGTCGATTTAGATGAATTAACAAGTTTGCAAAATTCTTCCTCTCCTATAGCAACAAATGAATCAAAATGTTCCTCATGGAGACTACAATATACTCCCTGATGTGATACTGTAGTAGACGGTTGCATAGTTATAATTTTGTCCCTGATATTATCAATCTTATAAGTGAAGAAGTTCATGAAGTCATTACTGCTGTAAGTGAAGAAGTTCATGAAGTCATTACTGCTGTGTTTCTTGGAAACTTCTGGGCTTGAAGCTTTCTTTTTCGTTAGTTTAGTCACTTGTTCAAATAAATACCTAGGATTATGTTTATTTTCTTCTAATAGGGTTGAAAAATAATTAGTTCTAGCATCTTTTAAGGCCTCTCTGTAAGCAATCGAGCTCTCCTTCCATGAAATCCGAAATACCTCTAGTTTTGTTTTCTTCCAGTTTCGCTCCATTTTTCTGGCTGCTCTCTTAAGGGCCCGGGTGTGCTCATTGTACCACGGCGTTGGACTATTTTCTTTAATCTTCTTTAAGCGCAGCAGAGCAACTGTGTCTAAGGTGCTGGAAAAGAGAGAGTTAAAAGTTTCTGTTGCAATATCAAGTTCTTCTAAGCTATCCGGGATGCTGAGATTATGAAACTGATTTGGAAGATTATTGATAAAGCAATCTTTAGTGGCAGAAGTGATAGGTCTAACATATTTATAACACGGAGTCGGCTTTGCAGCCTTGGCTACATGTAATTTACACGAGACTAGATAATGATCTGAGATGTCGTCGCTCTGCTGCAGAATTTCAACGCCATCAACATCTATTCCATGTGATAGTAATAGATCTAGAGTATGATTACGACAATGAGTAGGTCCTGACACGTGTTGTCTCACTCCAATTGAGTTTATAATGTCTTTAAATGCCAATCCCAATGCATCTTTTTCATTATCTACATGTATATTAAAATCACCAACAATTAGGACTTTATCTGCAGCCAATACTAATTCTGATAGAAAGTCAGCAAATTCTTTGATAAAATCTTTATGGTGCCCTGGTGGCCTGTATACAGTAGCCAGCAGAATTCTCAATCATGATTTATTGTTTACACTATAAATTTTTACATTAAGCACCAACACTTCAAAAGAAGTATATTTAAAACTAGATTTCTTAGTGGTTTTGAGAATATTACTATAAATTACAGCAACACCTCCCCAACACCTTCAACACTTGAGTTTTCTCTCACAAAAGAGCTTGCACGTGGCACGTCTTTTTAAAGATGCCTCGCCCGTGTACCTCTGGTTGCAGCAGACTGGTATCGGACTCTGATGGGCACGAGCGTTGTCTAGTGTGTTTGGACATTGATCATGCTAGAGCAGCGCTCGTGGATGACTCATGTTCTCTCTGTGGGAACATGACCATCGCGTCATTAAGGTCGAGACTCAGTGAACTCACAAGAGTGAGAGTCCCCTCATCCACCCCCAGATCTTCGGCTGGTGGCCAGTGTGACCTGAGGGTGACGGTCTGGAACAAGGCGTCGACTCTGTGTCCGCGACCTCAGCCCCCCTCTTCAATGACGGTGCCCGCTAGCGAACAGGTGATTCCCACAAGTCTACCCTCGGGTGGCCCGTGTGTTTCAGTTGAAGCTACAGAGGATGATGCTATGTCTGTAGCAGCATCACAAGGTGGGTTTGATTCTTCTGGAAGTGACGGCTCGTCGCAGCTGCCACCTTCCGGTGTGCATATGGCTGTGCCTGAGTCTGATCCGGAGATGACGGCCATGCCTTCCCGGGCAGCCGCGAGTATCGGACTCGAGTGGAGGCCTCCATCTTGTCCTGAACGCTCCCGGCTGGATGATTGGTTTTTGGATAAGGCCGCTGACCCGCGTCCACGGCAAACCCCAATACCTTTCTTCCCGGATGTGCATGATGAGATCTCGAAGTCCTGGAAGACCCCCTTGTCTTCTCGGGATCGCTCGTTGGTCTCATCCGCCTTTCCTCCCCTCGATGGAGCATCTGTCTGTGGGTACACTGGGCTTCCCCTGGTTGAACGCTCTGTTGCGATGCAACTGTGTCCTCAGAGTACTTCTTCTCAGGGCGAGCCCAACCAAAGCCTGTAGATTCTCGTCCACCCTAGTGGCGAAATCTTACAGAGCGGCGGGACAGGCAGCTGCTTCAATGCATGCTATGGCCACTCTTATTTTTGTGTTTTTTTGCACGCAAAAAGTATTCTCGTCGTTTTATAAACTTAAGATTGGGCACTGTAGTCACTTGGACTCTTTTAACGATTTCTTTAATAACTTTTCGGGGCTGTCAAGTTTCAATCCCTTAGAAGCCTATGGAGGAGTGAACCAGCTCTCAGATTTAATCACAAATATCTTAATTTGTGTTCTGAAGATGAACGAAGGTCTTACGGGGTTGGAATGACATGAGGGTTAGTAATTACTGACAGAATTTTCATTTTTGGGTGAACTATCCCTTTATGTGTCGATGAGTAGACGCTTGGGTTTTGACTGGGCACCCCAGATAAATTTTTTTATAAAGGTAATTAGGTTCCAGGTACGTAGTTAGGTTTAGGGAAAAATCCACTACAATTTAGTTATCTAGTCTCTAAAAAAATTCTTAAAATGCTATAGGCCACTAGCACAAAAACGTTATTTATGTATGGTTCATGGAACATATTTTTTGGAATGGTTTATTTGAACTTTCATTTAACATTTTTTAAAGGTTACTACTTGTTTGATTATTAAAGGGCATATTGCAGGTTAGAGGACCCAACGAGTCAATGTATAGAAAAACAATGTAGTAACTAGATTTTCTTTAAAATATACTTATAAATGCGCTACATTGGCTTCTGGAGTCGTTTTTGTGAGAGAATTTTACTTCCGCATCTGAAAATGGGCGTAACGGGCGTGACGTAACGGGCGGGAGAGCGGTCGATTCAAACCATTCAAACAACAGGAAAACAATGGATCGCAATGACATTTCAGACTTACTCGTATGACGGACCACGGACCACAGCCATACAATTATGAACCTGCTATGCTGCCAAGAGAGCAGGGACAGGCCAGGATTAATGTTAGACAGAACAACGGTCAGAGGAGACACACATTATTGCATTAGTATTATTATAAAAAAAACTTGTGTGGAGTGAGTGTGCGCAGCCGCAGTTTATTGCGTCACTTAATCGCGTGTCTTTTTGATTAGCCTAGCTGTCAGATACTGAGTAAACATTAAAAGAAACAGCCTATTCAGTCTTCCCTGGATGTTTTTAACGAAGAAATTAAATAATAGCAATCAGGAGAATGGAAGCAGCAATAAAAAAATGAGGACGGTATGCTGTCGGCAAAGCATTAGACCAATATGCAATAAAAACTGCACTGCAACAAAAAGGTAAGGCATATCTGTTTTTATATTTAATACTGTTCACTGTGAGTTTTAATTAATAGTGTAATAGAGTTATAGTGCATCGTTCATTCTGTTTGGTAAAATGTGAGGTGTATATCGTTCGGTAATGCCGTTGTTCTACATGCACAGAGTAATGGGGAATACTCTTGTGAAACGCCGCCACTGAGAACGGCAGGTGTCGTGGTGAGAGACGTGTTATAGATAGCCTACACGTTCGCTAACGATATACATTGTGCTCACAATATTGTACAGATTATTACCATCGTATATCAGTTAGCAAAGCTATTATTGCGATCATCTAGGAGGAATTTACCAATAACAGAAACTGTAAGCTTTGATCAGGCGCGTATGTCATGCTCATTAATATCCATCCAGGCTAATGTTACGTGATATAACTTAGCGGTTTCTTATCGAGAGACAGAGATATTTATATTCCTGATATACACGTTTTTGTTCCTCCGATCTGGTGTTCGCTACACACGATCGCGTTTTTTGAAGCAAATGCTGAAGATAAATCCCGTCTCTACAGCTGCACAAACCGCACATAGGCACGAAAGATACACCGTCGTTTTTCCTGTTAGGAAACCTGTGGACTCGATGTCCTGACAAGCCGGAGTTTTTGCAACCTCCACACACACAATAATTTACCATGACGATGAAAAATTAAAATACAAAAACTACCGAAAACACTGATTCACGATGGCTCTTACTGAATTCAATGCCACGAGAACAAGCCAAGAGGTTTTACATATTCACAATATCACTAGCCTGGGAAAACCCAGACAACTTCCGGCAAATTTAGATTTGCTCTGAAAGTTAGTCTGGCAAAGAGCTCATTCAAGTCCATTTCCAGTCCGCAGAAATCGCGGCACCAATCAGAAGCGTTGGGGCGGGCTTTACACCATGACGACAGCGCTGGGATTTTGAACCAGATACATTACAAAGATGGATGTCGCAGTCTAACATCACTCGTTCGAATCAGCTATCGCGTCTGTTTTAAGCGATTTAAAGGGTACCTATCATGGAATTTTGAAAATTACCTTTCATGTAGTGTGTAACATAGATCTAAGTGAACAAAAACATCCTGCAAAGTTTTAAATATGAAAGTTCACCGTATACAAAGTTATTGTCTCTCAAAAGTAAGAGTCGACTCTGAGTCGCTGTTATGAATCGATAGACAAACGATGCTTTCTCTCTAGCTTTCGTACGTCACTTGTACAAGTTATTTGAATTCGACACGCCCACTCAGTGCGCGCGCCGAGCAGACAGAGAAACCTGACAACATCATGTCGACGAGACTCTGTTCTGAAGTGTGAATCAAAAGCAAACTTTTTTTTTCACTGCCCAGGGACAAGCATGTGAAGACTCAGTGGCTAGAGTTTATATTTACAACTATACCACACAAGTATAGCCACCTTGAGCTGTGTTCGCGTTATTTTAATGACGATCGCTTCACAAACACAAATGCTTTCATGTGTGGATTCGCGAGTCGGCTGATATAGGAAGGTTCAATACCAAGTTTATTTAGATCAGCTTCCTCCTCCGAATCACAACCTGTAAGTACTATTAATAATTGTTGCTTTTATGTGTGTGCGTGCGTGCGTGCGTGCGTGCGTGTGTGTGTGTGTGTGTGTTAGGGGTGGGCGCTATACTGGTATGAACGTGACTACCGGTATTATGTTGTGCCATGATATGGATTTTGCGATACCGAGGATACCGTAGATATTCATAAATTCAAATTTTGCAGTTATATTGCTTTGTTCAATTATCAAAAATAAATCATCGTTTTCGTGATTAATAAGCTCTTTACTTTAGCGGAAATGCCTGATTTGGCGCTTCATACGCGTGAAGTTGCTGAGGCACGCACTCAATGAAGGACCGTAAAGTAGAACACATATAGACTAAGCGGCTGTTCATAAAGGATGCATCTTTTGCGGTGGAATGGCAAATAACACAAGGTAATAAGACGCAAGTTGAACTTCTTTTAACTTGAGCGCAGCATTTTTAGAATGCCGTTTCATTTGCGAGACGCGGGTGCAACACCGAAACAAGTTCGTCAAGCACAAAAAAACTTTAATGTTCTAGGCTACTGTATGTTTGAGATGTCATGTTTTCATGAAGGTTGAAAGGTGCTGTTATTATCTTTGTTTTTACAAAACATTTACTGCTAATAATATTATTATCCACGTGGAGACATTTCCCCGCAATGTACGCTATATGGAATACCAGGACACGACACACACACACACACACACACACACACACACACACACACACACACACACACACACACACCACACACACACACACACACACACAACACACACACACACACACACACACACACACACACACACCACACAGGTCCACTATCTTTGTGGGGACTCAACATAGACTAATGGTTTTTATACTGTACAAACTGTATTATTCTGTCTCCTTACACTAATGAATTAGTTTGTATGAATTTTTCATAGTTTTTTCTTGTATACTTTTAAGTTCCATTTATTTGGTGCTTTGTTCAATCTCAAACAATTATTTTGCACAAGAGTTAACTGTAATCTGTGCAAACATTAAACTTAAATTAAACGTCTCGCTTTGGTCTACACTGGAAGTGTACTGCTTGCTCTGCTAAACTATAATTACTAAAACTGAAACTAAATAATATAAAAACTAAATAGAAATGTGTTTGCAAAATAAAAACTAAACTAAAACTAACAAAACCATTAATGAAACTAACTAAAACTAAACTGAAATTTAAAGCAAAATTGAAAACGACATTAAAATAAAAACTAATTTAAGAAAGCAAAACAATAATAACAACAGATATTCCCGGAGACGGAGCACGCCCGAAGACGGCTCTCACTCAGAAATCAATAAAGTCTTCATTCGCTGCCGGTACTCATTATGACAAGACGAGCAAAGAGTGGAAAGACATAAGAAGTGCATTCAGGCCTACCTCATGTTGCACTTTTTGAGAAAAAATGGCACAATAAAAAAAAAAAAAATCAGGTCTATCTTCAATGAAATCCCTCACCTTTTTTATATAGGGTTAAAATGCATATTTTGCCTGTAATTTAACGAAGGTGTAGTAAAATGTGATTCCAATTTTTTTTCTCATATCGCATATATCGATATCGTCCAGACAGTGAAAAATATCGTGATATGAATTTTTGCTCATATCGCCCACCCCTAGTGTGTGTGTGTGTGTGTGTGTGTGTGTGAGAGAGTGAGAGTTACGCTCAGCAGCTTCTAGGTCTCCAATGTCATTTTTTTGTTTTTTGAAATATGTGAAATTATGTGAAGCGTATTGTAGTACTGCAGTGCTTTATCAATATGTTTAAGCTTTGGGCTAACGCAAAATATAACTGACTGCGTCATCTGACCAATCACCGCTGATTAGCGTCACGCAAAGGAGGGGTTTGGACAAATGAGTCGTCAAACGAATCATTAGGGAGTCGGTGAGCAAATCAGGTAAAAATAAATGCATATTATAAGACAACAAAAGTGTTTTTTGTCATTGCATGCATGTAAAACTGTTGTTTGGGACTCCCAGAACATTATTAGGAACATTTTAAATGCCATAATAGGTACCCTTTAAAAAATTCCTTTTCGTTATAACCCGAGCAAAGAACAACACTCAAAGACTTCATGTCTAAAAAATATGTTATCGCTGTCTTACCGACTGGATTCGGCAAAAGTCGAGGCCGAGGGACGTGATTGAACGGCCGGTCTCGCATCTCTCACGGAGGAGCGGAAGCATAAAAGGAGGAGCGAGGACGGTGAAGATCGAGAGAGGACAGGCCTGAATTTTATTTGATGTTTTGTTTTATTATGTGGGACCGTGAGGGACTTTGTATTTGTTTTATTTTGTCATTAAAATGTGTGAATGTTCGCGGGTTTCCGCCTCCTCCTTCCCATAACAACGAGCCCCGTTGGTCAATACTTAACGAATGGGTGGGTCTTAGCCAATTGCGCCAAGAGGCATTTGAGGGACGTCCGTTGGTGACGCCCCTTTGGAAATGATTTGTCTATGGAGCTTTGCCAGACCCTAACTCAGTTTCAACTGAGAAGGGTCTGGGGTCTCATTTATAAAACTGTGCGTAGAATCCTTACTAAAAGTGTACGTGCGTCCGAAAGCCAAAAATGTCGTACGCAAACAAATATTCTGACTTATAAAACCGTGCGTATGCCAGAACCTGCGCAGGATTCACTTTATAAATCCCAGTCAGCGGAAGATTGTGCGCACGTGCGTCTCCTCCCCGAAATAACCATATATGGAGCTTACAACGCCTAGTTTTACTATGCATGTCCTCATCTGCATGTCATTTGCATATGATTATTCATCCTCGTGATAACATGTTTAACGGTACAAGACATTTGGAAAATATGAAATACGGATGTGCCGTCACATTACATTAATAAAAAATAATTCAGTAGCCTATATCCTTGCCTTGTTTTTGAATAAATAAATCAAATAGTGTAAAATACATTTCAGAGAAAGTTTTTCTCAATCTTTTTCACTGGCCAAATAGTATTTTTAATTGATTTATATTATGAATGGAAACAGATAAACCTTGTTGGCATTATTTGCACAAAACTATTTTCTCAGACAATCTGCTATTATCATAAGAAATTATCTATGAAACATTAAAACACAGCATGCCAGAGGAAAAGTGTTTGAAAGCATTGCATCCACAACAAATATTTCTATTTATTGAATATAAAAAAATGTTGTAACGTTAATGATTTCATGTAGGCTAATTTAAGTGTCTAACTCCATTAATCAGAATGGCATATTTAATCTAAATGTTTATATCAGAAGTAAAACATAGTTTAAATCATTATTTTTATTTATTTAAACTGTTATTGTGAACATATTTCACAGAACACTGTATTTATGATTATAATAAAGATTTACAATTTTAGATAGGTTGCGTCAGTTTCACTAAACGGCCCAACGCGCTCACTGGCGTGGGCATTTAAAAAGGGGTGGATATTTGCTTCATGTGATAGGCTTGGTGAGTTAAATTATATTAGTATGATCTTTCTGTAATACTGTATGTATCATTTTCTTTAGATTTTCGGTCTAAAAGTGACCAAAAAGACAATTTGCTCCAGCTCACCATCGGTGTCGCCAAACTGCTCCGTCTCTAAAACGTGCGTACGCACGGCTCAAAGTTTGCTTAAAGGTGCGCACATTGGCCCTCATTTATCAAAAGTGCGTACACCAAATTTCCAGCGTACACCTGGCGTACACCCAAAACCACGGTGACTTTGAGATTTATCAATATGGACTTTGGCGTACGGCACGCTGAAATCCTACCACGGAGGTGGTGTACGCACGTTTTGAGTTAGTGCGGAGCTGCGCAGAAAAACAATTCCTCCACAAAACGCATGACAAACTAAAAGATATGATATATTATGAACTGTATATATATATATATATATATATATATATATATATATATATATATATATATATATATATATATATATATATATATATATATATTATAAACTTCAGTGTTTATTTTTGTGCAACATGGACTTCAATGTTTAATTTGTGTGATTTTACCAAAGCATTTGATTTGTAGGCATGTATTCCTTCAGTTGCTAGCCTTTGCGCTTAACCTGACATTTCAGGGTTAGGTGGTGCGCGCACGGACTTGGTTCAGTAATGAAAGGCTTTCGATGACCAAAAAAATAATTCAGAATGACAAAATAATAAAAATTACATTACTCTTGTATTGTTCTTGTGCAGTCACTCAAAATAGTGTCGTACCAAAAAATAATCAAGAGCACACACGTTTGCGTCTAACTTCAGTCTTTATATCAACTGACTCTCATACAAAGAGCTAACAACCAATCTCCATTCAGTATGCAAATCATTACACGTGGATCGATAACATTAGAATTCTTCTTTTAACGAAATTCTTATTCTAAATAATAGGCCGAATAAGCGTCATTAATAATAAAAATCATAAAAATAATAAGATCTTTAGTGCCGAGACGCGCCTCTTTGTGGCGATCTTTAGATCTGACCACTTTTTTTTTCACCTACAATAAACAAGAAAACTCATGCTTAACTTGATCACTATTGGGCTATATTAAGCAATAAAACATTCTTAACTCTGCTGGAGTGCGCGTCTCAACCCACACACTATTAACAGAACTCGTAATATAGGTGGAATTAATCTCACTTTAATCCACTTTAACCTTTAATCCCACTCTTTAAACACCCAAAATAAAACAATTTTGTTTATTTCCATTTCCTTGGTGATGGCCTCGATCTCCACGTCGGAGAAGTTTCTCTTCTTTGCCGTCTTCCGTGTGTCCATGGCGTAAAATGAGGGCGTGGGGGAAGCGGAGACTTGAATATATAGGGGCGTGTTATTCTAATGACGATCGTTTTCAGCCGCTGCATTTATCAAGGGCAGGTATTGCGTACAACTAGATTTCAAAGGTACGCACAGCTTCATAAATCAGGCGGTGAGAGGAGTGTAAGCATAATCTTACGCCAACATATACGCCCGTTTCTACGCAAGAATGATAAATGAGGGCCATTCTCCCGTCAAGTTTGTTTTTTTTATAGATCACAACCTTTGCGTGGAAACTGGCGTACGTACGTTTCCAGCCCCGTTTTGTGCGTACGCACGCTTTATAAATGAGACCCCTGGTTTTAACCAGGCTACAATATCACATTAACATTAGCTGCCAGGAAATAAAAAATAATAAAAAAAACGTTTTACATAAAATCCAGTGCTTTCAAAGCATTACATGTTTTTGTCATGATTCTGCCATCATGTTATTGATTATTCTTAGTCTTGTGGCAGATCATGACAGAACCATGTTTTGTGTACAAGCGCATGGCCAATTGTTTGGCCATGTGCTTGTGGTGTCTCGTTACGTTACCCAGCTAACAATTTTTGGTTCCCAAAACGTTCTCAGAACGTTAGATTTTGGTTCCCAGAACGTTCTCAGAACGTTAGTTTTTGGTTCTCAGAACGTTATTTTTTTATGGTTTGTTTTTGGTTAGCCAGGAAAGTTTTCTTAACATTCTCAGAACGTTTGTTTTTGGTTCCCAGAACGTTCTCAGAACGTTTGTTTTTGGTTCTCAGAAAGTTAGTTTTTGGTTCCCATAAAGTTCTAAGAACGTTCGTTTTTAGTTCCCAGAACGTTCGTTTTTGGCTCCCAGAACGTTAGTTTTTGGTTCCCATAAAGTTAGTTTTTGGTTCTCAGAACGTTACTTTTTGGTTCTCAGAATGTTAGTTTTAGGTTCTCAGCAGGGTTCGAAATGAGGGGGGTCTGGGGGGGTCCCGGACCCTCCATAAGTCATTAAGGACCCCCCATAAGAATTTATTTTTGGATTTTGGGGGGTCCCCGACAAATATATTTTAACATTAAAAATGATTGTGAAAATTATAGGTCTTTAGTGACACTTTATATTTATACCAGTAATTATTTAATTACAGCGCGAGGCAGCTATAGGGCAGCTATTAGCCGAGTGAGTTGTTGTTGTGGTGCTCCCGCTAATGTACGGACGGTAACAAAGTTGCGCTGTTGGGGCTCGCGCAGTTATACCATATTCATTTGTAGTTAAGAAACAATATATAGCCTACACACCAAAGTGCTGTTTTCCTGAATGCCATCACGATTGAAACCGAGATATTGATTTCATAACAGTTCAATAAACAAATAGTTAAAATAATTAAAATTAAGTTACTTACATTTTTAGACGCAATGGCTGTTTTTGTTCTGTTTCAGCAGCGAAAATAGTTCCAAACAACAGAACCACAGCGCATCTCAGAGCAACACTCATGATTCATTACTGAATAATTCAGCGTTTTGAACTATTCGCTCGAGTCAAAGATTCAATTACCCATTATTAAAACTCCTCATTCTGAATAAATCAGCCGTTTGAACGAATCGTTTAAATGAATGACTCAATGACTCGCTCATTCAAGACGGTCGCCTGCCACCTCCTACTGGCGGTTTAGTTTCAAAGCATCATTCTTTTCAACATTCCTTAATTGTATATTCAAAAAATATTTAAAACAATCTCAGAATCTCATTTAATACGGTTATAATTTTTCAATGTAAATTATTTAATTTGTTTGGTAACAGCCGCTAGGCTGTCTTATTATTTTAATTGAATGTAGCCTATTAATACAATGTAAGAATTTGAAATTAAATTTAGAGCATACACTAAATAAAATTAGGGGAAAAGTGCCCTTTTTAAAGGTACAAAAAATTATTCAGATAAGAGTGTTTACAAAAATTTATTTAAGTTTAAAGGGAGTAAAGCGTCTGTTTAGGCTATAAAGGAAATTTAATTTTGCCAAAAGAAGAACTTTTATTTTAAATAAATGTTGCTTTAAAAAATCTGCCTTCTTCAGTGTGATATGTTACCATATTATCATGCTTGATTGAATATTTGTAATGTGATGATCAGATGCAGATATCTAAATCAAAGAATATGAGTGGTTGGCGGATGGATTATTATTTATTTTTAACAACAGATTCGAGTGACTCAAAGTGCACCAGATTAATGAATTTATCTTTAAAATGTACAAAATTTTCTCCGGGGGGCATGCCCCCGGACCCCCCTAGTGTTACGATTTTGCCACCTCTGCCTCATTTTGAGTAAAGAAGAAAACCCTGACATTGATCCATATAATTTTGCGTACAGTGTAGCAAGATAGTCTTCAGAATTGTTTTAATTACATACATTTTAGGGGACCCCCCAAGAGTCAGAAGTCATTTCGAACCCTGGTTCTCAGAACGTTCGTTTTTGGTTCTCAGAACGTTAGTTTTTGGTTCTCAGAATGTTAGTTTTTGGTTCTCAGAAAGTTAGTTTTTGGTTCTCAGAAAGTTAGTTTTTGGTTCTCAGAACGTTAGTTTTTGGTTCTCAGAAAGTTAGTTTTTGGTTTCCAGAACGTTAGTTTTTATGGTTTGTTTTAAGGTAGCCAGTAAAGTTTTCTTTACGTTCAACAACAATTTTTTTTTTACTTTAATAAAATACAACAGTAAATCTATAAATAATCAACCTGTACAGTCCATGTTTTTGCCGATTCATTGTTTAATTGTTGATTAAAAACACACACACAAAAAAAAAACACAATCATGGATTGATGGCTATGCATCACATTCAAAACATGAGCAAAAGGCTAGTGGTTAAAATAACTTTATTTTAAGATGAGAAAAACAATCAGACTCACATTCCCTCAGGCTCACTATGTGTAGTAATATAATTGTATACTGCTACTCACTGAGCATCTTCTGGCAACAAAGTAATGTCCATAAGATAATACAAGTCATGAGTTTAAAGTCATGTTCAGTTAAACAGACAAATTTATGCTATCCTTCAACTTTTCTAAAGGGCAAGTTTGCAGATTTTCAACCCGCTATTGTTACTATGTTGGTAATATGTAAATGAACAATGCTTACTCTTTCTCTGAGTTAGGTGTACTGAGATATTCCTGTTTATGTGTCAGCAAAACTGTCATGCAAACCTTCCCTTACCTTTCTCGGTTTCACAGAAAAGGCTTAAGTGCCAGACTAAAATGCATGTTAAAACTGTCTTAACTGGACGCAACTTGCACTGACATATCTTAAAATATTTCAGTGCCATTGTTTTGTCTTAAGGTTCACAGCAGTAATGTTTTTTTTTCTTCTAAAGTACATTTTAAAAAGATACTAATTTAACTAAAGCCTATTCCTGGTTTAATCCAAGCCCTGCCTGTAAAACTGGGCCAATGCAATATAAGGATAATATCTGGCAGTTTTGTATGTCCATCTAGTTGTCATCATCTGAAGTCTTCAAGAGTGTTGGTGTCATTAGAAGTCTTCACAAGTAAGGCTGGATCCAAACTGGAGCTGCTGTAATCTCTAGTAAACTTGCTGAGCATCCTGAGATAGAAACAGGGAAACAACAGGAGAATGATTAGCATAGCTGCTGTCATATTATTTCAGGCAAAAGATGATCATGTGCACTTTTTACCATTTCATCACATATAACTGTAGTGCAATATTATAAGATGTGTTAATTGAATGCTTGGATGAAGAGATGGGAGAGAGAGTATAAAGGGCACTATCTGTCACTTTGAGTGATTTATTGCCCTTTGATTGACCACGCCTCTTTTTCCCACGCTTAGCCCCGCCCCTTTTTCCCACGCTTAGCTCCGCCCCCTTTTCCCACGCTTAGTCCCAGCCCCCTTTTCCCACGCTTAGCCCTAGCCCCCTTTTCCCACGCTTAGTCCCGCCCCCCTCCCACCCACTTCCGGAGAGATCATGTGACCGTGGGAATTCCCACGGTACGGAACCCCCTCCCATTCGAACCGACATCGAAACCCATCCCATCGGACCCGGTCCGGACGGAACACCTGCTGTACACCTGTTACGGGTATCTGACTTGATCAATGTAAAAAAGTTCAAAATGATGGAAAAAACATTCAAAACAATACATTTTCAATCCTTTTAAGAAGGATGGCAGAAAACAGAGATAGGTTTAGTGTTTTTTATATTAACATGTAGTGATTTAAAACCATTAAATCCATTTATATTCCGCCCCCTTTTCCCACGCTTAGTCCCAGCCCCCTTTTCCCACGCTTAGCCCTAGCCCCCTTTTCCCACGCTTAGTCCCGCCCCCCTCCCACCCACTTCCGGAGAGATCATGTGACCGTGGGAATTCCCACGGTACGGAACCCCCTCCCATTCGAACCGACATCGAAACCCATCCCATCGGACCCGGTCCGGACGGAACACCTGCTGTACACCTGTTACGGGTATCTGACTTGATCAATGTAAAAAAGTTCAAAATGATGGAAAAACATTCAAAACAATACATTTTCAATCCTTTTAAGAAGGATGGCAGAAAACAGAGATAGGTTTAGTGTTTTTTATATTAACTTGTAGTGATTTAAAACCATTAAATCCATTTATATCATTAAAACATAGTAATGTTCCATTTTACATAAAACATCTGTTTTAAAAAAGTGTTTTCAATCACAATAATAACTAAAACAGCGTGTATTAAAATTATATCAAGTAAATAGTTATGTTTTCTTAAAACATCTAACATCGCTTGTATTAAAATTACATCAAACAAATAGATCTAATATGTCTTCAGTGTTCACACACACTTGTAAGTTGTTTAAACTGCATTTCTTAAAGTTATCAAAGTGTTTTAGCTCTTAAAACATCTAACATCGGTTGTATTAAAACTATTTCTATCAAACATTTACAACTATTTTCTATCATACATTTTAAAAAGTTGTGTTTTTTCACAATAACACAGTGTTTAAAACTATTAAAATAACTTATATCATTAAGATACTATTGTCTTTAGTGTTCATACACGGCGCTAATATTAAAATTATATCAAGTAAATAGTTGTTTTCTTAAAACGTCTAAAACCACGTGTATTAAAATTATATTATGCAAATACATCTAAAACAATAGTTCTATTTTTATCACGCATTTAAAAAAGGTGTACTTTTCACATAACACTCAGTGATTAAAAACCATTAAGTCATTTTTATATCATTAAAACACAGTGTAGACCTTTACCTTTACACATTATTTAGTAAAATGTTCCATTTTACATAAACCATATGTTTTAAAAAAGTGTTTGCAATCACAATAATAACTAAAACAGCGGGTGTTTAAATTATATCATGTAAATAGTTTTTTACTTAAAACATCTAAAGACGGTTGTATTAAAATTACATCAAACAATAGTTCTATCTACATTTAAAGAAGGTGTGTTTTTCACAATAACGCACGGTGCTTAAAACTATTAAAACAATTTATATCATTAAGATACTATTGTCTTTAGTGTTCATACACATGAAAAAAGTTTAAAAGTGTTTTCTTAAAGTTATCAAAATGCGTTAGCATTAAAAACATCTAAAACCGTCTGTATTAAAATTTTCTATCATACATTTAAAAAAAGTTGTGTTTTTCACAATAACACACAGTGCTTAAAACTATTAAAACAACTTATATCATTAAGATACTATTGTCTTTAGTGTTCATACACTGTGCTAATATTAAAATTATATCAAGTAAATAGTTGTTTTCTTAAAACGTCTAAAACCATGTGTATTAAAATTATATTATGCAAATACATCTAATTACTATATTTGAAGTTGCACTTTCCACAATTACACATCGTTTAAAAATATTAAAATGTTGTATAAAGTTAAAATACACATATCTTTAGTGTTTCATACACTTGTAAAATGTTAAAACATTAATGAAAAAGTTTAAATTGTATTTTCTTAATGTTATCGAAATTTTCTAGCATTAAAACATCTAAAACAGTGTGTAATGCAATTTTATATCAAACAATAGATCTATTTTCTATCATACGTTTTCTAAAATTAAAACATCAAACAATATTAAAGCATATTAAAACTTTATGTTAAAAATCACAGTATCAAAAACACATGCATATTAAAAAACTGACTTACGTTTTTTTACATCCACACTTTGTTGTTGAAAGAAGAACAAAAGTAATCCTGTTTAAAGATTTAATCCACCAGCAAAGATACAACCAGCACCAGCGGGATTGTCCAAAGGTATTAATCCATCTCCAAAGGTATATCAAACTCCAAAACTTTAGAGATTTTAATTCCAAAAAGCTGTGTAAATGTAATTCCCCAGGAGCTCCGCGAAACACGTCTACACTCTTACATCCCAAAAGTTAGACTGACATCCGTGAGGTCTACAAAGCAGCCTGACATAGACTCCACCCCTAGACCCTCCCACAACAGGTGCTGAGGCGAGTTCCCACGCGCACACACGCTCTCTTCCCACGCGCACACACGCACACACATACGTCACACAAGCACTCCCACATAATGAAAGAAGAGACGCCCCGTGCTCCGTTTGAAAAGCCGCAAACTCGACGTAGGCCTACATTCTCTTGGAATTTAGGCTACGCTACTACAGAGTCAGACCCAAAGACTCGCGGGAGATGCCTTTATGAAGCTATGATGGATTTAACTTTAGCTCCGCGAAAATTACAAGGATCATGATTCACAAAATGAACCGGCGGAACATGCGGAATATATTTTTCACTTGTCTGGAGGACGTGCGTGTAGGCGTACATGTGATTTTGACATGGATTTACGTGATGGCAGATTGATCAATGTGGATATAACGATAGAAGGTTTACATGGAATACAACAGAGCACCTTCGATTTGGTTTTCACAGAGCGAGATATTGGATTTTATTTTTTACCACATTATGGATTGGTATGAAAAGACTGAGGAGACGGATTAACAAATGAGGAATATACAGACTGCTCGTGGACCACGTTAATAAATACCCACGTATTAGGTTATAAGGTATATGTATAAATGTAATTAATGTAATAAATAATAAATATAACCTACTTCCTTTGCATATCCTTTGCATCCATCCTTTTTTGTTGGACATCCTGTATCCATTTAAATACACTGAAGCAGAGAAGTTAAATGTGAACCGGAGTTTTTACACGGTCCTTCGAACAGGATAAACATGACATGCACGACATAACACTGTACATATAACACGGGTAGATCACGTAACGATCAACGTGCAAACATAATTAAGATTGTAAACATTAGATGGAATGCCTCATTATCTAAATTCTCTCTTATGAACGTATTATACAATAAAATATGCACATGTGTTTACAATTAGTTGCACGCACACACATATTCCTTAGTTAACAACACTTGATTTGAACTATTATTTACATTGAACAAGCGAAGTTCGCACTCACACACAAACACACTCCTACAATGTATTGTCTGTGGTAAGATCAGGGACTTGTTTTTAATTAAAGAAAGTTTCGTTTTTCACATATATTTGAAAAGTTCACCAACACATTTAAAAGTTTTAAAAAAGTTGTATAAAGTTATGGTTGGTATTCGTACATTTTACTACATTATCAGAACATGTTAGAGAAAGTTGTTACTTCTTTTTAATTCTGTATTTTTACAGACCTAAAACCATGATGCTTCAAAGTATGGAATATAAGTTTTTGAACATTTATAAGATTTTGAACATTTATAAATTTGTGTATTGCAAAAGCAGAAGTCTATTTTTTATTCTGTATTTTTACAGACCTAAAACCATGATTAGAAGTAGTCAAAGAAACGATTTTGAACATTTATAAATTTGTGTGTTGCAAAAGCAGAAGTCTATTTTCTTTAAATAAAGATTTAACGTTTTAATTTCTTTAAATCAGTCTGATGACACACATTATTTCTGTGATTAATTGATTAGTAATGTTGCGAGAGGGGTTTCCTCACACGAGTAAAAGCACTTTAGATGTGTTTGTGACAAACACTATATCTTGTTTTAATTTTAACTAAATACATTTGAATGCTCTAAAGGTTTATACCTGAAGTTTAACATATTAATACATGGTAAAAGTTTTTCTTTTACTTCCTATCTACTTTCTACAACCCAGGCTCATTGGAAATACGTTACTCTGCCTACATTTTTGCAAAACCTGAAATACGTACCTCCAGGTACGTTTCCCTGCACTTTTCGGGTGAAACGTCCACTAGAGGCGCTAAGTGGTATACATTTTTATCCGTTCAAGATGCGTGTTTATTAAAGGTTATAAAAGCGACAATATCAGTAAATGATGTTCAGACTTCTCAGTATACACTCATTTTACTATCAATTAGGTATTTGTCCCACGCTTTTGAGGTGCCAAGGATGAGTGACTGCAGATGTCCGATGAGCATACTTCTGGATCGCACTTCTCCGAGGTAACTTGCGTGTTTACCGAAAGAGTATGGTATTGCCTCCAATGCCTCGCAAACGGAACAATGAATTCTAAAGAAATGCATTTGTATGTTTTAGTTTTCTGTGTTTTATTGAAATTAAACGGCAGGGAATCGCGAGAAAGCGACCGTGTTGATTACGTACCAAACTGCACAAAACTATTTGGCACTATTCTTGAACGACGTCGGACTCGGCGAGCAATTATTAATTTGTATAACGTTAGCTATGTGTCTAGTCTCACTACCGAGTATGAGTTAACTGTAAGCAGAATATATAATAAGATATCGAAGGCATAAAGAATTAGTTTAGCCAGAATGTTATGAATTTACGTTTCAGTCAGGTGATTGTTATGTACTACGTGAAACGTACAGGAAGATTAGTAGCTAGTGGGCAGTGGACACCCTACTTCAATTAACCCTGGTACATAACATATTATATTAACCACATAATCTCAGTTGATCTGTCCTTTTGTTTTCAGTAAGCTTGCTTCTCTGCAGATTTTGGAAATTTCTCTCGTGTTACTAATATGCCTAACATAGGCATAATACATTAAATGCTTATTTTTTAAATGATAAATTATTATATTTAAATAATTCATTGTTGTTGTTTTTCAGTGCACATGCCAACTTAAATGACAACTTTTATCATTTGGAAACGGATCTCTTTATTCTGGGTTTACTTAAAAAAAAAAGTAATTTTAACTTGATATTGCATTGTTCTGTCGTCGTTTGATCGCTTTTTATTTATTTTATTTTATTGTAATGTTATTATGTCGGTCTTATATAGCCAGGGAAGCTGGATTGCTTTGCTGTTTATTGATATTTCTTCAATTATATTTTATCAGTAGGAAATCGCGCTGAAGAAGTCTCGTTCCGAACACATCGCGATATTTGGCATCAGTCACGTGTGCCAGGTGTTGGTAAGTCGTAAATACCAAATACGCTGTCCTCATAATGTTTGATATAATGTATTTTCTGTTTGTCGATATTAATCAGATTAGCTCACATTCAGTCACTGCATTATATCTGTCATCTCCACGGAGGCTTTGCGTTTCATTGCGTTCTAATTCAAAACAGGGTGATTAAACACCGTCTGTCACGTGACGTGCTATAGGCCTAGACCTGGCTTAATCATATTCATATCAGGTTTAAAGACAAGTAGTACAATTAATTCCAAAGTTGTATTTGTAGTAGAAGCACAGTAAAAACAACACTTGCTTTTACCACAGTGACATTAGTTTTAATGTGATAGGCTAAGTGTAGTAAAAAGACTGTAATCACAAAACTTACCATGATTTTACCACACTATTGGTAGTTTTTAATGTGATACTTATTGTAAATGTACAGTAACCACAACACTTACCATGCTTTTAATGCTTAACAATGTAACATACAATATTTGTAAGGTAAATCAATACTTTTTCCTTTAAATAATCCTATATATTATACATAATGATATTTTCTTATCTCTTTTTTTCAGCTGAAAAGACCAAAGAGGCCTTTCGGACTCAGTCAGCCCATTACTGTTTGAGGACAAGTTAACGGAGGAGACGGAAAGCTGCAAAGGCAAATATTCGCAATGGTATGTATGTATGTATGTGTTGGTTTTAACCCTAAAACAAACATTTTATTAAGCATTTGTTGTTTCTTAAACCTTTTCTCACAAAACCCATTGCCCAATCAGTACAAACATAGTCTCAAAGTCTTAATAATTCACAAGATTTAACAAGTTATACGATACTCGTACATATTTGTACACAATCCTGCAGCTTTTACTCCTAGTGCTGTCATTGGCTACTGCCTCAATTCCTGTACATATTTATCACAATATTTGTAAATCAGTTGCCCCTCTTTTTGGAAAGTAGCCGGATGTACCACACGCTGTCAGAAAGTTTATATTAATTGCATTGTATTCATTAAAATATATGGATAAAGACAGAGGTAAAGTGATGTAATGAATGAACGTTTATCTAATTGCATAGCAGTAAGATACTATAATTTAATGGCAGTTATTTTTACCTTAAAACTTGCTAACATTTGTTCTGAGTTCTCCAGAGCCCCCAGACAATGCGATTTGTAACAATCATGTTAGTTTTTTTAGACGCATTTACTATCACTTTTATTATTTAATGTTTTAATACAGTTGTGCAGTTTTGAAGGGGATAGGCTATATGGCTTCTTTTTTTTTTTTTGCCAAAATTATTAACGATATTTATAGGCTACAGGTTTATTAAAAACGTTTTATGTAAAATTCACATTAAAGAAGACATTTCGCAGTTTCATTCATGTTGAAAACATGAAAACGTGCCATAATTTAGTGGAAGATTGCTGCCATCAATTCCCAAACAAACACTTTTGCTAGTGCTCAATGAATAGTTTGTGCATGAATGACATTTGGATGATGACATCACTGTTTTATCCAGAGCGGCTATATAAATTGAATAATTTTTTTTTTTTTTTTTTACAGCAAAATAAACCATCACTGAACATACTTAAACTGGATTAACACTATTTTCTTCTAGATCTGCTGTACAGAAGCAAATTATGCATTATTTTCCTGTTATCACTGTAAAGCTGCCTTGAAATAGTATTGTAGGCTAAAAAGCGCTATATAAAAAAAAGGGGACTTGACTTGAATGCTAGATGTAATGCTCTTGCTATATATATATATATATATATATAGGCCTATAGACCAAATAATCACAAACACAATGATGGGGTGAAATGGGCTGTAATGCATGGGGCACCAGGTAAAATCTTGCCTAGGGCAGCAAATTGGCCGCCCCTTCCTGTCTGTTCATGTTCCAATTATACATGATGTCTCTCCACACCTCATAACCTTCCTCTGTTTGCAAGAGTGGAAAAGCTGATCTGACTTGTCACATGACATCAGATACTCGATTATTTTGTCATAATCAGATCAGTTACACTGCTGATAACTGTCCCGTTTGCATGTAAATCATGTTATTTTTAAACGAGTTCATATTATTATTGCTTGCTATTAAATACATACTTTTATTCATAGAAATGCCCACATATCAGTGAACCTATTATATAGAAATGCTTTTAACATTTATTTTTGCGACACTCTTTACAGAAATAAATCCTGAATATTGTTGGCTATTGCCACAAATATACCCACGCGACTCGTGACTGGTTTTGTTATCCAGGGTCACATGGGTAAAACAGTTTTTGTTCAGTACTTAACTTATATTATGTGTTGCAATATTATATATTTATATAATACTTCAATGTGTATATTATATAATGTACTGACTGCTGCTATGTAAATTTAAAAAAGGAACAGGCAACTCCTTTTTGAGGTGGAGAGTTTACCTCCAACCCTAACTGAGCATACATCTGAAAATTTTAACCAAAGTCTTCAGGTTTACTTATAGACAGAAAGGCAGGAGGGTTTGATGTTAGAGCTAAATCTGCAGGACAGGGGACGCTGAGGGCCAGAGCCCATCACTGCTGTAAATAACACAGAATATAAGCTGACCTGACTGTCCATTAAACAACTTAATTTGAATTGTTTGTGTTTTTTGTTTTAATTTCAGACCAGGACTGGAGAACGCCTGACAATGGGATGTTGAGACTTCTTCCTCTGGTTGAGAAAAAGCTACACCACATCAGTGATCACATCTTCTGTTCATCTGTTGTACTGTAGGGTACAACTGAACAAACTGTTTAGACGAGGAAGAAGAACATGAACATGATAGAGACATGTACAGGGAAGAGCAAGAAACCAGTTTAGCTGTGATAATGAATCATTATTTTCCAACACAATATCAAATCTGTTTTCTGTATCATAGGTGACTGAATATAATTCTCTGGCCCTCATTTTGTGGCTTTAGCAGCTGTGAATGGATTAATATGATGTTAATATATTTTTGAAGACACATTTTTATTTATCTTGAATCTCATTTGTCTTTATGCTACTTTATCAACTTTATGCTGTGACCTGCAATAAATTGTGTAATAAAGTATGGTGAATATTGTGTAATGAAGTGGTGTTTGGTGCAGTAAATAAATTGATTTGAGAAATTTGTATTTCTAATTTCTTTAGTTTATACATAATTTAAAACCAACTGCATGTATTTAATAATTATAATTATTTTACGTATGACATACAAATTTAGATCTGGTAAATGATATTTGGGACAACAATGCAACAAAAGGTCAAGTCAAGAATATTTGTATAGCGCTTTTCACAATACAGATTGTATCAAAGCAGCTTCACAGTTTTTATTAAAATAATAATAAAACATCCACGTTTGGTAATGCGGATCAATAGTATTATTGATTGATTAAATTAAATTGAATATCCCCAGCTGAGCAAGCCAAAGGCAACAGTGGCAAGGAACCGAAAAACTCCATCAAATGACCTACTGGTGACCTAAAACTCCATCAGGTGACCTACTGGTGACCTAAAACTCCATCAGGTGACCTACTGGTGACCTAAAACTCCATCAGGTGACCTACTGGTGACCTAAAACTCCATCAGGTGACCTACTGGTGTCCTAAAACTCCATCAGGTGACCTACTGGTGTCCTAAAACTCCATCAAATGACCTACTGGTGTCCTAAAACTCCATCAGGTGACCTACTGGTGTCCTAAAACTCCATCAGGTGACCTACTGGTGTCCTAAAACTCCATCAAATGACCTACTGGTGTCCTAAAACTCCATCAGGTGACCTACTGGTGTCCTAAAACTCCATCAGGTGACCTACTGGTGTCCTAAAACTCCATCAGGTGACCTACTGGTGTCCTAAAACTCCATCAGGTGACCTACTGGTGACCTAAAACTCCATCAGGTGACCTGAAAGGTGCACATGCATGTATGCCAGTTTTCAGTGAAATAAAGGGAAGTGAATAAAAAAAAGGGCTGCAGTGGGCTATCTTGCTATAAACAGTTCAAGCTTAATTGAAGATGATCCATGTTGACCATTCTAGTAAATATCTATTGCATTTAAAATAAAAGAATAGACATTACTGTTGTCAGGCATATAAGCAAGCAGCAATCAGAGGGGGTGAAAAGGAAATGTTGGCACTGTTTTTTGTTGTTTTACTGAATAGTGCATTATCCCTGTGTAATAGTAATAGTGTGTGTAGATCTGTGTAGATTGAACTGCCCTTCCACCCCCAGGGGCCCAGGAATGGCCCCCAGAAGAGCAAAAAAGATTTTTCATTTATTTATTTTTTACATTTCAAATGGCTGTAACTTAAAGTCCGGTTAGTGTATCAAAGAGAAAATTGGCAGGATAACTGCTTATGCTTTATTTAATAAATAATGTTGGGCACAGTTTTCAGACATATATGGAAAGCTGGCAAAAAGGTTATTTTTGAAAGTGTTCATGGTAAAATATAAAATTTCAGCCTGTCCCTCATATATGTCATAAAGGTTTGCACAATGAACAAATTTAGATATCCAGTTGTCCATTAAAGATATTATTGATTTAACATTTATTGTTTCATTACTAAACGTTTTAAACTACATTACCCACATATCTCTGTCATTCTATCAATGGAACAGGAAACGTGGTGCTGTAGTTCATTGAAATGTGCTTAGGGTTAGGGTTAGGATTTCGGTAAAGGAGTGATTTCTCACAACATAGAGACACTTTATAGTTAACTTAATGTATAACTAACTTAACAATAACATCAAAACATACTTTGTAACATGAAACGCCGTTTTATATGGTTTAAAAGGATGGCCCAATCACAGCGAGTTCTGCGATAAAGTCACAGCCAATATAACAACCCAGCTGAACAGATCCGTCACACTTACTTGCCCATTTATGGTAAACGATGACAGAGCTCTTCTGGTTCCGGTTGCAGGATAGATACTTTATATTTAATATTTCGGCTGTTAAACATTCATTCCTTTTAAATAAATTATAAAAATCACATTTAAAAACAAAACACTCCTTTGTGTGGTTACCATCCAACAACGAGTTCACATGATCAATGACACTAATGTGCCTATTTGATTAGAGACTGATGCATAAATACATTTGAATAAATAAAATACTTTTTTCTAAGCAATGGCCTACAGCAGTATGTTAATTAAAGATGAGTACATGTACTAAAGTGGTTCTAACATTTACAGTGTATGTATAGTATATCAAATGTATATCAATTATATTCAAATAAATGTAACAAAAGCACAAGGAATGCACACAATTTTGAAAGCATATTCCAATATTTAATGTCAAACTGTTTAAAGTCCAATGTAGCGCCAAAACTACTGCACAACAGTGTAAAAATCAGTTAATTATAAATAATAAAATATCCAGATACAGGGGCAATCTATTATAGTGACACATACAGTAACGTTAAAAAACATTGCTATGATGACGTTATATTTGTACAAACCAAGAGATGAGATTCAACTTTGTTTTGTGAAAATATATTTGTTTCTCTTTCTATGAACAAATAGGCAAACCGTAAGCACAACATTTTACATTCTCAACTTTAATTCTATATCCTTGTGATTATTGGTCACTTTTATTGTAACTAAATGAAAGGCAACTTAAAATAGTGGATTATTATAAATGTCAGCAATATAATAATCCAGTATGTCAAGTGTGTAATTTCTGTAATATTCTTTTAGCACCAAAAAGAATTCCAAAAATATTGATAGTTTTCAAAAGGTTTTTCAAAAACACTCTCACTATCTTCAATTGTTTGGACAAACACCTGCAATGGATGGCAATGAATATGTCCTTTACCAAAACTCCTGATGAGTACTGACGCTTATTTGATAAAGGCATTAGGCAGATATCAAGTACAGTTTATGAAGCTGAAACATAATGCTTTATGGGAAATAATGACTATAATGACAGATAAATTACTGTTTTCAATATTGGTTCTGCATAATATCAAAGAGATCCTGGAGGAGTGGGACTTCACATGAAGACTTTCAGAAACTGTGACAGAGCAAAGGCTGCACCTCGCTGGACACATCCTACACATGCCCAAACAACAACACCCGAAGACACTTATGAAGAGGACACCACCAGGAGGATGCAGGAGACAGGGATGACCAAGGAAGACACGGAGGCAGATGTTTCACGAAGATCTGAAGAATGTCAGTGTCCCATGGGAAGATGTGGAGAACCTGGCCACAGATCGAATACGTTGGAGGACACTTGTTGCCCAATGTGCCCAGCACAGGACTTGATGATGATGATGATGTGAGTTTATCCATAACTGTAGGATTTATTTCTGTAAAGAGTGTCGCAAAAATAAATGTTAAAAGCATTTCTATATAATAGGTTCACTGATATGTGGGCATTTCTATGAATAAAAGTATGTCTTTAATAGCAAGCAATAATCATATGAACTCGTTTAAAAATAACATGATTTACATGCAAACGGGACAGTTATCAGCAGTGTAACTGATCTGATTATGACAAAATAATCGAGTATTTGATGTCATGTGACAAGTCAGATCAGCTTTTCCACTCTTGCAAACAGAGGAAGGTTATGAGGTGTGGAGAGACATTATGTATCATTGGAACATGAACAGACAGGGACCAATTTGTAACAATTTTAATGAATACAATGCAATTAATATAAACTTTCTGATAAACTTTCTGACAGTGTGTGTGACATCCGACTACTTTCCAAAAAGAGGGGCAACTGATTTACAAATATTGTGATAAATATGTACAGGAATTGAGGCAGTAGCCAATGACAGCATTAGGAGTAAAAGCAGCAATTGTGTAAAAATATACAAATATGTACGAGTATCGTATAACTTGTTAAATCTTGTGAATTATTAAGACTTTGAGACTATGTTTGTACTGATTGGGCAATGGGTTTTGTGAGAAAAGGTTTAAGAAACAACAAATGCTTGATAAAATGTTTGTTTTAGGGTTAAAACCAACACATACATACATACATACCATTGCGAATATTTGCCTTCGCAGCTTTCCGTCTCCTCCGTTAACTTGTCCTCAAACAGTAATGGGCTGACTGAGTCCGAAAGGCCTCTTTGGTCTTTTCAGCTGAAAAAAGAGATAAGAAAATATCATTATGTATAATATATAGGATTATTTAAAGGAAAAAGTATTGATTTACCTTACAAATATTGTATGTTACATTATTAAGCATTAAAAGCATGGTAAGTGTTGTGGTTACTGTACATTTACAATAAGTATCACATTAAAACTACCAATAGTGTGGTAAAATCATGGTAAGTTTTGTGATTACAGTCTTTTTACTACACTTAGCCTATCACATTAAAACTAATGTCACTGTGGTAAAAGCAAGTGTTGTTTTTACTGTGCTTCTACTACAAATACAACTTTGGAATTAATTGTACTACTTGTCTTTAAACCTGATATGAATATGATTAAGCCAGGTCTAGGCCTATAGCACGTCACGTGACAGACGGTGTTTAATCACCCTGTTTTGAATTAGAACGCAATGAAACGCAAAGCCTCCGTGGAGATGACAGATATAATGCAGTGACTGAATGTGAGCTAATCTGATTAATATCGACAAACAGAAAATACATTATATCAAACATTATGAGGACAGCGTATTTGGTATTTACGACTTACCAACACCTGGCACACGTGACTGATGCCAAATATCGCGATGTGTTCGGAACGAGACTTCTTCAGCGCGATTTCCTACTGATAAAATATAATTGAAGAAATATCAATAAACAGCAAAGCAATCCAGCTTCCCTGGCTATATAAGACCGACATAATAACATTACAATAAAATAAAATAAATAAAAAGCGATCAAACGACGACAGAACAATGCAATATCAAGTTAAAATTACTTTTTTTTTTTAAAAGTAAACCCAGAATAAAGAGATCCGTTTCCAAATGATAAAAGTTGTCATTTAAGTTGGCATGTGCACTGAAAAACAACAACAATGAATTATTTAAATATAATAATTTATCATTTAAAAAATAAGCATTTAATGTATTATGCCTATGTTAGGCATATTAGTAACACGAGAGAAATTTCCAAAATCTGCAGAGAAGCAAGCTTACTGAAAACAAAAGGACAGATCAACTGAGATTATGTGGTTAATATAATATGTTATGTACCAGGGTTAATTGAAGTAGGGTGTCCACTGCCCACTAGCTAGCTACTAATCTTCCTGTACGTTTCACGTAGTACATAACAATCACCTGACTGAAACGTAAATTCATAACATTCTGGCTAAACTAATTCTTTATGCCTTCGATATCTTATTATATATTCTGCTTACAGTTAACTCATACTCGGTAGTGAGACTAGACACATAGCTAACGTTATACAAATTAATAATTGCTCGCCGAGTCCGACGTCGTTCAAGAATAGTGCCAAATAGTTTTGTGCAGTTTGGTACGTAATGAACACGGTCGCTTTCTCGCGATTCCCTGCCGTTTAATTTCAATAAAACACAGAAAACTAAAACATACAAATGCATTTCTTTAGAATTCATTGTTCCGTTTGCGAGGCATTGGAGGCAATACTATACTCTTTCGGTAAACACGCAAGTTACCTCGGAGAAGTGCGATCCAGAAGTATGCTCATCGGACATCTGCAGTCACGCATCCTTGGCACCTCAAAAGCGTGGGACAAATACCTAATTGATAGTAAAATGAGTGTATACTGAGAAGTCTGAACATCATTTACTGATATTGTCGCTTTTATAACCTTTAATAAACACGCATCTTGAACGGTTAAAAATGTATACCACTTAGCGCCTCCTAGTGGACGTTTCACCCGAAAAGTGCAGGGAAACGTACCTGGAGGTACGTATTTCAGGTTTTGCAAAAATGTAGGCAGAGTAACGTATTTCCAATGAGCCTGGGTTGACTTTCTAAATGCTTGTTACAACTCTTATTGCGAACAATCCACCCATGCATATGTTTTGATCTTGTAATGTTTAATCAAAATGTTGTAATTGGAGTGAAAATCACTAAGTCACTAAACAATAGTTACACCCTCTGTTTACGACGTCATGACGGATACGCCCCCTCCATCATCTTGCTCAGATAGCAGATGACACCGTTCACGGCTTGTTTCTCGGATTGTACAAGTTTGACATGATGTACCTGTACCATATTATTGTAATGCAAACACATTTGAGGGTTAATGTTACCTGTCCTTGTAAAGGATATGGATAAAATTCAAAGATTATGTTTGCACAAAAGTAAACTCTAGAGGTCAACTTGCTATTACGATTTTTACATCTTGTTTCTTTTTATTTTGCACAGTGTGGAAAACTATAGTCTCCGAGAATGGACAAATATGTTCATATAGGAATCTATGGGGAAAAACACTTACAAATATAGCATAAAGAGAATTAAATGACCGACCTTCTACACGACTTCTACATTTCTTTTACAGTATATTTCTTTTACAACATATTTCTCCTATCTCTACGAAACATCGATATGAAAGATGAGTATCACTGTTTTTCTGTTACCTAAAAAACAATTACACTTCAAACCCGTCTAACTATTACACTTAAAGATGAGCACTTCACAGCACAATCATAGATACACCGTTATTTTGTGTGTGTGTGTGTGTGTGTGTGTGTGTCACTAAACAACAGTTAAGATAATGAATTCTAAATGATACTTATTTTTAAGTGAAAGGTGGGATAATTAGTTTTAATTCTTTCCATTTAACATAACCATTCTCAATCTATTGCAGCGTGTCTATTTTCCTTTGAAAAACAAACCTTGAAACAACTATGCTTTCTTAGAATGTCATCAGCCGTAGAAATGTCTTGCGTACGTCTCTCTCACAGCTATCGCCGGAATTCCCCTCATCACCTAATGTACACCTAAAGAAAACATTTACAAGGATCGTGAAACATGTCTTAAATTGAAATCTATAAGTGACCCTCAAATTCTGTGCATGCAACAAAACACATCGCAGCCGTGTACGATGATTTATCACAAAATTACTTCTGTCACATTGTTTGAAGAAAAAAACTTTAATCAGCTGGTGCTTAATAACTATTGAAGTTATTAAACAATGAATTCGGTAATGATGTGTTTTATGTGTTATATCTTGTTTTAATTTTAACTAAATACATTTGAATGCTCTAAAGGTTTATACCTGAAGTTTAACATATTAATACATGGTAAAAGTTTTTCTTTTACTTCCTATCTACTTTCTAAATGCTTGTTACAACTCTTATTGCGAACAATCCACCCATGCATATGTTTTGATCTTGTAATGTTTAATCAAAATGTTGTAATTGGAGTGAAAATCACTAAGTCACTAAACAATAGTTACACCCTCTGTTTACGACGTCATGACGGATACGCCCCCTCCAGTGGGGTTATATACCCAAGCTGATAATCTCACAGAGAGACACAGAGCTGGTGACCTTCTGACAGAGCTGACCTAACAGGACAGTACGAGTTCCAGCATAGACATGTATACTACTACAACATCTCAGCGATCAAAGGTTGAAGGAACATTGTCTGATTGTTACATGGACAACCAAAGAACGCTTCAACATTCTTATATACCTGAGCATGACACGCATTGTGCTTCTTCGACTGACATCACTATGGAGGATCTGACCCATAACCCACAACTTCAGAATGTTAATGCACAAGACTTGGATGATCCTGCTGCAACGACTCAATCACATGACATTCCAGGAACTATCCGAATCTTTCAACATCGGATAGGAGACAAAGTTTACACCATCCATGAAGTTGAGTTCTAAAAATCTAAAAACTTTGGACTAAAAGCATGATGGAGCATAACTCTCCTTTGAGTTCCGAAGATGCTACGAACAAGCCTATGGTGTTTGACTGTGATCAATATGATTCAAATTATGAGAAATTCTGTGGCGTCTGCGAAATCGTTGAAACTCTACTCAGCTACATCCTAGAGGAAGACAACACAGCCTGCAAAAATTTTATTTTCTGGTTAGACAAACTTTAATGTCATTACTATTGTTTTACTTTTACTTATTGTTTAACATTTCAATGTATGAATATATTGTATAACGTTTCAATGTATGAATATACTGTTTATCTCTCAATATATTGTTTAAATAAATTGTTTTTAAAAAATATTTTGTGGCCATGTCTGAGATCATAAAAACAACATGCAACCCTAATCCAGACCATTAGGAGGTATTAAATAATAATAATTAAATGATCTTCATTCTTTTGTTTAGCTGCATTTAAAAAAAATGGACAAATGGTTTGTATTATACCCATACCTCACAGCATCTTTTGAATAATAGACAAGCTGTTTAAATTGAGTTTAAACAATGCCAAGTGTTTACACGCTGGGGTGCCTCCAGAAATTCTGGGCCCTATGGAAAACAAAGTTTCTGGGGCCTCCTACATTTTTTACAGATAAAATTTAACCCAATAAAAATGTCCTGTATACTTTAAAATGGGTACTTAGCACATTGCATAAATAAATTGTCTAAAGATGTGTACAAACAAACAAGAGAAAAATGTAGAAATATGTAGGCTACTTGTTTACATAAAAGGGAGAACATTTATTATCTCAATTGCTGACTCTGCATCTGTATAAGTCAAACACACGTAATAATAACCATATTATTTTTATTGGCCTATTATAAAATATTAAAATGGGGCCTCCTACATTTTTTACAGATAAAATTTAACCCAATAAAAATGCCCTGTATACTTTAAAATGGGTACTTAGCACATTGCATAAATAAATTGTCTAAAGATGTGTACAAACAAACAAGAGAAAAATGTAGAAATATGTAGGCTACTTGTTTACATAAAAGGGAGAACATTTATTATCTCAATTGCCGACTCTGCATCTGTATAAGTCAAACACACGTAATAATAACCATATTATTTTTATTGGCCTATTATAAAATATTAAAATATCTATTTTGTAAACTCCTTATAGCAAATGGTTACTATAGACACATGTTTTATTCAATTTGATATAATTTTTTCAGGGGCATTTTATTTACATTAAGAACGTCAAGTTTGACAACATCGATAGCAGCAGCACTGTGACTTCACAGAACACGGGACACATACACGGCAAACTGATTTTGTAATTTTTGAAGCGTGTAGATAACTTTTAGTTTTGTAAAGTTATCATCATGTGGTGAACACAGTAGATAAGATGTGTTTAGAGGCTTCAATCTTCGTGAAGTTTCGCGCTCAGGCTCACTTTGTTTGGCTGAGACGAGGACGGGGGGGACGTGGGGGAGGAGGAGGTGTGTGTGTGCAGCCAGCACCCGCTGAATCTGTAGGCTTGTTCGACTTCATGCAGCTCTGCGCAAACTGATCGGCGGCTGACTTGAAGCAGTGCATGCCGGTTAGAAATTCTGTCCGACTTGATACAGCGCCGACGCCACGTGACTGTGACGTATGCCATCAAAGTAGCGCGAGAGCGATTCGAGAGTAGCCGGAGGACTCAGCCAGCGCAGCCAATAGCATCCAGCTGCAGCCCCGCAGACTCACTTCTGACTAGACACCAGTGGCTGGACACCAGTGGATGGACAGCCTACGTCATTTCCGTTTTCTCCGTCATTTCCGTTTCGCCGCTAATTTCCGTTTCACCTCTGGATAGACAGCATATTTATTTTCTGTTTTCACCAGTGGATAGACAACTTACTTATTTTATATTTTCACCTCTGGATAGACAGTATATTTATTTTATATTTTCACCTCTGGATAGACAGCATATTTATTTTATATTTTCACCTCTGGATAGACAGCATATTTATTTTATATTTTCACCTCTGGATAGACAGTATATTTATTTTATGTTTTCACCTCTGGATAGACATATATTTATTTTATGTTTTCACCTCTGGATAGACATATATTTATTTTCTGTTTTCACCTCTGGATAGACAACTTACTTATTTTATATTTTCACCTCTGGATAGACAGTATATTTATTTTATATTTTCACCTCTGGATAGACAGCATATTTATTTTATATTTTCACCTCTGGATAGACAGCATATTTATTTTATATTTTCACCTCTGGATAGACAGCATATTTATTTTATGTTTTCACCTCTGGATAGACATATATTTATTTTATGTTTTCACCTCTGGATAGACATATATTTATTTTCTGTTTTCACCTCTGGATAGACAGTATATTTATTTTATATTTTCACCTCCGCATAGACATATATTTATTTTATATTTTCACCTCTGGATAGACCAGTATATTTATTTTCTGTTTTCACCTCTGGATAGACCAGTATATTTATTTTCTGTTTTCACCTCTGGATAGACAGTATATTTATTTTATATTTTCACCTCTGGATAGACAGTATATTTATTTTATATTTTCACCTCTGGATAGACATATATTTATTTTATATTTTCACCTCTGGATAGACAGTATATTTATTTTATATTTTCACCTCCGCATAGACATATATTTATTTTCTGTTTTCACCTCTGGATAGACATATATTTATTTTATATTTTCACCTCTGGATAGACAGTATATTTATTTTCTGTTTTCACCTCTGGATAGACATATATTTATTTTCTGTTTTCACCTCTGGATAGACAGTATATTTATTTTCTGTTTTCACCTCTGGATAGACAGCATATTTATTTTATGTTTTCACCTCTGGATAGACAGCATATTTATTTTATATTTTCACCTCTGGATAGACAGTATATTTATTTTATATTTTCACCTCTGGATAGACAGCATATTTATTTTATGTTTTCACCTCTGGATAGACAGTATATTTATTTTATATTTTCACCTCTGGATAGACAGCATATTTATTTTATGTTTTCACCTCTGGATAGACATATATTTATTTTATATTTTCACCTCTGGATAGACATATATTTATTTTATGTTTTCACCTGTGAATAGACAGCATTCTTTGCAGGCTTAATTGCACACGTCTTTTCCGTATTGTCATTTTACTTTTATGACTTAAAAATATATAATATAAAAGCTGTGTGCAAATTGAAATATGGTCTTTATCATATCTTTTTACATAAAACAATTCTCAATTATATACTTAATATTATAACATCAATAATTCATGCAAACTGCATTCACAAGAACCACCTTTAAAAAAATTTGTTCAGATCATATCACTATTTTTTGTGACTTAAACACAGCCTAGATCAATGGACTATAACGTTTTGTCAATACATGTACATGTTAATTGACCACAGTTTTTTGCCTTGCCCATTTGGATATTCAATTCTTATTATTTTTGTATTTTTTTTGGTAAATGTAACCACTTCTGTTTTTAAATATACGTAGATTCACATGAGCAGACAATTTACCAAACAATCCAGATCAAATTAACACTTCATGGTTTTGCAATATTTATTGGAAATTAAACAATCTAATTAGTAAAATTAGTCAAATCTGACCATCAGAATGAAGATGCCACAATTAGGCCCGTAAGATTGTGGGGGAAGTCCCTATTTCAAGAGAAACATGAACAGTTTCAAATAAACTATTGCACACTGTGCGCTCCACACACCTCATTCATGCCCCCTAAAACTGGCAGTCTGAACAATGCTCAGGAAATTCAGGGTCTGTATAAAACCCTCGCAGGTTTCCACGTCTCCCGTTTCCACAGTAAGTTACCCCACCCAGTCTTTGAAAAAACATCTGCAATTTCTGCATTGTACAATTTTAAAAGGGACACACATGTCTCTTACAGCCTGGCATTCACCACACCTAAAGCAAGAACAGATGTACAATATGATTAGAATGAGCATGTTATATTTAACTATATTACAGTAAAAGTGTTCTATAGCAACCTAGCTCTAGAATTGAGGCACACCAGAGTTCACTAATACCTTTAAAAAACACGACACAGTACCTTGAAACCAAGACGATTTTTTTAACTAGCTAGTTTGTGCATTTGAATTCTGACATGACCTATACATCATCGACAGTTTATTATTTTTTCTTACCGCTGACATCTGCATGGCGCGTCAAATTTGAAAAGTGAATGACGATTCGGAAATGACGTCAATTTGAAACGTGTATGACGATACGGAAATGACGTCTGCTGTCCATCCACTGGTGTCCAGCCACTGGTGTCTAGCGAGAAGTGAGTCTGCGGGGCTGCAGCTGGATGCCTCTCAGCGCAGCTTCTGAAGAGCGGCTGCAGGAGCTCTGATGACGACACAGCTGTTCCACGATTCGCTGGACTCACTGCATGACGACGATCACGTGCGTTTCGTGTTTATTCTCACACATTTAGTTCCACTAAAGCTCACAAATCAGTTTTTTATAACAGTAAACACTCTTTTCATGTAGTCGAGATGTATTGTGTTATGTTTATCAAAATAAAACTGATTAAAAAACGTTGATTACACTTCATTGATAGTAGCTGTAGACTTATGTTGAACTTTATTCTTTTTCAAACAGACGCTGTATGAAGCAGTACATAAAGTATTGAATGAAAATGTCTCTGAAACATTTGTGTATTTTGTAAATATTGCATTTATTTCACTTCAGCTGTGGTAAAGTAGGCTATACAAACACCACGTGAGCTGTCACTACGGGAACCAGAAAGTGTCCGACTTCACGTCTCCGTTTGCAGCTCCTCCCCGCCTGCACACGGCTACTCTCGCCGATCGCTTACATCCAGCCACAGTCAATGTCGAACACACCTATCGTCTACGAGACATGATAACCCCCAAGACAATAGAGATGTTGTTATTGTTGGATGTAAATCATAATTCAGTAATTATTTTACTAAGCTAGCTAGATAAAAGCGGGTCATGTAGCAACAAAAATAAGTAACTCTGAAAGTTTTGGAATACAGGCAAGCTACCTTTCTTTTTGAAAAACTGTGACACATACTGTCGACTTTGGCGTTCTCTGTCTTCTCTTTTCCTTCTTTTCTTTCCGTTTTTGATGCACTGACTTTATGTGACATGCCTGCGTGTGTCACACTGTCTACACTGCATTGCAAGTGCAATAAGCGAGAGACGCTCGTGACTGTAATTTACATTAGTGTTGTCACGGTACCAAAATTTCAGTATTCGGTACCAATACCAGTAAAAATTCACGGTTCTCTGTACCAATTTCGGTACCAAAGCTTAATTTAGATTAAATTTACATATATTAAAGTGTATATCACAGTTACAAAGATTAGTTATGTTTTCTTAATAAAGCATCTAAAACAGGGTGTATTCAAATTTTATATCAAGCAATAGATCTATTTTCCAACATATATTTGAACAAAAGTAGTAGTTTTAGTATATTTAGTGTTATTACACATTTTTTTAAATTAAAACATATTAAACTATGTAGATATTAAAACTACATTGTGTTAAAAATCATGTTTAAAACTATGTACTGTATAAAAGTGTGTTTTTGGCGGTCACCATACACTTGTGAAATGTTAAAAACGTTTAGACATAAAAATAAATAATTAATGAAATTAAAAAAATAATTAAATAATTAAATAAATAAGTTTTAAATTGTGTTTTCTTAAATTTATCAAAATGTTTTAGCATTAAAAACATCTAAAACAATATGTTTTTAAAATGATATCATACAAATATAGCTAATTACTATATTTGAAGATGTACTTTTTTCACAATTACCTAGTGTTTAAAGATGTATAAAGTTAAAATACACATATCTTTAGCGTTATTACACTTAAAACATCAATGAGAAAGTTAAAATTGTGTTTTCTTAAAGTTATAAAAATGTGTTAATATTAAAACAGCGTGTATTCAAATTATATCAAGTCAATAGTTATGTTTTCTTAAAACATCTAAAACCGTTTGTTTTAAAATTACATCAAACAATAGGTTTATTTACATTTTAAAAAGTCTTACTTTTCACATAACACTTATAGTACTTAAAGGCGTATAAGAGTTTGTATTTTCAAATGTGTTTGCATTACAATAATATGGTACAGGTACATCATGTCAAACTTGTACAATCCGAGAAACAACCCGTGAACGGTGTCATCTGCTATCTGAACAAGATGACTAAAACTAATGATAAACCGTCATTTGCAAACTTTTGTGTATTTCTTATAAACAAATGCTTTTTCATTTCCTCTTTTCTTAGTGATTTGGTCTTTTTGAATCTTGTATGTTTGTTTGGACGTGTGTGATTTCTGTATAAAGATTATGTTTTAAAGTTCATAGGCTTTACAAGTGTGGAACGTTGCATCACTGCGGTGACAAAATATGTTGATGTGTGTAAAATACAACTATAATATCTAACATATTGTAGATTGCAAACATTCCATTATCTGTTTATTTTGGGTTAGAGAACATTCTTAGCTCATATGTTTCTTTAATTTGTGTAGGATGTTGAAAAATAAAAAAGTATTAGTTAATAACAAACAAACAAACAAAGACTTTAAAGCAACATGGAACCATAATATAAATATATAATGGTATAGTTACATGTCGAAGCATACTCTCACAGCTTGAAGATGACTTCCATAAAGTTTATTTTAGTAAAGGTATGCCTGGATGAGACGATTACACCAATATGAGCTTTTCTCGAACATTACATGTTTGCACTATGCCTGAAAAGTACATTTTCATTTTCTCTTTATTTGAAAGGCGGCAGTGTTACATTAATCATCATTAAAACAATGTAAATGTACCCGAGCTAGCTCAAGAGTGCTAATTTTCATCCTTAGTCCCTCAGCCGGGTGTAATAAAAGGCAACCTTAAAGATAACCGCATGTATAAAATCACAAAAATAAAATTACATACACCACATTAGGGAAATACAATTCATATAAAATAAATATATAATGTTTAAATGCACTCAGAAAGCATGTGGTGCTAGACCATGTCTGATTTTATAAATTAAACAAATGTTTTTGAATTTAATGAGATTATCCCAAGTAAGTAACTGATATTTCCTCAGAATACTACGGTGATGGTAGTGGTACAGTGTACTAATCAACATGCATTCCCTATATGTGTTTGTTAAACGTCTCAGGCAATTCATATATGAAATGTAAGTTGGACAGAAGAAAAACATTTAAAATGTTAAATACGTTTAAAAAGTCTAAGTAAATACAATGTGTTTGTCACAAACACATCTAAAGTGCTTTTACTCGTGTGAGGAAACCCCTCTCGCAACATTACTAATCAATTAATCACAGAAATAATGTGTGTCATCAGACTGATTTAAAGAAATTAAAACGTTAAATCTTTATTTAAAGAAAATAGACTTCTGCTTTTGCAACACACAAATTTATAAATGTTCAAAATCGTTTCTTTGACTACTTCTAATCATGGTTTTAGGTCTGTAAAAATACAGAATAAAAAATAGACTTCTGCTTTTGCAATACACAAATTTATAAATGTTCAAAATCTTATAAATGTTCAAAAACTTATATTCCATACTTTGAAGCATCATGGTTTTAGGTCTGTAAAAATACAGAATTAAAAAGAAGTAACAACTTTCTCTAACATGTTCTGATAATGTAGTAAAATGTACGAATACCAACCATAACTTTATACAACTTTTTTAAAACTTTTAAATGTGTTGGTGAACTTTTCAAATATATGTGAAAAACGAAACTTTCTTTAATTAAAAACAAGTCCCTGATCTTACCACAGACAATACATTGTAGGAGTGTGTTTGTGTGTGAGTGCGAACTTCGCTTGTTCAATGTAAATAATAGTTCAAATCAAGTGTTGTTAACTAAGGAATATGTGTGTGCGTGCAACTAATTGTAAACACATGTGCATATTTTATTGTATAATACGTTCATAAGAGAGAATTTAGATAATGAGGCATTCCATCTAATGTTTACAATCTTAATTATGTTTGCACGTTGATCGTTACGTGATCTACCCGTGTTATATGTACAGTGTTATGTCGTGCATGTCATGTTTATCCTGTTCGAAGGACCGTGTAAAAACTCCGGTTCACATTTAACTTCTCTGCTTCAGTGTATTTAAATGGATACAGGATGTCCAACAAAAAAGGATGGATGCAAAGGATATGCAAAGGAAGTAGGTTATATTTATTATTTATTACATTAATTACATTTATACATATACCTTATAACCTAATACGTGGGTATTTATTAACGTGGTCCACGAGCAGTCTGTATATTCCTCATTTGTTAATCCGTCTCCTCAGTCTTTTCATACCAATCCATAATGTGGTAAAAAATAAAATCCAATATCTCGCTCTGTGAAAACCAAATCGAAGGTGCTCTGTTGTATTCCATGTAAACCTTCTATCGTTATATCCACATTGATCAATCTGCCATCACGTAAATCCATGTCAAAATCACATGTACGCCTACACGCACGTCCTCCAGACAAGTGAAAAATATATTCCGCATGTTCCGCCGGTTCATTTTGTGAATCATGATCCTTGTAATTTTCGCGGAGCTAAAGTTAAATCCATCATAGCTTCATAAAGGCATCTCCCGCGAGTCTTTGGGTCTGACTCTGTAGTAGCGTAGCCTAAATTCCAAGAGAATGTAGGCCTACGTCGAGTTTGCGGCTTTTCAAACGGAGCACGGGGCGTCTCTTCTTTCATTATGTGGGAGTGCTTGTGTGACGTATGTGTGTGCGTGTGTGCGCGTGGGAAGAGAGCGTGTGTGCGCGTGGGAACTCGCCTCAGCACCTGTTGTGGGAGGGTCTAGGGGTGGAGTCTATGTCAGGCTGCTTTGTAGACCTCACGGATGTCAGTCTAACTTTTGGGATGTAAGAGTGTAGACGTGTTTCGCGGAGCTCCTGGGGAATTACATTTACACAGCTTTTGGAATTAAAATCTCTAAAGTTTTGGAGTTTGATATACCTTTGGAGATGGATTAATACCTTTGGACAATCCCGCTGGTGCTGGTTGTATCTTTGCTGGTGGATTAAATCTTTAAACAGGATTACTTTTGTTCTTCTTTCAACAACAAAGTGTGGATGTAAAAAAACGTAAGTCAGTTTTTTAATATGCATGTGTTTTTGATACTGTGATTTTTAACATAAAGTTTTAATATGCTTTAATATTGTTTGATGTTTTAATTTTAGAAAACGTATGATAGAAAATAGATCTATTGTTTGATATAAAATTGCATTACACACTGTTTTAGATGTTTTAATGCTAGAAAATTTCGATAACATTAAGAAAATACAATTTAAACTTTTTCATTAATGTTTTAACATTTTACAAGTGTATGAAACACTAAAGATATGTGTATTTTAACTTTATACAACATTTTAATATTTTTAAACGATGTGTAATTGTGGAAAGTGCAACTTCAAATATAGTAATTAGATGTATTTGCATAATATAATTTTAATACACATGGTTTTAGACGTTTTAAGAAAACAACTATTTACTTGATATAATTTTAATATTAGCACAGTGTATGAACACTAAAGACAATAGTAGCCTATCTTAATGATATAAGTTGTTTTAATAGTTTTAAGCACTGTGTGTTATTGTGAAAAACACAACTTTTTTAAAATGTATGATAGAAAATTTTAATACAGACGGTTTTAGATGTTTTTAATGCTAACGCATTTTGATAACTTTAAGAAAACACTTTTAAACTTTTTTCATGTGTATGAACACTAAAGACAATAGTATCTTAATGATATAAATTGTTTTAATAGTTTTATGTACCGTGCGTTATTGTGAAAAACACACCTTCTTTAAATGTAGATAGAACTATTGTTTGATGTAATTTTAATACAACCGTCTTTAGATGTTTTAAGTAAAAAACTATTTACATGATATAATTTAAACACCCGCTGTTTTAGTTATTATTGTGATTGCAAACACTTTTTTAAAACATATGGTTTATGTAAAATGGAACATTTTACTAAATAATGTGTAAAGGTAAAGGTCTACACTGTGTTTTAATGATATAAAAATGACTTAATGGTTTTTAATCACTGAGTGTTATGTGAAAAGTACACCTTTTTTAAATGCGTGATAAAAATAGAACTATTGTTTTAGATGTATTTGCATAATATAATTTTAATACACGTGGTTTTAGACGTTTTAAGAAAACAACTATTTACTTGATATAATTTTAATATTAGCGCCGTGTATGAACACTAAAGACAATAGTATCTTAATGATATAAGTTATTTTAATAGTTTTAAACACTGTGTTATTGTGAAAAAACACAACTTTTTAAAATGTATGATAGAAAATAGTTGTAAATGTTTGATAGAAATAGTTTTAATACAACCGATGTTAGATGTTTTAAGAGCTAAAACACTTTGATAACTTTAAGAAATGCAGTTTAAACAACTTACAAGTGTGTGTGAACACTGAAGACATATTAGATCTATTTGTTTGATGTAATTTTAATACAAGCGATGTTAGATGTTTTAAGAAAACATAACTATTTACTTGATATAATTTTAATACACGCTGTTTTAGTTATTATTGTGATTGAAAACACTTTTTTAAAACAGATGTTTTATGTAAAATGGAACATTACTATGTTTTAATGATATAAATGGATTTAATGGTTTTAAATCACTACATGTTAATATAAAAAACACTAAACCTATCTCTGTTTTCTGCCATCCTTCTTAAAAGGATTGAAAATGTATTGTTTTGAATGTTTTTCCATCATTTTGAACTTTTTTACATTGATCAAGTCAGATACCCGTAACAGGTGTACAGCAGGTGTTCCGTCCGGACCGGGTCCGATGGGATGGGTTTCGATGTCGGTTCGAATGGGAGGGGGTTCCGTACCGTGGGAATTCCCACGGTCACATGATCTCTCCGGAAGTGGGTGGGAGGGGGGCGGGACTAAGCGTGGGAAAAGGGGGCTAGGGCTAAGCGTGGGAAAAGGGGGCTGGGACTAAGCGTGGGAAAAGGGGGCGGAATATAAATGGATTTAATGGTTTTAAATCACTACATGTTAATATAAAAAACACTAAACCTATCTCTGTTTTCTGCCATCCTTCTTAAAAGGATTGAAAATGTATTGTTTTGAATGTTTTTCCATCATTTTGAACTTTTTTACATTGATCAAGTCAGATACCCGTAACAGGTGTACAGCAGGTGTTCCGTCCGGACCGGGTCCGATGGGATGGGTTTCGATGTCGGTTCGAATGGGAGGGGGTTCCGTACCGTGGGAATTCCCACGGTCACATGATCTCTCCGGAAGTGGGTGGGAGGGGGGCGGGACTAAGCGTGGGAAAAGGGGGCTAGGGCTAAGCGTGGGAAAAGGGGGCTGGGACTAAGCGTGGGAAAAGGGGGCGGAGCTAAGCGTGGGGAAAAGGGGCGGGGCTAAGCGTGGGAAAAAGAGGCGTGGTCAATCAAAGGGCAATAAATCACTCAAAGTGACAGATAGTGCCCTTTATACTCTCTCTGATGGGTTTTTAATCTAGATTTAAATAAGGATTGTGTTTCTGGTGATTATTTTGTTGCTGCTGAAATCACAGAACATTTTTATCAATATTTATTAACCATTGATTGAGCTAGTTTCAGCCGTGTTAGTGACGTCATCGATTAACAGTACTTTTAATTTTAAATACATAGCTGCTACGTTTTTAGCTCACTTCCAATCAAAATCTTTACAAAACTAAAACCTCTCATCTACACATAAGATGCGATTAAAAGCCCAAACATTCATAAACAAAAGCTCAAGCTATAAAGTTAGCCTTTTGTTACCTCTTCTAAAAACGGTTGAGATGCTAACGGATTTTTTCGAAGACAGTAAACAATTTCTATAAAGTAAATATTAAACAGAAGCGTGTCAATTACAAGTAAGAGAAGTGTCCAGAACAGTTGTGTGTATTATTTGTGTGATTTTAGAGACTAAACTCACCTGAAAGCAGTGAAAATAACAGCGAGAGTCGGAGTTTTGCTGCTTGTCTGTTGCACTGGTGCCGCGCCGTTTCCATGGCAACTCGATCATCTCCGTTCCAGTGTTTGAAGGCGACTCGAATGTTCACGCATGCGTCAAAGTCACGCAGCATTTACAAACATAAACATCTAGAATTAGAACCTTTGAATAAAAATATCATTATTAAATCATGAATTTAAAACTTATTTTGAAGTTATATGACCCGTTCATAGGTGCAAATCACCACTCCAGGACGTGAAAGTGGGACAATTGTGGCACTTTTATAATTTCAGATTTTTTTATTATTGTTTTTACGAACACTCAAGCCCAATATTTAATTTGAACGCAGTATTGGCAGTATTTCTTTTATACCACCAAAAAGTTTGATAAAGCTACAAAATGTCAATTTCACAATTTTTTTATTCAGTGCTTTCAGATTCTGTGAACGTTGTTTTATAAATAACCATTTATTACATAACCATTAGGGAACGTTCTGTAGAAGTTATTTTTGGGTAATTTAAAAGTAACCACCCTGCATCGTTCTGGGAACGTTGTTTTATAGTTGCAAAATAATAACTTAAAAATAACCATTAGGGAACGTTCTCTATAAGTTGTTTTGAGGTTATTCCAAAAATAACCTTCATGCAACATTCTGGGAACGTTGTTTTATAGTTGCAAAATAATAACTTAAAAATAACCATTAGGGAACGTTCTCTATAAGTTGTTTTGAGGTTATTCTAAAAATAACCTTCATGCAACGTTCTGGGAACGTTGTTTTATGGTTGCAAAATAATAACTTAAAAATAACCATTAGGGAACGTTCTTCATAAGTTATTTTGAGGTTATTCCAAAAATAACCTTCATGCAACGTTCTGGGAACGTTGTTTTATGGTTGCAAAATTATAACTTAAAAATAACCATTGGGGAACGTTCTCTATAAGTTGTTTTGAGGTTATTAAAAAAATAACCTTCATGCAACGTTCTGGGAACGTTGTTTTATGGTTGCAAAATAATAACTTAAAAATAACCATTAGGGAACGTTCTTTATAAGTTATTTTTGGGTTATTTAAAAGTAACCACCCTGCGTCGTTCTGGGAACGTTGTTTTATGGTTGTAAAATAATAACTTAAAAATAACCATTAGGGAACGTTCTCTATAAGTTGTTTTGAGGTTATTAAAAAAATAACCTTCATGCAACGTTCTGGGAACATTATTTTATGGTTGCAAAATAATAACTTAAAAATAACCATTAGGGAACGTTCTTTATAAGTTATTTTTGGGTTATTTAAAAGTAACCACCCTGCGTCGTTCCGGGAACGTTGTTTTATGGTTACATAAAAATGAAACCTAAAAAGAACGTTCCCCTAACGTTAGATTTGGTTCCCAAAAACATAACCAAACGGGAACCAAAAACTAACGTTAGGGGAACGTTCTGTGTTAACTGGCCCCGCCCCCTTGTTATCCTCGTCTTGTGATTATTGTCTAGTCAGTTTCACCTGTCCTCGTCATTAATGTTCCCTATTTAATCTCCTCATGTCTTCTGTCCTGTGTCGGTACATTGTCTAACATTGCGTGTTCATCCCTGTGAGTAGTTAGTCTGTAATCTGTTCAAAGAGAATTGTGAGTTTGTTTCTTGTCAAGTCTAAGTCTTAGTTTGTCATCTTGTCATGGTCTAGTTATATTCTCCTCCTGTTCTGTTTTGCCCCCTCGTGGGTTTTGTTTTCTGTTTTTTGTCAATAATAAATCCCTGTTTTGAGTGACTTGCTGTCTGCCATTGGGTTCGTCCTTCTACCACATGACAGTTTTCATCGCTTTTTTGTTTTTAGTTTGCTCCAAACGATGTATATAATGTGAAGTCATGTATAAAATGTGAAAAAAAGCCCAATTCTTTGTATGTGGTATTTTCCTAATAAAACAATTAACTGTCTAATATGTTGTTCTTTACATTCCAAATAGTCATTCTGAGTATAAAAAAAGCAAATGTACCTGCTCTTACTGAATACAAACCTATCTGCGCTGCTGAGGCTCCCTCCCTCTTGTGACGTAAAATGACGCGATGTTGAAAAAAAAAAAAAACGTTTTTTACAAGCAGTCAAAGAAATGCTCACTTTATCTACTAAATTGGTGCCCTTATGTCGTTTTAAAACATTTTAAATCCTGCATTACCTTTTCATATGGTATTTTCACACAAGGTTATATATTAATTTAGATTTTTTTTTTACCTGCAATATGCTCTTTAAATAAAATAGAAGAGAACATGAAATGTACTAGTGTTCTTTTGTGTACTAAATTGGAACAACTGTAAGTATACTTAGTATAATTTAAGTATATACCTGTGTAGGGACTAATTATATGCTTAATTTATAATATTTCTCTCCCCATTATTAGTTTATCTGGAATAATACAGATACTTTATACAAGCACAAATCTATCTTTTACAAGAACTGGTTTGATGATAATATTAAAATTGTTGGTCAATTATATAATGAAGGACAGCCTCGTGCCATTGGGTATTCATTTGAATAGTTTTTCTCTGAGGTGACCTCATTTGATGGATTTGAAACCTTTGTTGACAAAAATGTATCTTTGATTAACCTCCAAAACTATTAATAGAGCATTTTGCACTCTTTTTATCTTTTTATTTGTTACTACACCATGGTCCAGTTTCACAGACAAGTAGGCCTACCACCACACAACCCTATACAAATGTTTACCTTTTTTTATTAATAATATCTACTCTGTGATTCTTCTTACATTATTATTCTGTCTGGCTTTGTTCATTGCTGATCACCATAGTGATTTAAATTTCAGGAAGGAAAAGGCGGAGTACAGCCCTGATAAGCTTTCCTGTGTATATATATTTTCCAGTTTGTTGACACTCTGCATTTCTGACCTGTAGCTTTCTCATTTTAAACCAACCTTAAAAATACCAGGCATCTTGAGGCGGTAAGTGCTGCCTTTCTCAGTTTCTCTTTGTTTTTTGATAAGCCACTGGGCTTAGGTAGATGTTTCTGACAACATCAATATATGCCATATAGCTATTTTTTGCGATATCACAATTTGTGCTGCTTGTAAATTTTTTTGCTTCAGATTTCTTTTATGGGTTTGTGCTTTTGTTCTGTCTGTGCTAAACATAATTGTATTTTATATATATTTGGCAAGCATATATTTACCAACTTTATTTTTAGCTTGTTGTTCATGTTATTGTCTTTCCCCAGACTTGTGCACATACGCCAACTGATACAATGGGAAGTTTGCGGTTTCCAGCATTTCTCCTGGTGCTCTTGTATACTGTAAGGTCTCTATTGAACATATCCTCACTACTTTAAACTGTTTAACTTGGATAACTCATCAAACTTTGTGAAGCAGAAGTCTTTGATTTGATTTTCCTCCAAATTGCCTGTGCTTTCAGACTGTGGTGGAGATAACTGAAGAGCTGATACCCATGAGCATGTTTCCTGAAGCTGTAGATTACTCATTTTACAGTTGTCGGAAAGAGATGCTGCAAATGGTCACAAAAGCTGGAGGTTTGCTAGAGACAGAGCTTAACAACAGTAAAGATTTTATGAAAATGTGGAAAGGTAACAACACATGTGAGAAGGCCATTCCAGAGGGTACACCAGAGCACATGACTGCACTGAAGAGCTATGTTGAAGCTGATCCGATATTTCGTGAAAAATTTAATAAGTTGGTTCACACCAAAAGCAAGAGCAATTCAACTTACCAAGATAGGTTTCCTTTCAAATCTCTTTTCTTCCTGCTGACAGATGCCATGCAACTCTTGAAAAGCAATTGTAAAACAGTGTACTCTGGCACAGAGAAGAAAACTAGCATCAACATTGGGGACAAAGTACGTTTTGAGAGTTTTTTTCCAGCAAAACTGGATTATACTGCTGTAACCGAAGATGCACAAACTGATGACGAGACCATTGGGACTGTTTTCAATATCACTTCCTGTTCTGTGATCAACCTTGATGAAGTTTGTGAATCCGAGGACATAGATCTTCTAATATCTCCCAATGAAGTTTTCACAGTTGAGAATATCAAGACTGTTGATAATAGTAATGACCAGTATACAAATATCAACTTAATGCATTTAGACATGTACAGATCCTCCAACTGCAGTAGCCTTGTCAGGTAAGAGAGAGAGAGAGCAGTTAAAGGATTAATCACTTCAGAATTCAAATTTCCTGATACCCCATTGAAGTCCACTATGTGGAGAAAAATCCTGAAAAGTTTTCCTCAAAAAGCTTAATTTCTTTTTGACTGAAGAAAGAAAGACATGAACATCTTGGATGGCATGGGTGTGGTATAAATTATCAGGAAATTTTAATTCCGAAGTGAACTAATACTTTATGATTTATTTGATTGAATAAAACTCATGTTGAAATACTAATTTCTCATAAACTGAGCTAAAATAAACTGACTTGCATTTTCTTTCTGTCTAAAGTGTGTCAGAAGAATCTAAAGAATCATCTTCAAGTTTCCTGAGTTCCAGTTCACTGAGTCTGATGGCTTTTTTACTCATGATGTACTTCTACATGCCGACTCTGTAAACTACTCTGTATGTTCTCAAAAATGCACAAACTCATGTGGAAAAGTATAAGTGGCATCCCTTTTTTTAATGAATTTTATAAACACATTCAGACAGTGTTGACTTATAAGGAAGAATGTAAGAATGTATCACAATAATACATTGTTATAGATAATAATAATAGATTAACGGTACATTGTTTTAATGCATATTCTCTGTTCTAGTCCTCATGCCTATAATTTACTGATAAAACTGCAGAATATATATATATATATATATATATATATATATATATATATATAATATATATATATATATATATATATATATATTTACCCATCTAAATTTATATAATAGTCCTATAATCTTTTTAGTAAACCTATTATGTGCTTACGTGTTTTTGACATTTCTTTGAAAGTCTTTATTCCATAAAAATGTTTTACATGCATAAAAAGTATTGCAGAATTGCTCAAAATTTGCTTTCAAGTGTCATATATGCTGTTCTATATAGGCCACCATTGCAATTGACCTCACATGACTTCAGCTGAACTTTGTCATTTGTGCCATGTTGAAAATGTATTTAAGGGACAATTCCACTTTAATTATGAGAATAAAATTTACATTCGTTTCTTGTCTTGGTATGTTGTGTTCAGTCAAGTTTTATAATTACCAGCCCTGATATAGTTTTCATCAGGAGTCTTTTGTTAATCATTCAGACTTTACTTCAGAAAGTGACATGTTCAAGCTGCGGCGGGCAGTTTTCCTGGAGCTAGTGTCGACCAACAAAAATATGTTCTTAGAATGTTTTGCTAACATTCCATTTAAGTTATGAAAACATTCTTTCTGAATGTTTTTTAAATGTTCAAAACATCATTTTAATAAAACAACGTTTCAAGTTCGGGAAAAAATAAAAAGGTTGCGGGCACAGTACAAGGCGATTAAAACGCACAATGGACAAGCGGAGCCCAGAGAAGGAACTTTCCATGGTTCGACTTGATGGACGGTGTGCTGGGTCACCGTCACTTTGTTAGTGGCGAGACAAGTCGGGACACTATGGCACCCATGGCCGGTGAGTTAATATACATGCTATCTTCCTAACTAAAAAAAAAAAAAATCATAATACCCGCTGAAATGGGTTGGGTTGTATGACGTTTGATTTAGAAAAGCGTGTTAAGGGCGGGGTTTGCGGGGCTACTGGCAGTGGATGTCACGACACACACGGGACAGAAGATCCAATTTGCAGCAGTTTATTAATATAAGGGTAATCCAAATCGTAGTCTTCCAGGCAGGGGTCAAAATCCAAATAATCAAACCAAACATGAAAACAAAACACAAACCAACAAGAAAACCGACCAAGGAATTGGTGACATCTAACAACGAATCCGTACACATACTAACACAGACAGAGAATATATACACAGATCTAACAAGACTAACAATGAACAGCTGGGAACAATGATGACGGGGAACAGCTGAGTGTAATGAACTGATGAGTGACAGTGACAGACAGAATGCTGGGAAATGAAGTCAATAGTGAAGGACACCGTGATAACGAGGACCTCTAGTGACAAACAAGGGAAACACAACCAGACACTGTGACAGTGGAAGCGCAAACCCGGTGCTTGAGGCCCGAGGCCACTGGCCAGGCTCGGCTCGCTGTTAGCCCTGGCCCGACAGTGGCTAGTGAGGCGTTTAGCGCAGCGCGGTAGATGCGAATTCGCCTCATTCGCAAATTGAGAGTCTGGCGCGATCCGCGCAAATTACTTTATGTGGTGCATTCACGAATTCGCGTCTGATGCCAAAAATCTGTTGAAAGTTGAAAAATCTGAATTTTAAAGGTGTCTGTTCACGCCTCGTTAACCAATCAGGAGGCTGCTGGCTGCTGTCAAGTGGTGAAGTAAATATTTGATCACATAAAAACTTGATTTCACTATATGAGACATTAATTTTGTATTGAATGCTATTTATTCCATATCTAATCTAGATTATATGAAACATTATTATTCTAAAGACAACCAACATAGTGCAAGAACATAGTTCTTGTCTGGACAGTGTGAGAAAGGGTGAGAAAAAAAATCACAGGACAGGTTAATCACTTTTGTAGGCATGCCCCATTTATCATCAAAATTCAAAACAAAAATAAATGACAGATTAGGTGGGTGAGGGTGAGGGTGATCCTCGCTCCTATGCGGGACAACAGGTCATCAATCTGAGTGCGGGACAGGCGGAAGTACCGCTGAAGAGCCGTCATCCAGGCGCAGCTGCTGGAGCAAATGGTGAAACTCGCCAAACTGGTAATGCCTCCGGAGGTCTGGTGGATCCAAGTACGGTGACGATGACCCCTACACCGCTGTTCTGCTCTCCAGAGCAAATACAGAGCGGTGACTCTTGATGAATGCTCAATCAACGTCAGCCATCTTGCAAACAGACACCGTCCAGCACTTGCCCCTGCCACAAGAAGCGGATGTGCAATTTTATTTTTGCTTTTTACGTGCGAATGGATTCAAATTGTTCAAGCGTCCAACTAGACACGATAGATGCGAATTTGACGCTCTATTCGCATTTGGTGTGAACAGCATTAGACACAGTTAACCAGTTTAACCTCTTAAGTGTCACCCCTTTTTTGAATAGACATGAAAATGCACATTTCGAACTTAAATGGTTGTAATTCAAGAATGCTTTAGAATATAGACATAGGATTGGTCTTGTTTTAAAAAAGATATTTGGCAGATTTTTGTATAAGTGAAATGAATTAAGAAATTGAAACAGAAAAAAAAGTTATGGAAGTTTGAGTTTATGGAAATGTACAATGTAAAAAAAATAATTATTCATATTTTAAAATATATATTTTCAAAACCTGCTCTACTCTAAAACTGCAGAAAATACAAAGCCAAAAATTTGAACAAGTTGTGTTTCAAATTTTAGGTTAATATCTCAAAAAATGAGCTTTCAGTAATATTTTGTTTGGGCGCAGTATCAAACTTTTTCACTAGGTCACAAGGAGACTCTATTACTGCCCATATAAGGGCGCCTCCATTTCAATATGTGTTTTGAGTGATCTGAACCATTATTTCCAAAATGTTCATACAATTTATGAAGTAGTCATCCTATTCAGAAGTAGAATGGGAAGTTTGGCAGATTTTGATATGAATTCAACCTCTAAGAAACACATACAAAGAACACGCATGTGCGTTACAGCTCGCTGCCACATCACAAATGGTGAAGTCATTATTTTTTTCTTTATATTTAAAACATTTTCAGACCTTTTTTTCTAAAATAATTGAATGGATGCTATCTTTTGAACTCTTGGCATGAAAACAAACTGAGGTTTCTACCATTTTTTCATGATTTTTTATGTTCATTGCTATTTCAAAATAAAGCTCTGAACACGCCTTAGGAGTATAAAAATATTCTTGTTGCAAACTGATAAATTACGGCTCCTCTGTAATTTATTTTGAAATAATAATAATATTGTTTTAAAAATATAGTGGAAAACGTCCCACCTGTGGGACGGTGACAGTTAAGCAGAAATATACATTTGATTACATTTTGGAGAACAGACAGAAAAAGATCCGTCGATGTGCATTTGATCGTTGTTTGTGTTCAGATGTTCAGTAGCGGTCATGAGTGCGAGCACATGGGAGTTTCTTCTCTGTGTCAATGTTTTTTTAGTAACTTTATTTCGACATTGTCTAATAATCCAAATGTAGTTGTATACTATTATACAAACCAAAGGACATGGCAATGGTTTTCAGCTACAAATGGCAGAAATAATGCTAGTCTCTTCTCGTGTTTTTGTTGCAAAGATATAATTATGATAATAATAGTCATTTAAATTAAAAATATCTAAATAATATCATGTATATATATATATGAAGGGGTGTGCATAAGACTGACATGACACCTTCATAATCATGACATGACACATGTTATGAATATGAATAAGGTTTTATGCATGTTTATGACAACTGTCATTAAGTGTCTTTCACTCAATTATGACATTTTTAATGCAAATATGACATTTTTTGAGATGTCTTTGTTATGACACCGTGACATAAGCCAATACATCATAACCTGTCAGTGTCTTTGTCATGACAACTTGACATTACTAAGACAACACAACCTGTCATAAACATGACATAGCAGATTAATTATCAAACTTAAGAAACCACTTAGCTTTATTGGTTAACATTACATTAAACTGTCAGGTGGTTGGTTTTGACATTGGCTGTCATGAAACCATTATAACATTTTAATGACAAATTCAATTTGTACCACTGTAGTTGAGGTCACGAAAAATATTCATGACACAGTTATAATGGCCTCATGACAGCCAATGTCAAAACCAACCACATGACAGTTTAACTTAATTTAATGTCAAGTTGTCATGACAAAGACATTGACAGGTTATGATGTTTTAGTTTATGTCAAGATGTCATAACTAATACATCTTAAACAATGTCATATTTGCATTGAAAATGTCACAATTGAGTGAATGACACTTAATGACACTTAATGACACTTATCATAAACTTGCATAAAAGCTCCTTCATATTCATGACATGTGTCATGTCATGGTTATGAAGGTGTCATGTCAGTGTTATGCACACCTCTTCAAGTAAAGTGTTACCCTTTTACTTTTACTTTGAGTAAATATTTCTATAAGTACTTGTACTTTTACTTGAGTACAGTTTTTGGATACTCACCTCTGCATAATCCCAGCATTTATCCAATGACAGTGTAGTTTCGAAGCACTGAAAAAACCTGTTCAAAGCAGCCCTATTGAAGTCAATGGACGCTAGGCTTCAACAGGGAAGAAAATCGAGTCATCCTGCTATAGCTGATTCTGAACGAACTCGTATTATAACACATTTTTCGTCAATAAAATGTTAACATATTTGACAATTATTTTTTTGACAATACAGGGGAAGCCGAGCTTCCCTTGCAGTCTTAAAGAAATCCCCACTGGTTCAGAGATGGCACAGGTTAAGACCCACCAAGATAACAGCAGAGGTTGGTTGATACCAAGACAAAGGATTTAAAAAAGACCTCCTTCTTCTTAAGGACCTCTGAACGACCCCAGGGTTGAAATCTCTTAAAACCACAGAGACTGCGACTTGACAAATAAAAATACATAAAATCATCCAAAACAATTATTGACAGACTTATAATCAACTACATAATTAAATATTGTGTCTACAACCTATATGTGTTGTTGTGGCAAAAACTTCTGTTAAACACCATCACTGCGTAAGAGACACTCAGAGTCAAATTAATAAAAAGAGAAATGTTTATTCTTGCAAGAAGGCCCAGTCGCCATCACAGCCGTTACATTCTGTGAAGTGAGTGGCGCGCACCAGGAAGACATGAGACAGCTTTTATACTCTTTTCAAGGTTCCTTCTCACTCGCTGTACTTTTCCACCCAGATAAGGCCCCCACTTCTGTTCAGTTTCTACTTAATAACACAAACTGGTACTGGAATAAACCAGCCAAATCTGACCATTCCTAAGGTCGAGATGTCCTGTCCCATATATTCCTGAAACGTCACGCACAAGCACGTACACACATATACTTTTACACATTGAATAGATTAGGAATAAATGACTATTAAATTTTTTTCCACAACAATCCCCACTTTTTATCATTCTGATTACCCATAATCACAATAATAAACAAAAAGACAAATTTTAAGTCATATCATCACACTACTCTTCATCTCTGTTTTCACATAACTGATCACTCTTCTTAAACATTTGTGAAAATAACATTTTGAAAAGAAAAAGCTTAGGCTGTTTTTGTAAGGATAGTCCCTTAAGTATTAGCAAGCAGATAAAGAATTCAACTAAAGCCGGGCTAGATAAACAATCACTGTTGTTGTACCCCAAGCATAGCTTGACCCTCAGTCACCTTAGTTAAATAAGAAATAGTGTACAGACTAGTTAGAAAAACAACAAATCATCAATCCACAGTGGTTACATCAAAATATAAAGTATAAGAAAAGTATAATAAAACCCTTCATTTCAAAACCCTCTCCTTGTACCTTATCACATAGCGGATAAGCACAGCTTTTAACCATCTGTTCATAACAAAAACATTCATAGGAAGAAGAAAAAGAAAAGAAAAACAAACACCAAATGTCTAACAACATGTCACTGTAGCTTCCACTACTAGAATCATCTTCATCACATTTCTTGTCATTGTCATCATCATTTGGATAAAACTGTCATTTTACCAATTTAACTGAGCTGGAAACACACAATATTGACAATCCTACCCCCGAAACCCCAAAGAGTAATCAAACAATCCATTCATTTTCCTAAAATACTTTCTAATTAATCAGTGACCAATCAAATCTCGTTGGCGTTGTTTAAGGTGAGATGTTTGGACGGTGGTGTCGCAATCTCCATCCTTGCAACCTTGTTTGTGGAGTGGACCATAGCCTCTGTCACCTGTGAATGGAGATCTTAAGTGTTTTGTTAGTGCTGCTGGTCGTCCTTCTGGTGTGACCTGTGGAATTTTCACCATTTGTTTACTGATTATATACATTATTAGTTCCAAATTTATTCTCAACATCTGGCCACTCCAACAACCTGAAACTCATTCAACTATTACATTAACATTCAACCCGCTTTACTCATGTCAACAACACAATATTTATACATTTTGGAACAGAATCATTCTGTTAGCTGCAATCCAATCTGACATTCTGTGAAAGGAAAATTTTAAGTTATGCTCCGCTCCATTCTCTGGAAAGAAAACAAAATGTCGAGGTTATTTTCAGATAGTAAAACTACACGTAGTTTCTTTTGTCTACTGTTCTCCCGGGGCCTTCGATACCCTGGCGTTTCCTGTTGAAACAATCCTGCAAATACATTTACAGAAAGCAAATTTTGTTTGGGACGGCCTTTACCCAATTAAACCCAGTGTCCTCCCCACATATATTGTCCCTTTATAAAACCATATTTTGTCCCCCCTTTTTGATGCACGACTCAACTCGTGCCTCAATTTAACATAACATTTAACATAGTGTTTTGATAAAGTTTGCATCAACACTAACCCAAACGTTGTTTACATATTTTGCTGTCTCTGAAACAAAAATATTACATTCTTCACTTAAAGCCACAATCTCATCTGCTCAACGAAGTATTTGAAGGGCAAAGGCCCTTGGTCTCACAGCGTATACTGCTTTTCAGGCCTGTTGTTTGGTCTCTTAATTCAGTCATCTACAAACATTTTCAAAGTCATCAATTGTTTCTATCAAGTCAGGTCGTGCTGTTCAGACTTGGTCACTTGTCAGTCAAATAACTCATCCTTCTGCCCACAATAATCATACATTTTTAGGGGCTCTCTTGATAATTTCATGTTTGACTTAGCCAATATGTCACTTTGTTGTTGCCATCAAATCTATAACATTTTCATTTATCTCAGCCCATGCCAGATTGTGATCTACAACTCCACAATTCCAATTTACACAAATACTTAAACTGATCCAGAACGTAATTCAAATCAACATCATAAAAGACTAAAGTAATTAATACCAGACAGAGCTTGATGACCAATCAATTTAAAGCTCGTCCTATGTTCTGTATCATCTTTTCATCAGATCCACTCACAATTATCGCTTTCTGTAAAATTTGTCAATGTCCTTAACCCATCTGTAATGGTGAAACAATATACTCCCTCTTCAGGTGGAATATTAGTACCCCAAACTAGTACATACAAGACCTAAAGTGCTGTCACCATCACACACACACTCATACTAGACACCCATATCTTAACTACTCATTCTCAATGTTCGCCTTTCTTTATATTATTGCTAAAAAGATTTAAATTTTGAGTAAGATTTTAAACTTCACATTTTCTGTAGCTTTTGCCTAATTTTACATGGTCTCTTAACCAGTTGCAAAGCATTTCTGTTCATTATTCATTAGATTTTTAGACAAGTCAGCTGGGTTGCTTTGTTTAATTTTCCTTATCATTATTTTGCTTCAGCTTGCTCTAGCAGGCCGACAACAGAAAGACAGACACAGTTTACCATCCCTTCCTCCACTCAAACAGTCTCTCTCTCTCTTATTAACAAATAATAATTACATTAAATTAATCACTATCCTTTTACCATTAAATTTTGTTATCCAGACTTTTCTCAAATCAAAAACTGTCTTCATCTTTAGCCACCCACCATGTCAAACGACCTTCAGGAGTTAAAGCATATTAGTTCAAAATCAACACTTCTATAAATTTTCTTATTCTTGCCCATGGGGCAGCCAATACATAAAAAGTTTTGTTCCTGTCTCCCATCACAAATAATGGCAATCCCCTCATGTTTCAGGTAGCTCTAGAAAGCCCCTCCCCCATAGCTCTTTATCTATAATTTTCTCTTCAGGGTGTTGTCCCCTGGCATAATTGCAGATACTTGTCACAATGAAAAACAAGCGTACGATTATGCGGTTTCTTCTGGCAAGTGGTATAGAGGAACTCACATTCTCTTGGGTCAGACTGCCGCAACTCGTCACAGCGCATCTCACCTCTCAATGCTCTGCTGACCCCAGTGGCCTCCAGTAGTCAGCGCTCAACTCTCACTACCTTTCTTGCATGTACCACACCCCCGTCCTGAGGTGCCCAATGTCCGTGACCCCCTGCGTTAGGCTGTCCCCTGGCCAGGAGAATCATCCCGTCCTTGAGTAGCCACGTACACACTGGTGACCGCTTACAAACTGGTGACCTCTCTCTCCCATCACACAATCAGTTTTCTTTAACAGAACTCAGCTGTTTTCTGGAGCTTTAGGAAAGGTACGTTCAAGAGTCACCAGAGCCATTCTGATTGCCTAATAGTGTTTACACAGGGAGACAGGTTAATAACAGCAGTATTTAATCACTAAAATCCATTAACCATCTTAAAATCATCAACCTAGCTATACATCTGTAGCCGTAGCCATCGGGCCTGTTTCAATGGTGGAGACTTAAGATAAGACAAAGAAGTTACTGGTCCTAAAATAAAATAATCAAAAATGTTATTTCTATCATTTAAGGTCTGCATTATTATTTTAAAGACTTCTTTAAAGTCGTTCAGTTTTACATTTAAAACATTCACCAATACAAATTGCCCTCTTAATGGCAATGGTTTCTTTAACATCTCTGTGTCTGATTTTTCAACTGAAACACTGTGCTTTACTATAAATAGCTTATTATTACTTATGACACAGGGTCAGATAACAGCCTGTTAGCTGAAAGTGACTGAGAGAGACTCTGAGGCATTCAGGACAGGTAAACTGTTCTCTCAAATATTTCTAATCATCAAACTTTTATCTATAATCTTTTAACTATCCCAGCTTAAGGCATCTTTGCCAGAAATGACATTTGTTTCCAAATAAACATCATTTTATAGTTGTCTTTTGCCCATACAGCCACAGCACACATCAGATTCAGATAAGCGAGCTGTTTCATTACAGTTCCTAACAAACTTATCTTTTAAAAGCAAAACATCAGCTTCTAGTTCTCTCATGGTCAACACTTTTCAAGCTGTTTGTTTAATCAGATGCCTTTTACATTTTACATTTTAGGAACTGTTAATTCAGTAGCCTACTGCCTCTGCTTATTTGATCTTAATTATTCTAGTTCTATATAATCTAAACCCTTTTTAAAATGTTTAATTAAAACACAATCATCCTTTTAGTTACTTTTTCCTTTCTGCAACTCACATTTGTTGTCATTATCCATAATTTTACATCCAACTGTATTCATCAATTCACTTATAAGAATTACTATTATAGATATTTTCAAAGAATTCACTTATAAGAATTCAATCTTTTGACCTTGTTTTTTTCTCTTATTCTTTCTCAGACGAAAATGTTAATATCGTCTTCCCTTAAACACTGATCTACTTTCAAACCCACATTATTACCAGAAATGTGTCACTATCACATTTTCAAACACTTTCTTAGTGGGCATTTACATGTTAAATGGTCCTGCTGACCACAATTTAAACACTCTCCATCTGCTCTAACTTACTGCACACCCTTGAAGCAGTGTGTTCCATTGAGGAATGCAAACAGAGCCACTGATAAGCAGTGCTCCATATTCTTTTACAGTCCACCAATGGCAGATACAACAATAGCCGAATCATCATTATTACTGGCACAACATACATTATTGATTTCCGGAATCTTTGGACATAGCTGTCTTTACATTTTACTAATTTGCTATTATCATCAACACTGATTACAGAACAAGTGCATATCTAACATCCAAAAGCCGGGCTGAATAAGAAGACTGCTCCTGTACTCTCGACCTTGATCGAACCCTCAGTCACTCCTCAGATATTAAATACAGACATTGTCTGCAATCATAAACACCAGGATATGCTACCCCATTATAGACCCCTTAGGTTCAAAAACAATGTTTGTCAAACTAAAACTAAACCTAATTTCAATCTTTATTTTACCATAAAAAATATAGAATTGTTCCCCATACTGCTTAAAACATTCATGTCATGTTAATTCCTGTCAATCATACAATGCCTTATTTTATTCTAAAACTGTATTTTCATACCAATTAAACAGTTAATTTGACTTCCATAAATTCTGTCAGACATTTTATTTTCATCGCATATAGTTTTCTACTATATTTCTTCTCAATCTTCCCCTACATGCCATTTCTTTCTGTATCCTCTCCTTTCTTTTCTCAAACATGCCAGTTCCTTCATTATCTAACCAGTGCATGATTGTTTGCACAATCCCCACACAAACATATCTCACACACCAACCTTATGTCCCGTTGCCCTGTTCAACTGATTCTCGCACACTCTTAGTCTAGTTGTTTTCAGTGCTCCCTCCCTGGGGAAATCACGGTATTTTATCAATAGTTTTTTTCAGATTTTACAGATTTTTTTTACAGATTTTATCAGTTTTTTTTTTTTTTTTTTCCAATATCTAACATATATTTTCCCCCATACTTGTCCTAATTTTTACAGAAAACCGGTGTATCAAATTTTGCAAACTTGCTCTGAGATTTACCCATATTGGCTGCTTCTGTCACTTCCGTGGATTTTCTGTTCGACGCGTCTAATAATCTGATGGACGTCTCCACCAGATCTGATCACTTAACCCAAGACCAGAAAGGGCGCACCCAGTGCTTTTGCAGATCGATTAACGCTCAGTAGACTGCTACGTGAAGATCCTTCGTCTACAAAACCGTCCCTGACTGGTTCTGCAGAACGCCTCCCCACGCAGTTAGCCCTACTGTATTAACTACGACCCGTTCGTAAGTAAGTCTCAATTGACCCCCAATAAACTGCTGCACGAAGATCCCTCGTCTACAAAACCGTCCCTGACTGGTTTTGCAGAACGCCTCCTCGCACAGTTAGCCCTATTGCATCAGTTTTCTTGACTTACACCACAAAAGCTAACAGACACAGCAACTATGGTTTTACCCACAAATTTAAAAATATTTTAGACCAAAAGAAAATATTTTAGCCGTCTCTTACCAGAGATGTCTTGAGTTGCCACGGGTTCGTTTTCATCTGATTCCAGTGGAGCTTCTCCTGGCCCTGATAGCGGTCGGCCCCTCTCTCTGAAACTTACGAGGTAGAGCTGGAACTGCTCAGTCCAGGTGGCCAAACACCGTCCGCTCTCAGGTCCAGGAGGCACTGCCAAGGAATCCCACTTCTTTGACACCAATTGTTGTGGCAAAAACTTCTGTTAAACACCATCACTGCGTAAGAGACACTCAGAGTCAAATTAATAAAAAGAGAAATGTTTATTCTTGCAAGAAGGCCCAGTCGCCATCACAGCCGTTACATTCTGTGAAGTGAGTGGCGCGCACCAGGAAGACATGAGACAGCTTTTATACTCTTTTCAAGGTTCCTTCTCACTCGCTGTACTTTTCCACCCAGATAAGGCCCCCACTTCTGTTCAGTTTCTACTTAATAACACAAACTGGTACTGGAATAAACCAGCCAAATCTGACCATTCCTAAGGTCGAGATGTCCTGTCCCATATATTCCTGAAACGTCACGCACAAGCACGTACACACATATACTTTTACACATTGAATAGATTAGGAATAAATGACTATTAAATTTTTTTCCACAACAGTGTCTATTATGCTTAGATCACATACAAGTCATGTAATGGTTATAACTATCAGATGTTTGAATGAAAGTGTGTCTTGTTTCCTATCAGTACGATCGTATGTTCCTAATTTAAAAGATGGATTGATTGAAATCTGTGTAAAATGTTTCGTATTCTTATAATAGGAATCATGTCTAATCCGTACCCTCTGTATTCTCTGCTAAAGCTGGAGAGTAAAGAGATAACAGATAACATTTACGATGAGTGGTAAAGAAAATGCCACCTCTCAAATAAAGACAGTGCCTAATTGGTCAGAACTCATCCAGGAGGCTGGACAAACATTTGAGTTTAAAATCTTAGGACCCGAAAAAAGCCTTAGAGTTTCGCTATCGAAGATTTACAGAAGTCATGGAGAAGCCATGACGGAGTAACCAGATGGACGAGTAACCATGTAGACGAGCAGACAAAATAACCCAAATCAAGAACAGAAGAATAGAAGAACATTAAACAGCTTCATGAAAGCCACCTAACTAATAAAAAGTTAGAAACTAGAAATAAATTTCATTATTATCTTAAAACTCATTCTTTCCTCAGTATCTTTCTTTCTGCAACTCGTATGAATGTGTGTGCGTGCGTGTGTTTGTGTTAGATAATAGTTTTATGTGTTAGAATAATCAATAAAGTCTTGTTTGTATTTTAAAGACAATTGTTCTTGTGTTATGTGCTTACAAATTTAATGTCTTAAACTGCTGATCTAAGTTACCTTGCTAATAAATAGTGTTTAACTCATTTGGATATTTATATCCACTGCAGAGCTGATAGTTACAGCCCGTTCAAATGTTTGCTGGACGAGTCATTTGCTCGGCAGTAATAAGTGATTCTTTCGAATTCCCTATAAATGAATTAATACTTCCCTAAATTGCTAAATTGACCTGTCTGACCCTTACAAGTATCACGGATACTTTCGTTTCTCCAAGAGTTGCTGGATGCAGGCCGTACTCCAATCCTACATCCACGCTCAAGGTCTACGTGGCAGCCATTACAGCCTTCCATGTACCGGTGGCTGGCCAGTCAATAGAGCAAAGCGACAGATTATCCGCTTCCTAAAGGGAGCAAGAAGGCTTAACCCTCCACGCCCTACTAGGGTGCCCTCCTGGGACCTATCAACGGTCCTTCGGGCCCTCAAGGGATCCCCATTCGAGCCGTTACAAACGGCCGAATTAAAACCGCTCTCGCTCAAAACTGCACATAAGTCCTATACACTGTATAAAGAAAAGGTGCCTGGAGGAACCTTTTGGGGTTCTTCACTTTGCCACACCGGCGGAACGGTCTGTAGATCCTCTAGGAACACTTTAAAAAGGGGCTTTTCTCTGAGGAACCACCCAGGTTTCCTGAGGCACTCTTACATTAGGCACACGCTTTGGGTGCCTCCAGGAACCAATTTTTATTTATTCATTAATATTATTGAATAGAATACACAAACAAATAGTATAATACATAATCAACCATGTATATACAATAGAAGGCAATACAAGAAAAGTATTGCCTCAACAAAATGCATGAAAACACATATGTTCCCATGTAATAAATCAATGTAAAAAAAAGTGCATCTTCACTTAAAGGGGGGGTGAAACACTCAGTTTCAGTCAATCTCATGTTAATCTTACCTTATAGAGTAATATTGCATCCATCATATCTCCAAAAAGTCTTTAGTTTTATTATATTTATAAAAGAAAGATAGGCTGTACCGAGTCTTTCCGGAAAAAGCCGAGCGGGTGGAGGCGTGCTGTGTGGGCGGAGCTAAATAACCACGAGCGTGCGAAGCTTTGAGAGCGTCTGACTCTGGTCTGACTGGAAGCTGTGACACCCTGTTTTTAGAACACCATGTCATGCGCGAGTTTTAGAACATTTGTGTGTGTCTACTCGTGGTTTATGAAGACATGATTTGGTTTTACAATAAACAAACTGACACCTACAGTAGTCACCTAAACAAATGTATTTAAACAAACACCATACATCGCCTACTTGCTGTGCTTAAGTTACATGCCGATAGACGCACACAGATATTTGAAGCAGTTCTACTCACCGCCTGCGGTTCCAACGCAAGACCGTTAACCTTTAGTGTTGGGACTGCTGCATCCTTGAGAACTAAACGATTAGCAAATCCGGCTTCGAAATCCGGAAATCATAGCAAATCCGGCCTTGTTTATTAAAAAAACATCATCGAAATCACTTTTACAACTGTGTTGATGTTCTGGAAAAACAAACTCCATCCACTGGTCCCTTAACACTTGATTCTTTGGGAATCTGTGCAGTGTTGTCTTGCCTTGGCAACTAAAATACACTTGTTTGGTGACATATTGCAGCGCAGCCGATGCACAGCACTTCGATGGGCATAGGTTACGGCTATCGCTCTACAGCTGCGCGTGCGCCCTTCCAGGAGAAGTGCCCTTAGGACCGTATAAGGAAATTCCGGCGCAGCTGACGTCATACGCGCCCATACTCGAAAAAAACTTTCCGAAACTTATGACAACCAGGAAGGAGTATTTTGAGAACAGAAATACTCAATCGAACATGCAACTTAATTTTTGAAACTTTGTCCATGTTTAGCACGGGAATCCAACTCTTTAAAGGGCACCTATTATGGCATTTAAAATGTTCCTAATATTGTTCTGGGAGTCTCCAAAAACAGTTTTACAAGCATGCAATGACAAAAAACACTTTTGTTGTCTTATAATATGCATTTATTTTTACCTGATTTGCTCACCGACTCCCATATGAATCGTTTAGCGAGTCATTTTTCCAAACCCCGCCTTTGCGTGACACTAACAGGGCTCTCAAATTTTGAACCCAGCCGACGCGGTGTCATTGGTTGTTGCATTAAATCTTACCTAGATACAATAGTGCTATTTTCTGATTGGCTAACAACACCAGGCGAAAAACACCAGAGGAGACGCGCTTGATTCCTGCCGGTTCCACAGTGAGAGCGGCGCGGCCAGAGTTTTGGGCGCTGCGGCATATTAAATATATTACAAATAGTTTTTCAGCGTGAGAAATACGTGTGGCGGGAGAGCGTGACAAAAGACCGAAATGAGTGACTGTCATGCTCAATGCGTGACACTTGAGAGCCCTGCGCTAATCTGCGGTGATATGTTAGCTACCATAGCCCAAAGTTTAGTGGTAAAAGCACATTCAGTCTTTGTTTGCGTTAGCCCAACGCATAAACATATTGATAATGCAGTACTAAGAGGTAACGTTATAGCTATATTCTTTATGACAACTCCATTAACAACACTTCACATATGTGAGCAGTTACGGAAACTAGGGACACAAGTCGGTTCTGGGGCATTTTGAGTTATTCACAGATTCTGAAAGTGTAGTCTCCAAGCTTTCCAACGATGTGTAACACATGGAAATATGATAATATTTTGAGAAGTTGTGGCCATTTGAAGGTAGGCACTCAGAAAAACTAAAAGCGGAGAAAACTGCCTCTAAAGATCTGCAGTTCTCACCTCTCTCTGCAGCTGGGAGTGACAATAGCGCTCATTTACATCTCATTTAGATAAGCCATACCCCTGTAAAGCTCCCCCAATGTGCTTTACAGCTTTTTTTTCTTTCCTGCTAGCTAATAACAATAGTAGGTATGGGAAGGTCTAAACAGACTAAACATGAGATAACGTGTACGTGTTCTTAGAATGAACACAAAACAAAAAACTTTAATGTTTATGGAAACTCAACCCCAGGACCGGCGAATGCACTTCTGCCGCTCTAGGCGAAAAACAATTGTGCTGCCCCTCTATTTGAAACGTATACCAGCAACAACACACAAAGACCAATATGCCATACATATAACGCAAAACCAGCAACAACACACGAAGACTAATAACGTTATGCCATACATAACGAAAAACCAGCAACAACACACAAAGCCCAATATGCCATACATATAACGCAAAACCAGTAACAACACACAAAGACCAATATCGTTATGCCATACATATAACACAAAACCAGCAACAACACACAAAGACCAATATGCCATGATATAACGCAAAACCAGCAACAACACACAAAGACCAATATGCCAAAGGCCTACGTATAAAGCCTTGTTCACACCGGGACGAATTTCGTGTGCGATATTCGCCGACGTTTAACGCCTCGTGACTAAACAATGGGCGCCAATGTAAGTGTGCACACCGACGCGTAAAACGCCACGCGTAAAAGCGTCTTTTTTTTAAACGCCTCGGGTTCGTTTTTTTTATTTGACGCGCCGCGTCAAAAACTATCCGACCAAATGAGATTGGCGCTTTTGCTCACGTGTCTGGAGCTTCTGAAGTTACAGTAAAACACAACTTGGGGGCGCTCAAACTCAAAACGGTCTTGCCGAGCACACATACGTAACGGCGAAGAAGATATACAGCGTCTACACTCTGCCGGGAAGAAATAAGACGAGGAAGATGCAAGGCAAGATGAATGTAGAGCTGCTGGTCTTGTTGGTGTCTTTATAAAGAGACACCAACGAGAATAAAGAACTATATGACAAACGCGACAAACTTGCTCTCTTCTTCTGAGTGACAAGCTAGTGTCAGAAGCACTTTGTGTACCGGGGTATTTCTGTACATTAAGCGCCATCTAATGTCAGGGAATGAATTTGCATGTTCACTCGGCTCATCGTCAGCGAAAATCGCTTGGGTGTGAACACAAAAAACACGTTGAAAAACGCTGACGAATAACGCGAGCCGATATTCGTCCCGGTGTGTACGAGCCTTAACGCAAATAGTGCGCAACGCGCGTGTGCCCAAAATGTCAACAATATTAAAGTTTATGCAGGAGGCAAATGCCTGCTGGCATTTTTCTTTAAGCAGTCATGACAGGGATTTTCCAAATAATCACATTTCACCTCCTCAAATTACTGTTGCAAATCTCTTTACATGTGCGTATACACAAACAAATGACATGTCCGCAAGCACATTATATCATCAGCAGGTTCAGCATCTTAAATAACAACTAAAGAGCAAATGAAGCTTAACTATACGTTTCAGAAACGCGCACGGCAGGCCTTCATGTTCCCTGTTCACAAAACGTTCCCCATTCAAAGCAATCGGGATGTCTCATATGAAACAGCCAGCTACCGTTGTCAGCGAGCCGAGCCGCCGTATTCAAGCACCGAGGGCGCGGGCGCGCGGATTTCAGTTTCCTGAGCCCACAAAGTGCGCCGAAAACATTTTCAGTGTACCGGTAACTGCCACGGTTCAGCTCGTCTGCGACAATCTTTGCGGCGTCCATCTTCATTGAATTGAATTGAGCCGACCAGAGCACAGCATAATAAGTAGCCATGCGGTTCACTTGGAGGGCGGGGACAAAAGCGCCATATTCAGTATGGAAATACACACAAACAATAACACACCACGCCCCTACTGCGTGCTAGAATCTACGAAAACAAGCCGATTTCAACCTCAAAATGTAAGCTTTTAAATATACCAATACTGCTATCTCAAACATGGAGAGGCTTCTTCGTGATTTCAACTAACAGATTCTGCAAAAAAGCGGAAATCACAAATTTTGGAAAAAAACGCTTGTTTCTCATTTTTCTCGCAAGTTGTGCTGCCAACTTGCGTCCCTGGTTTCTGTAACGGGTCACATATTTCAATACAATTGATATTGAAGACCTAGAAGCTGCGCTGTGCGTACAAAACACACAAAATAATTATTGAGCATGATACATAAAAAAAAAGCATCAATTAATATTGATAATACTTACAGGTTGTGATTCGGAGAAGGAAGCTGATCCAAATAAACTCGGTACTGAACCTTCCTTCAGTATCAGCCGGTTAGCAAATCCATACTTAATAGCATTTATGTTTGTGAAGCAATCATCTTCAAAATGACGCGAACACAGAACAAGGTTCGGGCTATACTTCTGTGGTATAGTTATATAAACTGTAGCCACTTAGTCTTCAAATGCTCCTCACTGGGCAGATGAAAAAAAGTTTGCTTTTTTGCGTCACACTTAAAAACACAGCGTCTCGTCGACATGTTAGTTTTCCCTGGCGTCTCCGAACGCAATAAGTGGGCGTATCTTATTCAAATAACTTGTCAAGTTGACGTCATGTAGTAGAGACAAAGGAAAAGCATCGTTCGTCGAACGATTCATATCAGCGACTCAGAGTCGACTCTTACTTTTGAGAGACAATAACTTTGTATACGGTGAACTTTCATGTTTGAAACTTTGCAGGATGTTTTCGTTCACTTAGATCTATGTTATAACACTATATGAAGGGCAATTTTCAAAAATCCATAATAGGTACCCTTACTCACTATGGATGAAATAGCATTTCACCCCCCTTTAAGTTAAGTTGTGTAAAGCTTGTTAAGTCTGATGTCACTGTTTCCAAATCCAAAAGCTCTATCAGATGCCAAACACAAACAACAAACGGTGCCAATATACACTCATTGTGCTGTAATATTCCTGAAAATGATGATCCTAACTTTTATCTCTATACTGAAATCTCAGATGGTTAGTTATTCAGCTATTTTGAATCGTAAAATATTGAAGCCTGGGATGCCGTGAGACTGGAGACTGTAATGTACACTATGGCTTTTGAAAATCTTAAATATGTGACTTAAATCAAGAGTGCTCATAAGTTGTGTGGGAGGAGACTGGCCAGCAATCAGTTTCAGGTGCAGGTGGTTAGTTCTATCATTAGGACTGCATAAAGGGTTCTTACAGCAACAGGTGGTGATTGCTCTGGCGTGTGTTTGTTGCGCTCAACGTGCAGCCTCGGTACCCTTTCATATAGGTATGTTTTGTTTGTGTGGAGTGGTTGCACCTTGACGGCGCAATCCCATCTTTATCTTATGTTTTTCTTTTAGGCTAATTATTTAAGAGGGTTTATTCTCTGTCTGGGAAGCGAGGCAGACAAACAATTATTGCTGCGGTACCTTCAAAGGGCTGACGGCCGTGTTGGAATGCTGAATACTGGTAAACGCAGTATACACTAAGATCGATCGTTTATGAGTCTGATGCAATTAATATACAAATGTATTTGTGGTAATCTCTTCTCTTGTTTTATAGCACCCTTTATCAAGAGGGTTTGGGGATTGAGAGCTGAGATTGGGTAACTGTGTTACAGCTGTACTTTCGCTAAAGTAGGCTATGTTTTGTTTGATTGTTTTATATTGTAGGCTGCATTGATGTGTACTAACCTGCATGTTTCCTTTATTGTTAAAGGGGCAGACCAGCCACTGTTTCTTGTATATTTTAGATTTATATTGTGTTTTTGTATTTTTGTTATTTGATAGTGATTTTGATTTTAAATGTTGTTTTGCTTTATTTCCTGGTACTGCTCTCCTCTTTTTGTGTGTTCCAGTGCTCAAAGACTTTGTACAGGGCCGGGCCTGCATCTACACTAAAGCCTCCTTCGGTCTAGGTGATTTGGGTGGTGTGACACTGCTGTGTGGTGTGTACTTGAGGTTGGCAATGAAATAGTGACTTAGAGGTTACTACTTATTTGCGGTGTATGCTGTGGGGTTTCTTCTGTCTTCGCTTGTCTCTTACAGGTGGTAGGAGGTCCACAAGGGCAGGCCCGCCCCTCTTGCAGTCTCGAGGAGAGCTAATTCCAACGTTTTGTGAATGTTATTATTGACACGTTCTTAACATTTGATGGTTTTATTGGAACAATAAAATTGTTATATTTTTATAAACTACATCTGTTGTCCATAATCAGTATTTGTGACATTTAGAGGGCTCCTCCTGCCTTAAATAAGGAGGTGGCGTAGTCAGCTTATGTTTCCTACACTACATTTTTGGCGTAGTCGGCAGGGTTTTAATGTAATTCTAACTGTTATTTATTGTATGATTGTTAAAATAGAAACAGTGGCTGGTACGGCATAACAAGAGGAGCGACTGCCCGGAGATGCCCAGCGGGGACCCAGAGGCCAGTGACTACAAATAACTTGTCAATTTTTTTCTCTCATTATTTTGTTTATGTTGTACAGTAACTTTAGCTTGCTGCAAATATGAGTTTTGAAGGGGAACAGGAGGAACTTCTTGCTCTACGTGAGGAAGTACAAAGGTTGCGAGTAGCTAATGCACAGGTTCATCAAGGAGGGGGTGCCAGTTCAGCTGCAAGTAGTACTAGTGGACCATCTGAGGTTTCTAATATTGCCTCAAATCCCCCTAGTCAAGCAACACCTGAAAGGTTTGTTTATATTCAGCGGGAGAGGAAGTGTCCTTATTTTTCTGGCTCTAAATCCCAAACCGACTTATCGGTTTATGATTGGATTGAGAATGTTGAAGCATGTCTTAGGGATAGGTGCATTACTAATAGAGAGAAGGCCCTCTTCCTTTATGATCATTTGGAGGGGGAAGCTAAAGCAGAAATTAGATTTCGCTCTTTGACAGATCGGGAAAACCCTGAGATTGTTTTTCAAATTCTAAAAGAATTGTATGGTTCCTCCTCTTCCTTTGTTGGTCTCCAAAAACAGTTCTTTGAAAGAAAACAGAAAGATGGAGAGTCATTAAAAGAGTTTTCTCACTCACTGTGGGCTTTAATGGGGAATATCCAGCGTTCTTATCCAAATAAGCTAATGGATTCAGATACCTTGGTTAGAGACCAATTTGTTGAACATGTGCGTGATGTAGCATTGCGCAGAGAGTTAAAGAGTATCGTGAGACAAAACCCGTTAATTTCATTTTTAGCACTCCGACAGGAGGCTATTAAATGGGCTGAAGAGGGTGAGAGACCTTTTGGACAGGCTCGAGTAGGACTTTACCATCAAGGAACTGACCGTAATGTTGAGGGGGCCTGTAATTCAATCGAGACTGGGAAGGGGTTTGATTTGTCCGCTTTACAAGAGCAACTTCATAGACAGCAGTTGCAAATTGATAGCATTCTACAAAGTTTAGCTAAAATACAATCTGTCTCGGACCAGTCTGCCTCCCGTCCCCTTAATTCTAATTATCAGTTTACTGCAGAAGGTCTGCCTATTTGCCTGCGCTGCCGTAAACCTGGACACATTCTTCGTCAGTGTCGCCAGGGGCCGAGACCACGAGCCACTAGCCCATCTGTTGAGACGAATGTTACCCCGGCTGCTACTGGACACTCAGGTATGGGAGATGTGGGGAAAACAAGCATTAATAATGTCAGTGGCATGCAAAATTCACCACCTCTTATAGGTAAATGTCCAATTGTTGATGCGGTGATGGGCGGGGTAGAAGTGAAATGTCTATTAGATACAGGCTCTATGGTCACCACCATTACGGAGTCCTTTTTTAAAGAGTCATTTAAACATCTGATGGCCCCTAGACTTCGATCATGTGGGTGGCTTGCCTTGAAGGCAGCTAATGGGCTGGACATCCCTTATGTAGGCTATGTGGAATTGGATGTCGAGGTGTTAGGCAGAAACATTCCAGGCAGGGGGGTTTTAGTGGTGAAAGATCCCTTTGGTGTTTCACAAAAAGAGGTAGTACCAGGACTATTGGGAATGAATGTAATTGGAGAATGTTATCGAGAGCTATTTGTACAAGGGGAAGTCTTGTTTAGCTCATTAGATGCTGATCAGGCCAAAGCAGGCTGGGGGGAGGCTTTGCGCCATTGCCATAGATTAGAGGTTTGCCAAGTAAGCAGTGAAGGTAGGGTCCGTGTGCTTGAAAGGGCAGGAGATTTTATACCAGCAGGGTCACTAAAATTTGTAAAAGTTACTTGCCCAAAGGTTCCCTACACCGCCCCAAAACACATGTTGTTAGAGCCAGGGGGCTCAGATCTTGCTCCAGGTTTGTTGCTGTCACCATCTTTAGTGACAGTGGTAAATGGTGTGACTTATGTACCAGTGGTTAATGTAGGAGTCACAGGGGCCACAGTGCATGCAAAACAGGTGTTGGGCAAGTTACATCAGGTTGAGGGAATTGAAGGACAGCAGTTGAATTTTGTTGGGGAGGGTGAAGAGGTTGCGCATGTGACTGTAGTGACTGCCCATACAGTTATGGGATCTCATGTGCCTTTATCGGAGACCATTTCAGCATTACAATGGCCAGGGTTAACATCTGTGGAGAGAAGACAAGTAAAAGAGTTATTGGAGAAGTACCATCAGGTCTTTGCTAAGAGTGAGGGTGACCTAGGGTGTACCGATGAGATTGAACATGAAATTCCACTTACTGATAATACCCCAGTTCGCCAGAGATATAGGAGAATACCTCCTACACAGTGGCAGGCTGTGAAAAATCACATTAAGCTACTTCTGGAAAGTAAGGTAATTAGAGAAAGCAGTAGTCCCTATGCGTCCCCTATTGTGTTGGTACAGAAAAAGAGTGGCGAGTTAAGAATGTGTGTGGACTATCGACAATTGAACGCCAAGACACGGAAGGATGCTTACCCACTTCCTCGTATTGAAGAGTCTTTAGATGCCCTGGCAGGTGCACAGTGGTTTTCTACCCTAGATCTGGCGAGTGGCTATAACCAGGTCCCTGTGGCTGAAAAAGATAAAGCAAAGACTGCCTTTTGCACACCTTTTGGGCTCTTTGAGTTTGAGAGAATGCCATTTGGGTTGTGTAATGCACCAGGGACTTTCCAACGGCTCATGGAAAGAATATTCGGTGACCAGAGCCTGCAGTCTGTCCTTTTGTATCTTGATGACGTTATTGTCTTCTCTTCTTCTGTGGAACAGCATTTGCAGAGATTGGAGGTGGTTCTTAGCCGACTGAAAAAGAAAGGACTAAAAGCAAAGTTAAGTAAATGCCATTTCTTTAAACAGGAAGTGCAGTACCTGGGGCATCATGTTTCCAAAGAAGGGGTGGCGACTGATCCAGAAAAAACATCCGCTGTGGCAAATTGGAGGCGGCCTCGTGATGTGACGGAAGTCAGGTCTTTCCTGGGTTTCTGTAGTTACTATCGTCGCTTTGTGAAGGGTTTTGCCCAATTGGCTGCCCCCCTCCATCAACTGGTTGCTGATGTTCTTAGAACTGCAAAGAAAGGCAAGGCCAAACCAGGTACGTTTTTGCCTAACATGTGGACCGATGAGTGTGAGCAAAGTTTCAGAGAATTAAAGAGGACTCTTACATGTGCCCCTATTCTGGCCTTTGCCGACTTTACTAAGCCATTTGTGGTAGAAGTTGATGCAAGTCATCAGGGCTTAGGGGCTGTCCTGTCTCAAGAAAATCAGGGCAGGTTGAAGCCAGTAGCCTATGCCAGCCGGTCGTTGCGAAGGTCTGAGAGAAACATGGAGAATTATAGCTCTATGAAATTGGAGCTCTTGGCACTTAAATGGGCTTTATCAGAGAAATTCAGAGAGTACTTGCTGGGAAGTAAATGCACTGTGTATACTGATAATAATCCTCTCAGCCATTTCCAGTCAATTAAGTTGGGTGCCACTGAACAACGATGGGTAGCCCAATTGGCTGCTTTTGATTTTACTGTGCAGTACCGCCCAGGTCGTGTCAATGGCAATGCTGACTCTCTTTCTCGCCAATACAGTGAGCAGGCCAGTGAGGATCGTGGTGACGGATTTGACCCTCATGATCAATGCCTCCTTGATGTAACTCAAAATGCAGGAGCCGATGTGATGTTGCAACAGATTGGGGTGTTTCCCAGTCGTTCCAGAGCTGACTTGGTGGCACTACAAGGTGCAGATTCCCTGTTGAAGTCATTGCTCTCATTCTGGAGGTTGGGGCAACTACCAACTAAAGAACAACGGGTACAACTGTCAAGAGATCTTCAGTGTCTGCTTCGTCAGTGGGATCGGATAACTGAGGAAAATGGCCTGTTGTATAGACGGGCAATGACATCTCACGGTGAAGAGTTTTTTCAGCTGCTCTTGCCTTCTTGCCTCCGCCAGGAAGTTCTGTATAACCTTCATGATGGGCATGGGCATCAGGGGGTGCGAAGGACTACTGATCTGATCAGGCAAAGGTGCTACTGGCCAGGAATGGGAGTTGAGATCGAGAAGTACTGCCAGCATTGTCAACGTTGCATACTCTCAAAAGCTGTTCAGCCAGGAGTAAAGACATATCAAGGTGTTCTCCTTGCTAGCCAGCCACTGGAGGTTCTTGCAATAGATTTCACTCTTTTGGAACCTGGTACAGATCGGCGAGAAAACGTGTTGGTCATGACTGATGTCTTTTCCAAATATACACAGGCGGTGCCTACTAAAGATCAAAGCGCCATTACCGTAGCCAAAACCCTGGTCGAGAGCTGGTTTTATCGTTTTGGAGTGCCAAAAAGGATACACTCTGATCAGGGGAGAAACTTTGAGAGTGTTCTTGTTCGACAGCTCTGTAGCCTCTATGGGATTGAAAAATCTAGGACCACAACATACCATCCACAGGGAAATGGGCAGTGTGAGAGATTCAATCGGACTCTCCATGACCTGCTTCGCTCCCTTCCCCCAGAGAAGAAACGGGCGTGGCCCAAGTACATCTCTCAGCTGGTCTGGGCGTATAATACGACGACTCATCGCTCCACTGGACATTCACCGTATTCTTTAATGTTTGGGGTGTCCCCGCAACTTCCGGTTGATTCCCTTTTGGGGATGGATGTCTCCGAGGCTGACCAGGAAGTAATTAACTCCGGGGAAGAGTGGGTTCAGCACCACCAGGAACGGCTTCAGCTGGCACGTAATTTAGCACGGAAAAATCTTGAAGAAGCAGCAGAATATCGACAACAGCATCACAATAACCAGGTACACGATCTTGGATTTAGCAAAGGGCAACTGATTTATTTAAAAGACCATCGTCATCGAGGCCGTCATAAGATCCAAGATGTGTGGTCACCAGTGCTGTATAAAGTAGTCAATGTGCCAGACGAACCCGGTGCTCCATACACCGTTACATCAGTTGATGGTGCTAGTGATGCACGCAGGATACATAGGACTGAGATGAGGGCAGCTCGGCTTGAAGATCAGCCCTGTGAACCAGTAATACCCCAGCCTTGTCCACAAGCTGGTGCCCAAGAAGCTGAACTCGATAGTGAAGAAGAGGATTATTCGGTGTGGCCTACTAATGAAAAATCTATTCTGTCTGTCGACAGCTTTCCAGAAGGGGCATACCAGGTGTTAACGCCTGGTAGAGGTATTAGTGTCCAGCAGGCAGATTCCGTGACTTCCGTGATTCCGCAGATTCATCAGGGAGATGTCATTCCAGTCAGTGATGGATTGGAGCAAGAGATATTGCAACCTCATTCCCCTCAAGCCAGTTATCAGCAGGAGATGCCACAACCTCAAGATGAGATGCTGACCCTTCGACGTACTTCAAGGCCGACAGCTGGTCAACATTCAAATCCGTACCATCTGCCTCAATCTGCAGTGACGAGCATTTATGTTGGGGCGGTAGGGGCTGCTGCTTTCACTGGTCTAAACCAAGCTAATCCTTTTAGACCCTGGCTATAAGTTAGTCCTTGTCGTCGAGGCGACGACATCTTTTTGGGGGGGTGAATGTGGGAGGAGACTGGCCAGCAATCAGTTTCAGGTGCAGGTGGTTAGTTCTATCATTAGGACTGCATAAAGGGTTCTTACAGCAACAGGTGGTGATTGCTCTGGCGTGTGTTTGTTGCGCTCAACGTGCAGCCTCGGTACCCTTTCATATAGGTATGTTTTGTTTGTGTGGAGTGGTTGCACCTTGACGGCGCAATCCCATCTTTATCTTATGTTTTTCTTTTAGGCTAATTATTTAAGAGGGTTTATTCTCTGTCTGGGAAGCGAGGCAGACAAACAATTATTGCTGCGGTACCTTCAAAGGGCTGACGGCCGTGTTGGAATGCTGAATACTGGTAAACGCAGTATACACTAAGATCGATCGTTTATGAGTCTGATGCAATTAATATACAAATGTATTTGTGGTAATCTCTTCTCTTGTTTTATAGCACCCTTTATCAAGAGGGTTTGGGGATTGAGAGCTGAGATTGGGTAACTGTGTTACAGCTGTACTTTCGCTAAAGTAGGCTATGTTTTGTTTGATTGTTTTATATTGTAGGCTGCATTGATGTGTACTAACCTGCATGTTTCCTTTATTGTTAAAGGGGCAGACCAGCCACTGTTTCTTGTATATTTTAGATTTATATTGTGTTTTTGTATTTTTGTATTTGATAGTGATTTTGATTTTAAATGTTGTTTTGCTTTATTTCCTGGTACTGCTCTCCTCTTTTTGTGTGTTCCAGTGCTCAAAGACTTTGTACAGGGCCGGGCCTGCATCTACACTAAAGCCTCCTTCGGTCTAGGTGATTTGGGTGGTGTGACACTGCTGTGTGGTGTGTACTTGAGGTTGGCAATGAAATAGTGACTTAGAGGTTACTACTTATTTGCGGTGTATGCTGTGGGGTTTCTTCTGTCTTCGCTTGTCTCTTACAGGTGGTAGGAGGTCCACAAGGGCAGGCCCGCCCCTCTTGCAGTCTCGAGGAGAGCTAATTCCAACGTTTTGTGAATGTTATTATTGACACGTTCTTAACATTTGATGGTTTTATTGGAACAATAAAATTGTTATATTTTTATAAACTACATCTGTTGTCCATAATCAGTATTTGTGACATTTAGAGGGCTCCTCCTGCCTTAAATAAGGAGGTGGCGTAGTCAGCTTATGTTTCCTACACTACAGTTGGTTGTTGAATATTCTCACTAGAAACAAGATAGATAGTTAAGGTGCATAAAATTATCTGTTGTTGTGAATATTCACTGGTGAATTCCAGTCATTTCAATAAGAATCCACACGATCAGAAATTTTGTGTGGTCAAAAACTGGAATTTGCTGGATTTGACAATTGTGTAAATCATTCATGAAACTATTCTTATGTACACTTGTCTAGTTCAATTCAATGCAACAATTTATGTTAAAGGTGCACAAAAAAATTTAATATATTTTGGCATAGTTAAATAATAAGAGTTCAGTATGGACATGACATACAGTGAGTCTCAAACACCATTGTTTTCTCCTTCTTATTTAAATCTCATTTTTGAAAAACACCCCTGAAATTAGGCGAATCTCCACATTTGGGATCATTAATATGTACGCCTCCACATCAACAGTTGGGATCATTAATATGTACGCCTCCAAAAATTTGCATATGCCAGCCCATGTTCAATGCCAGGCGGAACTGTTACTGTGCAGCCGAACCATCGGAAGCTCTGCAGGTGAAGAAACAAGCAAGGATCATTGGGAAAATGGCAGATAAATGTTATGTTCCAGGCTGTGCAGGGGATGTGAGGACTTTTCATACCATTAGTTTGCTCTGCCCATTTCACCACGGACTTATTTTCTAACCTGGGACAATATCAAGCAGGCTTCTCTCAGTGAATAAATTATATACAAAAAGCGATCAAAGAACAATCTTTCCACACAGCACAAGTTTATCTGGACTCTTGCCAAACTCGTTATGAAATCAATGACGCAGTTACACTGCACAACGAAGCTCTTACTGTATGTACATCATTGTGTTTGCATTGGTGAAAGCATTAGAGAGACTGCAAAACTGCGTTGCAATGATAAGATCTTCAGTCTCGCGATCAACAGACTGTCATCTGCTTGCTCAATGCTCATCACAGCAAAATTTTATGTGATGGAAATAAATTTAAATACTTTAAAAACATCTCACGATTCGTTAATCTTGATAACTGTAATAGTAAAAACGTATAATAGCTGTAGTAAAAGGATTCGAGAGAGTTCCACATGTAATACGTAGCTACTTCATACGCACGCATGTCAGCCAATCACAGCAGTGTCTGGTTACACTGAATCCCACAGCAGACACGCCCCTTCAAACAGAGTGTTCAAATCAGAGGCTAAAATCAGGCTAGGAAAAATGCCTTTTATTTCTAAATTATGACTATTTTTTATCTAAAAAACATACTAACATTATAAGGGCAACCCAAGAAACATTATAAAATAATAAAATAACCCCATTCTAGTGCTTTAATTTATTATTATTCTTCTTCTGCAATATTAGCCTACTATTTATTGTTGTTGGTTAAGGTTTAAATTAATCAATAAAATAGTATATAAAATAAACAATAATTACATATATAAATGTAAGCCTATGTATATTGAATCAGAAGTATAATTTATGAAATATATTTATGAGTATATTTTTTAAACAAGTATAATAATAATAGGATAATAATAATCTTATTCTGGCCTCACAGAACCATTGGGTTCCTCCAGATGCTGGCTTTAACATAAAAGATCTTCCAGGAACCACTTAAATGTTAAAAGATCTAACAATAACCCTTTTATAGCATTCAAGTTCCTCTAATTTCCCCCAAAGCACTTCGAGGTCTCGTGGTAGTAAAACGGTGACTCCAGAAACTCTGAACTGAATACAAAGTGCTTAAAGGGGGGGTGAAATGCTGTTTCATGCATTGTGAGTTTTTTACACTGTTAAAGAGTTGGATTCCCATGCTAAACATGGACAAAGTTTAAAAAATGAAGTTGTAAGTTTGATGGAGTATTTCTGTTCCAAAAATACTCCTTCCGGTTTGTCACAAGTTTCGGAAAGTTTTTTTCGAATACGGCCCATTGTGTCGTCAGAGTGGGCGGAATTTCCTTATACGGGTCTTAAGGGCAATTCTCCCGGAAGGGCGCGCGCAGCTGTAGCCTAGTGCGTGCGAGAGTACACCTATGCCCGTCAGAGCGCGGCTGGGCTCGGCTGCGCTGCAATCAAAAAAATGGCACCAAAAAAGTGTGTTTTTGGTTGCCAGGGCAAGACAACACTGCACAAATTTCCAAAGAACCCAGCGTTGAGGGACCTGTGGATGGATTTTGTTTTTCCAGAGCAGCAACGGAGTTGTGCAAGTGTGCTTGTTTGTTCCCTTCATTTCGACGGTTATAGTTATAGGCCCAGTTCAAAGCCGGATTTGCAGATCGCCTAATACTTAAAGATGGAGCAGTCCCAACGATAAAGGTTCACGGTCGTGCGTTGGAACCGCATGCGGTGAGTAAAACTGCTTCAAATGTCTGTGTGTTGTTAACTATCGGCATGTAAGCACAGCAAGTAAACAACATGATCACGTAACGATGGAGCATGCGATGTATGGTGTGTGTATGTGTGAGTTTGTGTGTTTAAATACATTTGTTTAGCTGGCCACTGTAGGTGTCCGTTTGTTTATTGTAAAAATATATATATTATGTCCTCATAAACCACGAGTCTGTCTGTTTACAACACACGCAAAAGCTTTGCGCGCTCCCGCCCACACGGCACGCCTCCACCCGCTCTGCTTTTTCCGGAAAGACTCGGTACAGCCTATATTTCTTTTATAAATATAATAAAACTAAAGAATTTTTGGAGATATGAAGGATGCAATACTACTCTATAGGTACTCAAGATTAACATGAGATTGAGTGAAACTGTGTGTTTCACCCCCCCTTTAAAGGATCCCATAAGTTCCAGCAAGAACCACAAATATTGTCAGTGCTCCTCCAGTAACCCTACTGTAGGAGAAAGAGATTTGAGGCACTTAAATTACATTTTGAAGTTCCTTGAGTATCCGACAGGATATCTGAGGCACCTTTCGTTTTTACAGTGTAGCATTAAGCGCTCTCTATCAGCGCTTCCTGTCTGGAGTTTGGCCTGGACGTCTCTAAAGTAATCCTCAAACAAGGCACGGCTATGTGCCCAAAGTGCTTTCAACCCCGTTCAAAGCACAAGTAATCATGCTCTCTGCTCTTCCCACATTGGAAGACGAGCAGCAATTACTCCTACTCTGCCCGGTCCGGGCTTCCGGACATTTTTGTTGTTGTGAAATTACCTGATTAAAGTTGACTATGGCGTGCTAAAATTTACTTGAACTAGATTTACAACCCTTTTAAATGTAAAACCACTACATACCCAAATCAAGACTACATAAATGTATAATAACAGGTCATTATCATTAGCTCTGATAAGGTTGTGTGTAAAGCTCCTTTTTTTAAATAAAACCGTGTATTAAGATGAAGACATAAAACGTAGCTTCTTATTGCATAATAAAAGTGGTGCATGGTTGTAGAAGATTAAAAAAAAAGATAAAAAACTAAACTGAAAAAAAAACCTTTAGCATTGGAAACACTGTCTGTTTAAATATCAGAATCAGACCCAGTATTACTTTATTTAGCCCAGATGGGGAATTCTTTGTTTCAAGTTGCAATGGAAAGTAGGCCAGTCTCGAAACCTCACGACAAATGCATGCCATGGTTCGGACAAAGTTGCTTTATCTTCATTAAAATTTGAGGGGAACGTTCCTCTCATCATAAAGAACACATTTCAGTTTGATTTCCGTTGAAGAAGTCTCATGCTGCGTTCACACCAAAAGCGAATAGAGTGTCAAATTCGCGTCTATCGCGTCTAGTTGGATGCTTGAAGATTTGAATCCATTCACGCGTTCGCATCAAACTTGTGAATGCACCAAATAAAATGAGCCGAATTCATGCCTGCCGCGCTAAACGCTTCATTCGCGCTGCAAGTACCTCTAAACATGTGTAAATGCGTCTTTACATTGAAATCACTCGCGCCAGACGCTCTATTCGCGTTTGCTGTGAACACACCATCACACACACACACACACACACATTTGAGGAAGGGTTTTCCGTTGAAGTCTCTCACACACCTTTGAGAAAGGGTTTCCAGTTGATAAATCCTCACACACACCTTTGACAACGATATAACTCTGGCAGCTAGCTGTCTCTTCGTTTCTGTGTTGTCGGTCACTAGCGCGGTCACACTCCAATATGGCTTATTTCAGATGCTTTTTGAAAAGACTACAAATATTCAACCCACCAACGTGGCTAGTTGGAGTGACTGTGTTACCTGCCACAAACAAAATCCACCCGCATTTGGTGGGTTGGTGGGTGTTAATGTCAAGCCCTGGTCCTAACGCCCCTGTATAGTGACGGGGACACTATACTGTCAAAGAGCACCGTCCTTTGGATGAGAGGTTAAACCGAGGTCCTGACTCTCTGTGGTCATTAAAAATCCCAGGATGTCCTTCGAAAAAGAGTAGGGGTGTAACTGTCACAGGTCGGGGTAGACGCAGAACTAACCGGCCGTCACCCCTGACATACACACCACCGTGAGGAGCTAAACCGCAGGACACAACAGGCAGGACAACATGGTAAGTATAAAAATCTCTTTATTTCCTTTAAAACATCTCTTTAAAACTTTAACTGAAGTCACTTCAACAGGATTTGAATGGAGGAAGGAGTAGGTATATTCCACCACTTTAGCAGGCTCTCCACTGGACTCCGGAGAGAATGAAGATTAGTGTTCCACAGCCTAACTGTTTCTTCACGGCCTCAACAGGCCCTTCACAAGACTCAGACGGACAGACTGAAGATATGGATTCCACTGCTTAACTGGTTCTTCGCGGGGCTCAGGCAGAGAGAGACTGAACCACCCATCCTTTAGAGATGCACTCCCACACTCGTGTTTCACTGTAACCCCCACAAATAATCACACATGAATATATCAATGTACAGCACTGCAAAATTTCTCCACTCACAGAATAGGGCATTGGCATGGGGTCCAGTCCACCACTCGCTGATGGGGTCTCATTGGCAACAGCAGTAAGGCGTGGAGTATTCAATAACTATAATCTCCTCTCAAAAGACACTTTCAAATGACATGAAGTTCCATCCAGTTCCAAGAGACATCAATTATGTCACAATCCAGTTAAAGATATCACTTATCTCTCATCGATGTCAATTCTCCTCTCCAATCCTTCAGTTATGCCTCAGTTCGTTGGACTCGCTCTTCGCCCGGCTTCTGGTCTCCTACCGCGTCTAAAACACATGACTGCCCGCCCCATCGCCGCCGAGCCCCTGGCCGTTTCTCAATACCAAGTACGCAATCTTTGGACTTGCGTCCTTGGTAGTTCGGACTCGCCAAGTTCGACTCAGGAGAACGAACTCCCGAGGACGAGAGGACGCAAGTCCAGTTATTCTGCAAATGGAACAGCAGCGTTCTTGATCGCGTCACTCAGCTCACTCTGGCTACTCCGCCGGTTATCTCTTTATGTATATTATAGGCAACAATAAAATGAAATATGTTATAAAACACTACTCTGCCTCTTTTCATTTAAAAAAATATTAAACATATTAATGGCCACACAAATCTGGTCCGGCAACGCATACATTGATTATCTTCAATTCAAGTCAAGTCAAGTCACCTTTATTTATATAGCGCTTTTTACAATGCAAATTGTTTCAAAGCAGCTTTACAGAGATAACAGGAAAACAATCTTGTAATAGTATTGTTAAATTCAAAATTAAATGTTAAATGTCCCCATCAGGTGACAGAATGGAGAAAAAAACCTTGGGAGAACCCAGGCTCAGTCAGGGGGGCAGTCCTCCTTTGGCCAACGAACGAACAGTGTATGATTATGAGTTAGGCAGCATAATGTCAGGAGTCAGATGTGATCAGAACTTTCACGATATTTATCCAGTTCATCTGGTTGGAGGTTGGGTCATCCCGCCGGTGAGGAGATGAGTGTGGCGAGGTGTCCATGGGCCTTCACAGTGTTGATGGGGCTGGCACATCAGGTATGCGTTGTTGTCGTGTCCATGTGATGGTCCTTCCTCAGATCTGGATATGGCCTGGATCCGGCGGTTTGCGGTAAACCTCGGGATAAACAGAGAGACTAATATTAGCGTAGACGCCATCCTTCTTATGATGTACAAAGTACATCAGGAATTATGGGAAGTGTTCCCGGTTCCGGCTGATCTAAACTATGCAGCCTAACATTGAATTATATAAATCTATAATGTGTTATGTGTATGCTAAGCCAAAGAGATGTGTTTTTAGTCTAGATTTAAACTGACAGACTGTATCTGCTTCCCGGACCGTGTTAGGAACATTGTTCCAAAGTTTTGGTGCTAAATAGGAAAAGGATCTACCACGAGCAGTCGATTTTGATTTTCTAGGTATTATCAACTGGCCAGAATTTTGAGATCGCAATAGAATTGAAGGGGAGTACAGGGGAGTACAGGGGAGCTAAACCATTTAGTGCTTTGTAAGTAATCAGCAAAATTTTAAAATGTATACGATGTTTAATAGGCAGCCAATGCAGTGTTGACAGAACCGGGCTAATATGGTCATACTTCCTGGTTCTGGTAAGAACTCTAGCTGCTGCATTTTGAACTAGCTGTAGTTTGTTTATTATGCGTGCAGGGCAACCACCCAGTAGAGCATTACAATAATCTAGCCTTGATGTCATGAACGCATGAACTAATTGTTTCGCATTTGTCAGTGAGAGCATATGACGTAATTTAGATATATTTTTAAGATGGAAAAAATGCGGTTTTACAGATACTAGAGTGACTTTCAAATGAAAGATTGGTATCAAAGAGCACACCCAGGTTCCTAACTGACGACGAAGACTTAACAGAAGTCTTAGACAGTGTTAAGTGTTAGACAGTATTCTAGGTTATTACAAGTGGAAGTTTTTTGTCCAATGATTAGAATCTCTGTTTTTTCGGAATTTAGTAATAGGAAATTACTGGTCATCCAATTTTTTATATCAGCTATGCATTCCGTTAATTTTGTGAATTGGTAAGTTTCGTTAGGTTTTGAAGAAATATACAGCTGAGTATCATCAGCATAACAGTGAAAGCTAATTCCATATTTCCTAATGATATCTTCTAATGGTAGCATGTACAGAGTGAACAGCAGCGGTCCTAGTACTGAGCCTTGTGGTACGCCATACTGAACTTGTGATCGGTAAGACATGTCTTCATTTACTGCTACAAACTAAAAACGGTCAGATAAGTATGATTTAAACCATGCTAGTGAAATTCCACATGCTAGTGCAATTCCAATGCCAACATAGTTTTCTAGTCTATTTAAAAGAATGTTGTGGTCGATAGTATCAAATGCAGCACTAAGATCAAGTAACACTAATAGAGAGATACAACCACGATCGGATGATAAGAGCAAATCATTTGTGACTTTAATGAGAGCAGTCTCAGTACTAGGGTACGGTCTAAATCCGGACTGAAAATCCTCGCAGATATTATTTATTTCTAAAAAGGAACACAATTGTGATGATACTGCTTTTTCTAGGATCTTTGACAGAAAAGGCAAATTCGAGATTGGCCTGTAGTTGACTAATTCTGTAGGATCAAGTTGTGTTTTTTAACAAGTGGTTTAATCATAGCCAGCTTAAAGGTTTTTGGTATGTATCCTAGAGACAAAGATGAATTAATGATATTTAGAAGAGGATCTATGACCTCTGGAAGCATCTCTTTCAGTAGCTTAGTCGGTATAGGATCTAACATACAAGTTGTCGATTTAGATGAATTAACAAGTTTGCAAAATTCTTCCTCTCCTATAGCAACAAATGAATCAAAATGTTCCTCACGGAGACTATGCACTCCCTAATGCACTACTGTAGTAGACGGTTGCATAGTTATAATTTTGTCCCTGATAATATAGATCTTATAAGTGAAGAAGTTCATAAAGTCATTACTGCTGTGTTTCTTGGAAACTTCTGGGCTTGAAGCTTTCTTTTTTGTTAGTTTAGTCACTTGTTCAAATAAATACCTAGGATTATGTTTATTTTCTTCTAATAGGGTTGAAAAATAATTAGTTCTAGCATCTTTTAAGGCCTCTCTGTAAGCAATCGAGCTCTCCTTCCATGAAATCCGAAATACCTCTAGTTTTGTTTTCTTCCAGTTTCGCTCCATTTTATGGCTGCTCTCTTAAGGGCCCGGGTGTGCTCGTTGTACCATGGCGTTGGACTATTTTCTTTAATCTTCTTTAAGCACAACGGAGCAACTGTGTCTAAAGTGCGGGAAAGAGAGAGTTAAACGTTTCTGTTGCAACATCAAGTTCTTCTAAACTATCCGGGATACTGAGATGATGAAACTGATTAGGAATATTATGGAATATTATTAATAAAGCAATCTTTAGTGGCAGAAGTGATAGGTCTAACATATTCATAACACGGGCCGGCTTTGCAGCCTTGGCTAAATGTAATTTACACGAGACTAGACAATGATCTGAGATGTCGTCGCTCTGCTGCAGAATTTCAACGGAATCATCATCTATTCCATGAGATAGTATTAGGTCTAGAGTATGGTTATGACAATGAGTAGGTTCTGACACGTGTTGACTCACTCCAATTGAGTTTACAATGTCTTTAAATGCCAATCCCAATGCATCTTTTTCATTATCTACATGTATATTAAAATCACCAACAATTAGGACTTTATCTGCAGCCAATACTAATTCTGATAGAAAGTCAGCAAATTCTTTGCTAAAGTCGTTATGGTGCCCTGGTGGCCTGTATACAGTAGCCAGCACAATTCTCAAACGTGATTTTTTGTTTACACTATATATTTTTACATTAAGCACCAACACTTCAAAAGAAGTACATTTAAAACTAGATTTCTTTTTTGAAAATATTACTATAAATTACAGCAACACCTCCCCCTTTGCCGTTCGGACGAGGCTCATTGTTTATAACAGTAATCTCACGGAGTGGACTCATTTAATGTAATCGTTACACTGCGTATATTTATAACAACACGAAATATAAAACACAATCCAGCTTCCTTTTCATTTTAAAAATATAAAACATTATTGATCATTAAAACTGACATTGTCATTTTATTTTATTATACATGTACATACAGTGAAGAGAATGTATCGTAAAATAAATAAAATATTCTATATATTTTAAAATATATAAAATAAAAAAAATACACAACCCTGTCTCTTTTTGGTAAATGTCAGTTTTAACGATCAATAATATCCCGTATAAAAGTAGCCTAAAAGGTATAATATAATGATAAATAAAGCAAACAATTCAGTCAAACATAAGTCAGCTCTCTAATAGGCTACAAAGTTAAAGTTAAATAGCCTAAATATATAAAGTTATGAAACTTCACTTTGCCCTTAGCCAAAACGATTTGCCATGGAACAAACTATAGGTTAATGAGACCAAAGATCGACTTAAGACGAATTACATCTCATGTTTAAACACTAGACTAGACAACAGAGCCAGCGGCAAACATCAGAAGGACTAGCCGTAGCCGGGGAAAAGCTGTTCCCGTAGGGGTTAATGAGCGCTGAACGCCTGGTGATTGCCTGGATCTCACAACTCCAAAAACGTCAAATATATTTTTGAAATAGGCGCTATCTTTATAAATAAACCACAGATTTGAGCTTTAAACAACTACATTCTCGACTGAAAGTCTGAAACACTCTTAAAATTACATTTTGTGACACAGTAACAGTAGTATTTTGATATTACGCATGTTTACTCCTCTTTTCTATCTATATCTATGTATTTATCTATATATTTATCTATAATCTGTGCTATCTGAATACTCTCGTCTACTACCCTATACTACTCGTCTCTCTAGTCGCTCTCAAGGCGGGCTTTGGTAAATTCTCTCCCCAAGGTGACGTAATGCAATGCATTGTGGGGGAAAGGAGAATCGTTGCAAACCGCTGTAAGATAGTACCTACTTTTTCGTATTATATTCCGTTTTGTGATACCCAACAACATAAAATACAATGGATAACAGTTTAAATGTTTATTACCAACAAGCAAATTGCGCAAATTCGTTGAAAATATAACCCTGCAACACAGCCTTTAAAGGGGCGGATCAAGAACACATCCGGGGATTTGAACTGGACTTGGCTAGATGGGAACTTTGAATTGGAACAGTACTTGGGCAGCGACTGATGACGTTCCACAGGTCCAGACAAAAACGCATATTGAGAAACGGCCCCTCTTCCCTCGCGCTTCTCTCGTTTTTCTTCTCTCCTTTGGAGAGTGTAAATGTAAAACCTTTTTATTATAAAGGTTAATACAATAAAATAAAAAATCTGCATAATGTTAAAATCTACCCATGTACAAAAATACTTGTACATGAGATTAAAAACTATCAGGGTTTTCATGTTTTGAAATCAAAGCATAAAGAGACATTCACACATGCCAGCAAAGAAGTTTACAAGAGTAAAATCAGGATAAAGGGCTTAAATCCATAAGCAGATCTTAAGAATCTTAAAGAATCATATTTTTTTACTCAACTGTGGCGGAAATTGACTAATTTTATGGAACTTCTTTTCCTTTTTGTAGAATTCATATCACCTAGTTTTACTATAACAAAAAAAAAGAGAAGTTAGGAAACTCGGCTAATGTGTGAGGAGTGTCATGAGCAAGTACATACATTTGGATTTGAAACTATCCTTTTATATACATATATAGATTATGAATGCATTAAAAATGAATACAAAAGATGACAATTTAAAATTTGAAATTGATTACATTAAATAAATAAAAAATGAATGCACATTTATTCATGTTTTCTGATCTAATTATGTAATTGTAATTTGTTGACAACTATTTTTTTTTTTAAATAAAGTGTCATCCAGTTCCTGTTTATTGTCAGACAACCGTTTTGTCCTCTGTAAACATTTCTACTCTTTTTCCATTTCTAGTGTTCCATGTAGGCTGAATACAATTTGTTACTGACAAAGCTACAGTTTGTTCAACAGATCAAGTGTCAGTTACAGCAGAAAAGTAAAAAGACCACTTATTTTCACTGAAAAATAAAAAGGTTTGTGTTACGAAAGCTATGGTAGAGCTATGGTATTTCAGAAGTCAAAGTTAAATGAAGAACGGTAGTCTCTCTCCCATCTCTTTTCTCTCTCTTCTTTCCTCTCAAGTTGTTTGGCACTGAGGGTTGTTTCTCTCTCCTGTCTCAGTCTTTTTTCTTTATGTTTGTGTTGCACTGCCTGAGAATCTTTGGCCTTGAAGTGAGTGACTTTAGGCAGTGGGGTCACACCATATCCCAGTCCCGCCTGATCTCTCTTTAGTACTGTGCTTACTGGATTTTTGCGGCCGGAGTGGACAGGTCCAAGACCAGAGGAGGGGTCCCACCCCAAACGGAGCATCATTTTATAGCTAGTGCTGGAAGAGGGCAGGCAGTATTGAGGAGTGGCTGGGGGGCGGAGCTCACTGAACTGATGCATTGTAGACCTGTTGTGTGCTTCAGTTTTGTCTGTGTAATGCACAGCACACACATTGCACCACTGAGAATGAACACTGTGGAAACAGACACACACATAAGTATAAATAGGTATAAAAAATATATTAAATGGAACAGCATTTTAGTGAAAACTTTTAATAAACATAATAGAACATCATGTCAAATATGTGTTGTACATGCGTTTACAAGACGTATTCCCTGGAAGTGACTGAGTATTGTATGGAGCAAGAATTGTCTCTATTACATGGAGAAAATAAATGATCTGAGAGAGAGAAAAAGTTTGAGAGAAAAAGTTATCACACTGATAGCAAAAAAGCATTTCATGAGAGAAAAAAGAATATTTGAGAGAAAAAGTTCCCATACCAATAGCAAAAAATAATAATATTTGAGACTACAAAAATTTGAGAGAAAGTATTTTCTCATAGAACATAAAAAAAATATAAATTTGAAATTTTTAAAATTATTTCTGAGAAAAAAAATCTCTCAAAATACTTTGAAAAAAATCTCAAATACATATTTTTTGCTATCAGTGTGATAACATTTTCTCTAAAAAAAGTGTTTCTCTTTAAACGCTTTTCTTTGCGTTTATTATTTATATTATTTATTATTTATTTATTATCATTACACCATTGTTCGGTTCACCTAGATCAGTGTTTCTCAACCTCTCCTGCAGGGATCCCCCTGACAGGCCATGTTTCTGTTTTAACCCTGAAATGGCACACCTGATTCAATTCATTAAAGGCTTAATGAGTAATTAGAGTAGGAATTAGTCAATTAATCAATTAGTCAACTACTCATTAAGCCTTTAATGAATTGAATCAGGTGTGCCATTTCAGGGTTAAAACAGAAACATGGCCTGTCAGGGGGTCCCTGCAGGAGAGGTTGAGAAACACTGACCTAGATAGATGCCGCCTCTGCCTCTACATAATCGATGGGTACTGTAGCTGGCTGAGCAAGTTCAGCATCACTGAAGATTAAACATTAAAAAATAGCACACATATTCATGAATGAATGTTGTGAGAAACTGAAACTCACTTCTCACTGTTACACACTCCCGCATTGACTGTGAATGGCGTTACACGCGAGAGCGGGAGAGACTCTGGACAGTTGCATACACATTTGCACACACATACACCCGCACGCTCCTTGATAAAAATGATGCCTGGCTTAGGCTAATTGTGCTATTCTGTGAAGGTGTATGGACGGCTAATGAACACGGGGGGGAAGTTGTGTTTAAAGAGAAGGCTCACGCGAGGCTAGGCGCCATTAACTTATTCGCGTTGATTTGTTTGTAGCACGGTTTGTCCGCGATTTCATTCACAACACTCAAAACGAATTTGTCATTGCTTATAACTTCCTACTTCACCACCTCCATGACATGTAGTGCGGTACCCACTAGTTCATGTCCCATTTACTCCCGGTTTCTGACTAAAATCCTAGTGAATTCATACTGTACATATTACAACTCACGCATTTCCGGCATCCCAGTCCGGTGGTCCGGTTCGACTGCTTCTCGGCGGATGCGCGCGACGCTGTAGGGGCAGTATTTATGCTTGTCATAAGGCAGAGGGTGCAGAGCATTGTTCAGAGGGGTGTTTGTTTGTAATAATGTTTTGTATGTATATGGGTGGTGTGAATAGGTGGTGTAAATGTGGTATAAAATGATAGTGATATGATGATACGATTTTATTTTCATGTCATGTTTATTTTCTACTTAGCTTATAGCTTATTTATGGCCTTAGGCTAAATGTAATACCCTGATTGTTGGTATGGTCCAATTTGGCTTAATGCTTTGGCCTATTTAAGAGGGCCTCATTCTGCATTAGGGAGAGTGAGGGTGAGTACTAGCTTGCTGTGAGGCTATGTACAAAGTATTTGCTGTATTATCATTGAAAGCCAGAAACATTGTGCTGTTTTGATTTATTTTGATTTATTTTGGTTATTTTGTTTTCTTGACTTCTGAGTTAAAATATAAATAAACTTTATTTTATTTTTTGGAACAAATTGAGCTCTGGTAACCGTCTTTTCCACCTCCACCACCCAAAGCCAGTGAGCCTGCACATCCCAATATTTGGGGGGCCACTCGGTACCTCACAAATGTGTATTATATTATTAGCTTGCTAGTGTAAAATGGGAACACATTTATATAATTTCATGGGTCAAGAAATAGAAAGAGTTTGTGATATATTCCCTAATCCCACATCACAACTCTTGCTCTGTCTGGATGTGTTTAAATTCACAGTAAGGATGCTTTCCTGTCATATCACACATGCACATTGCAATAAGGCGACAGAACGCAGGTTAATGTGTTTACATGCCTGGTGAAATCGGGGTAAGGGGCAAACATCTAGCTGTGTAGATTGGTAAAGTCAATTACTTTATAAATTAATACAATTTAAAATATCGTCAACATTTCATCACACTATTCATCACTATTGGTCACCCTTTACATCTGTCTGTGGGGTTTGCAAGTTTTTGACAAAATAAAGGTTTTTAAAAGAGTTTGTGACTAAACCTTGTAACTCCACTGGCTTTTCAAACTTATGTTACACCCCTCCTCTATCATCATAGAAGTGCTGCACGCAGTTTGCACAGTCTCTGGTTCAAGAATTAATAAATAACTGGTTGTAGTTTAAATAAGTACAACATTTTCTTTACTCAAGAAACACACACACACATATATATATATATTCTAATGTTTTAAATTATGTATTTGAGGAGTAAAGAAGAGTGTCATAGTCTAGCATTTGCAGTAGTCATAGCCAAATGTCTTAAATAGCCTGTGCTTATCGCTTCATCTTTTATAACATGAGATTTTGGCCAAAAGACAGAAAAAAAACTGTGCGCATAGCCGCACAGGCGCACACATAGCAACAGTAAACTTTAAAACGCAATGCGATGCACTTATTGCCTCAGATGCGACCGTTCTAATGACGGACAAAAACATGACATTCGCTGGTCAAAAACTTTGTAATTTAATTTGAGCTTGATTTTGGTCAAATGCAAGTATATAATCATATAAAAAGCCACAATATCAACTTTGACAACATTGTTTAATTATTTAAAAAATAGTGTTTTTTCAATTTCCTGAAAAGTAGTAGTTTTGGTCATACAAGGTTTCTGACCGACAGCAGCATTTTGCCACTCCCACACCATACACGCACGTGTCAAAGTAGCTAGAGCAGCTTTTTACCATTTACGGATATGAAGAGAGACTCACGGGCGAGTGACGCATGTACGCAAATACCCGCTAGACACTTATAATAAGCTTACCATAGTGAATCAGCGTAGGACAAAAACACTTTTTGGAAGAAGGAATGATGAGGTATTGACTCATTTTAATTTAGTTAATTAAAAAAAAAAGTATACCGTTAATCAGGAAATCAGGTTAAGAAAATGCATGTAAATGATAATGTTAACTGCTTATTTAAGTGTGAATTTCTGTTGTGTTTGGACATCAGGACTCTAAGTTATAACTGTAAACCATCTAACCTGTCTGCATTGCTTGTAGTAGGTGTGTTTGTAGTCTCTGACACGCTAAACTGCTCCAGTTCTCTCACTACATCCTGCTGACCTGCTTGCAGGGCCAGATCCCGAGCATCTCTGCCCTGAGAGAGAAAGAAAAAAGGAAGAAAATAAAACTAGAAGGAATGAGACAAAACAAGACACAACCAGAAATAATGTTTAGGAAATGATTTGCAAAATATTACATCAATAGTGTTTCAGGATTTTGTGTTTGAAGTAGCAGGACTACTTCCATTAGGGATCATATCGATTAACTTAATTAGTTTAGCTTACAGACATATATCTATTTTAAAATAATTTTATGAATAACAATGTATTGTGTAAATGTTTCACTGCCCTTGTGTTAAATGTTCACATTTTCTCCTTTTGACATGTATTCAGTGGCAATATCATGAAAAAAATTTTGTTCTATTTAAAATCTATTTAAAATATTTCAACTGAAATAAAGATGAAATAAAATAAAATATAAATACTAGATGGAAAAACAAACTAAAATAAGCACTAAAATTTATAATTGTAAATAAATAAATAATAATAATAATGATGACAAAAGCACATAAAATTATGTGCTAAAAAGTGAACTAAAATTAAATATAAAAATAACAGGTAATTGAAAATAATAATAAAAATTACATTAGCATATAAATGATAGTAAAGGATATGTCATCTGCTGTTTCAAATGCTCGAGCTCTTTAATGTCGGGTTGATTCTGATTAGCTGTCAATGCTTTTATAGTTCATTAGATGAAAACAAAAGTTCTGAAGTTATTTTGTCATATAATTTGAATAGTTACTACAATTATACTTAGTTATCGCATGTATTATCGTCTTTGAATGGGTCGTAAAAGTACCAGTAGTGTTATAAAAGTCTGTGATACACAAATTTAATTATGTTTTCCTTTAATGAAGTCACATATTAGTATTTTTAAAAATCTAAACCATCCATTTTACTAGCAATTAAACACCTCCCAAATAGAACATCTTATTATTAATAATAATAATATTATTATTACTATACTTATTAGTAATAATGTACACAAGTCTAGTTCCAGGGGCATCATTGTGTGACTGATATTTCAAGCGCATAATTACAATCAGATCAAATAATCATCAAAATACTTTAGTAGGTAGAGTGACCAACAGTACAATCAGATCTATTTATCATCGCTCCACTATCAATCAACTGACCATATTGACAAATTGCTAACAAAAAAGTTTTTCAAAAAGGAGGAAGAGAGATTTTTTCAAAATTGAATGTTATGCACCTGTTTGTCCACCACTCCCACCCAAGCAGCGCCGTGTTGAAGAAGCAACCGAACAGCCTCTGGCTTTCCTGCCTTACTTGCACACATCACACCTGTCCAGTAATAATCATCACGGAAGTTGACATCACAGCCACACCGCAAGAGGTCTTTCAAGCCCCGAATGTTGCCCTCCTGGGCATATCGGAGAAGTTTGTGTCCATCACGCTCTGAGGTGCTGACCGGTTGGACATAAGAAGCTTCTTGTCTTTGTGCTCCTCTTCTTCTTCGACTGGGTCCTCATGTCAAAAGATAATGGGTTATCATGATAAAACTGTAGAGTAATGTGTCTTAAACTGCTAGAACTATTATAAATTAAAGGGGATGTCTAATGCTAATGTCTAATGCGGACGTTGTCGGTAGTGCTGTACGGCATGCGTCCAAGAGCTGGTAAAACAAGACTCTTTGGAGATATGAAGGATGCAATACTACTCTATAGGTACTCAAGATTAACATGAGATTGGCAGAAACTGTGTGTTACGTCTCCATTAAACTATGAAGGAATACAAGATTACATTTCTTAATGAAGTCTACTCATACTGTATAGGATTTTGAAGGCCACAACTACTGTACAGCCTAGATTTTATACGTCAGAGAAATCGCACAGCCATCTTTAAAATTTTGTGTTTACACTTCCAGTTTTGCGGTAGCTCTGTATATTACAATGGCATTGCTCTCAAACGCTGGTTACTTGCGTAACCATGGTTCTATGAATGGTGGAAGAACGCCAGAGACGGTCAGTACATGGTGGAAGGAGTCACGTCTCGCACATCACATTGACAATCTCGTATTAATTCAGTCACACGTGACTTTGATCGATGACAGGTCGGATGCTACCGTAATTCCTCAAATAAAAACCGGTATTCAAATAAACGCCGGGCCTCTGATAGTGGCCGGGTACGTGGTCAACGCGGACAAATAAAGGCCGGTCTCAAATTAAGGCCGGGGAAAAATTAGTGTACACTCAAAGACGGACGCGTGCTGTGCTTGTCATATATCACAACTATAGTTGTGATATATGACAAGCACAGCACGCGTCCGTCTCCATTCACCATTCACCATTCCTGTCTGTTGGATTTGTACGTTACACAGCGCGTGAATTCTTCAGTTTCTCCCGAAATGCATGAAAGTAAGTGGCCGGTGAACTGGGAGAAGAATAGAGTAAACTTTATACTTACACTGTGTATCTGATATGAATAAAACACGTCGCCAAATATATTTGAATGGATTATTGCTGCTTCCATAGACACCATTGTGTATTTTACAAACTATAAATGTATTGTTTTGCTATAAATCTTATCTATTTAAATGTCTGAAACCTAAAATAAACGTGGTTAAAAACACTGAATAGAAACTGAAGAATTCACGCGCTGTGTAACGTACAAATCCAACAGACAGGAATCTCTGAACTGCGGTGCCCATCTCACGTTACAGATCAGGATCAATTATAAAGGGTTTTAAACGACAAAACAAACTCACTTACACTGAATTGAGAGTCAGAATAGAAGATAGTTGATGACATGGTAAGCAAGTTTGTTAATATTTAGAAATAAAAGCGCTACATCTGTCATACAGCGCTATTTTGGCTGTGGTGAACAGTGCCAAGCATGACGCGTCACCATGGAAACTTGGCTGACGGGCGGGCGGGGATCGCGAATTAGAAATAAAGGCCTGCCTCTAATAAAAGCCTGCTTCAAATAAAAGCCGGCTACCATCTGCAGTTCAGGTAAATAAAGGCCCCGGTCTTTATTTGAGGAATTACGGTATATCAGTTCTGAATATGTCACAGTTGGTCTCTTAGGCCCAATCCCAATTCTACCCCTTACCCCTTCGTCTACCCCTACCCCTAACCCTTCGCCTTCCCCTTGACCCTTGAAACAGAGTGGCAAGGCGTAGGGGTGAAAATATTTCCCTAAGAAATGGGACACCACTACTAAACCGTTACACGTCATTATACGTCGTCGCTAGCGCCTACGTCACAGGGGATGCGCCGATGTTTATTGTTTATCACAAACTTCCTAGATGCCGTCAACAGCTGCAGTCATCTCAGATGCGTGGGTAACAGCTATTTTTTTGCATTTGTCTTGTTAAGTTCGCAGAAAAGAACAGAGACGACGATATCTCGTCATTGTTTTGCCCTGATTTGGACTTAAGCAAACGTTGCTCGTTGTCAGTTTGAAAACAAATAATCCTCCGGGTTTCCTCAGGTGTCCCTGTTTGATAAAGACCATAAAAGACTGGATGATCTGATCTTGTAGCAAAAAGCACGAAACTGAAATCACTGTTCGAACAGTGCTTTCAGTCTATAACGATCGGTCTATAACGATCGTTTATATCATGTTCACATATAACCACAAGAAAACAATGCGTTCATAGCAGATGTAAGTTACTGTAAAATATATGCCAATTCCCTTCCGCAATTACATTCACCAGTTATCAGACATGAAAATATGTTTGCGGGACTGTCGTTAGCAAACTTCAGCGATTTTTTTTTTTTTTTTTCCCCAAACGTTTCTTTGAAGAAACTGACCGTAAAATAAGAACACAAGATTGAATGTAACAAAGCAAATCATTATTTGTTGTTAAAATACTTATTGCAGTGACACTTCTCATACCCCTTCGTTTGAAGTGTGGTCCCGAAAAATCTTCGTTTGAAGGGCTATCTGGCCCTTCCCCTCACCCCTACCCCTCCAACCAAAAGAGAATTGAGACAGCCCTACCCCTTCACGTGCACGTGCAAAACAGAGGGGAAGGGGTAAGTGAAGGGGTAAGGGGTAGAATTGGGATTGGCCCTTAGTCATTCTCAATCAGATTGACTAGAGACTAACCATTGCCCCATAGTCAAGTCAAGTCAAGTCACCTTCATTTATATAGCGCTTTTAACAATATGGACAGTTTCAAAGCAGTTTTAAAGTGATGATAGGAAATTAAAGTAACAGAGATTGTTTTGGCTTTACAGCAGCTCTAGAATAAAGTTATTGTCCAGCTAAAGTTAGTTTTGATCGATTCACTTCCGTTGCAAAGATCATTAGTTATTAACTTAGGCCCGCTCATTTGCACAACAACAGTGCCTGGTGCCTCGAGAGCGCAAACCTTGAAATAGGTTTCAAGGTGCAAGCCTTGGAACCTATATATACACACACACACATAGGATCTCGATGGGCTGACAGGGCTGCCACAAACACCTTAAGAGTAACTGGAGAACATCCAATAAGTACTGCAGAACTCCAAGACTACACTGATAGGGCAATCAATTGAAAACCATAACAGGTAAAGCGTACTGCCCACAGCTCCAGGAGGTTGATGCAAGGTACTCCCAACTGTGGGTCCCAACTGCCCCGTATACCTTGGTGTTGCCAAAGTCCGACCCAGGCATCTACAATCCGTAACATGCAAAAAGGAAGACGGGTGAGGCTCTTGAGATCCAGGATAGGCATGAAGCTCCCATATTTTGAGTGGAATCCCCCCGGGTGGATGTGGTCTACTGGCTCTTTGTATCCTTCTCCAAAAGGTTTTGGACCACCATCGATAGGGAAAGGGCACTGACAAGGGTCCTGGACCACTGTAAAATGGACCTGGGTGCTCACTAGGGGTATGTGACGGAGCTGAAGACAATAGCCCAGTCCAGTCAGTGCAGGATGGTTCACACTGCGCCCAATATGCTGAAATTGGGATTCTGCTGCTAGAGGTAACTGACAAAGTTTGTTACAGCATGCAGCTGAAAGCTTGGACTGAGCAAACCACACTTGCCACCTGGCCTGCGTAATAAGCCCAAGAGACTTTCCACTGGAGAAGACAATCGTCCAAAGGCCTGCTGAGAAGCGTCAACAGCAACAGATGAGCCATTGAATTCCCCACCGGACTCAACCCTGAGACAGTGTTATAAATATGCACCAATAAGTCATCAGTACTCCTGCAAGATTTGGGGCAGAGGATTTCCTGTTTCAGGGCTTCATCTGGAGATACCAATAGAAGCTTGAAGATTTCAAGGATAACATGGCTCTAAAGGAGGCATGCTACCTGGCCCTTTTTCCTGGGCTTCGGCCATTGCTACCAGAGTGCACGCTACTCAATCAGGCCAGTCTGTTGCCTAACCTTACAAGGTTAGGCATCAAATTACATTCTGGGAAAGGATCAACTAAGGCCTCTCTGAGATGCTTGATGCCTAGACAGACATGACATTGTATATGGGCATCCATAAGATCCATAGGACCTGAACATGTGGTACATGAGGCAGCCATATCACCTACACGTTGAGAAAAAAACCCCTGGTAAACCAATGGGTTGATTAACAGAGCTGAATATAGTACTGCAATTATAGGTGCAAAAATTTGTTGTCACGGTAACCGCACACTATGACTGACGCCCTGGTTTACCAGTGAGTGCAACTATTTCTATTTTTCTATTATCAATTTCTCTGACAGGATTCAGGAACACGCGTTTAGTGAAGACCCTGGATAACTAATGGGTCCAAAACCATTTTAAATCCAATATAAATCCAATAATGAATTCTACGACGAATCTAATGTTGTTTTGCTTTCTCGAGACTAAGGCCCCATCCACACTACTGCGTTTTAGTTTAGAAACGGAGAATTAAAACGAATACGATCTCCGTCCACACCAGCGTTTTAGCTGCGATCTCCGTCCACATTAAAACGACTGAAAACGTGGATCACGTGACCATTCACCTACACTGGGCATGCGCGTGCCGGTGTAAACACAACACAACTTCATTGATAAAATGATCCCACCATGCGCTGGTTCTTCCCGGCTTCACCCAAAACCGACGCTCCATGCACGGTCGATACCGCCGCTGCACACGGCATGGGAATTGTCACAGATCGCTGGAATAATAGCTTGCCTCCGGCGCATGTAGGCAGTTAACGTTACAGCATCAGGGAATGATACGTCATGACTGATGACACCCAATCAGAGAGCCGAGCGCGAGAGTCTGCGTCATCATTTCTAAAGTCCTCCGTTTTGACCCATCTTCACTAAAACGCCCTCCGGAGATTCAAAACGCAAAACGGGTCTGCAGCGTTTTTAAACTTCTCCGTTTTAGGTCTTCGATTTTGCCGTTTTAGTCTGGACGAGAGGTGCAAACGTAGCAAAAGGTCTCCATTTCTAAACGAAAATGTAGTAGTGTGGATGGGGCCTCAGCTATAACAGGGAACAAATTCCAACCAAAGAGCTGTGTACACTCGAGCAAGATCTCTTCGCGAGAATGACACAGAGATCGACTGTGACGTAGTCAAAACTGATATAGCTTCCATTAAGTCAAAGTCACGTGTGACTGAATTAATACGAGATTCTCGATGTGATGCACAAGACGCGATTCCTTCCACCATGTACTGACCTGGTGAAGTGGATTTACTCATTATAGAGTTTACAAAAGTTATCATGAGGATTGTAATGTTTGAAGTGGATGTCTTAAAAAAATGTCAGTTTACCGGGAAGATTTTAAAACAAGCGATTAATTTATAAGATCTGTAAGATCCTACCTTTATGCTGTGCAAATACAAACCGGAAGACAGAACGCAACAAGCGCAGCGCTGAAAAGGGGCAGGGCTACATAAGGTCTATAGATTATAGTTTTATGAAAAAGGCAGTTTAGTAGAAGCCACACTGTGCTGTGTCAATAATTATATAAATACATTTATGACAAATATCAATGCAACTTAAATGTTCTTGCAATCTATTTATGGAATCATACTTTGAAACATAATTTAAACATGCTTGTAGTCAAATTTGAAATAGAAAATTTCAGTTTGAATGTTCTAACAGTTATGAAGTCACAAGACCAATTACAGCAATACCACGGTTTATGATTTTATTTCCTTCGTTCATCTTCCCACCCTGCCAAAACGCAAAGACATTTCAAAAAAGTGTTCAAAACACCACTATTATTTTTACTTTTAAGTTTCAGTTTCAATCATCAGTTGTATCAATGTAACAATATACCAGCTGATAACTAGATTTTTCATTTGACCACTTTAAATACTTTTAAATCATGCACATTGTAACCAGGAGAAATGAGAAGGAAATAAAATCAAAATGAAAAAAATGTTTTAAATGCTGTGATCATAATTCTCAAACTATTTATTATCTCCATCTCTACCTGCTCTTCTTCTCATTCTCCTTATGGTTGCTGCTTCTCCATCTTTTGGCCTTTCTCCATCTCTCTCTTGTAGCAGGGTTTGGTAAAAGTCTCTGGCCTCCTCCCCAGAAAGTGTTTGCTTGTCTTCTCTCTTTCTTTCTATCCAGAGATTTTCCTCCTCTTTAGCTCTGGTAAAGTAGACTGGTTTGCTCATCTTTAACACAGTATCTGCAAAAGAGGAAATATTTTATGGGGCTGCTGCTCATGTCTTTGAGACTAAAACCAAGAGAAGAATAAAAGCTTTAAAATATTCAATGCCTTGTCATTCTTAGGTCAGTTAAATATCTTGCGTTATATGGCCAGCTAAAAATTATCTCTGAACTAAATTCATTAACAGCAAATGAAAGAAGCTTGATCAAGACTAGATCAAATCAGTAATGGGTAAACACATAACTTAGTTCTTATTTTCTAAATAAATGAGTTAACGTTACATCCTCAGCTACTGATCGTGTTATTAGAACTCGGGCGTAGTCACAGTGCCATTTAGCATTCCACAAATCAGATAGATGTTCAATAGTTAAACCGCCTTGTATAATCTGTATAATTACAAAAAAAACTAATCAAAGGAAAGAAACAACAATACACTTTTAATTGCGCGTGAATTTGGGACTATAATTCCCAGTCTGCGTGAGCACATCCAGAAAATGAAACAAACGATTTAAAAATTTACACGTACAGTAAACAAACACTGTGCTCCTCTTCTTGCTGTGATGTTTATTGGCGACCAAAGTGTACTATTGCCACCAACTGGTCTGGAGTATGAAGTGTTTAAACTGGGAGAAACCAAAGGAAGAAACACCTAAAGACATAATAAATACAGAACGTATTTGTATTTATGTATTAGAATGTATTTATTATGTCTATGGAAACAGCCGTAGCAAAATGATTAAGGGTCTGACTGACTGCATGCAGAGCCGCAAAGCCACAGTTTTGGTTTTACCATAGACTGTAAACAATGCTCGCGAACTTCCCTAAGCACTTCCCCTCAGGGAAAAAAAAGTAGTCTAGTCGATTTGCAGAAACGTTCCGGGAAGTTCTCCCTTGTTGTTTATATTGGTTGCAGAACTTCTGTCTATTTTAATTAAGAACAGCATGATAGAAGGTCTCAATTTGATGGGCAAACAAATAATTATATATAATTAAGTCAGTTGGCTGATGATACAACTTTATTTCTTAAAAAATTAGTTCCAAATTCCCATTACAAGTTATCAATATTTTTTCCAAAGCCTCCGGACTTCAGTTAAACTTAAATAAATGTGAATTGTTGCCATTAAAAGACCAATCTATGCAATCATTATATAACATACAGGTAAAAAAAAGAAGTCATACTTGGATATTGTGGTGCTAAAGACAAAACAATTTCTGATAAACGAAACATGAAAGACAATGTTGATAATTGCAAATCATTTCTAAATAGATGGCTACAAAGAGATCTTTCCATTTTTGGCAGAATATTGTTAACTAAAATGGACAGTTTATCTAGATTAATATATCCAACTCCCTTCCAATAGCACCCCAAATAGTTAAAACTATCAACAAATTAAATTTTGATTTCATATGGCGAAATAAATGTCATTATAGCAGGATTTAATTAGAACTTACGAGGATGGAGGTGGTAATGCAATAGATTTTGATTGTATGAATGTTATGTTGAAAATTAGATGGTTGAAAAACTATATTCAAAATCAAAAATTCATTGTGGTCTTATATCCCCAATCGGATTTTTGAAAAAGTAGGCGGAATTAGTTTTCTTCTTAAATGCGATTTTGAGTTTAAGAAACTTCCTATGAAACTTTCAGATTTCCAGCAACAGGTTCTTCTGTATTGGAAACTAATATTCAAGCATAATTTCACTCCACACAATACACCAATTTGGAATAATAGGTATATATTGGTTGATAGAAAATGTCTTTTTATTCCAGAATGGTTCTCTAAATGTGTCTGGGCTATTGCCCACTTCATTGATGTGGATGGAAATGTTTTACAACATGTTGAATTCTGTGACAAATTTCAAATTAGATGTACCCAAAAGAAGTTTAAACAGATTGTGAAAGCTCTCCAGTATCACTTGTAGCTATGATTAAGCAGGATATAATATATTCAAAAGTCATGCCTACCTTAATACAACTTTACATTAATGGTATTAAGTTTCTGAATTACAAATTTAACAACAAGTTTATAAGGAATTGTTTACTTAACTGCCAAACAAGTTCTCTTAAAAGAGATTATTCTCAAAGACTTTGAAAAGGAGATAATATAAAAAAGATTAGATGTAAATACTTAAAATTCCCAGTCCCGCCAAAGGTGAAAGAAATGCAATTTAAAATTATAAATAGGATTTATCCAACTAAAGATTTTTTAAAACAGAGATTTAAAATGGATGTAGGAAACTGTAACTTCTGTGAAATTGAACCCGAAGATTTGAATCATCTGTTCTGTTTGTGTGAAGTTGTAAAAAGGTTTTGGCTGGACCTTCAACAATTGTTTGTCTCCAAAGGATTTCAGATGATGAATCTAACAATTAATGATATAAAATTTGGTATTCTTCGTAATGATCACAATGATTTTGGCATTAACAATGTAATTTTGTTAAGTAAACATTTCATTCATAAATGTCGTTTTTACAAGACAATTCCTAACATTACTCATTGGAGAAATGAGTTGAAACTTTTTTATAACTCTTTGGTATTGATTAATAACAAGAATGCTGAGAAACTGGCTTCTTTTGTAAACAATCTTATTGAATGATTGCCCTTTTAATTTATTTTCTTTTGAGTAAATGCCATTTTTGCCATAACATGCTCCATGTTCTTCTGTTCTTTTTGATTTGTTTGTATTTGCTTTGTTATTTAATAAGAATTTTTTTTTAAAAAAAATCCCCTTAGGGGAATCCAGGGGGAATCCCTGCCACCATTTTGAAGTGCGTTCCACTTCATGAAGTGGACTAGGGAAGTTTATATGGACAGACCCTTACCTCGATTTTGACCGAGGGAGCGAGTCTACTTGTACACTTCAGGCAGCTTCATATACCACAATGCAACATGATTGTGACGTCTAATCACCACCACCACAAACAACTGTATTATATTAATTATTTTCTTTTTTAAAACAACCCAAACACATCTATATACATTTGGATGCTGCATTAAACTAATTATTGAAGGGAAACTAATTTAAATAATAAATCAACTCCATAGCTGATTCCAAGTGATCAAGGGCTTAGGCAAGGGGGTAATCCATCGACCGGAAGTTGAAGTCGGCCGGGTGCCGCCATCTTGTAGCAGAACTTCACTTGCGTTAGCATTTCCATTGACTCCCATTCATTTTGGCGTCACTTTGACGGCGAATAACTTTACATCTGAGGCGTTTAAAGACTCCATTTGTCCATTATTTATTTATAAAGAAACACGACAATGTATAAATGGCTCCATTACCTTCTGTTACATTATGGCCCCGTAGAAACAGTTTTTGTAAAAATAGGCTAACGACTGCGTCATAACCACTCGACTCTCTGTCGCGCTGTACAGTAATGACCGTACAGACAGAAGGAGAAGCTCGCAGGCAATCGGGGGGACGTCCCGTCAAGGGAGAAGCCCATAGATAAGGAGTCCATAAAAGCAACGGGACAAAATACTCCTGCTCACTCACGCCAAATAACTCTTTGCTCAAGTTCCCCGTCTCTGCAAGATTAACGTTGGCAATTTTCATGCACAGCTACTAGAAGATTTACGTCTGTCAGACAGGTTGCTCACGTCATCAAGCTTAGTTTAAATCGGCTTGAGTCTGCGAGTCAGGAACGGAAGTGCTCAAAAATCGCTAAAAATGGGCTTCAACTGTCTCAACTGAGTTCCAATGAGATGGCTCTGTCCACTTCTTATACTGTCTATGGGCTTAGGACGTTCCAGTTCAGCCCATTCCAGTTTCCACCAGTAGTAGGCACTCATGCAACGTAAGCAATGACGTACATCCTATGCGTACATCCGAGTGAACGAGACGGAGGGAAGTTAGCGAGTGAAGGGCATGACAATTTTGGACTGAAACGCAGCCTAAATGCATAAGACAACAAGGACATGCACTTATTCATGTCAGAGGTTAGGGACAACATAAACGCTTGAGTGCCATCCTTTTACAACCCTGATTTTCTTTTTACTTCTCGGTGACATGATGATCAATGGTAATATGGTAATGGTAAAATAATGGTATGTCGCACTGAAAGGTAAATGTAAATTAAATTGTATTCTTGGTTATGTCTCCAACAAATTAATATTATGCTCACTCTTTCAGCCTGTTTGAAATTTAGTTTTATTTGTGCTCAAGTTTACGCATTAACCCCAGGCAGAATTAATTAATTAGTTAGAATAAGTTATCTTGACTTTAGATTAATAATTACCCTTTGAATGTATATTCAAAAGTTTGTTTGTTATACCAGGCTTTGAAAAATAAAGTGTGTTTATTATAGTGGGCTGTTCGTTTTTGGAGGAAAAACGTAAAAGATTAAAGTGTTCATGACACACACAAGCATATGTTTTATTTCAGTAAAGGAACCTGAAGGCCTGCAAGCAACAGGAGGAGCAAAAAATAACAGCAGGAGTAACAATAACCATTAGTTCCCTTTCATGGCGGCAACTCAACATTATGTCAGCTGTGACGTATATGGGAACTCCTCCCTTCTCCACTTTCGCCGAAATCTTATGGGCTAACAACTGACGCGAAGCATGCAAATACTGACAGGTACGCAGGCAATATAAATTGCATGGGCGCGACAATTAAGTCAGAATCTCTTTCTTCACGCTAGAAGTCATATGTTAAGTCATCGTGAAAGTTGCAATAGAAGACTATTTTACCTCTCCGCATCCGATGGCTGCTACATGCCAGATATGTGCGGGTCCCATTGACCCGCCCGACCTTCACCAGTTCTGTGTCACCTGCCTGGGCCTTGCCCACGCCGAGGCGGCACTCACGGAGCTGAGCTGCCAGTGCGCGCCCTCAGAGCCAGAAGAGAAGTGGCCTGGGCAACAGCGGGGATAAGGCCCACTGCCGCCAGCGAGTCGCTGGTGGGCCCTCCCCCTGCCTGAAGACGAGTTCGACGACGTCAGCTTCACAGACGCGAGCTTCCAACTAGTCAAGTCAAGTCAAGTCAAATATATTTATATAGCGCTTTTCACAATACAGATTGTATCAAAGCTGCTTCACAGTATCAATCAACAACTTAACAATGTTTGTTTATTACTGGAAAAAAAGACAATGATCAATGGTATGATTGGTTAATTAATTTGAATATCCCCGACTGAGCAAGCCAAAGGCAACAGTGGCAAGGAACCGAAAAACTCCATCAAGTGACCTGATGGTGCCCTAAAACTCCATCAGATGACCCAATGGAGAAAAAAAACCTTGGGAGAACCCAGACTCAGTCGGGGGCCAGTTCTCCTCTGGCGTTTATGAACTAGAGGCCGAATTTACAGTAACTGTAAGATAAAAAATGTATATGAATGCCTGGCTAAATAGATGCGTCTTTAGTCTAGTTTTAAACTGGGAGAGCGAGTCTGAGCAACGAACAATATCAGGAAGGCTATTCCAGAGCTTCGGAGCTAAATGTGAAAATGCTCTGCCTCCTTTGGTGGATCTGGATATCCTAGGAATGACCAGAAGCCTCAAATTTAGTGATCTTAAAGAGCGCGATGGATTGTAGGGCGATAGAAGATCCGTTAAATAGACTGGAGCTAAACCATTCAGAGCCTTATAAGTCAAAAGCAATACCTTGTAATTAATACGGAACTTTATAGGTAACCAATGAAGTGATGATAAAATCGGTGTTATATGATCATATTTTCTTGATCTAGTAAGAACTCTAGCGGCTGCATTTTGCACTAACTGAAGCTTGTTTATTGAAGATGCGGGACAACCAGCTAATAAAGCATTTCAGTAATCTAGTCTCGAGGTCATGAATGCATGAACTAACTTTTCTGCATCAGAGAGTGATAGCATATTACATAGCTTAGCAATGTTTCTAAGGTGGAAAAAAGGCTGTTTTTGTAACATATGAAATATGCTTTTCAAAAGACAGGTTGCAGTCTAATGTAACACCCAGGTCTTTTACTGTAGCGGATAAAGTAACAGGGCATCCTACTATGTTAAAGTCGTGCTGTGAAAGGTTTTGTAGACGGTTTTTAGAACCGATAAGTATTACCTCTGTCTTGTCTGGATTTAATAAAAGAAAATTACGCGTCATCCAATCTTTTATATCTTTAACACAATCTGTCAATTTGGATAATTTAGCGTATTTATCTGGCCGTGATGAAATATATATTTGAGTTTCATCAGCATAACAATGGAAACTAATTCCATGTTTCCTTATAATATTACCAAGTGGCAGCATATATATTGAGAATAATAAAGGGCCTAACACAGATCCCTGCGGCACTCCATAGTTTGCCGAAGTTATGATCGATTTTTCTCCATTTAAGTAGACGAAATGGTAGCGGTCAGATAAGTATGACCTGAACCAGCTTAATGCTTGTCCTTGAACACCAGTGTAATTTTGTAGTCGATCTAAGAGTATTGTGTGATCTATAGTATCAAACGCAGCACTGAGATCAAGTAAAACTAGTACCGAGATACAGCCCCGGTCCGAAGCTAAAAGTAAATCATTTGTGATTCTAACAAGCGCAATTTCAGTGCTATGATGTGGCCTGAATCCAGACTGAAACTTTTCATAGATGTCATTTTCTTGCAAGAAAGAGTCGAGTTGAGCGGACACAACTTTTTCTAATATTTTTGACATAAATGGAAGATTTGAAATGGGTCTGTAATTTGCTAGGTTATTTGTATCTAATTGTGGTTTCTTAATAAGAGGTTTTATAACTGCCAGCTTGAACGTTCTTGGAACATGACCTAGAGATAAAGATGAGTTAATAATATTGAGAAGAGGCTCTTCCACTATACAGTAGGTAACACTTCTTTCAGTAGTTTAGTTGGTATAGGATCTAATAAACATGTTGTTGTTTAAGATGAAGTGATAAGTTTATTTAACTCTTTTTGTTGTATGGTTGTAAAGCATTGTAATTGTTCTTGCGGGGTGATAATTGCGGCTGAATTATAAGGCGCGAACTAGACAATAAGACTAGAAAGATAACTTAGTTCAGTAACCAGGCGCTATTAGACGCGCTTCGGGTGTATGCACTCAGAAAAGCGTACATTAGAACCACGCATCAACACGTGAATGACTTGTTAGCACATGCAAATAATGAACTTTTGTGAACTTGCAGTGTCCCATTCCTCTGCGTTAACATTTGATGTGAATATACGTCATATGTTATGTTAAGACAGAGGCGCCTGAACTGCAACTGACAGAATGCACGATACTATGATATTTCTTCAAAAGCTGATCGTGGAGACATTTTATTCGCCCAGCTCTTTAGCTCGTTAACAATATAGTTACATCCACTCACCACAGACAAATGGAGCACTGCACAGACGAGTGTTTGCAGTTGGTGTCTAGTCTGCCCTCTTGATGGCTGCAAGCCACTGATGGCGTCTTTTTTCGTCTTCAGATTGCCTGTAAAAGGATATTTTTTAATGGACTCCTTTTTTGTTGTTGTACCCCACCGCACAACATATTGAGGGCATAGTTAGCTAGTTCCTTTGCGACTGACGTATCGATCTTGCCGAATCAGGTACTCAAGATGGCGGCAGACAAGTTTTAGAAGTGAGTGACATCAGTGAGGAGACATTGGTGACATCATCTGATATTCATGTATACACGGCGCCGGTGGCGGTGATAGCCGCAGAGCTAAAGCGCCCTCTTCAGTTCAGATGCAGACCACCCCATTTCCACGGTGTGGTCCCGTCATTAACTTTGCCCCAAAACGCTCCCGTTCTGAGACAGAAAGTTCTACAGCCGTTACTTTGTAGTGCCAAAGAAGGATGGGGGACTCTGACTCTGATACTCTGACTCTGATACTGGACCTTAGACCCATCAACCAAGCGCTTCACAAGCCTGCGTTCAGAATGACAACACTGTAGCAGATCCTGGCACAGGTTCATCCTGGGGATTGGTTCGCTTCAGTGGATTTAAAGGATGCATACTTTCATATCCAAATAGTGACGCACCACAGGGCCTTCCTGAGATTTGCTTGCGAGGGCACGGAATACCAGTATTCAGTGCTTCTGTTTGGCCTTTTCAAAGTGTGTGGACGCAGCGCTTTCTCCCCTAAGATAGAGCGGAATGCGCATCTTGAATTATCTGGAAGAATAGCTGATTTTAGCCCTCTCAAGAGATATGCTAATCAGTTACGTGGAAACGCTGCTTCGCCATCTGGATACGCTGGGACTGTGTGTGAATATCCAGAAGAGTGTGTTTATACCGAGTCAAGACTATAACGTATCTGGGAGTATGTTTGGACTCGATGGCGATGCGAGCCCACCTTTCTCAAGAGCGCATCGAGACAATCTCATCGACTCTGCGCCGTGCAAAACAACTTATCTGATCGTAGTCATGGTTACTAAGACCTTCTTGCCCTCACAGGGGGATGGGACCACAGATCCCAGAGTGAGTTTTAAAGATTGTTTGGTACATAAACCAATTAATTGTGTCTGATTTGCCTCAGTCGTCACATGCCTCAGGCCTGTGGTCGGAGTCACAGAAAGAGTGGCACATAAACCGGAATTGGAATTGGAAGCGGTGTCCTTAGCCTTGAAGGCTTTTCGGTCAAAATTGCAAAATTTGCAACATGTACTGAATCGAACCGACAACACGTCTGTGGTCTCGTACATAAATCGCCAGGGTGGCGTGCGCTCTAGAGGTCTGTTCAAACAGGCAGCGAGTCTCCTTCCTATTGTGGGTGAACCGACAGATTTCTCAGGGATTGCGAGGAGATTGTGTCCTTCTCGGCCGCCCTCCGTGCCGCCGTGGGATCTAGCTCTAGTTTTAAGGGGTCTATCTCTACCACCGTTCGAGCCCCTAGCTTCGATTGTGGTTAAAGAGCTTTCCCTGAAAGCGGCTTTGCTTCTTACTCTCGCCTCGACGAAGCGCATTGGAGACTTACACACGTTCTCGGTGAACGACGATCTGTTTCGGACCTGGCGACTGCAATGTCACTCTCCAGCCGAGACCAGGCTACGTTCCAAAGTCACTCTACACACTGTTTAGAGCACAGGTTGTTTCACTGTCCGCATTATCTGCTGAGCCGGTAGCCTCGTGCGATGCCGACGCTCAGAGCACTGTTTGCCCGGTCAGGGCTTTGCTGATGTACGTGGATCGCTCGGTCACCTTTCGTCAGTCGGACCAGCTGTTTGTGTGCTTTGGTGGATGTAATAAGGGACGTGCTGTTTCAAAACAGAGACTTTCTCACTGGATTGTGGATGCTATTGCATTGGCTTACGAATGCCGGGGGGAAGATTGTCCCCTTAACATCAGAGCTCATTCTACGAGGGTGATTGCTTCCTCATGGGCCTGGGCCAGAGGTATGTCGATCCAGGATTTATGTCTTGCTGTTGGCTGGTCTTCTCAGAACACATTCGCCAGGTTTTACAAGCTGGCTGTACACTCTGTAGCATCACAAGTTCTTTCAGTGAGTTGAGTAAATAGAAATGTGATTGTTAACTGTTATAACCAGCTATGCAGTAGTTACAATAGCTGCTAACTCTGTGTTATGGTTAATAAGATTGATGCAGCTGTCACCGCAAGCGCCGTCGACGTGTTTAACTCTCATGCTTGAGTGCTCATTATGTTGTGTCTGCCCTATTCATTGCAGCCTTCTCTTTCATTGCTTTGAGATAAGCAAATTTTGATAGGGTCGGAGCAGATGTCTCATTGGTCTAGTTCCGCTTGTCAGATACGAGTACTCTTAGCGACGCGGCTATTGGTTAGAAGAACTGTTTTGCTTACGTATGGGTGTGGTTTGTTCAGGGCTTATCTTCACTGCTCTCACAACGGGATTTAATACAGTTCCCAAATACGTCACAGCTGACGTAATGTTGAGTTACCGCCTTGAAAGGGAACGTCTCTGGTTACTATCGTAACCTCGGTTCCCTGAAAGGTGCGATTCTGACGCAATTGTCTCGCCCATGCAATTTATACTGCCCACGTACCTGTTAGTATTTGCATGCTTCACGTCAATTGGCCAGCTGTCCCCAGCTGGCATTAGCCCATAAGATTTCAGAGAAAGTGGAGAAGGGAGGAGTTCCCATATACGTCACAGCTGACGTAATGTCACGTTCCCGCCTTTCAGGAAACCAAGGTTACGATAGTAACCGGAGACGATATATTTAGGACAAAACAGTGGCTAAGATTTAAAAATGAAATGTACAAATGAACAGCAAAACTGTTGTAGTGAAACTGCACATGCACGGGCAAAACTGCTGGGGTAAAACTTTATTTTACTGTATATGGGTAAAACTGTAGTTGGGGTAAAACGGTGGCTCTGCGGCTCTGCGAACAGATATTATTGGAATGATTCAGTTTTGAAGCTCTCGAAACGCCTGCTGGTTCAAAATGGTTTTAAATGCTCCGAACACTGATCTATATAATGAATAATACACTCACCTAAAGGATTATTAGGAACACCTGTTCAATTTCTCATTAATGCAATTATCTAATCAACCCATCACATGGCAGTTGCTTCAATGCATTTAGGGGTGTGGTCCTGGTCAAGACAATCTCCTGAACTCCAAACTGAATGTCAGAATGGGAAAGAAAGGTGATTTAAGCAATTTTGAGCATGGCATGTTTGTTGGTGCCAGACGTGCCAGTCTGAGTATTTCACAATCTGCTCAGTTACTAGGATGTTCACGCACAACCATTTCTAGGGTTTACAAAGAATGGTGTGAAAAGGGAAAAACATCCAGTATGCGGGAGTCCTGTGGGCGAAAATGCCTTGTTAATGCTAGAGGTCAGAGGAGAATTGGCCGACTGATTCAAGCTGATAGAAGAGCAACTTTGACTGAAATAACCACTCGTTACAACCGAGGTATGCAGCAAAGCATTTGTGAAACCACAACACGCACAACCTTGAGGTGGATGGGCTACAACAGCAGAAGACCCCATCGGCTACCACTCATCTCCGCTACAAATAGGAAAAAGAGGCTACAATTTGCAAGAGCTCACCAAAATTGGACAGTTGAAAACTGGAAAAATGTTGCCTGGTCTGATGAGTCTCGATTTCTGTTGAGACATTCAGATGGTAGAGTCAGAATTTGGCGTAAACAGAATGAGAACATGGATCCATCATGCCTTGTTACCACTGTGCAGGCTGGTGGTTGTGGTGTAATGGTGTGGGGGATGTTTTCTTGGCACACTTTAGGCCCCTTAGTGCCAATTGGGGATCGTTTAAATGCCACGGCCTACCTGAGCATTGTTTCTGACCATGTCCATCCCTTTATGGCCACCATGTACCCATCCTCTGATGGCTACTTCCACCAGGATAATGCACCATGTCACAAAGCTCAAATCATTTCAAATTGGTTTCTTGAACATGACATTGAGTTCACTACTAAAATGGCCCCCACAGTCACCAGATCTCAACCCAATAGAGCATCTTTGGGATGTGGTGGAATGGGAGCTTCGTGCCCTGGATGTGCATCCCACAAATCTCCATCAACTGCAAGATGCAATCCTATCAATATGGGCCAACATTTCTAAAGAATGCTTTCAGCACCTTGTTGAATCAATGCCACGTAGAATTAAGGCAGTTCTGAAGGCGAAAGGGGGTTCAACACAGTATTAGTATGGTGTTCCTAATAATCCTTTAGGTGAGTGTATATAATATAATAGTGTTTGTAGCTCGTATCAAACTGCAAGTCACGTGATTTCAGGAAACGAGGCTTCATGGCGTCAACCGTTTAGACATTTCCAGTGTATGGTTTTCACCTGATCTTTGATCGATTTTATACATTTCTGGACATTTTTGTTGACACATTTGTATAATGCAAACAAAGGAAGAATTGTAGTTGTTGAATGATTTCTGAAGGGTACTGGTGGGTAGCAATTATATCTGATATATCCTAAAATGAAATAGTCCTACTTGTAGGCTAATTAGATTTTAAAATACTCGTTAGATTACAGGTAAAAAAAAAAAAAAAGATTTATTACATCACATTATATATTTACAAAACGGCAGTAGATGACTCATAATTTAAAGAATCTTCCTAATTCTCCAGATTTGATCTTTTAAATTTTCCTTTCTAAAAAAAAGCTATATTGCTTAAAGGAGATGATACACAACCAGATGAGGTTGTGCACTGCCCACGACCGATCTAAATTATCCAGATAGAAATGTATTGCCCATTTTCAATGGGAAAGTGCCCAAGCAATAATCGCTCGACAAGATTGCCCAGCCACATTGCTCAAAAAGTTGCTCTGTGTATTATCACCTTTAAGCCTACGTGGAATACATTTCTTTTCTCTTTGCATTTTATATTAATATGCTACAAGATTATTCTATGACTTAGGTCAAAAGTAATCAGATTATTTTACAAAAAATGTGTAATGTAATATATTACGTTAATAATCACGTTTTTCATCATGTAATTTGTATTCAGTAAGGATTAGTTTGTAAGTAATCTCAGCACTGCTGAAGTACACGGGACACTGGTGTAATGGCTGCTGAAAATTCAGCTTTACACCGGCATTTTACAATGGTTATTTTTAAATTGTAATATTTCACAATATTACTATAACTCTATTCTGAATCAAACAAATGTAGTCTTGGTGAGCACAAGAGACTTATTTAAATCAAATAACACTTTAAGATAATTCTTAGCCCTAAAACTTTGAAAGATAATGTGCAATATTAGCAGATAAGCGATTTTATCACTAGTTTCATGTTACAGCATAAGTGTAGGTCTTGTAGCCAGTTTCAAATCAGTACTGTATTTTGACACGTCTACATATAGATTGACTGGAAAATCTATGGGGGTGAAAGTGTGAAACTATCACAAAGAAACAGGAATATGAGCATTATGAATTTTTATTGAAATAATTAGTGTCAAAATGTATTCAATGCTGGAACTCTGGAACTTGCTGGTTGACAAAAATAACGTTTTTGCTTTGAAAAAGTGTCCCATGAACAAGCAGACACAAAGACTGATTGCATGACAAAAGTAAAAAAAAAAAAAAAAAAAAAAAAGGTTTATCCATCATATTATAACTGAGACCAAGTATTGATTGCTGAAAAGTTTACCATTTTAAAAATGATAGATATTTTCATTACTTGTCTCAGCTGGCTTCTCTTTGTCCAAATACAAGGACTAAAAATGAAAATGGATGTTCTGAACTTCATCAAACAGGGGTACAAAACTTTAGGCTGCTATGAAGATGGGAGACAAAAGTTTCACAGGCATCAGCCTGACTGAGAGGTGATGATGCTCTCTCTCTCCTCCATTCCTTGGCAGCAAAAACATACAGATATTTCAAAACTAGCCAGAAACATTAGAATTAGAATTTCTTGACATGCATTTGGCATAAACCAGGAATAAGCATTGAGAAAAAAAAGAGGAAAAAAAAGTTTGTATGCAGCTAACCAAAAATCTCCCAGATCCTTGTGAATCTGTAAACATGGTTTCGTTATGCAATAAGACAAATTTTAAGATAATAATGCAATCAAATGAAAACAATTCGAAGTGACCCCAATCGCTTCATAAAATATTGTATTTTGGCCCAACAGTTAGATTAAGCACTTCCGTTGAATAGCACATTCTTTTAATACCTTATTTTAAGTACTTCATATTTTATGCATTACATTGCAAAAATTGGGAGATCACTGTGAACACTAATAAGTGAACAATTGTGAACAAAAACAGAAAAACAACTTAAGCTAAAAAAGATAAAGCAAAATTAATCCCTCAACCCAAACTTCATGGCCATCTGAAGCTGCTGACTTCCCTCACTTCTTTTTTTTCACTGCTGTATACAAAAGCACATAGATTCACAAACAAATGAAACAAAGCCTGTAATAGAGGAGAGAACAGCATTTCTCAGTTGTCACTCTTCTACATGATATCATTTCTGAGGCTGAAAATTTCTGTGTACTCGGAAGATGAGCAATGAAGACAGTGAGGACAGACTCCCATGGAAGTGCAGGAGATCCCAGCCTACTCAGAATCAGCGGAGCTCTCCTGATTCTTCTAGCTTTTCACGATTCCTCCGTCGCCCTCACTCACAAAGCGCTTACGCCCCCTGTTGGCCACAGGAATACATTTGTTTTAATGCTAGTGTTCACAGGAAGAGAATTACCATTAAATATCAGACGGTAGCAAATTGAAAATTCTTATTCTCTAAAGAACATTGATAAACAGGGAAGATGCAAGTCTCTGACCTGGTTGGACAGAAATCCCTCAGCTGCTTAGTGATGACTGACTCCTGGTAACAAAGGTCTACAAAGGTTTCCATAATGGAGTGTGCATGAGGCACATCTAGGTTAATCTCTGGCAGCTCGTCGTATACACGCTGGAAGCCCTGTGTATAACACGCAAAACCATTAATTCTCACAAACAACTAGATGAAAAATGTTGCCAACCATGTTGGAGCAATTCTATATAACCTGGTCAGATCAAATTAACCACAGATTATGTGTAATTCAACTATTGACTTTGAAAGTCATTGTTATGAGCAGATAAAGCTCAAATATTACAACTGTAACAAGTTTAATGCCAGATTTTTAAAAATATGGAAAATGAATAAAGAAAGACTACTTTGTGACTACTATGTGTGTTTATGTCCCTTGCTCACAAGCACAATAATAATGTCTCTCAAGACTTTCCTCTGCAGGGTTTGAACCTGCAACCTTCAAATGACCAGGTCAAGCTGGATATCAATACAACAAGCTTCGCTGAGAAACTTCTGCTGATGTTACAAAAGCAAACCGTTTTGAATACAATCATGATCCAAAGATTAACAGACCCAAATTAAGTGATCACTGGAAAAAACTTGGAATAAATCACCATCCACTATCGTAGTGAATCGTGGGAAACTTTGGGCACCTCACCATCCAATTATGATTCCAATTCTAGGAATCACATTTCAATTCTAAAACTATGCTTTTTTTTTCGATCGATAAATTAGTTGTTTTTTTTATGTATTTTTTTTTTTTAAATATACATATACTCAAATCAAAACAATTGTATGTTAAGTTCATTATTAAATATAGCTTTAAAACAAAGTAAATACAAAGTCATTTGTAACAATTTCAAATGGCATAAATTATGCCTTGTTAGAGCATTTGGAATACCAGCAGGTGAAACCGCGCATATCCTGTGCAATGAAGTCCGTGATTGCCGTTTAATTTGGTTTGGACCATGCAACCTTATGCAAATGAATATTCTTGTTCAACGTTTTTGTGTGTGTGCATGTGTAACTGGCAGCAAGCAGAACACAGCTGTCTCTAACACATACAAGTGCCATCGCACATATGAGGAAAAAACAAATTTTCAGAATAGATCTAGAATCACCGAAGACGTGTTTCCCCGTGATGGCAGAGGTTTTACGCCATTATAAACAGTACCATCTGTTGGCTAATAATTAAAATAACAACAATAGGATCTGAAATTACTAGAAGAATAATGGTATAATGTGTATACCGTTTTAGCTAATTGGTAACAGTATATCACACAGCTGCATAATAGCTTTAAAAAAAAAAATAAGGTTTGTACAAACCCTGTTCATCTGGTCCAGAGTGATTAGGCCAGTTTGCCACAAAACCTTGAGGAGTTTGACCATCATCTGTATGGCTGTTTCACCTGTAGACTCTAGTACCATAATCACAGCCTATATCAACCAGACAGAAAAACAGGTGAGAGTAATCAGAATGAAGAGGAATGAGAGGAATCATACAAAATGCATGATATTTCTTATTTAGTAATGCATTTAGAGCGGGGAAATGAAAACTTGTGAAAACTTCAAACTTATTTTTTCTTTTAGCACTGCCCTTCAGAAGCAACATAAGATACTTATATTTTTTGCGGACAACAAATTAATTAGTATTTAAATTAATTATACATTTGTAAAAATTACCTAGATCTTTAAATGCAAAAAGTGTTCATCCCTGGGTCTTCATGCATCAGGTTTCCTTCTGGAGCATCAGTGAATGTTTGAACCTTTTTTAATAGTTGTGTTTGAGTCCCTCAATTGTCCTCAATGTGAAAAAATCTCAAAATCATACAGTCACTGCTGGAAAGGGTTCAAATATGCAAAAGATACTGGAAAACTGAAAAATTTGCAGGACCTGGGGGGTTTTCTGAAGAACATTGGGCAGTTTATCTGCTCAGGACAAACAAGGAACTCAAACAACCATCACAAAACAAAAGTTTCCGATCATCCAGGTCGGTATTATGAATCCACACAGTATTATGAATCAAGGGCACTTAAACTTTTGAAAAGGGTCATTTTAATAAATTCAGCTATTTTATTGTCTTGTGGACTTTATGTAAACATCTTTTATGTAAAATATATTATTTAGGACAGTACTAAATAAATAAAATAAAATGTATTTTGTATGATCTCTCTTATTTTTATAAACAATTAACATTTTGAAGATTCTGCAAGGGGTATGTAAACTTTTGAGCACAACTGTATATAGTAATTTTAATATATTGTCATATATGACAATGATGACATGTTATGTGCATTCAATATATTGACTATTTTAGTATGTGAAATCTTCATCCATACCTCATAGACCAGTTCATGATGAAAGTGTGGCACTTCTAGATCTCGCAGACAGTGCTCAGCCTCAGAGAGCACACCTGAAACCAGATACTCCTTTAGCAGCAGGTTCATCTGTAAAACAATGGATGTTTAACAAAATTTGAGTTTCTTCATTTACATGTTTTGTAACCAAAAAGTTTGAAGATAGCGTCACCTAGCCTTCAAGAGATATTGTTTTTACCAAAACGTTTTTGTTTTCTTTGTCTCACTATATTCCATGGGTTATGCTGATTCCAATGATATTCTACTTATAATTTTCTGTAATTTTGCTTGTAAGTTTTGTCGTCTCCTACTACAAAATCGGCTCCGATGATCTTTGGACTGAGCCACACAGAAAGGACCAAATAGATGTTTGATTATTGCTTGTTACAGAAAAACAACATTACAAAATCTGTATTTGTTGTCGTATGCTATGTTAGCTTACTATGCTAACCATTAGACATTCTTTCTAATGTGGCTCTTCAGGTATCAAACTAACAGTTAACATTTTGTCAATGGTTAATACACTAGTTTAACATACTATCAGTTAGCATAACTAATGCTTTTGTATGTACATTCTCACCTTGGAAGCTCTCATTTGCAGCGAGACAAATGTGTCCTCAATTTGACAAACAAACACAATAAGCAGCAAGCTCCCGAACCAAAGGTTCTGACTCTAGCATGTTACAATGTCCAAATTTCTTGTGATATGCTAAGTACATTGTATTCTGTTCTTCTTTTACATGTATTCTTTTGGCTCAGCACTGCACAAATTTTTGGCAAAATATTATTTTGTGCCGGTTCATTCTCATCTTAAATGTCTCCTAATACTGGCAGTTTGACATATTTTTGTGTTTTTGTTCATTCAAGTGAGATAAGACGCAAAAGACAACCCAAATCTGTACTGGCAGGCTATCTAAAAAGGGGCTTTCTGTGTGCAAATTTCATAGACAGCACGCCAGTACTGAATTTAGTTCTCTTTTGTGCCATTAAAAAGCCTTTATTACAGTCTGTTTGTCGTCACATTCTGCTCCGATTAGTAGCGTAAAGGAATTTCTGCCTGCATTATTGTCAATGGATGGTGACGTACACACGCGATAGATCACTTCCGGCGCTTGCCGGAAAAGACCGAAGCGCCCGCGCCCTCAGATCACTTGGACGTGGCTGTGTTTACGAGAGGTCAAAACGATATAAATACTGTTCGTTTTCTCACACAAACCGCTCGTTTCGTGTCTTAGGCCATCAATGTGTACTTACATTTACAAGTCATTAAATCATGTTTAATTTGGACATCTCTGTGCATGCTCTTTGAGGAAGTGACCATAGACCTGCATTATATGACTGACAGACAAGAACGGTTTGACCTAAAAATATAAAAATTTAAACTACTGCGGAAACAAAGACACCTACATCTTGGATGCCCTTGAGGTAAGCTAAACATACCAAAAATTCATTTCAAAGTGAACTATCCCTTTAACAATAAAAGTCGGTAATGCTTCCTTTTACAGTACAGTACTTACAGTGTACTTACCTAGAAAGTACTGGCTAATAAGGTAAGTACATGGAACAGGGGTAGGTTTAGGGGTAGGTTCAGGGTTAGTACTAGTTATTACCCAGTAATTGTAGTTACTAAAAAAAGTACATAGTATTTACATGGGTAACTGGACTGTAAAAGGAAGCGTTACCTAAAAGTCAATATTCAAAACTGTTTATTAAGACATACATTACATAATACCTTAGCATGTATGTCATCTTTCATTCTAATGTGTAACATGATCTGAGAGATGCGATTGTCAGCAGATTAACGAGCAGCGCGCAGCTCAAGTTACTGCCAGAGGAATTATTTCATTTTATTTTTAATGTTATTTTGTTTATTTTGGCATTATATTAACACCTATTATTGTGTGTACAGTATCACTGCACTCAAACACGGATGATACGTTGATCAAACCAGTTATTTTTGAATAATCGTTTATGGGCTGGAAAATGTATTTATTTAAACTACTTCAATTTGATGAAAGCATCATAAAGTGAGTGCATGAAAAAATGCGAACATTCTGGTTTAATACAATAAAGTTTTGCCAACCTTTAATTGAATCCCCATAAAATAGACTTCAGTCATAATTAATATTATAAGCTTTGTGTAATTCTAATGCTCTTAAATGTGATATGTTGCTTGTATTCTATTCTTGTAGTTCTGCAATAAAATAAGGTGATCAGATTCAGTATGGCTTGCGTTCTCCCCTTTAAATCAAGAAATATGCGTCGGAATATTATGACACATTTTTACTTTGTTTCACAATACTCAATTAATGATTGTAAACTGAGGCTGGTGTCTTTAGAATAGTTATCTTTGCTAGCCTAGAAATCTAGACGCACCCTAGCGGCAGCGAAAATCATTTCACTGCCAGTGTGGTCTAGCAACTCTCCATAGGCTTTTGAGCTGGAAAAAACAAAAACTGGTCAGGCCAATCACATCGTGTATAGAGTCGGCGGGCGGGCCGGGCTTAACACAATGACGGCACAGTTCATGACGTTCTGCGTGATTTCCATAGGTGATTTCCCTGCTCCTTGAAAACAATGAAGATGCAGCGGTCTTTCGAATCAGCTTTGGCCGCGACTCTGGAGGACTTGGAGTTAAGAGAACGTCACTTAAGTCATTCTTAAAAAAGGAAGATGTGTTCAGAGTTTTGACGACCGGATACGGCAAAAGTTTAATATATCAACTAGCTCAGCTAGTGGGAAAACGCACGGGACTCACTCAGCCACAACCGTTCGTTGCTCTGGTTGGTTAGCGCTATCCTATTGCGTGCCGAGGGATTTTGAAAGACAACCGTTTATCCCGCCCCTCGGATTGAGGTATGTCAATGGAGAGTTCCCAGACCTAACATCTTGATGTAGGTCTGGCATGCCAGGCTATATCTTTGCTGAATTTTACACAAATAAAATCGAACCAATCCCATGCTATGGGCACAGCCGTTGATACAGGCTGGAGCGGAAGTTTTTTTACGCACCTATTTGAAGCTTCCGCTTTTCAAACGTGGAAGTGTGATAAAGCCCTATTGCGCTTGAATTGTTTAAAAGCACTTGAATTAATGATTGGCTGATCATTGGATAGGCCTACATTAGTACCATCCTTAGTAATGATGGAGGGATTTGAAATATATCCGGCCTCCCTTTACCTCTTTGATGAGATGTTTGACAGGCCTTTGGCCGCCACCAACTCCCCACACATTATCAAGCCGCATGATTTCCCTCTTCATGGAGAGCAGAACTGATGCTCTGTTCAGTGCAGCTCTAACAGTAATAAAGGAATGAACACACAAACATGGGAACAGCATATCAGTGGGTAAGAAGCAAATACAGAAAATAAAACAAAAAGAATGATTTCACACATTAGATAAAACTGCATATTCAATCTAGGGCCCCATGGCATGTAGGGTGGGAAATTACCTTCAAGCCACAATGACTGGTAAAAGCACAATTAACCACTTTAAGTCTTATAGTAGCCATTTTAACTTTTTAATTCAAATACACACCATTCATAAAGCCTTATTAGGAATTTGCAAACTGCTTGAGTCGATTAGGCTGCTTGTGGGTTCACTCTTATTGGGATGTGCTTATTTCCATCTGTGCTACAAGATAATAAAATGCTACTTCTACAAGCATGCTTCATTGTTACAAAGCAAAAGCATTTTTCATCAATGGCCAATCAGAGGCAGTCACCACCGTTACATAGTGACAAGGCAAATCTTTCTGCCACTGTAATCACATTTGGCTGGTGGCAGGTGGTAAATTCCCACCCCAAATCCAACTCTGACCTAAAATCCCATTATCATCGTGACTCCCTGAAATTAAATAAAAATGGTCGTCAAAACCTTAAAACGGCTCACAATTCGAAGTGCTGCATTCAACACTTCACGTTAATTACAATTTGCTTTGTGATGCAATGAAGGTTCTGCATAAAATTTAGGTTTATGTACAGAGTAATAGAATACTTATTCATAATCTGGACACAAGAATGCCTGGTGAATATCCAAGGAAATTACCCAAATAACAAAGACTGTCACATCAAGCTCACCTGGCATGGTCACAGTCCACCTTGCCTTTGTAACAGTCAAGGAAACTCATGGGTAAAGCATGGTCAGCAATTGCTCGTGCAATAAATTGACCAAGCATCTGAAGAAAAGAAAGGAACCAGGTATTAAAGAGAATGTGCTCATACAAGTTTGGAACAACATGAGGATGAATAAAAAAATTAAAAAAATCTTTTTGAGTGAACTTGATTGAACTCTTTTAATAATATTGTCCCTTTTATGGATTTTTTTCATTGTCATATGACATTTTTCCCTTACCTGTGGGGCCTCTGGTGTATCCAGGATGAGGTCTGGCAGTTCTTTAAGTATTTTGTCAAACGCACGTGACATGTCCCTTTCAGAGAGCACCTTTCCAGATAAGTCTGAGAGAAGACGTGATGTAAGCTCTCTTTGGCTGGCCTTGCCTTCCAGAGACAGAGAAACAGCCAGAGAGGAGAACTCATATCTGTGATGGCCCAAGTTCAGCTCTTTGAGAAGCATCTACCAGACAAAGAAGGAAGCAGAAATAACAGTTTAGATCAACAACTTAAAAATACTGTGGAAAATTGCTGGGAGGTGAATTACAGGAAAGGTTCACCCAAAAATGAAAATTATTCCATACTTTACTCTCTATTGATTGTGTGTACGGCCGTTGCCAGTTTTATAAAAACCCATCGCTTCGCTACAGAAGGCATTTATTAACCCACTGGAGTCGTATGGATTACTTTTATGATGGATGGATGTGTTTTTTGGAGCTAGAAATTAGGCACTATTCAATGCCATTACAAAGCTGGGAAGAGCCAGGATATTATTTAATATAACTCTGATTGTGTTTGGCTGAAAGAAGAAAGTCATATACACCTAGGATGGCTTGAGGGGTAGTAAATTATCCGATAATATTTGGGTGAACTATTAATTTAACTAGTTTACCCCTCTGAGGAGTAATTAGAATACTGTATATTAGACCAAGTATGATGCTCTAATGCAGTGTTTCTCAAACTTTTTTGACTTCAATATTTAAAGGCCTGACAATCCTAGTTCTGTAAATTACATTTCAGGATTCCAGACATCCTACGAGATTAATGTTCTTCACGAATGCACCCAGGTATGTGTGTTGGAGCAACTTTGGAACTAAACTCTACAGGAATGTGTGGACCTGACTGTGTTTTGCACCCCTGAATTAACAGATAAGTGTGTAAGCTCAAAAACATTTCAAAGTTCAACCAGGAGAGGAGCTTGCTAGCCTGGTAATACCAGACTCTGCTACTTCACTTTGCTTCGTAGACAGAGTCTGGCATAGCATAATAGAGAAGTGTTTTCTCTCTCGCTAGGGGGCGATTTCTGAAGTTTAAAATCATTGGTTAACCGTAAGCCAATCAGATAAGTTTATTCATGACGTATGTTATGCGCTGACACAGCCGCATCGAACCACAGACATCATGCATCGAATTCAAATCTATGATCGAACTTCCACCTGCTGTAAACACTTGATGATGCGAGCGAAATACGTAACCGGAGTGAACATGGCTGTGAACGACTTTTTTGATCGGTGAGTGATGTAATAGAATGACTGCTGCGCTTTGACAGGGCGCAAACGAGCAGAGAGAGAGAGAGAGAGCCGCGCGCGCGCACTCTCAGGTCTTCAAACAACACGAGCGCTGTCTTGCTCTCTCTCCCTCGCAAATATTAATCAAAATCAATCGACAAGATAGTTAAAGATCGTTAGACCGTAGTTTCACGTGGAGCATTTGGAGATTTTTAGAGATTAGAGACTCTAGGAACAACATCTCAATAAATGAACAACATCTCAACACTAAATTATAAAGGCCTGTCTCATATAGACGCCTGTCTCAAATACAAGCCAGTGCAGTTAGATGATTTGGACAAATAAAATCCTGGGCTATTATTTGAAGTTTTACGGTATTTAAGACCTGGAAAAGAAAGGAGACACTGACCTGTCAAAAGGCTCCCCAGTTTCTCGCTGACGATCGGCAATAGTTGATAAATTAAACTTTTCCCAAAGGGAGTAGGGCCACAACATCACCTCCATTCAACATGTTTAATACACACTCTTTTTCTTCGGGCTTCAGTTTGCTAATGCCGGGAATATTCTCCACAACAGAGCGAATTGCATCCGCGTCTCCCTATCCGCGGTCGTTTTCGATTTCTCTGACCTAACTATTAATCTCGGCGCTTAGCGACTACGTCACGGCTCTCAGCCCGCCTTCTGTTCGTTGATTGGCCCGGCTGTTTTCAGGCCGGTGGAAAACAGAAAGATAGGCTGCTATCTCAGACTGACTACAGGAGCGAAATTAAATTAGCGGAAGTAGGAAGTCTGACGTAGTCAGGCTAGGAGCTTGCACACATTATCGTAGAAATGTCTTATACAAAAAAAATATTTAGAGGCCAAAGACAAAAAGTTTTTGATTTACATCATCAGTGTAAACAGGGGGTAAATTATAAATAAGAAATATTTCGATTTTTTTCATCTTTTTTTAAGGCTTGGTTTAATTTCCCCAGCTTCCTTGATGAGAAGCAATGCTCTAATGGCATTCAATGAATGAGAATGGAATGTTTAGCTACTAATTCTACTAGGGGTGTAACGATTCTCCAAATCCTCGATTCGATTACATTTTCGATTCTAAGGTCACGGTTCGATTCGATTCTCGATTTTTACATTTATTTTTTTTAAGCACAGTTTGCGATGCCATTTTTAGACTAGACTTTTATGTAATATAATATGACGTTTGTTCGCAATGTACCACACTACATTGTCAAATTTAAAACAGTTATTAACAAAATAATGTTACAATAACTTATATCTACAGTCAATTAGAAACTTAAGCAAAATAACCTGCCATGTAGTTTCTCTTTTGTAACTGCAGTCTTATTCACAGATGACATTCAAGTCCACAACAAAACAAACAAGGTTTAACAGATACATATATGTTTTCCTTGCTTTACCTCAGTCTTGACTGTGAAAAATATTAGTATTTAATGTAGAATTTAATTAAATGCATTTATGTTGAAATTACAACATTTTCGTGTCATGTTCATTTTGACCACGAACTGTGCGCTGTCGCTTTAACTCAGCGCGTGCAGCAAAAATAGACTAGGTGCGGAAATGAACGACACTTGTCTCATTCGTGGAGGTGGAGAATCAAGTTATTTGTGACATGCTAGATTTATTGTATAAAGATTTATACTGTTCTGAGTCTGCTGTTTTTGTCAATTTAAAGTTTTAATTTAAAAAGTGGAAGAATGGTACACGCACTGACGCACATACAGTAGCAGAGCTTGCAAAGTGTGGCTTTTTTTAAGCGCGAACTTTGAACGCGAATGTGAACGTTGTCAACATAACTCACTGGAAATCAGAAATACTCCCACTGTCCCACACCGGCGACTTTAGTGAAAGAGGAGGTCAGAAGTCCTGTCGATGGGTCTCCTGCATCTGCAGCCATGCTATCTTTTGACTGGCTGTAACTGAGGTAGAGGACTCGCAGCACTTCAACGCTGTTTTTTTTCGCTTTGCAAACCGACTGGACGTGACATGGGGGCGTGGCAGTATCGACGATTCCATTTTTGAATTCGATTATCGAGATTGTGACTTAATTTCGATCGATTTCGATTTAAAATCGAAATCGTGACACCCCTAAATTCTACTGAAACAAAGTTTCTGTTATTTGCTATAGCTCACCTCCACCTCTTTGGTGTCTCCATGCTCAAAGTACTCCTGCACAATGGGGTTGATGGTCTTCTCGAGTTCTCTCTCATCCAGCTCCGGTACTACTGTAGCATATACCGTGTCTCCCTAAACAAACAAGAGTCTGACATTAGAAAAAACACCTTTAACATAAAGGGATAACAAATAAATTAAACAAATACTAAATCATTGAAAAAATAAAATGTAGATCTCTAGTAGATCTCTCCAGTAAACTGTCATTGCTGTCGCTCATCTGTGTTTGTTAAACACTTGGGTGATACAGTGCACTGATTAACATAACAGCAGTATTCAAACAGCATGAATACCAGCAGGGCTGCCAGAACCACTTTTAGCTCACATCCCACTCAACTGAACAAGAGAAACACTTACTCACTGACTCTGATTCTTAAAGGATTGATTCAACAAAAATGTAAATTCTGTCATTATTTACTCACCCTCATGCCATTCAAAACATCAAACATCATTGGTGGTCATGTCATGACGCAGGAATGATGTTATTGATGACATCACCATATTTGATTTGGCCTCTGTATGCATGAGCTATGTCTGAAATCGCATACTGTACAGCAGGTGCTACATTTGGTTTGAAACGTACTTCATATCCATTAAATGGGTCATATAACACCCTTTTACAAAGTCTTTGGGGTGTACTAGAATATGCTTTCAAGCTTGATTGTTCAAAAAACACATTTTTTTTTTTTAACATATTTTACATTATTGCAGCACCTCTTTCCCCAGTCTGGCCTGAACACTATGATTATATCCTGTTTCAAGGAAGCCCCTCCTTCTTAAATACAAAATGTGCTGGTTGGCTGGTCCAGTGTTGTGATTGGCACCGCTTAGTGCGTGTTTGGGAAATGCCACACCCCTTATCTGCTCGACTCAGATATAAATATTAAGGAGTAGATCTAAAAAAAAAGATCTACACGTTTTGGACAGTCCTGAAGGCTGTGTTGCCGAAACGCGTAGATCTACTTTTAACTGGTTTTAATGATTTAGCCCAGCTCATTAAAGGCCCTTTACCAGGGTTCGAAATGAGGGGGGTCTGGGGGGGTCCCGGACCCTCCATAAGTCATTAAGGACCCCCCATAAGAATTTATTTTTGGATTTTGGGGGGTCCCCGACAAATATATTTTAACATTAAAAATGATTGTGAAAATTATAGGTCTTTAGTGACACTTTATATTTATACCAGTAATTATTTAATTACAGCGCGAGGCAGCTATAGGGCAGCTATTAGCCGAGTGAGTTGTTGTTGTGGTGCTCCCGCTAATGTACGGACGGTAACAAAGTTGCGCTGTTGGGGCTCGCGCAGTTATACCATATTCATTTGTAGTTAAGAAACAATATATAGCCTACACACCAAAGTGCTGTTTTCCTGAATGCCATCACGATTGAAACCGAGATATTGATTTCATAACAGTTCAATAAACAAATAGTTAAAATAATTCAAATTAAGTTACTTACATTTTTAGACGCAATGGCTGTTTTTGTTCTGTTTCAGCAGCAAAAATAGTTCCAAACAACAGAACCACAGCGCATCTCAGAGCAACACTCATGATTCATTACTGAATAATTCAGCGTTTTGAACTATTCGCTCGAGTCAAAGATTCAATTACCCATTATTAAAACTCCTCATTCTGAATAAATCAGCCGTTTGAACGAATCGTTTAAATGAATGACTCAATGACTCGCTCATTCAAGACGGTCGCCTGCCACCTCCTACTGGCGGTTTAGTTTCAAAGCATCATTCTTTTCAACATTCCTTAATTGTATATTCAAAAAATATTTTAAAACAATCTCAGAATCTCATTTAATACGGTTATAATTTTTCAATGTAAATTATTTAATTTGTTTGGTAACAGCCGCTAGGCTGTCTTATTATTTTAATTGAATGTAGCCTATTAATACAATGTAAGAATTTGAAATTAAATTTAGAGCATACACTAAATAAAATTAGGGGAAAAGTGCCCTTTTTAAAGGTACAAAAAATTATTCAGATAAGAGTGTTTACAAAAATGAAACATTGACTATTTAAGTTTAAAGGGAGTAAAGCGTCTGTTTAGGCTATAAAGGAAATTTAATTTTGCCAAAAGAAGAACTTTTATTTTAAATAAATGTTGCTTTAAAAAATCTGCCTTCTTCAGTGTGATATGTTACCATATTATCATGCTTGATTGAATATTTGTAATGTGATGATCAGATGCAGATATCTAAATCAAAGAATATGAGTGGTTGGCGGATGGATTATTATTTATTTTTAACAACAGATTCGAGTGACTCAAAGTGCACCAGATTAATGAATTTATCTTTAAAATGTACAAAATTTTCTCCGGGGGGCATGCCCCCGGACCCCCCTAGTGTTACGATTTTGCCACCTCTGCCTCATTTTGAGTAAAGAAGAAAACCCTGACATTGATCCATATAATTTTGCGTACAGTGTAGCAAGATAGTCTTCAGAATTGTTTTACTTACATACATTTTAGGGGACCCCCCAAGAGTCAGAAGTCATTTCGAACCCTGCCCTTTACTTTACCATGTGAGTGCCAAACCATTTCGTCTACATAGTTTTCTGACAAGTATCATGATTAAACTATGGCAATACAATACAATCGATCACAAAACCATGATTAATTTTCCTAAGGGGCGGTGAACAGCCTTACAAAAGCGAGAGCTTACAAAAGCTACAGTAAACAATATATAAACACTGATGTTGGCTAGCAGGCGAGCCGAGCTAAAGAGATTTGCCTTTTGTTTACATTGTAGCAACAACATAAAACTTATAATTGGAACTGTTGGTAGAAAACGCAACTAGAAATAATAAGACATACTTGCAAGTTGTTATCCACAAATAACAGATTGTCCCGACAAAGTGAGAACGGCTCCATTTCAGGAGAAGCTTTTGTGCTTAGCCTGCATTGTACTCTCTTAGTTTCTGGAAGCTGTTCTCCGTAAAATGTGCAGCACACAGATAAACGTTGGGGTTATAATGTTCAGGAACAGTGTTCGTCAGCTTTAGGAAGGTCAAACAAATGAGTTTTCGAAACGGGTGGAAAAAAACACCATATGTCACCATCTTTGACATAGCGACAACACTGTCTTTTCTAATGCAGCTCAACCCATGCTCATTCCATGGGAGGAGATTATTTAAATGAGTAATATTATGATCACAAGATCCGGAAAAAACACGTTGTAGTCAAAACGAGCTGTTCATTGTAGTTCTTGGAAAGTGGATTCTGTTAGATAAAATATCTCACTTTGGAAGTTAACTTTGAGCTTTGTAACTTTGCAGATCTTTTGCTCTAACAGCAACATAAAGTTGAAAAAGTTTAATAGGACCCCTTTAAAAAAAAAGCATGTTCTACGTCCGCCAGGTTGTCACTGTCATGTGACCCATGGCATCAGTTGCGTCACTTCACTGCCATTCACAAATCCAGTACCATGGCCTCAGGCGGTATTAAAGTCTCCAGTGGATACACACTTCAGAACCTTGTCGGAAGCAGTTGATAATCCAAGTACTTTTCGCCTAGTGTTATATGTGTATTATAAATTGACAAACAACTTGCATTTGGCAGACATTTGCTGACAAATAAATGGGGATATCTGAGTGCAGGTGCATGTGTTGACTGACACTATGAATGTAAACATTCATTTTCCATAAAAATAGGAATATTTTGTATAGTGTACTTGTGTACTAGTATTCTTCATGTATAGGCTGCAAAGGTAAATAGTAGGTGTACTCTTACCTGTGCAGATTCATCATAGTTGGGGTCCTTTGCGTCAGGTTCCTCCACCTCATATACCATGCCCGCTGCTCCCCACACACCTTTACCACCTGCTCCACCTATTTATAGGAGCAGTAAGAATAAAACAGCTATAATATAGCCAAAAACACAGGAGGAAGGAATTTGAAATATAAAACATTTATCCAATAGAAACAAGAACATACCCTTTACCATATTTTTTGGTAAGGATCCATTAAATAAATATATCACGATGATAAATACTGTAACAGTAACTTAAGATTTTGGTCATACCACACAAATAACCAAAGTTCCTATCAAAATAGCTTTCACAAATCTAAAGCTTTGACAAATCTAAAGCTTTCTTTAATTAACTTATATTTTGGAACACCAAATAATTAGAGAACAATTCATATTTCACAATCTCACCTTTTTTGGGCAGTCCTCGACCTTTTCCAGTCCGTGACTTTCGATCATTTACAGCGTTTTTACCCTTGGGGCTGTGTGGATCAGTAGAAAGTTCTCCAGAAACCGATTCAGAAAGTGATTCCCGAGTGGAATCCCGGGAGGATGATTTACGCAGGCGCCGTTTAGCCTTAGCTTTTAGTCTGGCCTCATGCAGGGCCTTTTCCTGAGGGGTCCAGTTCCCATTCACCTCCAACTCATTCAGATCCTCACTGCCATAAGTCCCATCCACCCCATCCTGCTCTTTCTCAAGTGAGAACACACCTGTACCAGACACAGACAGAATTGACAACTATTAAGATACTCCTTGCTTGTGCACTAATCTAGCTTAAACTTTAAACTTGGCATTATCTACTATGAATATTGTTGGTTTTAATTTTTTATAAACTACTTTAAATGTAAATATACAATTAAGGCTCCTGAACAGTCAGGGCTTAGATAAAGCCAGGATTAGGCCTTAGTTCAATTAGGGCATTATTTACGTAGCTTTTTATAAATATGCCTTACAAAAAAACATTACTGGTATACATATTGAGACAGAACAATGGCACTTGTTGACATTTTAAGATATGTCAGCGCAAGTTGAAACAGCTCAAGTTAAAAGTTAAAACAGCTCAAACGTGCATCTTAGTCTGGTACTAGGCTTAAGCCTTGTATGTGAAACCGGGGATAAGAGAACTAAATAAAAATAAATAAAAATAAAAAAAACTGACATTTTCAAGTGACGTATATATATATATATATATATATATATATATATATAATAATCCCAAGCATTTTAATCATCAATCAGCTTTCATTTCATCATACAAAAATGTTTATCTTTCCTGCACACCTGGTCATGTCTCATATTCACCACTGATAAACCTTAAAAAAAAATTCTAGTTCTCAGGCCTAAAAGCATGCAAAGGGTTTCATTTGCTGAATTTCAGGCTCTGGAACTGTAAGAAAAGTACTTGCACAATCTTGGCGTTTAAAATAATGTGGGGGAAAAACTATACACATTATTGTCATTTATGAGCAGCAGATTATAAACAATGCACTGCTTCTTGTGTCACCAATATGGAAGGTAACTGACATTCAAGGAATAAGTCACTCAAAAATAAATTGCCATTTTTTAACACCAAAAAGAATATGAAGAATCTTCAACTGGTCATACTTTCAAGGTTCGCTGTACCTATACTATAGCAAAACTATTGAAATTTGTTTTGTCCCGTTCATTATTTTGGTCATTACCATCAATCAAGACTTTATATTTTAGGTGCATATAAACTCACTGAAATGTTTGTACTGAGATAAGATGCAATTTAATAATGTGAAAGTATATCCCAATACTCAGTACTAAATACATGCATGACATGCAGTACTTCTAACAATTTATTACAGAACACAATGTAAAAAGTGAGTCCACTTTCAAGTCAATGTATCAAAGCTAATCTCAGAGCTGCAATAAATATGAGCTGAGGTTCATCCAAAAACAGACATCTTGACAAATCACTTGCTACTCTGTCTTAAAGGGATAGACTCAAAATAAAATTGCATTAAATTGCATACAAAAAAATGCATAAAAGTTTTAAAACAACAACAGTGTAAAAGTGTTTTTTCTGCTTTCACTAGACAACACAAAAATACAAGAAAATGAAGAGATAAAGAGGGCAGCAGCAGTACAAGGAGGCAGAAAAGCTGACTTTGCTTTTTCTGATGGCTCTCTGGTGCTCTTGCCAAGCCTGACTACATATGGCAGTGTACAGTCTACATGGGGTGGTTGGGGGGGTTTGGAAGGAGGAGTGGCCTTCATGGTAATAAATACCCCCGTCCAAAAATAATAGCTACGATCAGACAAGAAACCACACTGTAGTTACTACAGTGTTTAAACCTGTTAAAAGTGCCAGGAACAGAAACTGGGCAAAGGAGAGCCAAATCAAGTGTTACTTCAAAATGTTGTAGCTATGTTCTGTAAAAGTTTTTGACTAGGCCACCAGAAGTCTAAACTACACAAACAAACACAAATTGCTCAATAACAATGTTGATTCGCTTTTGTATTAAGTATTAAACAAGCAGTAGAACAGGAGGTGTGGTGGTGGGTGTGTTTAACCAGCAGTTTAACTGTCAATAAGGAAAATTTGACATGATAAAAGGAAAACGTCTTTTTTCGTCTATTTTGAAGACCATGGCTTATCACCTCTGACATCTTCTGGGGGTGTACATTAGACCCACTTTACTACAACACATACAGTCAGTAGTGCAAATGTGCCTTTCTAGTCTGTGCATTACATATTATGCAGTATGATTAATAAAAAAATATAGGGATCCAAAAATTGGCAGGTATTCTTAGCATGGGGTCAATGCATGCTGAACAAAGACACACATTCAACATACACATTTTTATATATGTCTTTCCAATATAGATGCTCTGATGTATCAGCTATTTTTAAATCAAATCAAAATCTCATAAATTAGAAGAAAGTTATAGATGGGTAGGTATACTAAAAAATATATTACTAATTAATCATTGGTTTATGTGCATTTATTGTCTAAGCTATAATCAGCTTGTTTTCCTCCAGAACTGCACATGGTGACACGTGATATACTTTCATTAATGTTTGAGAGGTAACGTTTCACGTTTTACTGTCTGCTGAAAATATGCACACACAAAAAACAGCTATAATGACAGTATCATAGGGACAAAACATATGTATATTACAAATGTATCATATTGTGTCATATTCAAATATTTATCATATATATATTTCTGTATTGTAATGTAGGCCTACATCTGTTTTTTAAATGAATAGAACCAATCCAGTAATAAAAGTGACTGAAGGTGAACAACCATAAAAATGAGCTCTTGTATATCTATCTATTTGTTTAAATGGTTTGTTTTTATTTCAATAAAAGACATCATTTAAAAGTAGGGATGATATGTAGGGATGCACCAATAGCACTTATTTTCAGAACGAGTCAATACCTATACTTTTATTTTTAGTACTTGCCAATGCTGAGTATCGACTATCGATACTTGTATACATTGCATTTCTAATAATGCATTTGAATTTAAAAAATAGTGGGCAGAGAAACCAAAAGAATATGAATCAAATTAGTTGGCTCAACAAAAAGATATTTCCTTGGGTTATTTTCATGCCTAATTATGCCTGTTAAAATTAGTTGTAAGAGCTACTGTTGCATTCACTGTTCATATTATTGTTCAAAACTTTTTACATTTTAATTTAATTAAATTTAATTTAAATTTTGTTCACGCACAATACAAATATTACAAAAACACACATTTGGGCGATTGCTTCATATGCAAATGTCATCAGATAAGAGAAATGCATGGAAGCCAATTCTGTGCGCAATCAAAAATAAAGACCATGGGACATACTTATGATAACAGTACTTTTATAACACTGATCTGGAGGCTGTATTTATGAAAGAAAACAAATCAAGAATTCATATTCAAACTCACGTATAGCGAGAAAAAAAACATCCGGGTATCTCAGCAAGGGGGCGTATGTTTTAATATTGTAGCAAATTTCCCCTAACAAAGAAGCTTAATGATTTTATCGCATACGAGATCAAATATAAATAGATGCAATTAGAAAAGAAACGTATTTAATGACGCAATTGGTCATTCCATATATTGGTTTATTCATAAGCCAAATTTGCAGCAATAAACATGACAATCTTACATGCTAGCTCGTTTTGCGGTTAATTGTTTTGGTACCAAGTTGTAGAGTTCATATTATGAACGATAGTTAATTTGTGTAAAATATGGGGAAATAATGTTGCTTGTATTTGACCACTTTATTTGAATAAGAGAAATTATTTAAAAATAAAATGCTCCGCAAAAAGTTTTGCATGAAAGATTATCTTGCTTATATGCGCTCACATTAACAACCAGTGAAATCTTGGTATTAATGCAATAATGCAGCGATTATTTTTCTAGAAGTTTATACCACACATGCGATATACAAGCCTTTCTCCCAGAGCACATGGTGGAACATGAGTGCAACTAAAGCCCATGTCGTCTGCAAATACGACACCGTAAAAGACCAACCATATGCATTGATTAGCCAAATGCAGGCTGGATACATAAATGAGCAGTTGTTAAGGCAATCAGAGGTTTAATGTTCGTACCATCGTTTTGGGTGGCAGTGGTCCAGGCTTCAATCTCAGTCGCCATTATACGCTTGTTTACCGTCCTCCTAAGCCTGCAGATCACGGAAACAAGTAGTAACCACATATCAATATCAAACGTGCAAAATCCCGTGAATACATAAACAACAAAAAGACATATAGTGTATGACCATAGCCAATGATCTGACGGTTTTAATTTACGTTTCAGTCGTAAATTCATGAGCTTAACCTCACCTTAAACTGAAGGCTCGCTTATCACTTAAAATCTAGCAGTAAGGTAGCTGGTAGAGTAAACAGTCCTTGAGGAAAATTAGAAGATTCGGCAAAAAATATCTTGCTTAATAAGTCAAGTCAAAAATGTCTACAAAAATATATATATTTGCATTAGAAGTGCACACACGCACGTTGCAGAGAGGAAGCAATAACATGGACAGTGTTTTCAACTTCAGACAGCTCAGAGCACGTCACATGAGTAGCGTAAGCCTCATGCATATTAATTACGTAACGTGTCTTTCGTCCAGTAGGACTGTTCTAAAGTGGACGTGACTTGTGACTCATGAATATTAAATATGTTACGTGACTGGTCCGACCCCGGTCCAACGCTCCAGAATCCTACAAAGCAACGTCAGCATCAAATTTTACATTCATGAGAGAAGCAATTTCACCGTAGTGTTGGATTTGTAATGAGGACTGAATGGAGGGGCTGGAATGAAACCTTTTGTCCAATCCCATAGCAATGGCAAACTAGGCGGAGTTTGACGAGTTTGTTTCTTTGGTAAACACAATTCAATTTTTGGAGTCGTGCACATTTTGATACAAGTGTTATATACTGTAAACATAAAAGTGGTAGCCTATACTAAATTATTTAAATAACTTAAAACTTAGGCCATAATGTAATGTTTAATCTGTACATTTAGCCTTACTATAATTGGCAGGATTTCATATATCTATAATAACGCTTTCTGGACATAAAACATACTGTGATCTCTCTCTCTCTCTCTCTCTCTCCTCTTCTCTCTCCTCTCTCTCTCTCCTCTCTCTCTCTCTCTCTCTCTCTCTCTATTGTAAGTAGCGATCTATGTGTTTTTCAAGTTAATACCGTTGAATACAAGAATGCATTGAAAGGGAACACTAAAGATTTAAAGCTGTATTATAATGTGTTTGTAGACTTCCGCCTTCTACTAAATACAAGAGCCTTTAAATTCTCCAGTACGCCACCAGATGTCGTTGTCACCACAATACCGATGTTTCCACTACAACTTTCCCACCTCATTCCAGATGGAAAATTAACATGCATGATATACACTGGTGTAATAATTGCTCTTCAATTGTGTTTTTAAAATATTGTGTATTAACTTTATTGTTTAAAAATTATATTTTTTCTTCTTGTATTTTTAACTCATCATCAAAATCAGTTTGACCTTAGATTATCATGTTTGTTTGGCTAATCCTTTTAGATTTTAATGTTTTACCACATGAATCTATGCACCCCATTATTATAAATTATTTATTATAAATTAAAATCTATTATAATAATTATTTTACATGAATTAATTTAGGTTATGTCTTTAATAGTGCGTGGAATGCTAATAACTAACAAATCATGGTCTCCGTGATGTTGCATATCAGAAACCGTTTTCCATTCACTTGCACTATTGATATTAATATGTCTAGCTATAATTCAGTAGTTCAGCAAATGAGATGTCTCTCTATTTAAACGATTTAGCAATTGGTCCAGTTTGAAGCACACCTCTTCATTATGTAATTAACCTAGTGATATTTATTTATTTATTTAGAAATGAAGATTTCTGAAGCACGATAATGAAGCACTATCAGAAGTTTGTGTGTGATTTCACGCTGCATTCAACTAGAAGTAGAAACTTCATAGAAGTTTGGTTAATGTGAAGCAAGAGAAGAAATTATGAAAAAAAAATATGGTTGTCTATAAGTTTATGTGCAAATTTATGTGCTGTCTTCTTTTTATTTTTTTAAATCCATTAAGTAGACTCCACCCCCTATTTGGTGATGTGCACAGCTGCACTTGTGGGCTGCGGAAACACATTCCCAGGCACGCAAAGCCTGTGGGGCTCTAGCTCTCTTTTCATTCCCACTTACTAACAAGTCTTTCCTCTTCTTATGCTTTGATTTTTTCCTTTGTTGTTCTAATTTGTCAGCATTGAGTAAATTAATATTTACAAGCAGTATAGGACCATATTAGACTATGCCATCAGTCCCTTAATTGGCCCAGACTGGTTACATTGTATGGTTACAATGCTCAAATCTGAGTGTTGAGTATTTCAAAGTCAAAAATATACAATCAAGAGATTAAACTTTTTTTTTTTGAAGTTTCACTTTTAAATGGCTTCTCATTTTGCAAATCACATTTTGAGACCTTTGCTTAAGAACTTACTGATTGACACTTTGCTCTCATCTATGCCTACACAGAACCAAAATAACCCCCTAGCATTTCTTTGCATGGTTATAATACAATAACCTACAGCAACCCTTTTGATTGACCTGGATTCTGAGTATATTAGTCATACAATGTGATCTGATCTTAAAGTCACAACCACAGACAAAACAATCTGCTTACATACCACCACACAACAGTGTGTTTTCGTGTTTTTGTTGAACCCAGTGGGTGAACAGTGCACGATGGAAAAAAATATGTGACGTAAAAAAGGCTAATGATTTCTCCAAAAGCTAAATGGAATCAGGACTCAATATGCCTTCTGGAGTGGTCCAGTCATGACCTCAACCTGATTGAGATGCTATGACCTCATCTAGACATCCCAAGAATTTATAGGCTACTTTCAGAAAATCTGAAATGTCCAGATCAACATTTGGTTGTGTGAGTGAGAAAGTGAGAAATTTGGTAAGTGAGAAAAGTATTTATTGTATTGAAGGGATATGTCACCCATAAATGAAAAATCTATAATCATTTGTTGATACAAACCTCTTTTTACTGTGGAATACAAAATATTTTTGTGTCCAAAACGACAAATTTGGGTTAACTATCCCTTAAACTGCCAGAGAGCTTTGCTTGATAAAATATTAAAATAAAATAAAAGACTTACTTACTAATTATTGGTAAGTATATTTATGTGGGAGACATAATATCAGGCCAATCAATGGTAAAAATGAAGCAAAGATTTATTCCAAACGGAGAGCTACAAAGTGAGCGCTAAAACACATTTTATGAGTATTTGTTTAGTAAAATCATACATATATACACACATCACTGAACAAAGACTTTCGAAATTGATTGGATAAACAATTGCACAGATTACCATAAGGCATCTTTTATGTAAACTTCCAGTTCATCTTCATCCACCTTGGTCTTCCTTATCATCCCATGTTATGATGCATGTAAATAATTTTTCATAGGAAACGTTTTATGACTCACTATAGGCTCTTACAAAGCATACTGACCATGAAGTATTTTTAGTTCTTCTTCGCAGCATTTGGCTACAGAGTGCAGATTAGACTTGAAACATGCAAGAGCTCAAAATATTGACACACACACACACACACACACACAACACACACACACACACACACACACACACACACACACACACACACACACACACACACACACACACACACACACACACACACACACACACACACACACACACACACACACACACACACACACACACACACACACACACACACACACACAAACCATATAAAATCAAAAAGCTAAAACTTAAACATAAAGAACATATACTAAATGACACACCCTTCCTCAGTTCACACATCCTTTCAGGAACAACAAATCTTTAAATTAAAAAGTAACCTCTGTATAACTCATGCAAAATTAACAACATTAATCATGTATAAGAAGTGGTAGTGATTGAATACACGTTAAAATAATAATTCCCTTACAGTAACTGGCTGATTTGATTGCATTTTTTTGGGGCATTTCACTGAAATGAAGCACGTTGGGATAACTGATGACAAATGCAGGGCTGGATTAACCATATGGGCATTTGGGCACCATACAGGGCTGTATAAATGTTTTCAAGCATGGACGAGCTGACCGGACGAGCTGAGCTGTCCAGGGGAACTGCAATACCTGTTGGAGTGAGACAAATAAATCTCTTATTTTATATTTCCTGTCACCTCCTATTCAGCTCCTCCACAAATAAATCCTCATGTTTTCAACTTCACCTCTGTGTGTTGTCTTATTTTCCCTCTCTCTGCTTTGCTGAGTTCAGAATCTCAAGCAGAATGTAGGTCAGCAGTCGGTGCCGAGTTACCAATTAGAAACAGCTGTGTTTTTTTTTTTTGTCCACAGAGTGAGCGGAGGTCAGCGATTTCTGCTTGAATTCTGTCTCATTCTTCTTGTTGTTTCTCTCTGGTTTAATTCTTTCCCCTCTCTCATTTCCCAGTCTAAAAAAATAATGTGTTTAACTGTCTCTTTTCACTGGTCTGTGATGATGATGATAACACCTCAGCTCAATATTTACTCTTTCTTCCCTAAATGAATATATTGTTAAATTAATATATTGTTAAAAGGAATAGGCCAATTCAGCCAAAACAAATAATCTGTCATTATATGTTCAACCTCACGGCATTTCAAAACTGTATGATTTTTCCCCCTTTAAAAAAAATAAATAAAAAATGAGGCATCTCTTTATTCACTAAAACCCTAGCTTACCTTGAAATGACTGACTCATTAGTTTGACTCTGGTATTTGAAATGAAGCAGTTGATATGGTTCACAAAACCATAACCATGATTCTTTCATAAACAACATGAGAGTGAAATAATGCCAGAATTTTCAGTTTTGGGTGAACTGCTTATTTAATACAAAATAAATACTACCTGTTGTTGACTAATTTTAAAAGCACATGTTTTATGATTTGCAAAACCCTGTTTTGCAAATTCTGCTAAATGTCAACAAGAACACCAAGCTCTTGCTAGAAAAAGAAATTCCAAACGTGTGATAGCCATCATTTTAAATCAAATGTTTTAGTGATATTTATAGACTAAATTTATATTTTAGCATTTTATTTTGTACTATTATTGCGAACATACTTTGTTTTTCAATAATACATTATTAATATACACACAACATAAAATAAAAAAGTTCTAACACTTACAAAATATGAAAAAAATAATAGATATATCCTTATGTTATAGCCTGTTTTGAACCTCAGGAAAGTAGCCACTTTGAAGGAAATAGTACACGGATGACCATTTCAGAGTCGACCGCGCCCTTGGCGTCATTCTATCAGTGGGTATCATCCAACTTTGATGGTTTCATTTAATGTAAAATATGAGCTAATTTAGGCTACATCTTATTTTAAAACGTGAATCAGTGAGTTACTTTAACGTGATAGTAGTGCCTCAGTAAACGATCAGAAACTTGATTTTCAAAAAACATTTCCTTTCGCTGAGTTCCTTCCAAGAGACAACTTTGCCACTGCCAGCATAGTTCAGTAAACGAGGATATTAGAAAACACGCCCAGTATTTCATTTGGCCAACCAGCTGCTTGTATAGGGTACGTCAGTCCAATGAGCGATTTAGGGGTTGAGTCACACGTACTGTTGCTAGGGCATGGCTTCAACCTTGTTACTATCACTGACTAACCAATCAAATGACATTTCTCAATGTGTCAACATCTTTCCCGTGAGCTTCACTCTTTGAAGTCTTTGATTGGATACAAATGTTTTTAAGTTCAGCCTTTCATACTTTTCTGTTATCTGATTGGGTGAAGAAGCCATCAATCGAGCTCCAGATTTTAGTTTACGTGCAGTCTGCATTAATTTTTTGTCGAGAGTCTCTACGACTCGGAATTGAACTGTTCATATCGAGCGTCATCATTTTTTTTTGTTTGTTTGTTTTGTTTTTGTTTCCTCCATTTGTTTTAAATTTGTTGTTATATAGTGTTTATGCGTTTTTGTATTGTTTTTATTTCTGTAGCTAAATACACCAGGATGGAACTTAATTCTCTTCTACTTCTTCTTGAGGCAGCAGAGTATTTGGAAAGAAGAGACCGAGGTATATGGATGTATGTGTGGTCAACTAAAACAATCTTCGTATTTGCATTATTTCGTTTTTGGGTCTATGCCACTTATAAACCTGCCAGCTGATCAAGTGTAGTTTAATTCAAGCCCACAAGGACGATAGCATCTTGTTCCTGTAAGTTACTAAAGTCAATAAATAGTCAGTTATCGGGATAAGATGACTTAACGTTACATGTGTCATTCATCCCAAGGGTTAGGGTTAGGGTATGTTAAAATGTTGATCCGTTTTCATTTTCCGTCAAATGTAACCCGGGGTATGGGGTGTTTGCTTTAAAGTAAGTTAAAATAAGCACAATTCGTTATTTTAAACGGCTTGACGTGAAAACATATAAAGTGTCTAACTTTCTAACCGTCTAAATTGTTGTTCACTGAATCACACAAGTCTGTATTTAATGCTGGTTTTGTTTACTTTCCCACTAGAAGCTGAACACGGTTATGCGTCTGTTTTGCCGTACGACAGCGACTTGTCCAGAAAGAAAACGAAATCTTCTCCCATTTCAAGAAAAAACCACAACAATAGGTAAATACAATACAAGGACATTGCTATATTAATGGATGGATTGATACATTCGAACTATGTTTATTCTACGTGTAATCGCCATTTTTGTTGATGGGCTTGGCTGTGTATAAACATTGCCACGCGTACAGCGTCAACTTTCTGCTGCTGCTGCTGCTTTCCCTTTTCTACTGCTGTCATCTCCCTTCCACTCAATCATTTTTATGTGAAATCATATATTTCATGAACAAACACTATTGCCAACGTCAGTACATTTTTAAGGATATACGGGAAGTTAGTAGCTTAAAACACTAAATTTGCATGCTTAAAATTATTTGTCAACCATTTTTTGATCATGCATTCTTGCACACTGAAAACAAAGTGTGACTCACTAGTTGCAATTTTATTGACTTTATCAAATATGAGCATTAATGTGACACATGCATAGGCTATGTCATAGACAGCGGGCTTGTAGTAGTGTAGATAAGGTGTGGTTAACCTCTCACTGTTGGGTGTGGTGTGAATAGACTCAAGTCAGCTGCTGGAGAGTTGACCCCTGGATCTGCTTTGCTGCATTAGTCCCCTTTCCTTGCAATGTCAAAGCAAAACAGCAGGGGCCTAGTGTGCTGCCCTTCCCCCACATATGCATAGAAAGCACTGAAAAGGGGAAATCTATGGGATATCCAGGAAATTTGTGATTTTTACTTTTTACAAAAAAATGACTTACTATACTTTTGTAATTGATTCCCAGATTTCAAAAACATCTGATGAAAATGTGGACTTTCAGTAGTATAATGTTAAATATTTTGTATCTAATCTTCTTAGTTAGCCTTGTGCCTGTATTTTTAGTCAAGCTAATGTTTTTATAATGAACATAGCTTATAGCATTTTTTGCTATGCAGCCTCATACCTGTCATTTGCATTAATTTCAGTATGCATACTCAGGGATACCTCCACATTAAGCGAGAGGTAAAATCATTATTTTTGCAGTCCCACATGATGATGCTAGTCATGCAGAAAGTGCACACTGCAGCTTCGACATACAATAAACAATTGATGCTATGACCCATATATTTTGTTTAATCTCTATGTATAAATATATATAAATCTCATATATAAAGTATAATCTCTCTGTTTTGTTTGTTTGTTTGGAGAACATGTAATTGCCCTATCGTACATCCCAGCATTCATACCCTGGACTAAAATAGCAATGTGTTGTAGCGTGCTGAATTTCCTCTGCGTCATTGAGTGCATGCTGTTGGCGCCTTACTTACAGTGATATTGGTCTAATAGAGTTCGTAAGGGAATGCAAAATTATTGTGTTTTGTCTATAATATAGAATTCGGAGCATAACAGCATGTGGAGTGGGAAGGGGTATTCAAAATCATATCATTAATTTATTCATAGATTTATTTAAACTCAAAATGTGTTGCATTACCTTCGGGTGCAATGATAATTTATTGAATATTTATACAGGGCATTTTTGTTTATTTTGTCAATAGACAACATCTTGACCAAGTGCATATATGTGCTAACAGACAAATGCAGCTATTTGATGTTCCTTTTGGACCACATCATTTCATAAAGAGCATTTCACACCGCTTTATTTTGCCACAGTAGATTGTAACCGCATCACTATCATTATCAAAACATATGGCAGTTGTTCAGAGCTACAGAGTTCTCCACTTCTGCCCCTTTTTTATATGGTTTGTTAAAGAGGTTTACATGCTCATCTATGTTTCTATTTATTTCCTTTTCAGGTCATCACACAATGAGCTGGAAAAACACAGGTAAGATTATATCTGGTATCCTACAATTCATATGAACTGTCATTTAAGAAATGCCTTTAAGAGGGCTTTAAGAGTTTTTATATGAAGGAACCATCAAAAGAGGTTTGTGGGTTATAATTGTGGATAAAATTAACATCCGCTAATCTGCCAAATGTCTTAAAATCCAATTTGGCAGGTTATGGTTCATACATTATGTTTGTTTCACTACACAGGTGGTGGCCAAAGGTTTACTGTTTTTTTATTGAGATGCTGCTGCCTAACCTGCTGCATTCAGTGTGAAATATTTGCCATCAATATACTGACTCAAAGGGCATGCGAATCATATGATATATTGGGGCATGATTTTCATTATCATTATTGGACGCCTTGGGAATGAGAACGGGTTTGCTTTTTTGAATGTATGTTATTGGAATAGAGGCTTTACTACTTTTGTGGTGAAACAACTGATCACTTTATGAATTGACAGCCTGTCTACTAATCTTTAGGGTGTTTGCCAGATTAAACATTCATTTCGGAGTGATCTGTACTTGAGTTTAAAACAAAATAAACACGTTTTCCTGCATTGCCCTTCAAGGGCACAAAGACACTGTTTGAAATTTCACCCCACAGGTATAAGATTCAGATTTCGATTTTATCATAAATATATTTAAATCTAAGCTGTCACTTTGTAAGGTAATTTTCTTAGTTAATTCTAGTAAGTATTTTTGTTTTATTTAATGGTTGTTAAAAAAAATTGATTTCAAACCCTGAAGATGAGGTGATAGTAAGAGATAGTGTTTGCTAAAGTTAGATTAAAGTAATTACAATGTGACAGACAATTTTGTGCTGTTGTTTGTTCCGGAGATCGAGTGTGTTTGTGTGAGAATTGTGTCCCTTGTGCTGATATCTTGGAGTTTGCCAGTCACATGCTTAAGTTTGAGGAATTGATTACTGCTGCTCTGTGAGAAGTATGTTCAGTCATGTCCTTCCTCAGAATAGAGCTTCTGAACCATTGACAGCAGCTCTAGGCAGAGTACACGGGGGAACAGGAAAACCATATAGACAGGTTTATGACATATAGAAATAAAAAAGATAAAAACATTCCGATGTCATGCTACTTCCTGTTACTGTATCTCTGAGTAAGGGGATCCAAATTAGAGTTAATGCTCTAAGACAAAGGGACCCCTGGTCTGCAGCGGTACTGCAGGGGGTCCGCCAATTAATGTTTGATCACAAAAAATATTTTTTTGTTAAAGTCGGCATGAAACGGAAGTTGAGATTGTCATTTTTTTTCTTGTTGTGACGTATATTCGAGTGAAACGGCTTCTGAAATTTGAAAAAATGTAGGGCGGGGCTTGATTCCATCCTTCGGGAATTGATTGGATCGTTGGAGGACACTGACACTGACAGGTTCTCTGAGAGGCTGTGCTCCGATAGCCGCACCCTCATCGGCTCTGGCCGCACCCTTTCGCCATTGCATGTGACCGGAAGAAAAGAGAGGTCGTTTCGAGGGGGGGAGGGAAGGGTAATGTATTTGATTAAAGATTATAAGGGTACATGAATTTTAAAAAAATAATGAAGTGCACAGATAAATCATTTATAATAAACACTACAATATTACATACAAAAAGAAGATTTGTCAAATTTGATTTCATGCCGACTTTAAACAAATTAAAACATGGGTAAAAAACATCACAAAGTCAAATTTAAATATAAGCACTCTGAAACAAAAGCAACAGGACTATCAGTTGATACTGTAACAATATAATATTATTGTCGAAACACTCATTTTGAGAACGTGAAATGTGTTTTTTGCAGCCAGGAGAAATGTAGCCAATGACATGTTCTCTCTTGAACACAATGTCCAATCAGTGGTGTTTAAGTTAAAATCCACTCACCGCTCAAAAAACGCCAGAGTTTTTGTTCAGTGATGAGTTCTGCTCGCTCTCGTGAATCATCTCATTAGCAAACAAATACACAATGTAAGTAAGAGATTCATTGTGCAGTGTCACAGTGTAGACATAGACAACTTTATTGATTTTAGTGGAACGCTGTGAGATCGCAAACTGAGAGTGACAGTTTTTTAATGATTGTAAGGGCTGAAACGATTCATCGAGTTACTTGATTAACTCGATTACAAAAATTCCTCGAGGCAAAAACTGTGCCTCGAAGCCTCGGTAAATTCCTATGACGCGCACTATACGCGCAGGGATCTATACTATAGTGCGTGAAACATTTTGAATTTAGTTGGCGCGATGGCGGAGAGTAAAGATGCCCATAAACGGCAGAGAATGTCTAAAGTTTGGGATCATTACATACTTAAAAGGAAGATAACAAGGTCCAATATGTTTACTGCAAAGTAGACCTGGCATATCACAACAGTACGACTTCAATGATTCAGAATATGAACCGAAAACATCCACGCATGCTGTTTCACCAAGCGTCGTTGAAACAAGGTATCCTAAGCCTATACATTGATGTTCGCTGATTTTAATCCCATTATGTATTTGTAGCGATGTCGTGGTGCGATTTATATGATGTTTATATGATGCAATGCTGGAGTGTGTGAAAGGAGAGAGAGAGAGAGAGAAGAAGAGAGAGAGAGAGAGAGAGAGGAGAAGAGAGAGAGAGAGAAGAGGAGAGAGAGAGAGAGAGAGAGAGAGAGAGAGAGAGAGAGAGGAGAGAGAGAGAGAGAGAGAGAGAGAGAGAGAGAGAGAGAGAGAGAGAGAGAGAGAGAGAGAGAGGGCGCGATCGTGTGTGTGTGAGAGAGAGAGAGAGAGAGAGAGAGAGGAGAGAGAGAGAGAGAGAGAGAGAGAGAGAGAGGAGAGAGAGAGAGAGAGAGAGAGAGAGAGAGAGAGAGAGAGAGAGAGAGAGAGAGGCGCGATCGTGTGTGTGAGTGTGAGTGTGAGTGTGAGAGAGAGAGAGAGAGAGAGAGAGAGAGAGAGAGAGAGAGATGCCGGCGCGATCGAACAGTGGAAACATAAAACAAATACTTATATTACTTATAGTTGTGTACACTCGCAATAAAATACAACATTGTGCTTTTGTCACACTCTAAACTCTTGTCAAACTGTCACCAAAACCATCTGTTTATTTTTAAGTTACACGTTCTACATGGATTAAAAAAGAAAATCAAATGTGTTTTTAATGGTAGTATTATTTTATACAGAAATCAATTATTTATAATTCAGATGAGAATAAAGTTAGGGTTAATTTAAATTAAGGAAAACAAATATATTGATCTGAAATATAGCAAATACATTTTAAAGGGACAATTACCAAACATATCGCAAGGTCTTTTTATTAATTTAATTAATAAACTAATTATATAAAACTATTGTCAGTGCATTACAAATAAACTGGTTCTATGTCTTTATTTATACAACTTATTTAAAAAAATACAAGGCTTAAGACATTTATAAAAATGCCTTATGCATTTTTGTTTTGCTTTTCACTCCATTGTACCACTTTTGGGGAAGACATTATAATTGAGCATAGAACATTGTTGGCATTGGCACTTATAAACACTAAATGGATAAAAATTGCAATAAATAGGCTTAGTTTTGGAGCCAAATGTTGGAGTTGGAATAAATACCTTTTTTTTTTTGAGAAATAAAAGCCAAATGCTTGATGCATTTTACAGCCACATCATTTTCATTATGCATTTTGTTTTGGTTGTTTAAAAACACACAAAAAATGATCCGATTAATCAATTACAAAAAGAATCGATAGCTGCAGCCCTAATTGTAAGTGAGCACTCACGCTTTTGAGATTACATAGCTATAATTCATTAAAAAATATTTTGTTTTTCATGCTGCAAAGAGGACCGGTGGCCAATTACTCGTTTTGGAAGTGACATCTACCTATAAATGGAGGATTCACTCTCGAAATTGCAATTGCCATAGTGATACTAGAGCGTGATAAAAATATGGCATGTCAAAATAGATACGCGCAAAATACAGTAATGTCATTTTTAAATTCCATTCCATTATTTGTAAAAGTAATGACTTGTAATAGTCTTAAATGTCTCACTGTACATTGCTATTCTTGTTATGGTAGAGCCGTTGCTACACATTACATTTGCACTTTACTAGAGAATCCTCACTAATTTCAGATGCTCAGTGATTTTGATTCTTAATTGTCCATCACACAGTCAAATTAAAATGTGATACTTATTGCGTTTAAAATGTCAAAAAACACACAAAGTTCACATAAACACTTCATTTTAAGTTAATGTAAACATCTGGAAAAAAAATTGTGTATGCCCTAGGGAAAAAAAAAACTTAACCAACATGTTAACACAAAATAGCCTACGGTTATTTCATACTAATATACTACAAAACTATTACCATACTAATATTACACTACACAATAATAATAATATTCATATGACGGTAATAGCCATATATTGTAAAACAAATGCACTGAAAAATAAATTAAACTTTCATAATTAGGTTTGCCTTAATTTCTATACTTGAGAGAAACACGTAAGCTTTTATTTGACAGAAACTGCAGTCAAGCTTTTATTTTGGCGGAAAATAAGTTTACAAAACGCGTCTCATTACAAATCTAGTGAAATGCTGTAATTGTCAACTGATATAACTGTAATTGTGAACTGAAAATAATGTGTAACTGGTGCCCGTTAAGTTCCCAAATGCACGCTAAACTCAGCACATGTACAGATGGAGTTCACCGCATTATTACTGTGAACTGAGCTGTGCACAGCTGATCAAGTGCTGATCGCGTGAGCCAAATGTGCACTTCTCTTTACGCAGCGCAGTCAGACAATCTGATTTGATAAGGACACAAAGCCTTATCACTCTTTCGATTTTAGTTTGTTTGACAGCAATGGTGCAAAACACGAAAAATTAAAGGGATAGTTCACCAAAAAATGAAAATTCTGTCAGTAATTACTTACCCTCATGCTGTACCAACCCCGTAAGACCTTCGTTCATCTTTGGAACACAAATTAAGATATTTGTGATTAAATATGAGAGCTGGATCACTCCACCATAGGCTTCCTAAGGGATTGAAACTTGACGGCCCAGAAAGTCATTGAAGAAAATGTTTAAATATTTAATGTGCCTAGAGTGGCTAGATCTTAAGTTTATCGAGCTACGAGAATACGTTTTGAGCGCAAAAAAACAAACTTAAATAGCGACTTTATTCAAGTATTCTCTTTGGGTCTGGAGATTTCACGTAGTGTTATTGCGCAACGCTTCTGGTTGAACGTCACACGCATCACACACATGACCAGCGTCGGCCAATAGTGAGCCTACGTGCGACGTATAACGCAGAAGCGCTGCGCTGTTACACTACGTCAACAGCTTAGGAGAATGACACGGAAGAGAAGAGATGGTTGAAAAAAGTCGTTATTTTACTTTTTTTTGCACGCAAAAAATATTCTCGTCGCTTGATAAACTTAAGATTGAGCCACTGTAGCCATTTGGACTATTTTAACGATGTCTTTAATGACTTTTCGGGGCTGTCAGGTTTCAATCACTTAGAAGCCTATGGAGGAGTGATATATAATGCCATTTTTGTAAAAGTTACTATGAACCTTTAGGGTCTAAATTAAAACTTTGTAATATACTTTTATTAAAAATTAGTATTGTAAGAAATTAACGATTTTGTCATTTAATTTAACGATCAATTAATCGATTAATTGTTAGCCTTAATATTGCCTTAATATTGCAATATGCGTCTACTGCAGTGGCATACATCCAATGCCATGTTCCTCACCAAATGAATGAGAAGGGTTTTTAGTCTAAATAAAGGGCTAGTAGGATTGTAAAATGAGTTGATGTGATTTACAATTTAATTAAAGGGCACCTATTATGGCATTTAAAATGTTCCTAATATTGTTCTGGGAGTCCCCAACAACAGTTTTACGTGCATGCAATGAAAAAAAAACACTTTTGTTGTCTTATAATATGCATTTATTTTTACCTGATTTGCTCACCGACTCCCAAATGATTCGTTCGACGACTCGAATCGTGACATAACTTACATTCAGTTCTGTTTTACCTGGATAGGTACCCTTTAACATCATGTTTAGCACCGTAGTGGTAGGGTTGGGCATATATACCAGTAGACAAGGTTACGATCATGTCATTATTAGCTTAGTATTAAAGGGTACCTATCATGGAATTTTGAAAATTACCTTTCATGTAGTGTGTAACATAGATCTAAGTGAACAAAAACATCCTGCAAAGTTTTAAATATGAAAGTTCACCGTATACAAAGTTATTGTATCTCAAAAGTAAGAGTCGACTCTGAGTCGTTGATATGAATCGATAGACAAACGATGCATTTTCTCTAACTTTCGTACGTCACTTGTACAAGTTATTTGAATTCGACACGCCCACTCAGTGCGCGCGCCGAGCAGACAGAGAAACCTGACAACATCATGTCGACGAGACTCTGTTCTGAAGTGCGAATCAAAAGCAAACTTTTTTTTTCACTGCCCAGGGACAAGCATGTGAAGACTCAGTGGCTAGAGTTTATATTTACAACTATACCACACAAGTATAGCCACCTTGAGCTGTGTTTGCGTTATTTTAATGACGATCGCTTCACAAACACAAATGCTTTCAAGTGTGGATTCGCGAGTCGGCTGATATAGGAAGGTTCAATACCAAGTTTATTTAGATCAGCTTCCTCCTCCGAATCACAACCTGTAAGTACTATTAATAATTGTTGCTTTTATGTGTGTGTGTGTGTGTGTGTGTGTGTGTGTGTGTGTGTGTGTGTGTGTGTGTGCGTGCGTGCGTGCGTGTGTGTGTGTGAGAGAGTGAGAGTTACGCTCAGCAGCTTCTAGGTCTCCAATGTCATTTTTTGTTTTGTTTTTTGAAATATGTGAAATTATGTGAAGCGTATTGTAGTACTGCAGTGCTTTATCAATATGTTTAAGCTTTGGGCTAACGCAAAATATAACTGACTGCGTCATCTGACCAATCACCGCCGATTAGCGTCACGCAAAGGAGGGGTTTGGACAAATGAGTCGTCAAACGAATCATTAGGGAGTCGGTGAGCAAATCAGGTAAAAATAAATGCGTATTATAAGACAACAAAAGTGTTTTTTGTCATTGCATGCATGTAAAACTGTTGTTGGGGACTCCCAGAACATTATTAGGAACATTTTAAATGCCATAATAGGTACCCTTTAAAGCTTTGCCCTTCTAAACTTTAAAAAGATTTTTCTTGCACACTGTTTGGACATGTGCTTTTCTGAGGACACACACTGGAAGTTCATATTTCACGTCTTATTGTGCTTAAACTGTCAAATAAACAAAAGGTTTACATAAACAGTCGGATATGTCTTAAGTGAATGTAAACAGCTAAGATAAAATCAGATGTCTGTCAGAGTATATTGGATCCGTTCATGAGGTGACAGAAGCTAGTCTCGCATGGCTGACGGCAGAAGGTCTGGACTCCATCGCAGCTTTAATTGGCCAAGGACTGCCCAAGAGGACTTAAGTAAAGCAATCTTGTAAAGCAACCAATGACAGTTTGTTTTGTTCTGTGTCTTGTTTTGGGGCATAACAATTTAAAATCAATGTCCCTATGATAACAGGGCATGCATTTAATAAATTATTCATTAAAGAATGTGGAAAATAATATATAGCAACAATGGCACCACAAACACACTTTTGAAAATCCAGCGTTTAGTTGATTCTGATAAGCGCTCATTGTCACAGTTCTAAACACAACAGCTTTCTTCTTCATGAGAGGGTTTGGCATCACAACGGCTTTGTTTCCAGGCGGACCATTAAACAATACACACCAGTCTCCTGAAAACCCTGTAGAACTCAATCAATCAGATGACGACTTTGAAACTCAAAAATGTTTCCCATTGTGTGTGTGTTATGCATCAGACGTTCAGCCAACAGTCCATGGGCATGACATCTGAGGCGGAGAATATACGGCAGCTTACCTGCTGACGTTTGTGTCATTAATGTTAAACAACAATAGGCAAAGAGAAAATCACTCTCTGCACTTGACTAAATAACATCAGTAGCATTATTGTATTTTTAATTCATACAGTCTATGCGGTGTTTTTTGGATCATGTCCAAAAATTCTCAAACGACACAAAATTTAACAAAAATTAAACTGTTTTTATAGTGACATGGCATTTTAAAAAATGCACCACTATAGAGCCAGATTTACTTAACGGGACAAATTAGCATGAGAAATTCCAAAAAAAGCGCAGATGGGAGTGGAAAGTTCTGCTTTTGATCTACTGACAATGCACAAATTAAAGAACACAGACGCAGCCGGATCATTTCCATAATGACCAACGCAATCTATCAAGAGCAGCGCAAATTAGCATCTGGTTTAAGACATGCTTTTTTTGGACGTTAAATGGCGCAAATTCCAGCAAATTGACTAGTGCAAACCTTAGTAAATTAGCCTGACTCCGCCCTCCTTCGTACTTCCGCTCAATTTTCATTTTCCTTCAGTACTCCGTCTGGGATTGTGCTGTAGACTTTGGTTTTCTCCGTTCAATTTTTTACCGGGGCAATCAGCGAACAGAGGGAGTGGCTGAGAACGATGACGTTAATGTCGACTCGTGCGTTATTTTGAGTTGTAGTTCAAAATAAAAAAGATGCGAGCGAAGCCATTCGGTCTGTTGTGGCAACGCTGCCAAATATGCTCGCAAGTTAAAGCCGGAGCAAGAACAATCTTTGCTTTGTTTTGTTGGTGGCCATCCTCCCCACGGGGTTCGGCAAAATACATGTCACGACCAAACGTTAGCGATTGGTTATGGCAAATAGAGTGACTCTAGGGAGATCAAATACTTTTAGACTTCAATAGAGTTCCCGCCTACAAGGAAGTTAACGCTTGTCAATGGAGCGGTGCTGTGTCCCAATGTGAAGGCTGCGTCCTCCGAAGGCCGTATTTGAAGGCCACTTGGCCGCATTTGAAGGCCGATTGCGTCACAGCGGCGCGACGAAGGCTGTCCCAATTCAAAGGTTGCATCTTCGAAGGACGCATTTGAAGGCCGATTGCGTCACCGCGGCGAGATGAAGGCTGTCCCAATTCAATTCCGCATCCTTCGAAGGCCGTATTCGAAGGCCGGTTGCGTCATCGCGGCGCGACAAAGGCTACCCTGATTCAAAAGCGACGCCAAATGCACCCTTTGTTTCCCCGTGAAAGGAAGGATACATAAATGGATCCTTAGCGGCCTATCCTACCCTGATCCTACCCCATAATTGATTGCGCGCCGGTGACGACAGCATTTTTAGTGCAGCATTTGGTGTGTAGCCTACAGTTCAAGTTCAAATGTTGGTGTTCAACTATGCCTTTTAAAAATACAACAACCGTTCATTTTTTGTTTTTCAATTACGGGTTAAAAAATGAAAAACGAATGGACGCAAATTTACACGGACTATCAAACTAAAGATAGTTTAGTGATAGTTTTTAGATTAAAGTCTTTGATTTTACTAGTATTTTGATTGTCTATCAAACCTTTCTACAAATACATTATTTGAAATATTTAACAATATAGTAAGGTTTGCGTCCATTCGTTTTTTCTTTTTTTATCGCGTAATTGAAAAACTAAAAATGAATGGTTGTTGTATTTTTAAAAGGCAAAGTTGAACACCAAAATTTGAACTGTATAGGCAACACAAATGCTGCGCAAAAAAAGAAGACTTTTTGCCCCTTTATTAAACATTTAAAATATTCACAAATTACTATGGGGACAAATGTCGATTTTACTGGTTTTCTAAGGCCAGATTAGAACCTGGAAATTATATTTTTCCCTCAGTGCTGAATGAGAAGGGTCATGTCTCTGGAACCATGATTTATAGGCTAATGATAATAAATGTGTCTGAATAAATAACGAGGCATTTTAATTGTTCGTTTAAAAGTGAACATTTCAAGCTTTAGGCTCGGTATATTTTGTTTCAGTTCATTTATGAGACGCGCGCTCCAGTTCACGGAGATCATGAAGGCGCGCCTGATTGTTTTATTTTTTATTTTATTTTATTTTACGAAAGCACAACGTTTTCTTGTTATGTGAGTTTGGACAAATAAAAGTAGTTGCGAATGATGTATTATTCTTTTCTGTATGACTATAAATTATAGAGTATTTTTTAAGTTGTTTCCACTGTTGATAGGAAAATACAAGTGTTCGCGGCCGCGCCTCCGTGCCATGCAGTGCGCACTCTACACTCCCACACACTTGCGTCAAAATCTTGTGTTTATTTGTGATAATCTTAGCCCTATATTATGACGGACATTTGACGAATTTCATTACATTATTTACGTAAATTAACGCCCAATAATTGAACAGTTTAAAGTGTAATCCGGCAGTTTAGGAGTAAGGACGCAGCCTCTGAATTGGGACGCAATTCGCCGGAGGTGAAACATCCTCAGTAAAATATAAAACATAAAAATGACAACAGCCAATTCTGACTCCAGCTGTTTACTCAATTATAACAAATTAATGATCAGGAGGATGGCAGCTCCGTCTCTCACTGTTGCTTGGCGCCAGGAGTGGTAATCGGGAACACCTGGATGCGCAATTAGGAAATCCTACGAAGGCTATGGTGCGTCCTTCGAAGGACGAATAGGCTGCATCCTTCGAAGTCCGTGGCCTTCGGAGGATGCAGCCTTCACATTGGGACACAGCTTATGTACAAATGAAATGTACGAGAGTCTTGTGGAACCAGGCTATTAGTAAATCACCTTACATGATTAATTAAAAAAACTTCTACAAATGCATATATTACGGATTGTCTTAAGTAAATCCAAACAAAAGAGGGTTTGCGCTGGTGCAAGCTGTTAGTAAATCTGGTCCTTAGTGTAATTGGGGAAAAAAATAGCATGAGATAATACGCCATGTAATACTCCCTGCATTTATAAAAAAATAAAATAAAATAAAAACCTTGTTACAAAAACACTGGTTTAATGGTTGTTGTTTGTTTTAGCATTTTTTAAAATTATTGTGTAAATTTAAATGAACTAGGCTAAATAACTAATTTTAAATAATTGTATGTCTTTTGGGGGCCTCTCTAAGTTTGCTGAGGCTCTCTAGTGTGCCCTTGGCTCTCTGGTTGAGAACCACACCATTGCCACTAAAATGTCAATGTCAAAGTCAAAACAAAAAGTACAAAAACATCTAAATAAACTAATCAATCTTTTAAAATAAATAGTTGAATGGTGGAACATCCTGGCCCTTCACTAGTCAGTAGCGTACATTTAAGTAGTAATCTCTGTTGGAATGGTCAGCAAAGATCTGTGTTGACACAGTAATCCAGTTCACTGAAGATATGCCTGAACCTGCAACTTTACTGTAGGCATTTAAAATGGAATTCATGCTGTGCCTGTACTTCATGTGTCACCCAGCATTCCTGTGTGATTTTCACTTCTGCAGGTGGAAGAACTTGTCTGAGCAGTTTGCTTTGTACAGTTGTACAGTACTTAATACTTTTTTTAATTTGTTATTGTTTTGAAGAAATTTAACTTGACATCCAACAATGACCTGAATGACCGCAAATCTTCACGCACATTTAATCATACGCATGGCTGGGAGGCAGTTAGAAAAACAAGGCTGATCTGTGAACACTGAAATACAGGTCATGAACACTGAAATACGCTACAGTGTACAGTGTCAAAGACAGGAAAGGTGGAGGGTTGTTTGTGGTGAATGCTGAGGGAACATTGTAAAAGCCACAATTCTAAGTTTTAAAGACGGATACACCAAAAGCAAAGCATGTATGCCCAGTTTTAGCAATACTACTAAAAATATAAATTTTTAATATTTAACATTTGAAACATAAATGGAGTCTCTTTTACAAATGTACTGTTGGATTGCACACAATGACATTAAGTTGTGACAAAATATTCAAGAATTGTAAATAATATATAAAAACAAATACAAATATATAATAATATTTATTCCTTACCTAACATCACATTTTTCATTGCTACAGTCAAATTACACTTTCTTCACTGGGGGTTTAAACCTCCATATTCTGTAAAGCTGCTTTGGAACATTATGCATTGTGAAAGGTGATATACAAATAAAACTGACTTAACTTGTGCTGTTTGAACCAGACATCAGATCACTGACTGACTGCACTCAGTGAGATCAGGTTTTCAGTTGTTGAAACCTTATTGTACATTTCATTTAGGTACATTTATTTGCATGCAGGGTTTTCTCACAATTATTCAGTGAAATTATACATGTGCACAATTGCTGTGAAAAACAAACAGTGCAGAATAGAAAGAGAAGCTCAAGATACATTGTCCTGTTAGTTTAGCTGTAATCATTCACAGAGTCATTATAATGTGACTCCTGGCCTATTTTAAATAGCCCCTGTGTTAGCAGGCACATTATATTTTTTTTAGTTTACTCCCCAGGCTTTTTTTGAGTGCTGTTGAGAGATTGTTCTGATCAATACACCAGTATGATTGCAAAAGAGACTGGACCCAGTTTTAGCAGCTGCTTGAGTGATGCCAGTTGCTTGAATAAAACTGATTGAGAACAACAATAAGTCTAACTGCAACTTAACTTGGGCCAGTGGCAAACAGAATGTTCATCAATTTTAGCATATCATTTCAAAGCTCTTTTCATAATTTTTTCTATCACAGTATTTTAAGACATTTTGGGCAAATAGTATTGCTTTATTTATAAATACATTTTATTTTGTAACATTTTACATTTTAGCTATCATATACAATCACTTATTGAGAACTTGATTGCTTTTTATTCCACAAACATTGCAAGGCATCGGCTCTTTGTTATAAGCCAACTTTAATGACAATGGAGAGGAGTGGCGAGGTTAGGTGTGCATTTGTCAAGTACACTGTAGTCATTAATCACGTTTATCAGGTTGGGTTAGGTAAAGTCACAGAAATGGGTAGTTGACAAATAAGCCTTTTTGTTAAAGTAACACCAGGTAAAATTTAACTTTTGCTCTCGGGGTCCCCCCCTACAGTTGGGAAACAGTATTGTCCTCTACTTACTGTCGTAAACCGTCATGAATGTAGCACATGCATTTGTTGACAACCATGATAGCCCTGAACACTGTAGGAGGAGGTCACATGCAGCTGTTCTGCTTGCGTCGCGTGTGAAATGTCTTCATCCCAGGTACAGTGGCATATATTTCAGCATGTCATATGAATATAATTTCATGGGTTTTATTTATTTTTTTCTAACGACAAATGATCGCGATGCTCACGTTTACAAGCCAGCGTCATTATAGTAGTCTAGCCTATTGGTTACCGTTTTACTGAATCTATACTTCAATGCAATGTTTGAGTGGTAGATAATAACCATATATCGTCAATATTATAATATCAAGCTATATTATTATATCAATAATGCGTAGGCTACTCTAGCACACACACGCAAGGTCTCTCGCACTCTCCTTCTCTCTGTCGAGCGCGCGTGTAATTAATGCGTACTCTAGCACACACGTAAGGTCGCTCGCTCTCTCCCTTTCTGTCCTTGGCGTATTCTAATAAGTCTATACATAATAATTTTAATAAGTCGGGACACTAAAATTAGAGTTGAAATACGGGACTGTCCCGGGTAAAACGGGACGTCTGGACTGGTCAGGTCACCCTAGCTAGTATGCAAGCAATATACTTACTAGTACAAAAGCATGACAGCCAAGTCCGCATATAGGTCGGGCACCCCTCCTCAGAGTCGGCTCCAGAGCAGATCTACTGGAGGGGCATTGGGTCATCAGCGGGGGGCACTGCCGTCTGAGAAATATTTTGACGCAAAAAAAAACAAAACACTTTTATTATTATTATTATTAATAATAATAATTATTATTTGCGAATTTCCCCACCACTTTTTGCCAGGATCGATATTGTCACCACCACTTTTAAACATCTCGCGGTACGGATGTACCAATACAAATAAATAAAACATATCCAGTTAACTAGCAGAGCATTCATTTGTTATCTATAAGAGACGATCTAGCACGCTGAAATGTATTGTTTTTGAAATCAAGTGATCAAAATGCTCGTTGACTGCGATCAGTGGTGCTTATAAAGTGTTCTCTTGTGGCTCACGCTGCCACGCACAGTCTTCACACGGATGCGCGTTTTAATCCGTTGCGGAGAAATCTCTATTCGTTCCGGTGAAATCACAAAGTAAAATGCACACAAACGTGTCCCTGATTGATATACAACCACTGATAAACATAATCGGTTTTAATGAGGAAAAAAACGATACGAGTGCGGATTAGAACCCAGAACCTCTGACATGCTTGGCAAAAGTTCTGCTACTGGACCATTAAAACACATACAAAAAAGTCGGACTGGATATATCTATTTCTTCACGTGAAAATTCTTGGCACCAACACATATTAGATCTCATTAAACGACCAATTAAACACAATGTACTATTTAAATAGATTGTGGACATCGGTATTGTATAGCCTACATCTGATTTATGATTTAGCATTGTATTAGCAACTGTGGTAGGAGGGGCATCAATGACCGCTAGGGGGGGCACGGCCCTCGAATGCCCCACCATAGCGCCGACCCTGCCCCTCCTCCTCCTTCAGCTCACACCAGAGAGAAAACGCTGGCCCAATGTTGATCCTTGTTCTGCCTTTAACGCGATCCCTTTCTCTTTTTGCTTTGCTCCGATAAAACCTTTGCTTTCTTGTTTTTCTGTGCTGCTTCAGCCATGACTATAACATTTGGCTCGCACGTCCGATTTTAAGGAAGTGGGGGTGGTGGTGGAAGTGACGTATATGCCGTAAAGCAGTCGAATTTTGTAGTTCTCTTTGTTCGCCGGTTACTACCCGAAACCCGAAGTTTAAAAGTACGATTAAAAGCGCTACAGACCCCGTCAGGCTATGGCAGACGTGTCATTCAACCTATTAAGTCGATGCACCATCACAAGAGACTTGGAAATATATTATGAAGGTTAAAAAGTTACCCGGTGCTGCTTTAATTCAAATATTAGGCTTAAAAATATTGAGTTGTGTTGTACTGACTTTTGAATTTCCAAAAATATATATGGATTTTTTAGATTTTGTATTTGGAAATTGGATTTATTCACCAATTTGTTGCATTCGTGCCTAAAATTGTCATATGGTGTGACATAAAAGTAATTCTATTTAAAATGAAAATGGGATATACTCTCCTAAGTAACTAACTTCAACATAAATCTTTATCATTACTATCTTAAGATTTAAAAACATTTTGTGCAGATTCGTTAGATTTTGTATTATTTTTCTAAATCTTCATGCAAAATTAGACATCTCTCCTCAGCCTCTTTTTTTACTTTAATTATGTTAAACCCCTTTATAAATCTATCAAATTGCTTGTGACTCTTGCTGATACTGTTTCTCTAGTGTTCCATTGACGTTTTTCATGATTTATAACTAATTATTTTTATTGTCACAATTTTGAGTGTCACACCAAATTATAGTGTCACACTATATGATGAACTGCACAATTTGTCAATGCAAAAACGTGTATTTTATATGCATTCAACATTCAATTACTTCAATTCAGTTAACATTAAGAAGAATAAAAATCATCAATCATACTAAGATCGTTTTAAATGTTATTTAAGAAACTAAATCAAAAAGTAAAGTAAATCAACCATCTCACGTCAAGAACATTCAACATGAACATTTTAAAATTAGAAGAGAGTGTGTGTTGTAACAACAATTACAATTGTTAAACAGTAAACATATTATCAATCTACAATTAGTCAAATGTTGGAGACATTTCAGGTCTTTTGCAGGTCTTTGCAGGTGAATTGCAGGTGAATTTTTGCAGGTGAATTGCAGGTCTTTTTAACATGTGGAGAGAAGATTGGGGAAGGGGGGTGAAGGGAATGTAAATTAAAGGTGCTCCAAGCGATGCCGGTTGACGTCACTTCTTGTTGACGTTTAAAGTTTTGTCAAACAAAACGGAGGCTTCAGTCGATAGACCCTTCCTTCTCCTCATCCGCGCACTAACCCCCCAAACCCACCCCCAAATCGTTCTTGTCGGTTATTGGCTGGAACAGTTTGTTATTTTTCGTGGCGCGAGTTGCTACAGTTAGTTTTTGTTGCCGTTTGTGGAGCGTGTGGTGTCTGCAGAGACACCAGAGTCTTTTTACAGTGTGTTCAGGGGACAGGCACCTAGCGTATGAGGAGATGTTTGCTGTATGTGACAAAAAATGTTTTAGCCTAAAAAACGTGACATTGATTAGAGCACCTTAAGACAATACCGAGGTGATCGGATTTGGACTGACAGTGTGAACATGTGTTTTTGACCTTCTGAAATTGATGAGGCTATGAATATAGTTATTTTTTGCAATAGGAGTTTCCATTGGCTGTATTTTCAATTAGCTGAATTTTAAGGGTAATGGAAACACAGCTACTTTTCAAGTTGTAGTCTATATGAGACACATCTCTATGCAAACCCTTCCATGTTGCTGATGTTGTTTTTGGCGTATACCCATAGAAACCAATGCAGATATTACAGAAGACGACACTGGTCACACCTTCTATTGTCTTTATTTATTTATTTATAGAACACTTTATAGACTACACAGTAACTCCAAAGAGCTGTACATCCCAAGTACATAAAGCAATAGTAAAAAATAAAAACAAACAAAAACAACCTACAAAAAAATAGTTGTATATTGTATAACATTGTGTTGCATAATATATATATATATTTAAATCATTCCCAAGGGAAGCATATATAATGAAAACAAGACAGGGCCCAAAATGGACCCTTGTGAAACCCAACTGGTGGTAGGTGCTGGATAAGAAAAACAATTACCAACCTTCACTGTAAAAGATATTTTCTCCAATAGGATATCAAATCTGACACAAATCTGGATATGAACAGTTGAGATACTCAGTATGGACAGTTAATAATTTAGAGCAGATTCCAATCCCTAGAAGGTGTCTGTTCTGTGTGAACTGGCATGATCTCTTTACTTTTTCCTCCTTTCTCTCAGGACCTTTTTGTGTTATTTTTGTGTCCTCTCTTTACTTGACATTTCTGCCTGACACAGACACAAAATTGCATCTTTTAATATGCAAAGCATGGCAAACATGGTGAAACATGGTTAAATTAAGTATAAAATCGAAAAAGAATACATTCGTTTTATGGGTAATTGAATGTTTACCATTAAATTCATTTAATGTTTTGAATATTTATTTATTTATTTATCATTTAAAAAAAAAAAAGATGTGTAATATTGTGACAAATATATCATATAGTGTGACTTGGAAAAACGGTCACACCATATGATACAGTGTCACACCATATGACGTTTTTAAGCTAATCTCTTGGTCAACTAAAAACATCTAGCTTATACTTAGCATGTAAATTGCCACATGGCATGATTTATTATAATTAATAAGAAAAAATAGTTATGTCATACCATAAGACACAAAACATTGACCACTTGTGAGCATATCAAATACAGAGTTTTTTAATTAAAAAGTCAAAAGTCACCTCTTGACCTTCCAAACCACTCCGGAAATGACACTGCAACTTTCTGGCTGAATGTTGACCTTTTAATCATAATGATGTCTGAATTATTCCCAGTTCAAAATACATATTGCAGTGTCACACCATGACACCCATTTTACGGACAAAATGTATTTGGCCAGAACTTGCTTTAAAATCATGCACAGACATCAACACTTTCTCTGTCCATTAAAAATGCCCAATTCTGTTACTTAAACTGTAAATCTATCAATTATTTATACTTTGCTGAGATATATTGTCATAATAGTACACATATCCCGGACAGTCACACCATATGACAATTTTGATATTTAGATACAAATTTGAAGTAGAGGTCTTTATACACCAACTAGCTATGATATGCTGTAATAATATCTTGTCAGAGGAACAACATAAAGGTATATAACCTACTTTTTGTGCATTTAAGCATTGGCTGTAAAATTGTGTGGGTCTCTCCCTCTCCTCTCCTCTTCATCTCTCTCTCTCTCTCTCTCTCTCTCTCTCTCTCTCTCTCTCTCTCCTCTCTCTCTCTCTCTCTTCTCTCTCTCTCTCTCTCCTCTCTCTCTCTCTCTCTCTCTCTCTCTCTCTTTCTAGTTTATTCAGCAACCATCTTGTTAACTGCTTCTACAGCTATATTTTATTTACGTGGAAAAGACAACAGAATGCCAGTAACATCAAAATCAAGGATACAGAACAAGAACAGTTGATATGTTTTTTTTTTCTTTTGCAATTTTCTTTTAAAAAAATTCAAAAAGACATGAGGGTGCTGATATAAGAGTACAACACCAGTAAGACTTCTCACTGTTTGTCCACTTATCATGATATGGCATGAATTTACTTTTCATTTATCCCAAAAAACATTAGTTTAACTTTTCTGGTTTGATGTTTGGTGGGAAATGGGAATAGACCTTTATTGAACATTTTGTCCCTCTTAATTCTGACAGGTTTTCTGTCAACATAAATCCACACATAGGTTAAACAATGCATCTCAGTTGTAGCCTATTACATGACATGTCTTAGTATCTGTGGAGCCCTGTGGAGTCTTTTCGTAGAGTATTGGTTCATTTATATTTAAATTAATTACAGAAAGCACCCACTTGCATAAAGCTGCAATTTCAGTCTAGTTCCTCTGTCATCCCTGCATTCAAACCTGCAACCTTTGTGTTAGCAGCCCAAAAGCAGCATCCTGAATCAGTCTAAATTGATCTCAGGCTAATAATCCTATTCAACCTGTTCTTTATTTGTTGCAGACGTGCCAAACTGCGATTGTACCTGGAGCAGTTGAAACAGCTTGTGCCTTTGGGTCCTGATAGCACCCGTCACACCACACTGAGCCTGCTCAAACGCGCCAAAATGCACATCAAGGTACAAACATATATCAGTATCTTTCTGACAATATTTTTGTTTACACAGCAGTAAAGATGTTAGAGCAGCTTAAAGCAGTTACAGTCAGAGAGGAAGTTAATCAGGAACTGTCTACAGGAAGTTTATGTCACTCTCCATGTTGCAACTCAGATTATCCACAGTTCCAACGTGGTAGAGATGGTAATATACCTCAGCTTAACATTATTCGTACAAAAAGTTTGTCATTTAAATATTTATGCATGTGATGCATCTGACAGTTCTCATGTGAATCATTGCATCATTATGTGAAGCAATTTTTTCTGCATTAAGATTCATATTGATATTTTTGGGTGGTATGAAGTAAAAAATGTCAGGGTGATAAAACTGTTCTGATATCATCAAGAAAGAAAAAAGCCTCACTAAAAGAATGGCATTCTGTGTTGCCAGATCCCCCAATCAGAACATTTCTCTTGAATGGATATTTTTCATGCCTGGTGTTTTACCTGGTGGAAATCTGGCAACCTGTCTGCAGCAGCAGCAGCAGCAGCAGCAGCCTCCCTCGGGTCCTAGTGCCCGCCCTGTAGGAAGTTTGATTTATTTAGGGGGGAGCTGTAGATCTACTTGTTAGGCTAAATGAAACGTAAAATACACAAACAAGATTTAGTCACTTCTGTTTCTCAATAAAGCAAGTAATTGATGTCATACAATCACGAGTCTGATTTGATTTAATGGTCAGAATCTATAGCCTACATGATAAATAAATGACGCTTGTAAATTTATTAATCTGTAATATATTTTTTTTAAACAGATGATGAAAATAACTTGAATCCAAGGAGCTCTAAAAGAATTGTAGAATTTTTATCTGAGGCTAAAGGCGGCATCCTTCAACTGAAGTCACGCCACCCGCGCTTCATGTGTTGATGACTCCATTGCTGTAGTAGACCATCTACAAATGTTAAATCCACAAATGAAATATTTAGGTTACAACTGTATCTGCCTGAAAAAGATTTGTTTTATTGTTTTGTTATTTTCAAAGCTTTCAATGTACTCTTATTATAAAAAAATATTTATTTAGCACTATCAAGTAACCTTTTGATAAGGAGACCTCAGAACCTGAATTTTTTTTTTTATTATAGCTATTTTCAGAATGCAGGCAAAAGTGGCCCAAAATCAGATTTTTTGTTCATAAGTCATTAGCTGAAATATGATGTTTTTTTTTTCACAACAGTGTGAACAGCTCAAACATGGAATTTGATCTTTTCGATTCTGATTTGGGCCACTTCCATATAGTCTATGATTCTAAATCAGACACAGGTCTGATGTTTTGCAATGGAACCTCAGTTTAAACAGTCATATCGGAATTCATGCAACTTTTAAGTCACTCCAAAGTCTAGATCAACATTCATCACAATTCAGCGCTGATGGGAGTCAATCCAAAGATTTTACATACCGTTAATTCTTTAGTACATACCGTTAATTCTTTATACACACTGTATACTGCAGTGAAGTTAGTCAGTGGAGGGATGGTGAGCTGTTATACTCATGTATTACGGTGACAGCTCTATACAAGCAAAACTTTAGGAAAAACTGTATGAGAAAAACATCTCTTCCTCATCTGTGTCCTCTTTATCAGCTGTGCACAGATTCGCTGGCTTCCGCAGCACATCACTGTATAAATGAACTTGTAAATGTCGATTTCAGTAACCTCTGTTTTATTCTGTATAATTCTGTTCTGCGTGCCATCTTTGTTATTGTTCTTTTGCGCATGTGTGTCAGTTTAGGATCGTGAGTTGTTCAGACTCGATATCTGATAATGGCCACTTTTAAAAATAACTGGAGCAGACAAAAAAAAAATCTGTTTTGAGCAATAAATCAGAATTGATGAGCACTAAGGCTTGCTTTGTGAACGTAGCCTAACTGAAATTAAAAATAATTCATTTATAATTCCTACACAGCAGAGAGGTGTTATGTCCATACAAAGAAATAAAATATATTTTTGTTCGTATTGGCATCGGTACAAATTGGTTAAAAAATATCGGCATATCGGATATTGGCAAAAAATCTATATCGTGCATCCCTATCAGTGTGACAAAAAAATTTGTTTTTTGTGGTTTTAGAAAAACTTGAAAATAATTGTTTTAGCTTGAGAGAAATTTTTGACTTTTTCCAGTTTTCATAATGTAGAGAGTGTGTTTAATTTATTTGAAAACATTTTAAATCAGGAAACTAGGTGAGGAATTGAGTAAAATAAACCATGCGTGTGAGTTGACATTGTCGTGATATGCGTTTGAAATCATGATCAGGAAACAAGATTGTAATTTTGAGCAAAATAATTGTAATTATCATTTAACCATGATTAAAATATGACAAGTTTTCATTGACTAAAACTAGATTAAAATTCCCAGACTTTTAGTCAACCAAAACTTGACCAAACAAAAAAACAGAACAGGTTGACAATAAAAAGGGGAAAAAATTATATTTGTGAATGAATAACTTTTTATTAACTTAAATGATTTATTAGGTTGTGTACAAGCACGTGTACTAAAGCAGTTATTACTTATTTCTTGATGGTTAAACCACATGACCACATCTTTGGAGTCAGTCAATTGAAAATTTCTTGCAAATTGAATTTTTCGAAGAACTACATTTTTATCTTTTATTTATTATGGACACTCTTGTATGTCTCGTTTAAATTTGCCTAATGAAAAAGGGCATTTAGCGTCAGTGGAATGAAATGTGTTCATCAAACTGTCACTGTGAAACAGAGACTAGACTGAGGCAACCCGGTACCATGTCTCTGTTGGCCCTTTTGTTTCTTTCCTGTTTGTTACACAGTATTTCAGCTCACCCTGTCTGGTTTCCTGTCATGCACCATAGTCATGCACCAATCTGTTCATGTGATTGTTTCCCTTTTTAGCTCAGACAAATTGTGGATTTCTTGCACTGTGCATGCTCAAGCCGACTGGTAGATACATGTCATGCAGTGTGGTGTTTCTGTGCTCTGTGGTTTGATCAGTGGAAACATATGCTCTGCAGAAGCTGGAGGAACAGGACAGGAAGGCTCTAAACATGAAGGAGCAACTGCAAAGAGAACATCGCTACCTCAAACGGCGTCTGGAGCAGCTCTCTGTACCGGGCTTAGAGCGCATTCGCACTGACAGCATGGGCTCCACCATCTCCACTGACTCTGAGCAAGGTACCTCACAGCTGAAATACATCCAATAAAACCTTTAAAAACTAAATTAAGTTCTACACGTACAACAATTACACATACTGTTACATATGCTACACATATTGTGTATATCCTATGTACTATAAAGGCTGTATGAGGCTGTATAGTTGATTCCAGATCATGTGACCTATATTAATCTCTGTATATACAGTGAGGTCCAGATGTCTGAGATTTTTTGTTTAAATTTGAAAATTTTCAGTAAAAATTATACTATTAGCATTACAATTTAAGTGCAAAGTTTAATTGATAAATGTACAAATTTCAGAATGCCTTTGAATGTTCTTGCGCTTCTTTATATACACACATCATACATACCGTAGGCTGTATATATATATATATATATATATATATATATATATATATATATATATATATATATATATATATATATATATATATATGCATTCAGCTGTAGTTTGTGTGCTTGTAAGTGCAGATACTAATTTCAACTCTTCACACTTTAATATGTATAAACAAACAGGAAGAGGGTTTACAGTAAATACTTGTATTGTGGAACACCGGTAGGTAAGCGGGCAGCACTGCAAATAATAATAACAATAATGTTAAGCACACTATTTCACAAGTATAACCATAACCCTTTTACACAAGTCAGCATTATTGTCTGTGGCAAGCTTCATCATTTTATATTTGCCATCCAAAGACATTAGGTTTAATGTAACACAGAATCTTTGATTCATGTGTAAAAATCACTGTTGATGAGATTTCATTTCTATGTTTTCACAGACGTGGACATTGACATAGAGGGAATGGAGTTCACACCAGGTGAGAATGATAGTGTGGACAGTGTTAGCGATGGTGAGGACCACTACAGCCTGCAGAGCAGCTCCAGCGATGGGGGCCACCATTCACATTCCCACAGATTACAGGCTCACATCTGCTAGGCCGTGTCAGACCGCTACAGTGTGTCACCTCCAACATACCCATCAGCCACTCCCAGCTGGCAGGAAACACCTGGCTGACTTCCACTAATCAGAAAAAGCTCTTCCCTCTCAACCCTTGCAACACTTTATACACTTTATATCAGACCTACCCCACCCCCCCCACCCCCCCACCCCCCTAACCCCACAAATATACACAAACAAGCAATATGTGGTTTTAGTAAGAACATGTGGTGTGGTAAAGCAGTTTTAACTTGTCTGTTCTGCTGCGGTGTGAAACTGTCTCTGTTTCAAGACTCAGTAACTGCCTGGCTGTCTATCATCTACATTGGCAGTTCTGTCATCTAAGGCAATATAGACTCCTTAATAGATGAATGGAAAGGGAGCAAAAGGCTAAAACTGCAGGGCACTTCTAGGAATCAATGGATTCTTTTTCAGATTAAAAATTTGAAGTTAAATTGTCCTTGAAGTGCATTAATTGGTTACTTTTTGTGAAAGAAGAAAGAATATTAATATCTAATGGTTGACTACTTATGGAGCAAAGAAATTGTGCTTTCCAAATGCATCACTACAACGGTCTGTTGTTGATAGTTTTGTTAGTAAATTAACAGTAGTAAAATTTGGTAGTAAATTATGTGGCATTAAACTTGAAAAGCTACAGCTTTCTAATTCAGTAAAATTATTCTGGACCAAGGCTGAAAGACTTAAGAAGATGAGTAGGTTTTTTTTTTTTTTTTTTTTTACCTGTTTTTTGTTGTGTTGTGTGTGTGTGTGTGTGTGTGTGTGTGTGTGTGTGTGTGTGTGTGTGTGTGTGTGTGTGTGTGTGTGTGTGTGTGTGTGTGTGTGTGTGTTGTGTGTGTGTGTGTGTGTGTGTGTGTGTGTGTGTGTGTGTGTGTGTGTGTGTGTGTGTGTGTGTGTGTGTGTGTGTGTGTGTGTGGCCAGCAATCAAACTGACAAGTCAAAACTGCATGAACGTAAATGTGAAGGTGTAGAGATGGGGAAAACACTTGACTTGTCGAATGGTGTTGGTACTATCAGAATATAATTATATTGATGCTTTTAGTCCCATGTCTTTCCCTGTAAATTACTTGCAATAATTTTTGAAACCTTTATTCTTCAGCAGTATATATGCAATGCAGTGTGCAATATTCAGTATATGAAAGAAAGTTATTTGTGCTAGGAATTCCAACTCTTTAGACAGTCCCAGTCTTTAAAGCAGGTTAGACCAAAATAAAAAAAAAGAAAAGAAAGAAATTACTTTTGAAAAAAGAAGCCAAAAACATACTGGTGATTTGAAGTGTAGTTTATATTTTCTGAAGTAGATTTTGTATTATATTTTCCTAAATAGTCCTTGATTGAAAGACAAATAGAGGTATATTTATATACATACAGTACACACACACATATATATATATATATATATATATATATATATATATATATATATATATATATATATATATATATATATATAATATATACATACATACATACATACATACATACATACACACACACACACACACACACACACACACACACACACACACACACACACACACACATATATAATATATATATATATATATATATATATATATATAATATATATATATATATATATATTTTTATATATATATATATATATGAATAAATATTTATAAATGACAGAACATGAGGCCAGGATAATGTTTGGGAGAACTCTGGCATTTGTTCCTTATCTCCAACCGTCATGCTGTGCCTTGACCGGTCGTATCCCTTTCCCTCCCCTCATCTCCTTGACACATCCCTCCAGTCCTGCTTGGATCCACTACCTGCCAGCCACCCCGCAGCTTCCATCCTTAGAATAAACTCTTCTTTGGCCTTTGGCACAAGGTGACGAGAAACATTGTTTTGTCACCTCTGACTTCCATCTATTCCATTTAAATCCCTTCAAATGTGCTTTCCATTCTGCCATGCAACATCATCCACATCAGCGACACTGGTCATCTCCTCTTTTGGCAGCTCGTCTCACCCCATTGAAAAGCGTTATCTAATCAACTCTGCCCTTGAGGCTCTTTTCATTTCATTTTTTTTTTTAAAGTTTGATAATAGCTGTCTTTTATTGTCCTCATGCCTAAGATGTGTTTTGTATTTCAAACAATGAAGTGGAACACCTTGGGAGAAGAGCATTGGAATCAATCATTAATGGCAGCTCGAGTCCTCCCCACCCTCTCCCAATGGTAGTTCCTGTTTTAGTGTTAAAGTGTGCTTAAGGTAATGGTAGTATTTGATCCTTTGCCCATACAAGCAAAGATACAGCAATATGTTCATTCTGTTTGTGAAGGGGTGGAGACTGGGTGTATTTGGTAAGCAGCACTGTTTCAATACTATGGTGCATATTGTGACCAACTCATTGAGTTTTTTTTTTTTAAATTGTTATTATTTTATCTCTCCGTTCTCTGCAAACACTTAAAGGATGGAGCATGTTTTTATTTTATTTCATTTTAATATTTTATTTGATATCTTTTTGTAAAGCTATTTTTTTTTTCATTGAAGAGTTTACATTTATGTCGGATATGCCTGACTGTCGTAGCAAAACAATGCTTTTTCAATGTTTTCCAGTATGTTGATCAAGTGAATTGTAAAAAAGAAAAAGCAAACTCTTGCACAGAACCTGCCATCAACATGATTTGATCGAGAGTTCAGAGAATTGTGCATGAGATTTCTTTCAGATCTTTAAGAGATTGTAGCTTTCTTTGGCATTATCTAAGAATCACATTTCACATGGCAAATATGTGAAATCAAGAGCAAAACTCACGTTTACAGTGTGGTGAAAGAAATACTTGTGACAGAGACAGGGCTATTCAGTGGCTGCAGGGTTTTCGAAAGCTTTAAAACACTAAAAAACAAAAAAAAAAAAGAGCGCATGTCAGCAGACAAGTACACATAGAATTATGTGAAAAGAGCCAGGTGTCCAAGGATCTTAGATGTGTTCTATAACTGCAAAAAAAAAAAAAAAAAAAAAAAATGATGGCATGTTGTGATGATACTTTGCGTTTGTTGGGTCTTGCAGATTGAGCTTTCTGCTGAGCATGTTTGATTACTTAAAGTCTGTGCGGCAGGAAAGCTAGATGGCATGGAGACAGGAGACTGGGAGTCCAGGCTACTTAAAGAACAGACTAGAATGACCAAGAAGAAAATATATAGCTATATATAATTAATTTTACCTTTGTTATACACATAAAAGCACTAGAAGAAAGAAAGAACTTCCATGAGATTCCTGCCATATAGATTCTATTAGATATAGACTTATTTTTCTAACCCCTCCCAATTTTGGGAGGCATCAGGTGTAATATCAGATTTATATCTTTATATGACTGTAGGTTTGTGACCCATATTTGCTGCCCACTTTTTCTCTCTGATTTTATTTGTGTTCATGAAGCAGTTTGTTGACAGGTCAGGTAGCTCGCAGAACGCTTGCGTTTTAGCATGAGGAAAACTTGTGGAAAGACTGCGAAGGGATGGTTCTGTGCTAGAGACCTGTGAACAGATTTCCTTTTAGAAAACAAGTAATATGCATTCAGATGTTGTATAATATTGTAAAGGTGTTTTTTTTTTTTTCTCTTTGTGTGTGTGTGTCTGTGAGTGCGTACATATATTTACCTGGTGCTGGCTATGTTTGAGCCCACACTCTTAAGGTATTATGTATTCTTGTATTGTAATAAATATATAATTAAAATGTTTTATACATAGTGGGTCTACGGTCATTATTTGCAATTTGCAACAGCCATTGTGAAAATATAGGTTTGGCGTGTGGATCATACATTTTAGCCCTCATGTTCTGTGGACAATGTATCAACAAAACAAAATAGACTATCCTTATGCAGTGTAGTTTCTGTAAGGCAGCAAATAGGGAAAAAATATAAACAAATTGAACACTGGTGAAATTTTTCTAAAATTTTAACTAAATATTTGTCATTTATATGTCAGCAAAGATGCTTGTTGCACCCATAGACAACAAGCATTTAACTAGACAGTAAATGGTTGCACCCAGCAAAGCAAGGGTGATGAGCTATTAATACAATTGTATGTCTAGCTAAATTCTTCATTCACAAGTGTAGAATTGTGAAATCGTCTCCCAAATTTGTTGTTTTTTTTAAATGAATTTAAACTTTATATGAAATCCTTAAAAACTCTGAAAGGTCCTAAAGCACAAAACATATATGATACCCTAAAACACTTCCCAACTGAGATAAATGGATGAACAAGTCTGAATTCACCCCTTATGTCATGTATGTTTTATCATAATTCCTTACCATTTATTTATTTAAATGTTTATTTTCCTTACAAATATCCTTATTTTTGTACTTTGACTACATTTATATTTTTGTTGTATTAAGATATGCTCCCTCTGGCTATATTTTCCTTGTATCCTATTCTGAAAAAAAGGAAGTTATGCAGCCATGTTTGTTTGTAAATCTTGATATTTCAATAAAAAATAAAAAAATAAAAAAATAAAATAAAAGGTTGCACCCACATAATGTAGTTCGGCCATGTCCTCTCTCAGGCAGTGAAAATGCAGTTATTTGGGTAACGCACGACCTCGTGTGGTTATTGCTTTCGTTTGCTTATCATTTTCACAGTGGTTATTTGACTCCAGATCAATAGGTGTCGCAGTGTAAAAGCCCGATGTTTCTGCCTAGAGTTCTTGAGGTCGCTTTGCACTCTGGGAGGTTTGTCCTCTTTAGATGTCATTTGCACATTCTACTTTATTTGTAAAGTAACAGAAAAGCAGTATGACTGGATCCACAGCGGATGAAAAGCTCCGCTTTGAGCAGTTAACAAAGCTTCGGCGGCAATGGCTTAAAGATCAGGAACTCAGTCCTCGAGAGCCTGTCACTGCACCCAAAACACCCGGCCGGATCGAGCGATTCTGGGGTGGATTTCTGGAGCCCAAGACACTCTGGAGACTTTACGTGAGTTTATGCCGTATCATCTATTTATCCAGAGAGTGAAAATGTATGTTATGTATAAGTAACATGCATTGAAGTTTAACTGGGTATTTTAACTGCAGGATATTATTATAACATGCAATTTTGTCTTATGTTCTTTTTATGCGGACGAACCAGACATTTAAAGCCTATAATGCCAGTGTTTTTGCCATCACGCGGATTCTGATACCGGCCTGGGTCGTGCATTACTATATGAAGTACCATGTCGCTGTAAGTGCATGTTTTTATGGTCACACTGATTTCTTTGAACATCATTAATTAATTTGTGTGTGTGTGTGTGTGTGTGTGTGTGTGTGTGTGTGTGTGTGTGTGTGTGTGGTGTGTGTGTGTGTGTGTGTTCGTGTGTTCTCGATGTACATTACTCGATGAGAAGTAGGAGTAAATAATAGGAGTAGGCTATAACCTTTATGTCACGTTTTGGCTCGATACACTCACAAAGTCAAAATAGAGTTGAAGTAGGCTACTTTTTTTAATGTTTTTATTTATTTATTATTTTAACACTTTACAATAAGGTCTAATTTGTTAACCGGATATTTACTTTTAAGACATGAGATGATAAACAGTTAACAAAAAGAATGGTTTATTAAAATGTTATATTTGGTATTTCATCAGGCATGGACTTGAATAGACTTCAACTTGTGCTTATCCATGTACAGGGCAATGAAGACACCATAATAGTAATATTCATGATAAAAATACAAAATTATGCTAGACATGTATGCTGGTACTCTGTCCCTGACTTCAAACATTTCAAGTCCTAAATTATGTATATTATTAAATAATGTATTGTATATTTAATTTTGTAATTAAACAAAATCCCCCCCCCCCCCCCCCCCCCCCAATTCTAATTCTTTCCCAGGAATAGTTTTTGGTTGTTGTTGCAAAAACAGCACCAAAACATTATTTATTTGTTTCTTTTACTCTTAGAATGTAGAAAACATTATTGTGTGCTGCAGATCATTTCATTAGTTCCATTTTACATTTTAATTAACTTTAAAGGTCTTTGCTAAAATTGTCTATGTGACCTTTTCTATCTATCAAAACTGATAACTGTTTGGGTGTGACATTGACCATCCATATATTGGAACTCTTTTACCTTGGCAATTTTAAACAGTTACTAACAACATTAAATTAATCTATGAAAATTCTGTCATCATTTAATTACTCACCCTCAAGTTGTTTCAACCCTGTGTTAATTTCTCTCTTGCTGAACACAAAATAATATATTTTGAAGAATTTTAGTAACCAAACAGTTGATGGACCCCATTGACATCTATTTCACAGTATGGAAAAAAATACTATGAAAATCAATGGGGTCCCATCAACTCTTTGGTTGCCAATATTCTTTAAAATACCTTCTTTTGTGTTGAGCAGAAGAATGTATCATGCTGGTTGATGTATGATTTTAACTGCTGTTTTGTTTTGATTGTATTTATTCAACTTGGTTTTTGACAAGAAGTTTCTGACATGGCATTAAAGGATTAGTTCACTTTTTAAAAAACTTTTGCTGATAATTTACTCACCCACATGTCATCCAAGATGTCCATGTCTTTCTTTCTTCAGTCGAAAAGAAATGAAGGTTTTTGATGAAAACATTCGAGGTTTTTTCTCCATATAATGTTCTTTACTGGTCCAAATGACAGTTTCAGTGCAGCTTCAAAGGACTTTAACAACAGACGATGCATAAGGGTCTTATCTTGCAAAATGATCGGTCATTTCTAAAATAAATAAATAAAAAAGTACGTTTTATGCCTTGCTCTGTTCTGTGATGCGTGTTCGTGACTCCTGTTCGAACTCGTTCATCAAAATGAACGAATCTTTTTTTCGAGTCATTTCGCTCATTCAACAAACAAAATGAACGAAATGACTCGAAAAAAGACATGTTCATTTTGATGAACGAGTTCGAACAGGAGAGTCACGAACACGCATCACAGAACAAAGGCATAAAAATTACTTTTTTATTTATTTATTTTAGAAATGACCGATCGTTTTGCAAGATAAGACCCTTATGCATCGTCTGGTGTCGTTAAAAGTCCTTTGAAGCTGCACTGAAACTGTCATTTGGACCTTGAACCGTTTGGATACCAGTAAAAACATTATATGGAGAAAAATCCTAGAATGTTTTCATCAAAAACCTTCATTTCTTTTCAACTGAAGAAAGAAAGACATGGACATCTTGGATGACACGTGGGTGAGTAAATTATCAGCAAAAGTTTTTTTAAAAGTGAACTAATCCTTTAAAGCTATACTACTTCTAAACACATACCAGATAATATACTGGAAGCTCCAGTATATAGTTTTCAGTTACTTAAAAATTACAGACAGGTGTCTGTTTGATGGAGCTAAACTCCGCAGGACATAATTGCCCATCCCTAAACGTAATACTTCAACAAATCAAACGGGTATAAAACATGACATATTGAAAGCTGTATCTAGAACATTGACTTAAAAATAGAACATGCTAGCTAACGTTATCGATCAAATCAATGAATTTTCAGACATATCTATTTACTGTAACCTACCTCATCAGTGATGTATCAGAAAATTAGTTTGACAATCTGGGTTTATCATATTTGATACATAATTAAATCTGTCTAAACTTTAATTTTGGACAAAGTATACATATTGTTGCTATCTACGATACATATTTTTGTATTGTAATATATATCCTGACATGTTATATTGTTGTACCCCTAATAAATATGAATACAGTATTTCTTTCAATTAAGTGTAATGGTTATATCTATTAAAAAGCTAAATGCGTTTTATTTTGGTGAACCAAAACTATACAAAAACTGAGGGACTGAAATATTACCATAGATAAAATGACAGATAAAATAACACTAAATATATTTGTTTTGATTGATCATTATCATGTTAAAATTTAAAACTCAAATAGAATATTTCTTGTTTCCACAGAAAAAGCCATATGGAATTGTTGAGCTAAAACCCAGACTGTTTCCTGTAAGTATATTTGTTCTAAGCAGTATTATCACACTACATTTATATTTACATTTTACATTTATTCAGTTTGCAGCCTTTTCTATCCAAAGCAACGTATAATTGAAAGCATAGACAAAGGAATATAGGAAAGTAATCAGTGGGGTGTTTTGTAAATTAACATTCAAATAAAAATGCATAGTGATGTTTCTAAATGTCCTCATACACATATTTCTTTGTGCATGTGTTTTTCCAGGGAGACACCATTTTGGAAACAGGAGAAGTTGTCCCTGATTTTCCTGAAGCAGAGAGTCACGGTCATCATTAAAGATGCCAGTTTATATTCAGTATAAACATCCTGTCTGCACTGGTTGTAAAATGAACACGTTTGAGTGTATACTATGTCAATAAAATGTATTATACAGATTCTGTGTGCTTTTCCTGTGCTTTCAAGTGACAGTAACACACCTCTTTTGGGTAGATTACTCCAGATATAAATATTCTGGTACTGATTACAAATTACATAAAGATTTTGAACTTTAAAATTTTTTTTTTTTTAATCTGATTCTTTCAAAATATATAATTGTGACAACTTTGTATATTTTGATAAAAAAAAAAACAATGAACAGTCAACAGTAACATTCTTTAACAACACAAGGAGTCTTAGATATTTATTATTGCAAGAAAATGTAAATAAAATATTTTCCTAAATAGTAGTGCAATTTTTTTTATCAATTAGAATATAATACTCTGTGTCGTTGCTATTTAGTTAACAATTCTCCATTGTTTTTGTGAGTGTTTTAGTATTTTGAAATAATGAAATTAAAAACATTAACGCGTCGACTTTAGCTTACTTGGGGCGCTTTTCTTGCACTTGAGTGATGTGCTTTTATTTTGAAATGAAAAACAGGAAGTTCTGAAAGTGACTGCATTTCACTTCCGAGATGTTCTTTTTTTACGTCATTATCAACATTGCTTATGTAGACCTAGACCGATTGAGAGAAGTTGGGTCATTTTTGTTTCTTATTAAGCTCCTTTTTATTTACAGTAAAGGTGCAGCAATAAAAATCCGTCAGAAATAATGTATTTCAGACTTTTTGAATATCGTGTAGCTAGTGATCTTTGAACCGGCACTGGCTTGTTAGGCAGTATTTAAGTAAGTTAACGTAAGTTACATTATTTTCTGGTTAACGTTACATGTTTTTGGCATTCTGTAATGCATTATTACAATTATGAAACGGTACAAATCATAATGCTCCTTTTTTTGTTTCGGATACTTAAGCGAGATGCTTCCGGTGGAACCCAGAGGATCTAAGTACTCCGAAACTTTCAACAAATAAAAGGAAGAGTAAGTAAAACATCATTTTTAAGGGGATATTAGTTCTACATTATTCGGTTCTACATTGATTTATTATATAAATATATGTATTGCGATTAACACAAAAGCTAGTATGACTGCATCGTTTTGTTTATATTCTGCACGGTATCTTGTAACGCAGCAAAATTCCAATATTTTGTTGTATCTTATCAAAAAGTAGTCTATTATTACTATGAGGAAAAAAATCTAACGTGGTAAACACTATATACACATATAACTACTAATATATTAGTAGGCTATTTATTGGAATGTAGTCGTAGTTAACGTTACTCAGAATATTTCGTAATAATGTGACGTACAAAAGTGTTCTAATATTAAGCAGTGAACCTGTTTTGTTTTTGAAAAATCTGAGAAATAATAGAACAGTATGCTATACTACCTGAAAAGGTTTTCTTTTAGGGAATTTCAGGACAGTATCGCTTTGACATTTCTTGCTTTGTACTCCTTAAAGGTGCCATGTGTAATAATTGAGGTAAAAATATCCAAAAAATGAGCTACACGCATCAAAAGAATGAGAAGAAATAAGGGCGATGATGTCATTAAAAAAATGAAAAGTTATAGTGTTGCAGAGATATCAACCTAATTAGCATTTACTAGCCCCGGCCCGACAGGTGTTGTAATACCAGTTTCGGCCATGGGAGGCGGTATGCGGGCAACATACATAACCACCAGCCAAACTGCAACACACGAATAACTCGCACTGCTGGTATCTCTTTAATCTCTAAAATACTCTAAATGCTCCACGTGAAACTGCGGTCTTACTATCGTGTCAATTGATTTGATTAATATGCGCGAGGGAGAGAGAGCAGGACCGCGCTCGTGTTGTTTGAAGACGTGAGAGTGCGCGCGCGCAGCCGGGGCTCGCTCTCTCTAGGCGTTTCTCAATGTCAAGGAAGGATCCTTGGAAGCCGTTATTTCGAGGATGCTACGTCATCGACATCCGTCGAAGGACTGTTCCAATGTAGAGGATCCTCAGAATTTCAACCAAGGACGGAGTCCTTCGTTCGGAAAATATCCCATACACAGGAAAGGATGCATATATGTAGCCTTCGCGCTCTCAAATCACCCACAATCCTATGCGCAGCTTTGCTATCTTGTTCAAAAAATAAAAAATGTCGGACGTTAGCGGAGTCGGAGTGATAACGGGGGAATGATTTCAAATGTAAGGTTTAAGTATAATTTCAGTTTTGCCATTTATTTAATGTTTGTTAAACTATTAAACATACCGGCTCAACTGATTTGCAGAGGGGGGATTTAAAGCTGTTCCCTTTTACTGGTGATTCACCTTGTAATTTTTACTTCATATCGCATTTTTTGTTGATCACATATTTTACCATTGCATGTGTTTTAACAGCTAGATGTTGCTATGGACGCAGTTCTGTTCACTCAGGCAATACAATTGTTTTTAAATTATTAAACACCTTTTTAAATCAATATTTTGTGTAAAATTATTGATTTATTTGGTAGGTAGCCATGTTATAAGCGGGAAAATGTATAGCGAGGCGGTTACAGCGAATACAAACCCTTCAGGCTGATTTAAGACCCCTCCGTCTCGAGTTAGAGTTCGCGGGGTTGTATTCGCCTCGCTATACAATTATCCCTTACTTAATTTAAGTATTTATTTCTATGAGGGCTGACAAGACAAAATAAGGACTGTCAAGTGTGTTTAAACAGCACTGAAAGCGGACCTTTTCACTGACGTAATGACGCAATGACGTGCACTTGCTAGCCTGTTCCATTTACGTGTTCTCCGAATGCTAAAGAGGAGCCTCGCCTAGCCTCTGAAGGAAATGACTTGGAAGGACCCGTCCTGCCAAGGAAGTATCCTTGACATTGAGATACACCTACTGTCTCTCTCTCTGCTCGTAACGGGCCCTGTCAAGCGCAGCGGCAGCAGTGATTCTAGTCCACATCCCTCACCGATCAAAATAGGCTTTGGCGGGACAAAGCGGACTATTTGACGGGTTTAAGAAGATTAACAACCTGAAACTAAAAAACAGACTAGAGTAGGCCAACATTCTGGAGGTAAACTGCCCCCATCTGGTATGGAATATGTGGAGTATGAGTTGATTTTTTGACATATGGCACCTTTAAAATATCTGAAGTACCAATTCATTCTTTTTCTTTTTATTTATAATGTTATTTAAACTTTCTAAACATTCACATTTAGACAAATGCTGAGAACAGTACTAGTTGCCTAATAATTCAAATGTTTCTTCCTTCAGATAATGGCATCACCACAAATGAAGGAGCACCCATCAGGTGTTGTGTTAAAAACAATATCAAAAGCAGCATCTCCAGAATCAAAGTGCCCAATATGCCTGGATCACTTTAAAAACATATCATATCTTGATGTGTGCCTACACAAGTTTTGCTTCTGCTGCATTCATGAGTGGTCAAAGAACAAAGCAGAATGTCCCTTATGCAAGCAGCCATTTAATTCAATCTATCACACCATTAAATCTGAAGATAACTACAAGAGATTTGATCTACGACCAACTGAGAATGGCTCATTTGGCAACATGGCAGGGCAAAGATTCAGGTATCGCACCACACTTACAGGCGACCGCAGACCAGCACCGAGGAGAACGTCTCCCCCACCTGACCATGGTGTCATATTTGAGGGCCTGAGAGGATCTCTTCCACAGCGGCACAGCAGGGATCTCCATAGCATGATAAGGAGGCTGGCAGTAAGGCAAAGAAGAGAGAGTGAGGGGAGGTCTGTACAAAGTCTTCATGAACAAGAAGTGATCAAATTCAGACGAGCCTTGTACAGAAGAGGTGTGAGAGTCCAAAGCGTGCAGGATGGTGGCCGTACCAGGGAGACCTCCGCGGAGTTCTTTAAAAGAAATCCTGCTTGTCTCCACAGGCTTGTACCTTGGTTGAGACGAGAGCTGACTGTTCTGTATGGTACCCATGGTTCCCTTGTCAATATAGTGCAGCACATCATCATGACTCTGATCACTCGACAAAACTTGGACGACCAGGCTGTTCTACATGAGCTTCGGCCCTTCTTGCTGTCCCACACTGAGCACTTCCTGCATGAGTTTCTCAGCTTTGCTCAATCCCCGTTTAACATGGAGGCATATGACCAGCGTGCTGTTTATGACTTGCCTCGGCCCTCCGGACAGAGTAGCAGTTCAGAAACATCTGTGATTGCCATCTCTGAGGATGAAAGTGATCCTTTAGTGTCAGGAGCCCAGGATTATGCCACTCCTAGGGTGACTTTAAGCCAAACAGCATGGGATGATGAGACCCCAGGGCCATCCTACTCTTCAGAGCTATCTCAGGTATTACCTTTCCATGTGAGGGACTCAGACTCTGATAGTAGTGTTGCGGAAGCAGTAGTGTCTGTTGCTGCAATGCCACATCAGGATCGTCCAGGAAATACTGCCACTATTGCAGTGGAAGAAGAAGACTCCTCTAGCAGTGATGAAGACTGTGTTATTATCAGCTATGTTAAGCCAGTGTCAGAAAGGACACCAGAACTGGTCCAGCTTTCTTCTGACTCTGAACATTCCGAGCATAATGAAAAGCCGCAAAACCCTCAGGCACCCCAACACATTCGTTTTACTTCAGAGTCGGATTTGTCACCCACTGTAACTCCGAGACCCTCGAGGATGCCAACAAGGTCCTCTCGCTCACCTGATGACACCTCTACACATCTTAGAAAAGAAGATAAATATGGTAAAAGGAATCATGAAAGGGAGTTGTCAGGATCTAGAGAAGGATCCTCACACAGCAACAGGGCACACTCTTCCTCTTGTAGCAGGAAGCACCCATTGTCTAAAGCGAGCAAGCATAACCGGAACCAAGTAAAGGACACAAGTCACCACACCTCTAGTTATTGGCATTCATATAGCCATTATAGTCAGCAAGGCAGTGACAGGAGTTGTTATACAGAGTCATGTTCATCCTACACCAGCTACTACAGAAGTGTTTATAATCGCCCTCATTCTCTATCACACAGCAGAAGGCGAAGCATGGATCGTGAGGACAGAAGTAGCTCAAGGAGCACTTCTAGAATCAAGTCCGGCTCCTCCGGCGGTCAGGAAAGAAGACACTCCATGAGCAATTCCAAAATCAAATCTTCGAATCGTCGGCACAGAAGTCATTATGAGAGCAATTCTAGAATCAATTCCTCCAACCGTCAGGACAGAAGTCGCTCAAGGAGCAGTTCTAGAATCAAGTCCAGTTCCTCCAACTGTCAGGACAGAAATCACTCAAGAAGCAATTCCAAAATCAAATCTTCAAATCGTCGGCACAGAAGTCATTATGAGAGCAATTCTAGAATCATCTCCTCCAACCGTCAGGACAGAAATCACTCAAGAAGCAGTTCTAGATACAACTTCTCCAATCGTGAGGTCAAAAGTCGCTCAAGGAGCAATTCTCGAAACAACTCAGCCAACCGTCAGGAAAGAAGTCGCTCAAGGAGCAATTCTAGAATCAACTCCTCACATCAGACATCACTGCATGATGAATATGGCAGGAAAAGAAAGTACAAAACAAAGCATTATCAGGAACCCTCACGGAAGAGTCATAGTAAATGTTTCACCGATTCTGCTGAGGATGGTGCAAAAAAGAAAAACAAGAAGCATCACAAAAGGTGCAAGAGGAAAAGTAAGAGTCCAAGCGTAGATGACAAATCTGAAGGTCACAGTAGGAAACATCACAAGAAGAAGAAAAAGAAACACAAGAAGAAGAGCAAAAGACATAATAGTGAGGGGAGGGTGGAAAAGCACAGCCCTGTTCTCATTACAATTAATAGTGACAGTGACAATGCTGACTCCAGTGAACCCTCAACCAGTAATATATGTGCAGCTAGCTCCACTTTTACAACAGCAAACAGTTCTACAAAAACTGAAACTCAGTCGCACAAGCCCAGTTTCCTAGACATGGAGCAACAGTCAACTGCTGGAACTGAATATAGTTCAGTGGATGATGCAGGGAATCACCTCAAGACTGATTAACGCAAATGCCTTCGTGATTTTGTATGTTAAATTTTACTGTAATTGAACTCAATTTGTGACGAATAAAGATTTGCAAATGACTTCTTGTAATGCCCACATGTATTTTCAGTGAAGCAAAATCCATTTTTGTTTGCTGAGATATTTCATTTTGTATTGTGTACACATCACATTATTGCATAAACTTTTTTTTTTACATTACATTATTTAATGTACGAGTTATTATGATGGCATTTTAGTGGACTAAATCATGCACCATATTCTATGAGACATTTTACGGATTATAGTGTTATCAAAAACAAAACCAAAACAAGTTTCAGTGCTTAAATTACATAACATAACACAGTCTAACAGTAGCGTTGTCTTCATCGTTAAACTAGTTTTATGGTTATATTCTCTTGGATCCACTCTTGTGGGGTTCGAGATTATTTAAAGGGTACCTATCATGGAATTTTGAAAATTACCTTTCATGTAGTGTGTAACATAGATCTAAGTGAACAAAAACATCCTGCAAAGTTTTAAATATGAAAGTTCACCGTATACAAAGTTATTGTCTCTCAAAAGTAAGAGTCGACTCTGAGTCGCTGATATGAATCGATAGACAAACGATGCATTTTCTCTAACTTTTGTACGTCACTTGTACAAGTTATTTGAATTCGACACGCCCACTCAGTGCGCGCGCCGAGCAGACAGAGAAACCTGACAACATCATGTCGACGAGACTCTGTTCTGAAGTGCGAATCAAAAGCAAACATTTTTTTTCACTGCCCAGGGACAAACATGTGAAGACTCAGTGGCTAGAGTTTATATTTACAACTATACCACACAAGTATAGCCACCTTGAGCTGTGTTCGCGTTATTTTAATGACGATCTCTTCACAAACACAATTGCTTTCAAGTGTGGATTCGCGAGTCGGCTGATATAGGAAGATTCAATACCAAGTTTATTTAGATCAGCTTCCTCCTCCGAATCACAACCTGTAAGTACTATTTATAATTGTTGCTTTAATGTGTGTGTGTGTGTGTGTGTGCGTGCGTGCGTGTGTGTGTGTGTGTGTGTGTGAGAGAGTGAGAGTTACGCTCAGCAGCTTCTAGGTCTCCAATGTCATTTTTTTTTTTTTTTTTTGAAATATGTGAAATTATGTGAAGCGTATTGTAGTACTGCAGTGCTTTATCAATATGTTTAAGCTTTGGGCTAACGCAAAATATAACTGACTGCGTCATCTGACCAATCACCGCCGATTAGCGTCACGCAAAGGAGGGGTTTGGACAAATGAGTCGTCAAACGAATCATTAGGGAGTCGGTGAGCAAATCAGGTAAAAATAAATGCATATTATAAGACAACAAAAGTGTTTTTTGTCATTGCATGCATGTAAAACTGTTGTTGGGGACTCCCAGAACATTATTAGGAACATTTTAAATGCAATAATAGGTACCCTTTAATTATTTGGGTTTAGTTGCTATATGGGGAGGCTGCAGACCTGGAGCCGGCAGATATACGCCCCAGGCAGTTTTACGCCCTGACAGTTTTAGGACCCTGTTGTTCCTGATGCGTCCAGTAGAGGGATATACTGCGAAACAACATCATTAAATCGACGCTTACACATTAATAACCCGTCCATACTTGACAATTTTGTGTTTTTTGTTAATTTAAATATAAACGTTACAGTGTAGATCTCCACGGATTAAATTATCTGTAGATATATTCAGTTGGGCTTCACTCTCTTCACTCAGCCTACAGAAGACTATTTGTTTTTGTGAATTTAAAAATTAAAAATACACATAGTTCAACTATGTTATGACAAGTATATATGACCTACTGCAGTTATAGGCCTATTCACCGTAGGTTTTTATATACAGGAGACTGAGTGAAATATGTTTTTGTGAATTTATATAAAGTCACATTTAGATATTAACCATGTTTAGCCCATTAGACATGCAGTACCGTGTAATCATATGGATCCTCGATGAAATATCTGCTGTACTATTCTCTATTGGTCATCATACAGCTACAAAACAGTGTCCTACACAGCATTTTATGAAGACAAACACAATTTATCCCTTTTCTAAAATTCCATGGGCCATAGAAGATATAGTCAATATTGTTGTTCACAAAAAAATATTTATTAACACCATTTATGAATTATGATGACTCCCCTATGGTTTGCCACTCTTCTTTAACTGTTTTTTTCTTTAACTGCTCCCGCTCACTGATGAAACATAAAAAAATGAAGCATTAAAAAAGTTAAAAAGGACATCCATGGTGAATTTGACCTTGTCCCTGTGTGTGTGTGTGTGTGTGTGTGTGTGTGTGTGTGTGTGTGTGTGTGTGTGTGTGTGTGTGTGTGTGTGTGTGTGTGTGTGTGTATTTCCTTAAGTAGCTAAAGCAAACACACCTTTATGAGATCCAAGAGAACTTGGTAAGACAGAGTATGATAAAACCCACATTAAAGTGTACATACCCTACATTTGAGTCCAGACCAGTAAGCTATTTTAAGAAAAAATTTATATTAAGATATAAATTAGATAATTAGATCATCTCATTTATAAGAAACAACTCAAACCAGAATCTACATTCAAACCATATAAAAGTTTTTAATGTGTTTTAACGTATTTGAGTGAGTGTGCAGTTTAACTCTTTACTTAGAGAGAGAAGAGGGAGAGAGGGAGAGAGGGAGAGAGAGAGAGAGAGAGGAGAGAGAGAGAGAGAGAGAGAGAGAGAGAGAGAGAGAGAGAGAGAGGAGAGAGAGAGAGAGAGAGAGAGAGAGAGAGAGATTTACATACCTATTATAAATGTGTCTTTTGTGTGTTCACACCATAGACTGTAAAAAAAAATTCACATATTTCCATTATCTACTGTAATGTTGCTCTATAAACCATGTGGAGTATGTTTTAATGCAATGAGTAAACATAGTCTTACCAGAAGAGGCCAAGCTAAAGACAGGCAACAAAAGATAATTAAAAAGAAAATAAATTTTAAATTGAGTAGAGAAGATAGGGGCAGCTAAACCTACACGCGGTTAGCTATGTTTAAGCCAGATAGAACATAAACCTGTCAAAATACATTATAGACCCATCCATTGATATATAAATGAATTGATATCTACCTACCCTAGCTCTATCGAGCTAATCGTTTATAAATAATAAATGTTGCATCATTGCTAAACAACAATAACTTTAGCAGATTATTTAACATACAAATGACAGAATCTATTTTTGTCAGATTTTCATTCTAACGATGTTAATCTTGATTATACGGTATTATTACTTTGTCTTCTGGGCAAGTTTCATCTTCATAAAGACCATTCAATGCAATCCTGATTTTAGAATATTCTCCTCTGATATAAAATCTCTTTTTTCTTCCTTTAAGAAAATGTCAGAACCTTTAAACTCAAAGGTTTCTAAAACAAATAATATCATTGAGTGTGTTGTAAAGAACCTTACATTTTTTTATATTGACAAAATGTAATATTGTATTGATTTGTGTACCCTAATTCAATCTCTTTTGATGTCCGTTTACCCCCCTTGTTTTTTTGTTAAACAGATAATTTAATCCGTGCAGATCTACACTATAACGTTTATATTTAAATTAACAAAAAAACACAAAATTGTCAAGTCTATGGATGGGTTATTAATGTGTAAGCGTAGATTTAATGATGTTGTTTCGCAGTATATCCCTCTACTGGACGCATCAGGAACAACAGGGTCCTAAAACTGCCGGGGCGTAAAACTGCCAGGGGCGTATATCTGCCGGCTCCAGGTCTGCGAGTAGCCTCTCGCTGCAGCCTGCGGTGGACATCCAACCCGGCAACATCCAAGTGTGACGTCAGAAGCCACCACGCCCATGCCCAAATTGGACACATTCTCATTAACGTTAACATTTAAAAACAGGAAGAAGCATCGAGAAGAGAAGACGAAGGTAACTGCGAAACAATGCACAAAACACACTTGCGGTTTTTTAGTATAAACACTGTTCAACATAATAGGAATAAGTTGTATGAGAATGAGATGTTACCTGTTGAAATAGAGCTATGAATTATCTTTAACTTACATATTTGGTCATTTAACTCGTCCCCTGTGATGTCTCTTAACTGAGTTGTGTGTTATATTTGGCTGAGTGAATTTCGTATCAGTAAACGTTAGATTCTCAACTGAGAATTGTATACTATTACTATTATAGCCTACTATACTAACTGCATTATTATATCACCAATTTCATGTTGTTATTTGGATTAAGGGTAAATATGAAAAATATATTTCAGTGCTTATGTGTGACGTTACATCCTGTAAATCTTATTCTGCTTGTAAAGAATATGAGATTTGATTGTCACTCTGTCAGTTGTAAATACTGCATATTGAAAAAGTTTGAAGTTCAGTTATTGCTATGCAAAGAAGTTATACATGTTTATATAATGTAATGTGATGATAAACTGTTGTAATATGAATAAGTTTTATTATTAATTCATAGTAAATACAGTGACAGCAAGCCAGCCATCACATCAGTCTTTCCTAACTATATTACACTTCTTTTCAGGAGTACTACAATTGTGAAAGCAAGTGATTGTTTGCCATGTCGGTAAGTAAAAATAAACTTTGGTTTGTAGATTTACACATTTGGATTTTGGAATTAGACGTCAGTAACATGAATATTCTATTTGACCTTCTCTCTCTACAACTCCAACATTTCATAAGTGTTAAATCAGAAATATATATTTCAGTTGAACATGTTAAACACATTTCTCTCTCTCTCTCTCTCTCTCTCTCTCTCTCTCTCTCTCTCTCTCTCTCTCTCTCTCTCTCTCTCTCTCTCTCTCTCTCTCTCTCTCTATCTCTCTCTCTCTCTCTCTCTCTCTCTCTCTCTCTCTCTCTCTCTCTCTCTCTCTCTCTCTCTCTCTCTCTCTCTCTCTCAGAGTTGAAGCCATTCTTGCAGCAACTGGTGGAAAAGGGGATCTTTTTGGTGCTTTTGTTGTTGCACAAATAATTTTGTTCTTTCATATAATAGAAATAAATGCATGTGTATATATAAATAAATTCAAGCTTGAATCATTCTCGAGTTTTGAGAATGACGAGGGTCCTGTAACCGGGGTCCTAAAGCTGAAGCCTCCGATTGTGCAGGAATATACTATTGATTTTAAGTAGTGGATGTGTTGCTCTGAACAACTGTGACATTGGTTATTTTAACAAAAAGTTATCACACTTGCATAGATGGGTCATTTTAGACCCATGTGTGTAAACTTGATGTATTAACACAAAATATTAAATTACAATTTTTTATTTGTGACCAAGATATTTTATAAACTCATAAAACCTGTACAGAAGGGGAAGCGAGAGATTAACTGTTTTTTATGTATTAAAATATTGTGCAAAGGTTCATTTATTTCAGTTATTCAACATAACTGTAAGCCATAATCATCAAATTTATAACACATAAATTGCTTGAAATATCTCACTTCGCATGTAATGAGTCTATTTTATATATTAGTATCAGCTTTTAGTTGAATTACTGAAATAAATTAACTTTTGCACGATATTCTAATTTTTCGAGTTTCACCATATTGGTTCTTTAATTTAAGGTTTACATAAATTCCATTATGCTGTTCTATTATTTGATTTCAAAGTCATTTGCTATAACAGGCATTAACTACTAAGTGGATTCTTAATTTGGTTGTAAAAATGCAATATTTCTATAACCACATAGAAAGAAATGTAAAAAAAAGTTTACATTATTTTTTTTATTTAGAAGTGCAGTTTGGATCCCATTTAATAAAGAAAGTGACAAAAACTCGTTTTAGTTTAAATATAGATGCTTCCTTATACGTTTATTATAGCAAAACCATGATTATTGATTACCATTTGTGTAACAGAAATATAAGAGAACTATAAAAATATAGTTTTAAGGTACATTGTTTACTTGCACTACCATGTCATTAACTTACAAAACCAGTGAGCAATGCAGAGGTAAGGTATTGTCTAATACAGCTGTTAAGGGAGTGATCGTGATTTAGACCATTCCAAGCCTGCCAAAGCGTCACAATTTAACTGCAACAATAATCTGTAGCGTCACACCTCTACACAAATAACCTCATCTTTTATTATAAACCAATAACTATGATAACAACCGTAAACATATTTCCGGTCAGGAAGCAGCGCCCTTTTGCGCATGCGTACAACAAATCGAGTCACGTGCTGTAGTTGGACATGGACGTGGCTTACAACGTCACACTTGGATGGGCGTGGCTTCTGACATCACACTTGGATGTGGGCCGGGTTGGATATCCACCGCAGGATGCAGCGAGCTGTACTTGAGGTCTGCAGCCTCCCCCTACTCTTTAGTTGAATCACAGTAGGCGGCGCTACTGCGCTTGTTTCGCTTGCGCAGCACCATAAAACAATCAAGAACAAGTAGGAATTTGTTATAGCTTATTACTGCACGTGGAAGCACAGAAGAAAATGGCATCGGACAGTCACATAAAGGTAAATTTAATATTATCATCATGAAGTATGTGAGAAAATAGTTTAGGGGAGTGGTACTGCAGTGTTTTCACGTCAACAATCGAAAGAGCCAAATTTTGCATTACTCTCGGCTTCTGAAATGAACATTAACTTTATAATAATATCTCGGTGTTGTAATCGTTAGAATCCTTCCAATGTCAGCAGCCCGTTTCATGATGAAAAACTGATATGACAAGATGCTTTACGGTTAAATAGTTTTGTTTTCTGGTTCGTGATAGAGAGACCAACGCGAGTGTTCCTTTTTGTTTTTTGGCAGTGACAAATTTTGTATTTCGCAAAGTTAGCTACTTCAGTATTTTTAGATTATTTCCTCACATGTTTCCATGGTATACTGTAAAACAAATGTGAGCATTTCATAAGTTTGAAATGCTATTATTGGCAAAAACATTTATGTAAAGAGTCAATAATTTACAGTGTTGACCCTTTTTCATTATAACCTTTTCTCAGAAAGGCCCGGTTCTTGCCAGCTATAGAAGGGTGGGCTGGCAGATATGCTGGGTGGGCAAATGTGGGAAAATTTGTTTGGAAAATGTATTTATTTATTAGATATTTCTTTAGTGCACTTGGGTGCACATGCTAATTGTTTGTTGTTTGTGGGTCAGTTAATCAAGCCAGTGACTATTACTGTCAGTTTCACATTGTTTCACTTAGTAGTGTGAAACAAATCTGTTGTTTAAATTGTAGCCTATTTACATTACAGAAAGCAATCAAAGAACGCTCTCTTTATAATCACTGGAGCTGTCATTCATACAGCACAAGTTTATCAGTGTTCTGGACTCTCACCAAAACTCCTATTATAATCAAGGATGCGTCTACACTGCACAATGAATCTATTATTTACATAGTGTTTGGACTGTTAGTTATGATGAAAGCATTCGCGAGAGTACAGAAATCGAGTTGCATTGATGAGATCACTGCATTTTATGCGCTCAACAGATATGTCTGTCTCATCGGCTACATTGCTCATAGTCATTGCTGCAACCTTTCATGCCTCGGGAGTAGATCTAAATATTGTGCTATAATCAACACGTTTCACGATTTGTTTATCTCGACAGCTGTAATAGTAAAAACGTAGTAAAGTTTTCGAGAAAGTTCCACATTTAATACTTATTTCATATACAAAGATGTTAGTCTATCATAGCAGTGGACACGCCCTTCCAACAGAGCATTCAAATCAGAAGGCTAAAATCATGGTAGATCACACCTCTAATTTCTAAATTGTGGCATTTTTTGACAATGTAAAAATCATATTAACATTTTATGTTCACCTTAACATTATAAAAAATGCATTTCATGACCCCTTTAAGTAAAACAAACAACTGCAGACACAATCCTTTAGATATGTATATAATACAGCATCTCATGTTCTTATAGATAGGAATAATTGGTGGATCTGGTCTTGATGATCCAGATATCCTGGAGGGAAGAACAGAACGATATGTAGTCACACCATTTGGAAAGGTGAGTATCTCTGCATTGTGTCTGCTGTGCTTTCTAATATGCGTGTTTATAAGAGAGCATATTTGGAAATGAATATATCCATTTGGTTTAATTGAACTGACAAGTACAAAAAAAAAAAGACAAATTATTAGGATTTTGCTCTTAAATCATGTGGTGACCATAGTATATCACAGATGGGCAGAGCCAAAAGTTTTACTTATTGACACTCATTTCCTCCTCTCTTTTGACAGCCATCTGATGCGCTCATTTTGGGCAAAATAAAGAATGTTGAATGTGTCCTTCTTGCAAGGTGATTACACTGGCATGTATATACAATACATTTGCTTTGACTTTTACTTGAAATGCCTGCTGGTTTTATATCTATGAAGGACAAATGTCTAATGTAGAACTCCATCCCCCCCTACAAGGCATGGGAGACAACACACCATCATGCCCACCAATGTAAATTACCAGGCCAATATTTGGGCATTGAAGGAAGAGGGCTGCACTCACCTGCTAGTCACCACAGCATGCGGTTCTCTCAGAGAGGACATCCAGCCTGGGGACATTGTTTTGATTGACCAGTTTATTGATAGGTAAGTATTCATTTGTCTATAATCATTTGACATTACACTTTTAATTTCACCCTCACTTAAAGGGTACCTATTATGGCATTTAAAATGTTCCTAATATTGTTCTGGGAGTCCCCAACAACAGTTTTACGAGCATGCAATGACAAAAAACACTTTTGTTGTCTTATAATATGCATTTATTTTTACCTGATTTGCTCACCGACTCCCATATGAATCGTTTAGCGAGTCATTTTTCCAAACCCCGCCTTTGCGTGACGCTAATCTGTGGTGATATGTTAGACACCCAGCCGACAGGGTGTCATTGGTTGTTGCGCTAGATCTTACCCAGATACAATAGTGCTATTTTCTGATTGGCTAACAACAACAGACGAACAACACCAGAGGAGACCAGGGTTGCCAGGTCTGCACAACAAAACCAGCCCAATTGCTCATCAAACTAACCCAATCACGGCCAAAAATATTCAAATAGCGTTCCCGGGTGTTTCCTCAATAACAATCATGTTCCAGTGGATAAAACAATTGCGTCAACCAGCGTGCACTACACAAACAACCCGCGGAAACAGTGCAGGCATACGGACCTGGCAACACTGGAGGAGACGCGCTTGAATCCTGCCGGTTCCACAGTGAGTGAGTTTTGGGCACTGCGGCATATTAAATATATATCAAATAGTTTTTCAGCGTGAGAAATACAATGTGTGGCCGGAGAGCGTGACAAAAGACCGAAATGAGTGACTGTCACGCTCAATGCGTGATGCGTGACACTCGAGAGCCCTGTGACAACTCCATTAACAACGACAAACACTTCACATATTTCAATACAATTGACATTGAAGACCTAAGTTAGCTGCTAGAAGCTGCGCTGTGCCTGTGCGTACACAACACACAAAATAATTATAGAACATGATACAAACATAAAAGCAACAGCCTACTTACAGATTGTGATTCGGAGAAGGAAGCTGATCCAAATAAACTCGGTACTGAACCTCCCTCCTTCAGTATCAGCCGGCTCGCAAATTCATACTTTATAGCATTTAGGTTTGTGAAGCAATCATCTTCAAAATGACGCGAACACAGAACAAGTTCGGGCTATAATACTTCTGTGGTATAGTTATGAACTGTAGCCACTGTCTTCAAATGCTCCTCACTGGGCAGATGAAAAAAGTTTGCTTTTGCGTCGCACTTCAAAACACAGCAGCGTCTCGTCGACATGATGTTTTCCCTGGTGTCTCCTAATGCAATGAGTGGGCGTATCTTATTCAAATAACTTGTACAAGTGACGTACGAAAGTTAGAGAAAATGCATCGTTCGTCTATCGATTCATATCAACGACTCAGAGTCGACTCTTACTTTTGAGAGATAATAACTTTGTATACGGTGAACTTTCATATTTAAAACTTTGCAGGATGTTTTCGTTCACTTAGATCTATGTTAAACACTACATGAAAGGTAATTTTCAAAATTCCATGATAGGTACCCTTTAAAATAAATAATTAATAAATAAATAAATAAATAAATAAATAAATAAAAATAATATTCTAAAGACAAAAGAGGTGGAGGAAATACAAAGCTACTAAACAACACTTGAGACATCATTTGACCTTTGTTGAAGGTACTAGAGTCGACTCCCATACTAGAACTATTCAAAGTCAAGGAATCAACTCATCCAGACACACTGATAAAACTGATATTGCTAAACAAATTTAAGATAAATTCTTATGCTTTTTTTTCCTTATTTATTATTCCAACGGAAGACAAGAACAAGAATGCTTCTTGTTTGCTGATTGGCTGCTGTTTGTAATTAGCTACTTAAGATGCTGTTTGTAATTAGCTACTTAAGATGCTGTATGTAATTTTTTTTTACTTCGTTAAAGCATGAAAATACCACAATATGCAGATATTTAGGAAACCTGCTAAGTTCACATAACGTTTCTCTGAAAACAATGCTACAGCCAGTTATTTTACTTTGAAATATGTGTTCTGTGTTTGAATGTCTGTTTTTGTTTTGGTCTGTGTGATTCTGCCCACTACCAATTTACCCAATAGTATTTCGACACCCCGGGTTGCCAGTAGGTGGAAAACACAGTGTTTTTCAGCTATGGAAGCCAGCGAACGAACTGGGTCAGAGAGCGCAGATTCCTAAAAAGCTAATCTAAATGATCATCAACTTGCATTGTAAGTCTCCTCGCCTTCCATTGTCAATTGCTCTCCCTCTTGTTGCGTGTCCTCAATCTGGCAACCCGCGTGAGTGTCGAGTCTGAGGAGGAGGTGGTGGCGGGGGGAATCAGCTCTCTCCAATATTTACAATGGACTAGCTATTAATATTACATTCTGCACCACCAATATACTTAATGAAGACCAGGAGTCAAAGCTGAAGTTCAATCAGTTGACAGAGTTTTGAAGTCGAAGTTCTCCACACTTCCAAAGGCTGTAGTAGGAGTAAGATGATCCAGCTTCGAACTAACTTAGGACAAAGAAACACTAGTACTTATTAGGGCCTTTCGCACCGGGTAGTTCTAGGAACTAGCCACCAGGGTGGTTCACCGAGAACAAATGGTAAACAACAACCCCTCCAAATACAATTGGATAAAACACAGGCTATATCTTTTCCCTTCAAGGCTGAGTTTTGTCTAAACATGAACACTACCGTCTACACGTGCACAGAGCACTGATATAAACTTTTATACATAATTCACTCTCATAGTTAAAATCTAGTGGCCAATGGTGCAATAAATCCTAAAAAGAATTACACATGCTAAGTATGCATAGCCTATGTGTTAGTGGTTTTCAAGTAGTGTGTTATTGACCTTCATGACCTTAGAAACAGTTGTCTCATACAGCTAGATGAGAAGAGCAGAATAAAGTGAATAAGTTCAAATTGACAATACTTGATTTTGTTGTATGAGCAAATTAATTACAAAACAAGTACATATCTATTCTCTGCCAAGCCAGGCTAAATAAGTAAACACCGTTACTGCATTCCGGACATGTGTCAGACCCTCAGTCACCTATCAGAAACCAAATATAGACATTGCATGTAATACAAATACCAGACTAGATACACTATTAACTGTTATCGTAAATATATATTTAAAGGGATAGTTCACTTTGAAAATAATTTTTTGGTATGTTTAGCTTACCTCAAGGGCATCCAAGATGTAGGTGTCTTTGTTTCCGCAGTAGTTTCAATTTTGATATTTTTAGGTCAAACCGTTCTTGTCTGTCAGTCATATAATGCAGGTCTATGGTCACTTCCTCAAAGAGCATACACAGAGAAGTCCAAATTAAACACGATTTAATGACTCGTAAATGTAAGTACACATTGATGGCCTAAGACACGAAACGAGTGGTTTGTGTGAGAAAACGAACAGTATTTATATCGTTTTTACCTCTTGTAAACACAGCCACGTCCAAGTGATCTGAGGTCGCGGGCGCTTCGGTCTTTTTTCGGAAAGACCGTATATTTTATTTGCTTTTGAGTGATCTGGCCTAAAGACATGTTTCTCTGTCTTTTAGAAAGTCTTTACTTTCATTGGCCCATTGTTTCATAGTGAAATAATGTCAAAAGTAGGCCTAACATTTTTAACCCTTTTGCCCATGCCAAAACCTATTATTAATATTTAAACAACTGGGATGGTGGTCACTGGTCACTTGACAAGTTACCATGGCAATAAACCAATCCACCTTTTTGAGACCGAAAGTATGATCAAACTAAACTCAAACTTACCTGGGTAGCCACGGAAACCAAAACACTGTAACAAAACTGCTTAAATTGAAGCCAGGAGTGAAAAATCACCATTTAATTTTACTAGAGTATTATTTAATTATGAATTTTGATGGTTAAGTCTTCAGAGATAGTTAAATAAAGAGCTTTTAAAAATGTGTCTTGAGGAAAATGTATTTTATATTTTAGCTGATTGTCACACAACCTTTGAGAAAAAAAACAAACATTGCCTATTTCATAAGAATTACATTATTTTGAACAACACATGCAGACATATTCTCAAGGAGGTCGCACACTAGATAGTGGTAAACGACACACACTGGCATAATATTCGAACACGTTGTTTTCTTTTACCTATTATACAAAATCTTAACATAAATGTGTGTCGGCAGTGTGTGTATACAACTACCCTGTAATGATAAAAATCCACCCACTCCTCTTAATCCCCATAAATCATAAGCAATGAACAAGCTTTTTGCAGATTGTAGCTTTTGTGACGTCATGAATGCTGACAGACTCTGCCCCCCTATTAGCATAGACCCCGCCCTGAGTGAGCTGTACACAGTCCGCCATGTTTATCTCCTCACCAGAGCATTTAGCATTCAAGTAAGAAATGTATTTTGATTGAATACTTTAATACATTTAATACAGAGCAGTGAGTGATTTTCTGTTTTATTTAGATTCATATAACAGCAGTATATAGCAGTAGGTACTGTATATTATGCTGATTTCACTTTAATATAGAAATCTAATATACACGTGCAATTTATTTACTTGCTGTTTACGTTAACAGATATTACCGACTGCGTTTATGTGAACTTAGTGTGCTTTTGACATAACCTTCTGTGTAGTTGGCAGTTTAAGCACGATACCATGTGAAAGAGAACTTAGTTTAATACTCATGGGACCCGTCGACTGACATCCAGCTTTCTGTGCGCGTGCTTTAGATGTGGGTGCTCAGAAAATCATATATCAGAAGTTTAGACTGATATGGCTTTAAAAAGCATGCAGATAATAAACTTTCATGATGATGAAGAACATGTCATGTGAACGTGACCGCAATAGAGATAATCAAAACTGAACAGATGTTTTTTTTTTTGTTTTTGGCAGAGAAGCTGAGGCAGGAGCTGTAAAGGCTCCTCCCTCTTCTAGAAAGGGTGGGGAGCAGCAGCTCATTTGCATCTAAAGAGACATGCACGAAAACTGCATCTTTTTCCTTCCATTAAAAAATGGACAGTTACAACATGGTATAAATAAATTATCTGTGGGTAATTTTGAGCTGAAACTTCACAGACACATTATGAGGACACCTGAGACTAATATTAGATCTTGTAAAAAGCATAATTAGTCCCCTTTAAAAATCCTGCCGTTGGTAGTGTTGGACTGTTTTGTCATACATCAAACTTTAAACTCATTGTTGCCACCTTGTTAATTATTGATGTGAACATTCGCCTGTATGGTTATTAGAACCGCCTTGAACTTGAGGACATGAGTATACATAATTGTGTCAAGTGTACTGTACGATACTTGCTTCTCGTCTGGTGTGCAACTGTCTTTATTGTTCCTAACAACGCACCTTATCAGTTTGATGCATATTCTTTTTCATTTCCTTTTCTTAATTCCACGCCAAAATGTCCGACACCACCTTTAAATCAAGGACAACAAAACGTGTTCAGACATTCTATGACGGGCAGCCCACCAGCCCCCCAGGTGTGTGTCACATCCCTATGGCTGAGCCTTTCTGCAACAAGACTAGAGAGGTTAGTGACATTTCTCAGCGCTCTGTCCTTATTGTTCATCTTATCTTCTTCTCTTCACCTTTTTCTTACCTCCATTTGTAGGTTCTCCTGGAGGTTGCCCAGGCACTTGGTGTGAAGTGTCATACTCGAGGGACAATGGTGACCATAGAGGGTCCTCGTTTCTCCGCTCGGGCAGAGAGCCTAATGTTCAGACAGTGGGGTGCTGATGTCATTAACATGTCCACAGTACCGGAGGTGGTTCTTGCCAAGGAGGCCGGGCTGTGCTACGCTAGTATTGCAATGGCAACTGATTATGACTGCTGGAAAGAGCACGAAGAGGCGGTGAGCAGATAGAAGCCTCTGTCTGTGTGTATTTGTGTGTGTGTACCTGCTTAACTATATTCATATTTTTTGGGACATCCAGGAGCTCCATTATATTGGTGGTGTTAGACTGGAGTTTTCTGTCAGCAGACCCCAGTTTGAAAACCCCTGGGTTATAGCATTTATAATACTTAGCTGTAAATTAAAACCCATAAAAGTCTTTAGAATGACCCCATTTAGATAAGTATACTTCATTTGAATCAGTTGAGTTCAAGCCATTATTCCCTCTAAGCTGTGCACATGCACAGCTGCATGTTTCGGATGTTACTCCCCACAGACCAAAAAGATTCTGTGCAGACAGGAGGCAGACTTATAAATGTGTGTGGGGTGGGGGGAGTGTAAAATGTCTTTATTCAGATGTAAGGGAATGGACGGTCCATTTTGTTTTCAGTCTGGAACAGAAACTTAACTTGCAGAGTAATTCTGTGCCAAAATACACATTCAAAAGATTACAATTTTCAAGTGCAAAGTGCTACCAAACACTGCCTTATTAATAAACTACACAATGTAATGTTTGAGTAATTTATTTTGGGTCAAAGGAAGATTGATAAATATCTACAACCTTGGACCCACACAAACCCTGATATTTCATTGGTTCTTATGTTTGTGGCAAATACTCACTCTAGACATTTTTTTTTTCTTTCTGTTTTTCCAATACTGGTCTGCTGCTTCTCTACAATTTAGAGTGCCATAAATAGAAGCATTTGTCTCTTGGTTACACATGCCACATTAAAGCCATTCGTTATTAAAAAAGTTGTAATGGTTAATTTTCATTGTATCTAGACCATATGAGTTTTAAAGGTGACGATGTGTATATAATCTTTTGATGCCATAATAGGGCAAATGTGCTGCTATTGTGTTCATTCAAAGTTGTTTGTATCCTATTGGTTTAGATGGATTGGTATAGGATATTCCTTTTTAAGTCAATAAACTCTACAGATTATAGTTTCCTATAGCCGGACAACCGGTTAGGCTTGTAGTTTGAACTGCTAGGGGAAGTAAACATTGCTTCAGAGTCCTCCTTCCGAGTTCCTGCTGCTGACCTCTAGTTTTCACGCCCCACTTCACCACATCCTTCCGTCCCTGTCCTGTATTCTCATTCTCTCTCTGACTCATGCACAGACAATCATACACATTTTGCTGGCAACCAATTAGTCAGTTCCTCTATAGGAAAACATCGGTGATGGAAAAACAGTCTTCAGTTTTCTTTGTTGATCACATGGATTTTTTATAGATCCTGTCATAGTACCCTGTAGAATTTAAATGCACAATGTAGCTGGAGACAATTATGACTTACAAAGTCAGGCATTAGAGACAATAGACCATTTGTTGCTTGAGCATAAAGTGTCTTCCAGATTCAGTTTTAACTTGTCACAGGTTATACATGACCCATGGCAGCCTTATCTGCATTATCTGAGTGGCCACGGGCAAACGTGAGACTCGTGGGAATTAACAGTGCGATTTATCTGTTATGTGGATTTTTACATTTTTTTTTTTTTATTATTATATTTTTTTTGTAGAGGTAAAGTACAGTTTTAACAATAAATGTGATCATTTTAAGATCCGGATGCATTGCTCCTTCATATCTTATCGGTTAATGACCCTCTGTGGCTTGCTGGTCCATTAATGGCCTTTTTTTAATGTACCATTATTTTTGTTTTTCCTATATATATATATATATATATATATATATATATATATAATATTTTTTTTTTATAAACCTGCATGTACCAAACTTGGCTCCATTTTATTTATTTTTTTAGGTGTGTGTGGACAATGTTCTAAAAACCATGAAGGAGAACGCAAACAAAGCTAGCAGCATCCTGCTCACAGCAATCCCACAGATCAGCCAGATGGACTGGGAGAGCACAATAAATGCACAAAAAGTGAGTTTAAAGCTCTTGAAATTAATTAAATTACCATTTTATTTGAATATATGTAATTATATAATAGATATTTTTTTCTAAATCTGACATGTATGAAACTTTCCATGTCATCATTTGTTTTCCTTTCTATTGTTGTCCAGTTGATGTCACAGTCTTCAGTAATGTTGCCCAAACATTAAAGTACTCTGCCATCAAGGAGCCATGAAGATGTGGTGTCCACAAATGCAATCATGTATCTGTAAACAAGTGTGCCATTCTTACTGCTATATTGACCTAAAGAAAAAAGAAAAGGGCTTCGTTTGTCAGCCACACTGACATGAATGTGCATTTACCACTCTTTAAAATACAGTATTGTTTTTTTTTAAACAATTCGACATAATGCATGGAGGCATTGGTAGAGGGAATGGAACGGATCTTTTGATTTTTGAATTGTTTTTTCAGTGCTTTTAAATGTAGTAAATATAGTAATATTTGGTTGTTTATATAGCTAAATACATTTCTCTCATAACCACTAATAAATCTATGCATTTTTCCCTATTATATTATTATTCATTTTGGCACATTTCAATGAGGAGAGCTGAAATTTCTCCATTTTGAGTCAGCAGTGCATTTTTTTTTTTCCAGAGTTTTGTAAAGAGCAAGATGTATTTGTTACACAAATTGTTAAACTGGTTGCTTGTCAGAATAAACAAAAACTATTTCTGCAGTGTTTTTCCCTCAAGCAAAACTTAACTGAAATGTTCATTGTTTTTAAAATAATATCTGTTTTTAAAATGGAGGCCTTCCTAATCTGACTTTGATCTACAGTAGTTTTTGAATTTATTCTGTTTTCCTGTTCTTTCCATGAGATTAGATCAGCTTGCCAATACCTTGCAGAAATAATAGTTTCTCTCTATCTCTATTTGTAAAATTAAGTTAATAGGTAATTCTACAAATAACCAGACATTTTTGGTACTTCAAAAGTTAATTCTCTATGCAAAATCCATCTTTAAAAAAATTACATGTTTTATGTTATTGATTTATTATTTAGTTTTCTACATTTAGTTCTCTAACTCGTACATAGTGCCAGTATATGTGGTCCATACAGGTTATTTGCAGCCAGGAGATAAAATTCTGTAGTCAAATCAATAATATCTGCAATCAAAGTTATATCAATAATAACAAACATTCCTTTTCGCACAAGCTAAATGTTTCTCTATGAAACCCATCAAAACAGTGTATGCTTTATAAAGAACAATGTAAACTTCATAGAAGGGTCATTCTATGGAAATGTCCATTTTTCTGTCCCTATCCTTTACAGAAATATTACACTTAAAAAACACTTTAGAATTACAATTTCTTTCATTCTAAAATAAAACAAATGTTATTTGAACAATTACACCTTCTTGAGCCATCAAGTGGCAATATTTTATTTTTTATTAATTATATAGAATTCCAAACACCACACAAGTGCTCGTCCCCACAGTCATGTACAGAGGGAAAATGCTTTATTTTGAGGTCAATAACAGGTTTTTACACCATTTAAAATACAATAATGTATACATAATGATCTAATATATTATGTAAATGACATAAACTAAATGCAGAATAAATATTATAAAATTTATAATGAAAAGTAGTGGTCCCCTGGAGCAGTGTCACTGGTGTTACCGTTAAACAAAATCTCTTATTTTGAAATGAAAATCACACTGATAACATCACTTGACTTCCTTTGTCCAATTTCCTGAATTTCTATGAAGAAAAGCCCATAGTAAATCCTCGGTCCTTTTTCAGTTATAATATAGATAATATTCTCATTTATCTCATGATTTCATAAGAAGCTTTTAGTTGAAGTCACTGGTAGACCTACTTTATTGTTAGGTAATTGTAATAAAAAATTAGAATACAAATGGATTAAACTACTTAATTTAGTTAGTATACCATGATTGACAACATGTGGTTTGATACCTTGCAGCAGCCATTTTGTAAAATTAATTTTTCATGAAAATTGTCACTGGTGTTACTGTCACTGGTGTCACCTTTCTTATGGGTAACACCAGTGACTCCCATTAGATAAACTTTATTCAAAGCTATTAATTTAGATTATATGCCAAATGTAACAATTTAGTCTCATCTACTTAATTATAGTTGAAGAATAATGATATTTGGTCGTATGCATGTCATTGGTGATTCATTGTGTCACTGGTGTTACTGTCTTTTTTTTCTGTCACATTAAATACAATGTCATAAGTGACATGATAATAATTTTACATCCATTTAATTCTGCTACACTCAAAAGTTAAGATTTAAAGGATTGCATCATTACTTGATTTTAACTGGTTTTCAAATATTTTCATTGTTATAGCAAATAACAGGTTAATAATAATAATAGGTTGCGCAAACGAACTAACCTCATTCAAGCACACTTTTAACAAACCTGATTAAAATAAAACATAATCTCCTTATTTGTTGCATTGTTATAAATTTTTTTAACTCTGACTACATGTGCTGAAAAACATTTGAAATAATATTTCATAAAAACATTTAATATTGCCAAAGAAGTAAGATAACACCAGTGACAAAAAAATGGTACATGTGGTCTTTAAATGCACAAAAAATATAAAAAATCATTAAGCTGTCATTTATGCATATTCATAAAGTCAAAGGGTAATCTAATAATGTGGTGTAAGTTTAAATGTTAGAAAAAGAAATACATTTTAAGACATCTTGCCATACCAAAAGTGGACGTTTCTGTAGAATGACCCAGAACACAAGATGCAAAGAGTGCTAGCCTATTAAGTCAATAGCGATCAATAGACTATCTTAGTGCTCTTTGGATGTGGTCTAGTTCAACTTGCAAAATAAAAAAATAAAAAACCTAGTCCAAGGCACTGGAGAATGTAGATTGTAGACAAAATATAAAAGCTTTCATTAATGGTTATACCATTTTAAAAACATTCACATATGTAAGGGCTAAAAGGCTTTTTATATATATGTTTCTACATTCTCGAGTGCATTGGCCTCGGTTTTTTAAAGAATTTAAGGTTGCATGGTTGAGTAGACCTGTTTATAGTTTTATTCAAGCTTATTCATAAAATATAACAAAACTGACGAAACGGCTAATTGCACATACATCTCGCGCTATTATTGCATTGTGAGCATGTAGGCTGCTCAAAACGGACGACTTGATTTCGTTATATATTTCATCGATTTGATTCCATATCGTTCATCACCATGCCTAAGTTAAAAAAATATATATATATATTTTGTATAGTCTAGTAAATAATTTGTAGCCGTGTCCGTTTTTTGTAGGCTAACATTATCGTTAGGCTATGTTTCAGACTGTTGGGTTTCTTTCATTGGTTTAGGCTATAACATAATGCGGATATGTTGCCTTTTAAAAAAAATGAAGAACAAAAAATTCTCAAAGAAAACAAAAAATAGCCTATAGGCCTACTTAAAAAAATCACAGTAGCCTAAATCACATTTAAAGTGCATTAACTAACTGCGCTCATTCATTTACTTTTTAAAATACCGAAAAATAAGCTAAATGTTAAGATTTTAAAAAAGAAACTTTAGTGTTTAAAAACGACTAAGAAATTCAACCACGTCCACATGGTCAGACTGCCGTGCCACATCCACCGGGCGTAAATTGCAGTGATCTGTTGCATTGGGATCAGCGTTAAAAAGGATTAAAAGCCGCACAGTGTCCATGAATCCGGCTCTGGCAGCATCGTGCAGAGGAGTGCTTCCTGTCCCGGGATCAGGCAGATTAGGATCCGCTCCATATTTCAGCAGCAGGTGAGCCAATGGTGTGTTACCCATCATCATCACCTGCGAAAAAACGTGAAATGTTTTCGCTTTAAAAAAAAAAAACTTCCATTTAAAAGAAACATGTCGGATGCAATTTCTACTGCATTATTTTAATCATTAAGGAACAGTAAGTGTTTCGTGCAGTAAGAACAAGGTTATTCTAATTTTTGAAGCAACAATGAAATTATTCAAGGCCAGAAGGCTATTCGTGTTTTTATTGTAGTAGCCTATAGGCTATAGCCCTACATGTTTTCATGCGCACTTGTGATATTAAACATATTTCGTTAAAAGCTTTAGGCTATCAATAAGCCTGACACCTCAAACAATAGGGTGGTTTTACAGTTTCTGCATTTTTGCTGTTCATTTTAAGTTTAAGAAACTATAAGCCGACATCGTTTTACTTTGTAGGCACTTTATTTGACCCCTGCTTTTTTATCCAATAGACTACATAATACATGGAAGCAATAACACCATCAGTTGAACCGACTAGAAATTAGCAACGAAATTATAGCCTGTAGCCTACATTATATAAAAAAAATCTGTCTGTTTTAAAATGTTTGCAGTTTGTGAAGGGGTGGTGAATTGTGATGGAGGGGGCTATTTATTTTGAAGAAGCTAATAAAACGCACAATGTAAACGTCCAGGTTTTCTATTCGATTTATAACCGATATAACCCATCCTGGTGGTAGTGGAAAACAACACTCTTTTGACATAATTTACACAGTTTGAGAATATAGGATTTAAATAATAATAATAATAATAATAATCAAGTAGGCCTAGGAAAGTAGGCTAGATTTAAGACTAAAATGTGACATCGAGACACTTTGTTCTTTGAAGCACATGATTTTATATCGTCGTCTTATCCAGTTGCTAAAAATCTACCTTAACTATCTTACATTCAAGACAAATAAAACAGCAAAGATTTTCTTTACTATTTTTTTTCTTCGAGTTTAAAAATAAAGGTCATTTACTGGTGCTATGTTAAAATATAAAGTGAAATGCTGATAGGTTATACCACCACAATACACGATAGGCTATTAATATTCTTATACAAAAAAAATACATCAATGACATTATTAAGTCATTAGAATGACAATAGACCAGGCTATTATAAATAGGCTAAGGCAAAAATGTTTCCAGTTTCTATGTAAGGATAAATAAGCATTTTTAATAGCCTACAAAGAAAATTAATGAATATGCCGTAATTAAAATGTCATAAGCCTAAACAAACTGCGAGAAAGAATTAAGCAAAATCCTAAAGTGATAGATATTCATTTTGTGAAATAATTTGACATTTCGTACATTTACATGTCTTTCTGTTGTCCTATTGTAATAATTAGTGTGTAGCCTAAGTACGTCCGTCTGATGCTAGGCTTTATTATTATTATTATTATTATTATTATTAGGACATGTCTGAAAACGTTGCCTACCTGTATAGGCGTTCTTCCAAACGTGTTAACGTTGTTGACATTCACTCTGTTAGAAAGTAAAAACTGAACACGGCAAGTGTTTCCAGTGGCGGCTGCTTTGGTCAGTTCATCCTCGGCATGCATCCTCTTCATCATCAGTCCAATGAAGAATTTTACTCTGACAGGTAAAAGCAATGAGGACGATATACGAAAATAATCACTGCATTTCAATCTTCCCTGTCACAGACAATGTTGCCCCTGCGCTGCATAAATGAGTTGAATCAGCTCCTTCATAAGCTGTTGTGTCTAATAAAATTACACGTAGGGAGATATTTGTTCGGACTTGCCTTTTATCAACGTCACAGCACAGCAAACCGTGGTGCAGTAGCCTACTGTAATGCGCAGGCGCACTTAAACAGCTGATCCAGGAAGACTTGGAGAGCTACAATGACACGATACAGCAGTAAGAGAGTCTGTTCATGTTTTTAAAAACTGTTATTAAATAAATTAAAACAGAACAATCGCGAGAACGAGTTTTCATTTTCATTTTCGGTGTCCACAATCGTAATTATAAAAACACATTCATAGTAGACCTAGTCAAAATTTGGAAGTCAACGCGGGAGGTAGCTACCCAAGGAAAAAAAAAGTCAAAGAAGCCTATGTTAGGCTAACTAATAGCCTATGACTCCCTCAGCATCCCACATTAGGCTACTTCAGATTTAGCAATTTATTGGTCGCCGTATTGTTTACACTGTTATTTAGACTGTTTAATTATGTAGTCATTATTTTGTTAGTTAGTCTACATTATGGAACGCCTATACACAAACATTATTTTGTTAGTAGCCTATGGAACGCCTATACACACACCATTAATAAAGCATACATTTACGTTACACTTTTCTCTTTTTTTTTTTTTTTTTTTTTTGGTTTGAGCGCACACAGTGTGTAGAAAGGAAGGGGGAATTCCAGGGATGTAGGCTACTGCAAGTATGCTGACACTGACTTCGTTCTACTTTCCGTTTTATAGTGCTATTTGTTCTACAACAGAATCTTAACAAGTTTAGACTGTAGCAAGTAATTTTTTGCTTTAGCATTTTTCTTTTCTTTTACAGTATTGTGCTTTATTCGTCTGATATGTTTGTGTGTGTGAGTAAAATAAGTAGCAAAATACTTAAACTATCCTTTTTATCCAAGGGTCTAGGAAGTGATCATGTAGTTCACACCTAAAATAAAAGCATTACATTCAGAACTGCAACAGTTTTAACTTGTATGGAAGATGGAAAAAGAGGCCCCTTATGGAACAATGTGTATTTTTAAACTGTAACATTTAGTATATCTAGGATGAGGATGCATCAGTCAATGTTTAATTAAGGGAAATAAATAGAAACGCTTGCATATTTATTTGTCAGACAAAAAAAAATAAAAAATTAGAATTACCTCCCTGGGTCGGTATTTTTTTTTCATTGGCAGCAAGGGAAATTATTAGGCTATTATTTTTAAAATGTTACTTTACAGTAGCGATGGATACTCTATTTTTTCATAACATAGCCTAGCTGTACTACATGTATTGTACCACCTTGTGTGTCCCAGCATATTACACACACACACACCACACACACACACACACACACACACACACACACACACACACACACACACACACACACACACACACACACACACACACACACACACACACACACGCTGATTTTAAATGTGTGTACTTTTTTCTACTCCTAAAAACCACGCAGCATGGGCAAATAATCGACACATTACACATGTCCATTGTAAAAGAAAGAATAATATTATGTTAACCCTTTAGAAGTGGCTAGAATTTTTACCGTAACTCTTCAACCATTTGCATGATCAAAACCATTCAAATTGCCCCTGACAGGCAAACGAAGAAAAACAAAATAATGACTATTGAAGCGCTTGACGTAAAGCAGTCAAATTTTGTAGTTCTTTTTGTGCACGGGTTCCTACCCGAAACCCGAAGTTACATAGTGCCAGTAAAAGTGATACAGACCCCGTCAGGCTATGGCAGACGTGTCATTTAACTTATTTTAAGTCAATGTACCATCACAAGGGTCTTGGAAATATATTATGAAGGTTGAAAAACTACATAGTGTTGAGATACGAAGTGCGGCAGGTTAGAGTGTTTCGGATTGCATAAAATAATAAAAGAAACGAACAAATACATGGAGAAAGAAGTGGTAGACAGCAGAAGATGGGATTGGGATGATTTTTAATGAAACTTGGGAGGCGGATGGCTGTTCCTCTTTAACGTATCTTAGTAGGCTACAGTATGTGGTGTGTGCATGTGTATGTGTGCGTGCTATGAATGCATGCATTTGTATGTGTGCGTATATGAATAAAAGTGTCCTAAATGAAAACGGTGTAACCCAATGTCACAAAAAAGACTTGTATTATTACAAGTAATGGCCTGGCTGGCTTGTGGGACTCCTGAGACAGCTGATGGGTACCAGCAGGCCAAGCGGACTGCAGCCCGGGTAGTTGTAGAGGCAAAAAATCGGCCTGGGAGGAGTTCGGTGAGGCCATTGAGACGGACTATCGGTTGGCTTCGAAGAGATTCTGGCAAACCGTCTGGCGCCTTAGGAGAGGGAAGCAGTGCCCTACCAACACTGTTTACTGTGGAGGTGGGCAGCTGTTGACCTCAACTGGGGATATCGTCGGACGGTGGAATGAATACTTTGAGGATCTCCTCAATCCCGCTGACACGTCTTCCATTGAGGAAGCAGAGGCCGAAGGCTCGGAGGTGGACTCGTCCATCACCCAAGCTGAAATCACTGAGGTAGTTAAAAAGCTCCAGGGGTGGATGAAATCCGCCCTGAGTACCTCAAGTCTCTGGATGTTGTGGGGCTGTCTTGGCTGACACGCTTCTGCAGCATCGTGTGGCGGTCGGGGACAGTACCTCTGGGCTGGTAGACCGGGGTGGTGGTCCCTTATTTCAAGAAGAGTCCCAACCAATCCACATGTGCTTTGTGGATTTGGAGAAGTCATTTGACTGTGTCTCTTGCTGCGTCCTGTGGAGGGTGCTCTGGGAGTATGGGGTCCGGGGCCCTCTGCTAAGGGCTGTCCGGTCCCTGTACGACCGGAGCAGGAGCTTTGTTCGCATTGCCAGCAGTAAGTCAGTCTTGTTCCTGGTGCATGTTGGACTTCAGCAGGGCTGCCCTTTATCACCGGTTCTGTTCATAATTTATCACCGGTTCTGTTCAGAGTGTCCTGTTTGGGGACCACATGATTTCATCTCTGCTTTGTGCGGATGATGTTATCATGTTGGCCTCATCAGACCAGGACCTTCAACATGCACTGGGACATTTGCAGCCAAACGTAAAGTGGCTGGGATGATAATCGGCACCTCCAAGTCCGTGGCCATGGTTCTCAGTCGGAAAAGGGTGGCTTGCCCGCTTCAGGTTGGTGGAGAGTTCCTGTCTCAAGTGGGGGAGTTCAAGTATCTTGGGGTCTTATTCACGAGTGAGGGAAGGATGGAACAGGAGAATGACAGACGAATCGATTCGGTCGATGTAGTAATGCCGTCGATGTACCGGTCTGTCGTGGTGAAGAAGGAGCTGAGCTGTAAGGCGAAGCTCTCAATTTACTGGTCAATCTACAATCCTACTCTCACCTATGGTCATGAGCTGTGGGTCATGACCGAAAGGATAAGATCCCAGACACAGGGGTTCGAAATGAGCTTTCTCCGCAGAGTGGCTGGGCGCTCCCTTAGAGATTAGGGTGAGGAGCTTGGTCACTTGGGAGGAGCTCAGAGTAGAGCCGCTGCTCCTACACATCGAGAGGCGCCAGCTTAGGTGGCTCTGGAATCTGTTCAGGAGGCCCAGAGGAAGACCTAGGACATGCTGGAGGGATTATGTCTCCCGGCTGGCCTGAGAATGCCTCAGTATTCCCCTGGAAGAGCTGGAGCAAGTGTCAAGAGTGAGGGAAGTCTAGGCGTCTCTGCTGAGACTGCTGCCCCTTCGACCCGGTCCCGAATAAGCGAAAGAAGATGGATGGATGGATGGATGGATGGATGGATGGATGGAAATTATTAATAAGTTTCGTGTCGATATAATGACATTTCCTGCATTTGGTGGTATGTGTATTGTCCGTACAATCAGACACATAATTATTCATTATATTTAATGAATGATCCAGCGAACTCCCTCTCCCAACAAACTATGTGTTAGAGTTCTGTGAACTACCCACAAACTGCAACTAACACCCAGGCAGAACAGGCCTCTGGTCACAATAGCAAAAAAACAAACAAAAAAACCTTAAGACCAAAAGGATTGTGGAAAGAGTCAATTCTTACTCAATTTTCATATGCTTCATATCAAAATAATCCTCATTTACTGCCCTACACATTTCATTCTTGTTATATTTATTTCAGAGTATGAAGGGACACAAACTGCCAGTCCACTCTAATATGCAAATACCATGCTCAAAGACAAAGTCATAAACTGTCCCTCGAAAGTTTAAGTTACCACTGGCTCACTGACCCCCTGGAAGAGTGACCTCCACAGAAGTTAAAGGCCACTGTTCCAGTGACCTCCCTCTTCTGTGCATCTTCTGGTTGCTGTTCGTGTCGGACCTCACCAGGCCTCAAACCATCAAGCCAAGACTCTCCCAACAGTAACAGAGTCAGACTAACATCACCGAAGTCTCAACACCCTTCACTCAACCTGGAAGAATTAGAACTGCTGAACCATCAAGACTTTCTCCTGAGAGTGCATATCCGGATAGTCGTTCAATGGTTAAGGTATTGCAAGTATCGAACAATTAACTAAGCAGCGGCAGTATAAGCATTAGACCCCTTGTTAACAAGATGCTTTAAACTAAGAAACTGATGGTTCTGTTCAGATGGTTCAACATGACATAAAGACTTTGCGCAAACATACACGCCACTTTCAAGTCAAGTTATCAAGGCGTGTTATCTATACGCATTTTGAGTGTATGTCCAGGCCGAAACGAACCGTCATCTTTTGCGTGTATGTCTACGCCGTTAAATGTCTGAGTGATTCCGCGTGTATGTATACGCCATTAAATGTCTGAGCGAAACGAAGCAAAATGTAGATCTACATCTGGGGAGCGATATTTTTTTTTCCTAAGATGGTAGGGGAAGACCCATAAATGGTATTAACCCCAGTGATGGGTAGGTTTAGGGACGGGGTTGGGGTAGGTCATATTTATGGCGTTGATAAACACGCTGAAATGCGATTATGCGTGTTGATAGCACGCCAAAAATGGAAATACGAATTGGTGTGTCATACATACGCCATTTCATGAGATCAGTCTAAATGGTTAAATAATTATTTTCCATAACTTCATTCCTTGTTTCTGGTTCCAGTTTCATTCACTTTCAATGTCATATTTTACCCATCTCATATATGCGTGATTGTGTGTTATGTGTTTTTTGTAGATTGTTTATGTGTTCGTGGTTTATTTAAATTAACTTTTGTGCACATCTCACACAAGTTTTGATTCTGGATCCTGCTTGTAAATCAACGTCACTTTAACAATGTGATCACAGCTACATGCTAAGAAAGAGTTATTTTTCAATGACCATGCAAAAATCCTTTCTGAGAGTTGATAGACCAATACTGAGTGTTCGCTGGACGAACTGATTAAATTATTGTAATATTAATTTAGCTACATCAAGTAAATTCTGTTAACCTATCTACATATTTATAATTGCATAAAATATGTCTGAGCTGTCCAAATTACTTTTATACTCAAAGTTCTCATACACTAAAATTTAATGGGATAGAAACATCACTATCTTCTGAACTGTTGTGTGATTTTCTTCTTGGTAAACATATAGTATAAATGTTATATAAATGATTAAAGTTCACTCAGTAATTTTGTCCTCATTAATTTCACACAGAAATGTATTGTTACATTACAACATTTTAGGTTATTGAACACTTGTGGCTTGTTGAATAGATTGTACCAGTAAAGGAGCAGCAAAAATCATATTTCTACATTCAAAAATATTGGTATTCTGATAACTTTTTGAAAGCAACATTTAAACATTTACATTTAATTATATTAAAGTAGATTTTTTTTATAGTGACTGATTCTTAATGTGTAGGGCTCTTAAAAGTTTAAAATGAATTAGTATTGCCCCTTTCTGCTGATTTTTACCCTGAATGGCTTCAGGGTGTGCACATTCTTGGTTGTGACATATAGCTTTCTTGGCTGGTGTTTGTGCCAATGATCAGGCACATTCAGGCCTCTTTCGACATTGACCATTCTTTGAAACAGCCATTTACTGCCTTATTCTAACACATGCAGATACATACAAACCCACAAATAAACATGATGCTGCTTTAGAACAATGGGGTATTTGTGAGCATTTGAGAAGCAGCACTAGGCCATATCCAGTGAGCTACCAAGAATTTTGAGAAAGATGGAAAGTGATTCAGTCACATGCACACTGCCTAACGGTCTGTGAACAAAGCGTTCAGACTCAGCCTTCCTTCTTACCCATCTACTGTAGAATACAATACAAGGAATAGTCATGAAATAAAACATTTCTGACATACATCAGCATCATGACAGAATTCGTTTGTATTATATTATTTGAATATATGATTTTGTACATATATTTTTATTTTAGATTTTAGTTTTTTGTCCTGGCATAAATTTTGTCAAGCATGTGCATGACTGCATTTAAGTTTTAATTTTGTGAGGCTGCACAAGCCCCTTCCCTGCTTTGACATCCCTTGTCTACAAACTCAAGAAAAGTCAGTGCTCTGTGGAGCAGCATCCACATCATACAATTGTAATCGCATTGTAAATGCATTATACATTTTTTAGCTGCATCAATCTGGTGAGGTCGGAAAAGGCCGGGTAGAGAGAATATGAATGTTTGAAAAAGTTTCGATCTTAAATTTACAAGAAATATTAGGAAGAAAATCATATTCAGCACGGAAAACCAGGGACAAAAATAAGCATTATACTCACCAAATCTAATGATTATTTTTACACAAAATCCATCCTTATTTCTTTCCCCAAGAATACTTCAATTACTCTGTTGTAGCTACAGGTTATCTGTGTGTTTCAGTTGAGTCTTTTCTATCAAGGCTAATGCTGGAAGTCGAGTCTGCCCCCTCGTATTTCTGGCTATTAGGGCTGAGAGTGTCAGCTCGACAGAAGCAGTGGACACAGCGACAGTGACCTCAAAACTTGACGATGTGTCCAGCTGACCCATGCTCATACATTACAGATAATTCTGTTTTTACCTGGGACAGATCGAATAATTTTTCGTGACTGAGTTAAGCTGGATAAGGCTGACTAAGGGATTAAATCTACAGGAATATATTTTAGTTTATGCAGTTCGCTACAGATGTGGTTATCTATCTCTGACTAGCCTACTACTAATAGTACGCGCTCAGAACCATCCAACCAAAGGACATGAAAATGCCAACGTTATTGTACGCCTGCTAGATGGCCCCGGTGCAGTCAAATCGAAATCTGATTGGCTGATTAAAAGGGAGGTAAAAATTTTTTTTTCGATGGCTTGATTGTGTTTGTGGAGTGTACTGTAACGTGTTCATTTTTTAAAAAATGTCATTATTTTTCTAGCCTTGTTTAAAACCAGACCCTTCTTAGTCGTAACTGAGTTAGGGTCTGGGGAAGGTTCATTGACAGCTCATTTCCATAGGGGTGCCACCAACGGATGTCACTCAAATGCCTTTTGGGTGCAATTGGATAGACCTAAAACCAATCAGATCGATTCATCTTGTAAAGCCCGCCTCAACGTTTGTGATTGGTGCCTCGATTTGGAAAGATTGGAAATGAGCTTGAATGGGCTCTTCGCCAGACTAACTTTGCAGAGCAAATATAAATTTGCCAGAAGTTCATCTGGGTTTTCCCAGGCTATTATTTTTCATATATTTTACCTATCTACACTGCTCTGTTCCTCCTTGTAAAAACGGTCTGATGGTTTCCGGGTTCTATGAAGCCAGTCCCTCAAAAATACGCAATGGGCTCAGATTGGAATCGGACCCAGACAATGCTAGTGAAGATGATCGAGCAGAACCTGTTCAAGAACGGCTGTTAAACGACGTTTCAGATTGGTTTGTTTTTTGTTGTTGTTGTCTCATTACTTTTTAGATACGCTGTTATTTAACTGTACTAATTATTATAGTTGATGTTTAATTTATAACAGTAACAAGTGTTTGTCTATTAACAGAAGTGTATTCAAGAAAATGTTTTATTAATAAAATATATTATTTTATTAGGTGTAGGCCTACATTTAGTAACTGTGCACAAATGCCAACTGAAGTGGAAAACATCTGTTGCAAAGAAATATAGAAGGTAGTGTGTTACGTCCCTGTGTTGCATGTGTGTGACGGGTGCGTAGCTCACTTCACATGTTAATTCTACTATGATTTAAATGTTTATTTTGAAGTTTAATTTGACATGGTTTGTTATTTATTAAAATTCCCTTACTATCAGAAATAAACACAGGAGAAGTTTAACAATTTAACAGTTTATTAAAGTTGAATGTATGGAAGGGTGCACACTAATTCTATTCTTCTTTGCTGTTTAACTCTACCTGGTTCCTGGATTCCTCTGGTCCATTGAGTGAACGGCCGCATTCCATGTGTCGGCAAACAAAGGAAGAGGCGGGGCTTAAGCCTCCAAACTTGTCCTGTTCCAGAGGAAATTGAACTGTACCATCATGATCTGATTCAGAGGGGGATTCCTTTTTATTATTATTTCATTTAGCTTAATTCTCTTTTGTTTGCTTGAAGTAGTCTTGTATTGTGTTTCAAGTAGTTGATTAAATTATGTTTGATACGATACAGTGTATATTTTTAGGTAAATATTTTTGTTTAAGGGGAAGGTTTTATTTTGATATTTAACGTTCTTTTCTTGTTTGGTAGAGGCTAAGGAGTATATTTATCAGTGGTGAAAGTGTCAGAGTAGTTAGATTTGCCCAGCCATAGTAGCATCATGGTCTGCTGACCTTAGTGTGTTTTTTTTTTTTTTTGTGGTTATTTTGGGTTATATTGGTTATACAGGGGAGATTTATTTATTTTTAAGCCGGTTTAATTATTGTTAGTTTCGGTTAACTTCCATCTTAAATCTTTGATTTTTATATGGACTTTATTTGGAAATTAATTTCATTATATCTGCCCCTGTATATCAGTTTTCTTTGGAAGAAATAAATCTTCTTATCTGTTTACTACCTGTCCTACCTGTTCTTGGCCACACCATCACAATGTGTTTTCTTTGTTTCTCCCACCCCCTTTTCTCTTGTTTACTTTCACTTCTTAGGTACCACCTCAAAAGAGAATGCCAGGCGTTTCGCCAGGCGTTTCCCCACGCGGCTTTGTGTTAATATCTTACACTTATCCTGCTGTTATTGCTGTAATTCCTTTTGTTTGTGTTGCTTGATTTGAGTGTATGTGAAAATTCTTCTTGTATTCGTTTATTTTGTTTTATTTAACATGAGTTTGTATACAGTGTTCTCACTGTATGTTACTAGATCTGAAATAGGCGGACAGGTAAGAATGTCGAGCTGTGTCTATAGGGGTGTGCACCTAGTCTCACGGTTTAGTTCGATTACGATTATCATGTCACCGATTCAGTTCAATTCGATATCGAGGCCTCCAAGGCCTCTGCTTTTATCGCCCCTCAAGAACAACTACACCGCTTTACAACTATAGGACAGGAAGAGCTAAATAAACTTATCATTGCATCTAAACCAACAACATGTTTATTAGATCAATACCCACTAAACTACTAAAAGAAGTGTTACCTGTAAGAGCCTCTTCTCAATATTATTAACTCGTCTTTATTTGTAGGTCATGTTCCAAAAATATTCAAGCTGGCAGTAATAAAACCTCATTTAGAAACCATTTTGTATGTGCCATTTGTATATGTACCAGTTGTATAGTAGGCTATTTTGCACTTTTGAGACAAAATATTTGTTATATTATATTTATTTTAGTAATTTAGAAATCTTCTTTTCAATTGCATTTATTGTTACAATTGTGTATGAATAATTATTATTCATGAGTCCTTTTTTTTGTTTTGTTTTAGAAACCATGAACAAAACTCACATCGTCTATGTCAAACTATTTCATTAAAGAGTGGCATGAGAGTGAAAAATTCATCATTATTGTTCTGACCGGAAAACCTGGGGAGATTGAGGATTTTGTATCAACCCTAAGTACAGTCCTTCTCAGAGGTTGGGTCTCCTCCCGACACCTCCGTTACAATTAACTAACTGTATTTTTCTATGTACATTTCTAATGCACTTTCTGTAAAGCTGCTTTGAAACAATATGTGGGTCAATGACGTGGCGTGTCAATTCTGGTGTCCAAAGCATATTCATTATATTAAAAATGTATACATTTTTAAATGCACTTCATTAAATGACTAAATTTCCCCCTCTTTAATTACTCATGTGAGAATTCAATATAAATAATTAATCTTGAAGGAACTATGAGCTCAAAAGTCCCAAAATGTCATTCCGGGTAACTGTCCCGGCTTAAAATCTGAATACAAAAATACGACAAAAATGTAAAAAATATAAATAAAAGTATTTAAAATCTACTTGGGCATAATTGTATTGATGTTTTCAACGATATCTACTAATATGATAATACTTACATTTTTATGACAGAAAGACTTTTGTCTCCAAATTGTGAATTCTCTAATGTCATTCCTGGATAACAGACCTTAATGACCATTTTGGACCATAATACATTTTGGTATGTCATGTGACATAATATTGTATCAAAAAGAAGACAGAAGGATCAACAGAACATGTACAAAGGCGAGGAAGCCTTTAAGAAAGCCTAGTTGATAGTTTGACCTTTTCGGTCACTGGTGCACTATGTAGCAATATCATGTGTACTTTTGGATAACTGTAATAAAAAATGTATAATGTTTTTATATTAAAAAACTATCTATTTGATCTAAAGGATTACCTTATAGCGATGATAGCTAAGTTGTAGTTTTCCATAGGTGGTTAAGTTAGTGCCTGATTATAAAGCAAAAATATTTGTTTTGTCATTCTTGGATAACAACATGTCATTCTTGGATAACAACATGTCATTCTTGGATAACAAAAAAACTCTGTTAGCCAGGAAGCTGCAACTGTCTTATGGTCTTTTTTAGGAAGGCCAGTGAGGAGTCCATTACAATAATCCACCCTGCTGGTGATGAAAGCATGCACAAGTTTCTCTAAGTCTTGGCTGGAAACAAAGCATATAAGTCTTGCAATATTTTTCAGATGATAGTATGCTGATTTAGTTATTGCTTTGACATGACTACTGAAACTAAGGTCTGACTCTAGAGACACACCAAGATTCTTGACTTGATTTTTAGTTGTTTGACCCCTAAAGTGAAGGTATGCATTCACCTTGAGAACTTCATCTTTGTTTCCAAACACAATGACTTCAGTTTTGTCTTTGTTTAACTGAAGAAAGTTTTGACACAGGGGGTCTAATGGGGCTGTAATCGTTAGGCGATAGGGCATGACATATGCCTAACAATCTAGTTTTTAATTAATATTTGTAAACTTTTAGGCATAGTTATTTTAGTTATATTATTAACATTAACATTATTTACATAATTGTATGTTTTTTTTGCCATATTTTGCTGTCATTTATCTTGATTTCATATGATTCAATGAGTCACATTCAATTATCTTTTAATTGAATTTTGTAATGTTAATGGTCAAATCACGAATAATGTAGTCATATTTATTAATTTTACCCCATTTTGGAAATACTTTATAATAACTGCATGCTATTAATCATTAGTTAAGCATTAATAGACATTAATAAGCAGTTTATAAATACAGCTATAAATGCTTTATTCTTGATTTATAAGCATATATAATGTGTTTAATAAATGTATTTTCATACTTTGTTAATGATCAGTTTATAATTTCTAAATGAAGTATAGCATTATTTACGAACCAGTTATTTGGGAGTTGATAAGTGATAAGTGATAAGATCACTTAGAAAGTGTGAGTAAATGAAGTAAATTCAGGTAGTTATAAAGACATCTTATAAAAAACATATTATTTAGACGTATAGTAATAATTACTTTGTGTGTTAGTAAATGCTTTATTAACATGCATTTCTACTGTAATTCAGGGTTAATTCGGGTAGTTATAAAGCATTTAGTAGTGGTCAGTTAACTATTTCTGTGAGCTCATCTAAAGTGAGGACTAGTTATACCTCGTAAAGCATTTACAAAGGAGATTTAAAGGCTGTTAATATTTCTATGTTCTGTATCACTGTGTTGTGTTTGTTTCATTGTCCTGTTTAGAAGATAAATGAGCCTTTAAATCTCCTTTATAAATGCTTTACAAGGCATGTCCTCACTTTAGATGAGCTCACAAAAATAGTTAACTGACCACTATTAAATGTTTTATAAATAATAAAGCATTTACTAATGCATTTATCTTAGGATAACTCTTGGAGTTGGAAGCGGTGTGTCGCGATTCTGCACGTTCGTGGATCTGAGTGTCGCGATTTCGGTTTCATATCGCATATTTCACAGCCTTAGAATGTTAAGTTCTATTACTGTATAGCTATTTTGGTGAAAGTAACTCAAAATGAATACAGGAGTAATGTAACGCATTACAGTTCTGAGACAGCCAGCAAACATTTTGACGTTTAATGACCGCTGAAAAGACGTCCCGTCATGGTTGAAAAAGAGTTCCAAAATCAAAGTTTTCGCAACATCTGGCCGTGAATTCCACGTCTTTTCTGGGCGTCCATGGATGTCTACATGGGTTTCACGAGTTCACATGTACATAATTATTATGGTAAAGGTTATGCGTACTTGGCGTGCTGTCCGGGTTGAGGGCTCCGAGCTCGGAATTTCTGCCCGAACCCAGAGTACTCCCCCCAAAAGCAAAAGGACAGCTGCCAGACTAGTTCCCCTAAAGACGCAGCGAATTTGGTGGGCTGGCTTTTCAGTAAGCTTGATCGCTTGACCGGGATATCTCCATGGCTTTAACAGGTAAGTCCCGCTGACCGATGGACAGGGAGCAGCGGGAATCGAAAAAACGGCTGACCGAGAGGGTCCATGTAGCTTCTGACGTGAGCGGCTCAATGGCGTCAATGCTTGAAAATGCTGGCTGGGCAAGAAAGATAGATTAGTATCGAGTCCACTGAGAGACCAATGCTCGCTGGACAGAGGTAATGGAAAGATAGATACATGCTGTGTCCGCTGGGAGACCAATGCTTGCTGGACGGAAGAGAGTAGAGATAAGTACATTACTTTAGTAACCCACTGGAGCCGTGTGGAGTAATTTGTTTTTTTTTCCAAAAAAATTTCAACCATTTACTCCCATTATAAAGCTTGGAAGAGCCAGGACATTTATATATATTTATATAACTGTGATTGTATTTGTCTGAAAGAAGAATGTCATATACACCTAGGAGGACTTGAGGGTGAGTAAATCATGGGCTAATTTTCATTTTTGGTTGATCTAACCCTTTAATGGAATGCTAATCAACATAGCTTGTATCATGGAATTTTATAAAATAATAGGCTATATACTCTGTGTTAAGAAGCAACATGAAACCAATTTCAAACACGACTGTATTGTGATTTTGAAAAGTAAGTCCAGGTAAGATCATTTGAATGTTTCAGTTGAATCATTTCATAATTGAAAGCAAAGAAGGTTAAGTGAGAGGTCCCATGAAAAAGGAGATTTACAACAGTATGAATAAAAAAGTGCCAGTAAAAAAAGAAATTAAGTGGGGTACGGGTTAACATGTTAAATTCAATTCTCCTTTTTTTCGTTCTACCGAAAATGTGCTGGGAGCCCACTGTTGCTATAGTAACACACTTTTGCTGTAGAACGATACACTTTTATATGCATCTGATTGACAGATAAATCTTAGGATCTTATTTCACTGTTGTTGAGGTTTTTTCAGCTGTGTACAAAGTTTGCTTCGTACATTTAGTTTAACTATACTGTTAAAAAGGGCGAAATTTACCATTTAATTGACCCTTTGCTAAGCCCCGCCCTCCTTAGTTACTGTTGCTACGCCTGTCAAGCTTTCGCGGCTGCCACGTCTATTACAGTGTGAATGCACCGGTGTCAGACAGTCCTTTTTGGCGAACAGGTGAAATATCTGAGAGAGCAAGACAAAAGGGACTGCAGTATGCATTCGAGGGATATATCCACGACATAATATGCAACCGATTAGAGAATAATTTCATAAAAATTGAAGCTAAAGCCTATAACGTTAGGTCCCAGTGCAAGCAGCAGCCGCCTCCTTAGCAGACCATTCAAATGGGAAACACACAAATGGAGGAACATTCATGCACAGCAGAGTAAGTGAAATGTGAAAATAATCAAATAATTATAAATCAAAGAGTTTATCCATAAATCTAAAACACTAACACCGGGAGAGCTGCGATCGGATTGGGGTAAAGTTACTCAGGGGTAGGCCGTCGATTAACAAAATGCTGACATATATTTTAAAGTATGTCAGTGAGCCTCCGTCTTTAATCGTCTTATTTTACGTTCAAATATGCATTATGAACAAAGAACCTCCATTATTTCCAAGCAATAATATATATATATATATTTTTATCCTGTCGTCATTTAGTTGTGAATGGGTCTCCCACACTGCTTGATCCACGCCCATCATTTCTCCACTTGGCTTTTAGGTTTCGGGAAGGGAAAAAATTCCACCCCACCGTCCAAACTTTTAGGATACCGGGTATCAGATTTGCACAATCCATACGCACAACTCGTCGGCATGTTTCCCTCGCTCGAAAGCTTGACAGACCTCCCGCGCCTAGTTACGGTTGCTAAGACACGATTGGCCAGTGGTGGTTTTCGGGCGTGGCTTAGCGAAGAGTCAATGGGCTCTATGCACGGCGGTATTTCCGGTGAAGGGTTAAGGATGCTCGATAACTTCCGCCGATCGTAGAGTCCAATGCAATACCAAGAATTTATATTGATTTTTATACTCCATGGTTATACTAAAGAAACGTTAGTCACAAAAACAGACAAAACAGCCACCCCTCGTTGTGTTTATGCTTCTTTTTAAAATTATATTAAATAAACATAACTATACATAAAATTACATCTAAACATATGAAAGTTTCATTTCAAAGACGGGAGGACAGTACATTTTGAAGACTCTGCCATAATCCCGTTTTCCTCGGTTTTCCTCCGCTTTAATCTCCCCAACCGGAAACGGATGAGCATCCTTGTGTCAAATGCGGAACTTATGCGTGCATATAGCCTATTGAACTGTGTGCGTGTATTTTAGACACATTGTCAGATCACAGTACTCACAGAACCGAATGTTAACAAGACGAACCAGTACTGAGGAACAAACACTGAAAGCTTACATAGAACACAATCACAAAGATACAGGTGACACTGATGAACATCAATACTAACGAGGGAACAAGGGTGTGGTAAGGACACGTGATCACAATCACAGGTGACATGGATACAACATAAACTAACAAGGAAACGAGGTAAAACGAGACAATGCAAACACCTAGCCCAAAACAACCGGCCATGTGCTTGCACAAAAAACAAATACATGACATAACCTCCTCCTTACGGAGCGGCTACCAGACGCTCCACATGGGACATAACAGACTGTAAACTAGACATAAACCAACAAAACATAACGACCATCAACAGTGGCAAACAAGAAAACATAACAGTAGGATCGGGATGACACAAAAATAACACATGAGGGAGGGGGGGGTGGGGGAACAAAAGAGTTTGTAGGTGGAGGTCCCGAGTAGGTAGATGGAGGTCCAGAGTGGGTGGGTGGAACAAAAGTCCTGGATTCACTGGACATGGGCACTGATTGAGGACACAAAAACCGGGCAGTTCTGGGTGGAGACACATGAGGTACAGTCTTGGGAGGGACAGGTCGGGGCACAAAAGGAACAATGGTAATAGGGGAAACAACAGGGGACACAACCGATGTTGCTGCAGCAAGCAGAGGAGCCGATACAGAACCCAAAACTGGGGGCGTTGCCACTCGCAATGGAGCTGGGACAGGAGGTCCCACAGACGGCTCAGCGTGGACAGTCCTAGACTCCTTAGCTGGGACAGAACTGGTCTTGGTCACTCTCCCATCAACCTCAGCGTGGACAGGACTTGACTGCATAGCTGGGACAGGGCTGGACTTGGTCACTCTCTCATCAACCTCAGCATGGACCAGACTGACAGAAGCAACCTGGAGAGTCGGCACGGAGCCGTGAAGGGACTGAGACGGTGAACCTGACGATCTCTTTCTCCTCCTCTTTGGCCACTGTGCAGAAGCCATAGCCGGACCTAGGATCGGTACCGAGATCCCCGCAATGTCAGTAGCAAGAGCTGAAGGACCTTTCGTAGACGTCGAAGTGGCGAGAACATGGTTGCCAAGCGTTGTCGTGGCTAGGACGTGACTCTCCGGGAACGCTGACAATGCAGAAACTGACAACGTCCTCGTGGGGTCGTGCCACTCCTTTCGACGCACATGGTCCACCACCTCTCGAAACGGGCGTCGGATCAGTCCCTGCCGTTCAGCCAGCGGAGGAGGTACATTGAGCCCCGCGATGAAATAAGAGTTCAGGAGGACCTCCGGCGTAAAATTTCTCTTCTCCTCTAGGCCCTGGGCATATCTTTCCAGGGATCTCTCTCCCTGGGGAGGAAACGGAATCTTGCCCCTCCTCATGTCCTCGATGGTCGACTGCCACCATCGATCCTGGTCACCCAACTGGCTACTGGCGGAACAAGACAGCCTATTGTCTGCTGGGTTCAAAAATGGGCTGGTTCGTTCTGTCACGTTACGCTAAATGGAACCCAAGCGCAGACAGAAACTTTTACAAAATACGGTTTATTTATAACCGGAAAACAAAGACCCACGATGGGGCAAACAAACAGTAACTAAGACAATAACTAGACTTGACAATAGAATGGCACTGGAACATTCACAGACAGATCACAGTACTCACAGAACCGAATGTTAACAAGACGAACACCAGCACTGAGGAACAAACACTGAAAGCTTACATAGAACACAATCACAAAGGTACAGGTGACACTGATGAACATCAATACTAATGATGGAACAAGGGGTGTGGTAAGGACACTTGATCACAATCAGAGGTGACACTGATACAACATAAACTAACAAGGAAACGAGGTAAAACGAGTGTGCAAACACATAGCCCAAAACAACCGGCCATGTGCTTGCACAAAAAACAAGAGACAAATACATGACACATGTTTCCTGGAAACGGCGTAAGTATTATTGTAAAAATATAGGATATCAACATAATGATGAAGTTGTTTATATTTTTAGCTTCATTGCAAGTTTTATGACATTTGGTATAGAAATAAACAATGCATGTAAAGTGCTTTTCCTAAAAATGAGAAAGAAAATACAGGGTATCAATAAAACAGTATGAACAACAAATGAAGTCAGTATGTGAGGCTAAATAGATGTGTTTTAGTCTTTATTAGGTAAGATGTGCTTCCATTTCAGTTTCCACAAATCCCTTCACTCGATTGGGATGTTCTCTTGTGTTCTGGGTGGCAAGACAGTAACTGTAACATCGGGCATATTTTGTAGTATTAAACATATTCATACCGACTTCATCAGGCTCCGAAAATTCTTCACAAAGAACACAAAAAGCCTTCTCAGCTGCCATAGTTGCAACTCTTGCGTCATCACAACAGTGCGTTCAACACATCACCGTTTCTGTTTAAAAAACGTTTTGCAACGTTTTGTCGGCGCTGAACGCAGCCCAGGGCTCCACCGCAGTAATTTGAAAAGTGTCTGTCAAATGTCAGCTTGCCCTGTTGCTCCGTCGGCACCTTTGTCAAAGTAGCCTACTTTGTACCTACTTTTGGCGAAAAATAAATGTAGCCAAGTTGAATACTTTATTTTTATTCTACTCAAGTAAGAGTAAAAGTACAACAATTTAATTATACTCAAGAAAAAAAAATCGAAAAATCTACTCAAGTACTGTAACGAAAGTATTTGTAATTAGTTACTTTCCACCTCTGCAAATGTACGTGTAGGCTATATATAAATCCTGCATATAAAATAATAACACCCATATTGTATAACATCGTGAAAGGCAATCAATCAGGTTTGTACACATCATAACTTGACAATGGTTCTAAAAAGGTCCAAATTCGGTCCGGTCAGACCTAGCGTCTATAAAACCGTTTAATCACGTGTACATCAACACATTATTTGTGGACTAAAGCAAAAAAGAGTGTTATAATTTACTACAACATTTTATTGTGAATATTACATTTGAAATGTCTTCCAGTTGTTAAACTGCTACTATTCAAAAAAGATAATAAAAATAGTACAATGTGGTAAATTCTCAGTTTCACATTAAGGTTAAGCAGCCATTATTCAAACCAGAATATAACAAAAGTACAGGAACAGTCAACACATTCTATAATATTATAGAATAGTCTTTCTATAATATTCCATCATTGATAAGTCAGAGCTGTGGCAGTAACTTTCAGTTACTACTTACTTGCATACAGTCATAAATAAAAGTTTTTAGAGTCTATGAAATTTGTGTATGGCTTTATGGTTTTTGTTTTGTTTATGGCTGGTTAATATCTACCACCCCCAGCTCTTCCTGGAGCGTGCTTCAGGTGTTCCGCCATTGCTGCATCAATGTCTGAGTCTGTAGCATTTGGGCTCCACCTCGTCACAGCATCTGTGGGAAGAGAATGTGGTTAAAAAAAAGGCAAATTTTTGGTTAATTACGTACAGTTTTTGAACATGTCTGAAATTAACCATGTTATTTTTCTGCATAATAGGCTATCTTATGCCAATAAAAGATGTTCTGCATTAAAGGTGAACTAAGTAACTTTTTTACCTTAACCGAACAGCTTTGGAGTCATTGTAATGTTTATATTACTGATTTCGGGTTGAATGGTGGGCGTCTTTACCACCCCCCCCCCCCCCCCCCCCCACACACACACTTTCACACACAGAACGCAGCCACCGAATCCACCGAACGCAGCCACCTGTAATAAAAATTAAGAAGAAGCTTTTCAACGTGTTTGCATCAGTAATTTCTAAAAATTAAATTCGGACAACATTAAGCCTATACCTTTTTTATTGTATGTGGATGTGGGAGGGGAAAATGTCGAGACTAAAGCCCTATTCGGATTAACTTTACAAGGGTAGATGGAGTAGGTTAATAATGTAATTTTACCACAGGACTTCTGTAATATCAATAGCCAAATCGCATGTGATAAGATATAGGTTATCAATAAAACTAGAAGTTGGAGGGTTAACTCAATTTGCGCATCGCTGCCATGCGTGTATTACATTGCTTCCTGATATCATGTGCGCAAACACAAATAACCTATACAACAGGGCAGTTGAATGCTTATCTGATAACCTAGAAGCTCTTGTAATTATTACTTTAACAGTTACCCCACCTCTCTCCATGCCGGGTGAACACCGGCTGATGCAGTAAACAGCATTTCACAACGATTTCAGTACAGTAATAGCAAATATCCTTACTCCTTCTCGATTATCTGGTAATTCTATTCACAAAATACAACCAATAGTACGGTAATGTTAAGACTTACTTGTGAAAAGCCCTATTTTCGATGGTCCATCGATTAGAACAGGAAAATGCTCCACAATGCTCTGGCATCTTATCTGCTGCCACGCAACGAAACTAGGAATACGACCGGTTCAAGATGGCGGCCGGATTTCTCGGTTTCCAGCGACCAATAGGGCATCTAGTCTCTATATGATATCAATGGGTGTACAGGGGGAGGGGATCAGGCCGTGAGTGCAGAGACATCTCTGCGTGCATGATATTTACGACAGTACAAGTGTCCCACAGCGACTCTAGGGGTCACTGTTTGACAAAAACGGAAATCCTGCATAGTGCTGCTTTGTTTGAATGGTGAAAAAATTAAACAGCCAGACAGGTGGTCTTTTATAGAATGTCCCCTGATTAGATAAAAGTTAACAATAAAAATTACATTAATATTAAAGGGGTCATATAATGCCATTTGTGTACAAGCTAATGTGATTCTTTAGGGTCTAAATTCAAAGTTTGTAATATAATTAAATAAAAAATTCTCATTAGTATTGTAAGAAAACACTTATTTTACCTGATCAAAAACAGCTCTGTTGTCAGCACAGCGTTTAAAGGAGAACTCCGGTCAATTTTAACATTGAGCTCATTTTTTTGTACATTTGGAGTGCTGTCAGTACAGAAAAAAACGACAAAAATCGGTGTTGCCTACACCGTGTTATCCTCTTTTCTTCCTGTTTTCGGTCGAAGTCCACAGTAGTCAATTGTCGAGTTCGCGCGCGCGCGATCATTGGTAACTAGATAACTAAGGATCGCGCACGCAACTCGACAATCGACTACTGTGGACTTCGACCGAAAACAGGAAGAAAACACAGGTATGTGAGCTGGCTGAAATAACATAATTTTTATTCATATCTTTCACATCTACTGCAGTCAGATTGACCGTGGTCACTCTTAATAACACCACTCACATGGCTGTGCACTTGTAATGACAAATCAAGGATGTTAAGAGGCTAAAAGCAGGTTTAAAACTTGCCCCGTTTAAGTCAACAGGGTGTAAATTTTAAAAAGAGGATAACACGGTGTAAGAAACACCGATTTTTGTCGTTGTTCTCTGTACTGACAGCACTCCAAATTTACAAAAAAATGAGCTCAATGTTAAAATTGACCGGAGTTCTCCTTTAAGTGTATGTCTTTAAATTATAATTAGCTTTGCTCACCCCGCCCCTCTGTTTTGTGCGTACACAGTTTGTAACACAATAACCCAATAACCATAACGCATTGTTCATTACAAACGTGGAATTATGAATTATATTGAGAACGTCGTACATAGAAAACATGCCGTAATGTAGGCCTACCCTGAGTGTAAACCTTAGCCGCATTCATCGTGAAGCGATTTGCAAAGATTAATATAAATATTAATATAAAGGTTAATAAAACGTTACACTCACTTCAGTTCTTCTGGAGGTGCAGCAGGAACACGAATAGTTGGTTGGTACCGATCCTTTTTTCAGGAGCAGCTTCTTAGCAAAACCAGCTTTATACTGACCCGCATCCTCGTTTATAAAGCAGTCTGGTGTGTGAAATGATTTGCGCAAACATAAAAGCATTTACGTTGATCGCTCAGCCACTGCGTCTTCAGCAGTTCGGATTTAGGAACATTAAAATGACTGCTGTGGTCCTTATTGTACCCAAGAATAGAACACCACTTGGCTTAGACTCCATTCTGCTCATAGACCGTGCTCCAGCGTACTTTTCGGCGCGACACCGGTCCGTGCGGACCATGATTGACAGCTCGCACACGAGCGAGGGCGGGTCTGTGCTAAAACGCTGCTGTCAATCAACAATCGTGGGAGGGGCGTCCGACCGTGTGACGTCACACGGTCGAACGGCTCAATTTGAGGCAGGGGAAAACATATAAGGAGATTAAAACAAAATCACTGGATGGATTTTTATCATTATATGATGGTTGTGAACAGGCACTGCCAACACACATTTCAGTACAATCAACTTGTAAAAGTGCATGTACCATTATATGAGCCCTTTAAGTATCTTTTCATTTATGCCTCAAATGAGAAAATAGTGGCAGAACTTTCTCAATATAGAATACTATTGTAATGGAATCTAAATTAAACATTTTAATAAATTTGTAATCCTTCACCAGTTTTGAAAACAGTATGTAAGCATGTGCAAATTGTGGCTTCTGTGTGAAGAGTTTTGAAAAAGTGACCTAAGTATTGAGAAATGTGTCCTAGCGACTGTAAAAAACTGTAAAGCCTTGTTCACACTACATGATTTTAAAACGTTGGGCTGAACTGTGCAATTCACACTACATGACTTGCTCTCTGTGAAATCAGGAGTGTTCAAGTTGTTGAGCTGTTCACACCACACGACACAACGTGATTGATCCGCAACAGGAGGTAACGCACTACAGGAGTTGACAACAACTCTGTCACCCAACGATTCTATCTCGTCTACAAACCACGTTTTGTCACGAAAAATCACGCGATAAAACGAACCGGAAATGACAATAAACAGAATTACAGTAAGATTTAATGTACATTTCAACCTATAACATTTTGCTCACCTAGGTGTTTTAGGGCGTTTGTAATTTCCGTCCACCTTTTCTCTTTCTCACATCTCATGTCCAACATCATAAAGGCATTCATGCTTCTGCCACAGTTCGATTAAATTTTGCTCCTAAAATTTGCTGTTGAGTCCATTGCTTTCTTGACGACATGTTGCTCATCTTTCTGTAAACTCGTCTTGGTCGTGTTTGTTTGAAAATCGCGCATCTCGCGTATTTACCGGTATTTACCATGGTATTTACCCGGTGACCTCAACCGCCTTGCTCTGATTGCCTAGCTCATGACATCACTGAGATTGAGTCGCGCGACAGCTCTGGATATCTAGCACGCTAGATATTTTTCTGGGCTCGGCGACGCGTCTGTGAGGTGTCTGCGAGCGTCTTTGATGCGTTGTTGGCTCTTTCATACTAACAGATTGGCGAGCGTTCATCGTCCGCTAATCCCCCGCGATTTGCATGCGATAACACCCTGACCTGTCGGCGAGCTCAACGATTTGCAAATCGGGCTTAAATCGGGCTTAAAATCATGTAGTGTGAACTTGGCTTAAGTCGATTCGTACCAGCTTCTATCACCCACAAACAGACGGACCGGTCGAACGATTTAATCGCACATTAAAGACCATGATTCGTAAATTCGTTCACGATGCCGGGCTTGCAAAATCTAGTCAAAATCAAAAAAGACTAGTTATTTTAAGGAAAAAAAATGACCGTGCAAGTTTTTGATCATGCTGATTTATCCACAGCGCAATTTCTCATGAATCTCCATGCCTGTTTTAAGAGAAACACATGATCAGTGACGTAAGTTTGTTTTAAAAAGTGGGTGGGACAGGTAGGGGTGTATGTGTGTGGGGGTTGGGGAGATTTTACTAATACAATTCAAAATCAGATATATGTACACTATGTCTAGAAATCAATTTCAATAGTAACTTTACATTGGGTTTAATTAGTCTTTTAATGAGATCTACTAATATTGTTAGTGCAGAGAATTTTCACGTGAATATGCATAAATAAATCAGCGAAGCTTCTTGTTTACCTTAATGGTCTTGTGGTTAAAACTTTTGCCAAGCGTGAGGTTCTGGTTTCTAATCCGCACGCGTATAGATTTTTTTTCTCATCAAAACCGAATATGTTCATCAGTGGTTACAGTATATCAAGCAGGGACACGTTTGTGTGCATTTTGTTTTGTGATTTCACCGGAATGAATAGAGTCTCCACAACAGCGATAGATTGAAGCGCGTGTCCGAATTGATTACTGTGCGCGAGCCACAAGGGAACACCATGCAACTGATAGCCGCAGCAATGAGCACTCAGCTTAATTTAAAAAACAACACATTTTAGTGCTAGATTGTCTAGCGAACTAAATGAACGCTCTGCTAGTTAACCGAAGATGTTTTATTTATTTGTATAAGGTACATCCGTGCCACGAAATGTTTCACAAAGTGTTGGGGGACAATATCGACCCTGAGAAAAAGTGGTTGGGACATGTCCCACCCATAAATTACGCCAATGCACAATAAAAATTAAAAGCTCCACTTTCACATGAATGCTTTACTTTGCGTGTTAGAAAGTTTGAATCCATGTGCTAACACACTATCACTGCTTTGAATCAAACAAATCCGTATGGTAAAATGTGCTACATAAATAAAGGTGACTGGACCATATTCTGCTATAAACAGCATAATTAGAGCACCATTTACTTGCCTCAAAAAAGTCTGGTATTTTTTATTGTTTATTATTATTTATTGCTACACTTCAATATGTGAATTATTCCATCAGAAAATGAATACTTTTAGTGTATTTGTGTTTTGAAAAAGTTTTTGATTGATATTTTGACTCCTAACCAATTTTCTATATTAAAAGTTGTCTTTTTATTTGGGCTACCAAAATCTGAAGTGTACCTACCCGAAGGGCTACCAGCAATTTTGAAATTTTCCGAGCCCTGCGATGACACCAAAAATGGGGATAAATGGTTGGAACCCCTGTTGTTTGCTGTGCGCAAGGTCCCGCAAGCCTCCACAGGGTTTTTCCCCTTCGAACTCCTTTATGGACGTCAGCGCAGCGTCGTGCTGGACGTCCTGAAGGAAACTTGGGAGGAAGGACCTTCGGAGAATCGTAATGAAATTCAGTATGTCCTGGACCTGAGAACAAAACTCCACACCTTGGGGATGCTCTCAATGGCGTGTTCTCGCCCCTAGCCGTTTGAACTAATCTTAGCACCATGTTGAGATAGAGCCGGGCGTAGTCATATGCTGTCGGCCGTATAGGTTACCTGAACACAAAAAGAAAGTAGTTCAGTCTGAATTAGAGGCGGTGCTCGACATGGGGGTAATAGAAGAATCCCACAGGAACTGGGCGAGCCCGATAGTTTTAGTGCTTAAAACCGACGGCTCGGTTAGTTTCTGTGTGGATTACGTAAAGTTAACGCTGTGTCGAAGTTCGATGTCTATCCAATGCTGCGGATTGACGAACTGCTTGATCGGCTGGGTACCGCTCACTTTTATTTGACACTGGACTTAACGAAAGGATACTGGCAGATCCCCTCATCGCCTTTGTCTAAAGACAAAACAGCCTTTACCACGCCGTTCGGGTTACACCAATTCGTTACACTTCCGTTTGGGTTGTTCGGGGCTCCAGCCATGTTTCAGCGCCTCAAAGACCAAATTCTCCGGCCCCATTCTGCATATGTCGCTGCCTACTTGGATTATATCGTCATCTATAGTAATGGCTGGCAGCAGCATATGGAGCATGTGTACGCTGTCCTGAGAGCACTGAGACTGGCTGGGCTCACGGCCAACCCAAAGAAGTGTGCGGTTGGGTGGGTACTGGGTAGAGGTCAGGTATCTGGGCTTTCACTTGGGTCACGGGCAGGTGCTTAATATGCAAATGCAGCTGTACTCTTAATTCCAAGATTATTATCAAGATAATCATTTTATGCTAAACTTGATATTAGACAAATACCACACATATTCGACAGGATTAGACACATATCAGACACACTAAGCAGAAGATGGAAATAAAACAGCATGCCTCAGCTTTTGGGGAAGTAGCCACAAAATATAAACATGTACATTTTCAGAGTAGAGATGAATCAAATGTTTGGTCTGAATAGAACAGATGGATATGAGTATGAAATAAAAGATAAAGGAAAGATATAATAGGCCAAAATCATGAATGGATTAATAAAAGAATAATACGATTGAAATAACTAATCATAATAATAACCATCAAAGAATAATCACGATCATAAGCAATTTTTTTTTCTTTTCCTGATTCACCAGTGGGCATGGAGGGAAGCCCCACCCACACTGTGTTTCTGCTGGTTCCACTCAGCTCAAAGTTTCTTGTGCCCCCACTGGTTCCCACCCAGCCTCTCTCTCCAGCCAGTTCCTCAGCCCCTCCTCCATAGGTTCCCTTCAGCCCCTCGGTTCCCTGTGTTCCAGTTAATCACTAATTAAGTGAATTTCCTGCAGGCATCCATTTTTGTAGGTCTTGTGTTCTCCTTTTGCCTGACCACACTGTGACACTTTGGTGGATTGGTGGATTAATGCTGTACAGGTGTGCTTTAATTGTGCGGTGCCAGAGGCAAGGATATTGCTCCTGTATCTTCTGTCATCGTAGTTTGGGCACCAGTAAGTTTGCAGGGACCATTTACATTTATACTCCGTCACTGACATGATTTTTCTTGCCTCTAGGCCAGTATCAAAGTTTTTGTACAGTCATGCTACGCAAGCAGTGTCAGTGCCGTCTGCTTTACAAATCGGACTGTGGTGTTTAGCCTCCTTATTAGAATGCCCGCCTCATACGCCAAAAACCTAGCTTAGAGGCATGCACAGACCAGGCAAATAGGACCTGAGGGGCTTTGTAAGCCTATTATAAGAGTTAAGTTTTTCGAGTTAGTTTTTTAAGAGTTAGTTTTGCGCGGGAAATTATATACATGCGTGTCTCATCATATCTGTAAATAAAGAAAGGTTGCTCCGGCTACTTTGACGTGTGTTTGGTGTCGGAATGGCATAGGTTAGTTGTCACAATGAGCGAGAAATGTTAAAGGAGCAGCTAATGCAGCCTTTACATGCTAGCAGAATGTAAAGATGGCTAGATGGCACAAGGCAGGCATAGCTCAAAGGAGGAAGCTGGTAGTCAACGAGGTGCGAAAGCAGGAGGAGTGGATGAGGTGTATAAAGGCCATTTCCCAGGCCAAGCAGGGAGAGTGGATAAGATGGGAGAGTGTGGAACAATGCAAGATGGGCTGGAAAGACCTTTGGTCAATGGAAGAGAGTAGGATCAGTTTTCTTATTAGGTCAACATATGATGTTCTCCCATCACCGCAGAACCTAAACCTCTGGGTAGGAGAGGATTCCTCTTGTCCTTTGTGTTCATCACCTGCCACATTAAGGCACATTTTGACAGGATGTAAGGTGGCTCTTAGCCAAGGTCGGTTTACTTGGCGCCATGACCAAGTACTGCGATGTTTGGCTTTAGCATTGGAAGGCAAGCGTAGTATGACCAATAAGTTGCCGCCTGTTCCAGCAAAGCATTACACGCAGACGACAATATTCCTCCGCCCAGGCGAGCAACCACCAAGAAAAGGTGTTAACACCAATTCTCGCCCAGGACAACTGGAAGCTGCTAGGGACTGGAAGATGCTGGCTGATCTTGATCAACGGCTCATTTTTCCACCTGAGATTGCCACCACTAACCTACGACCAGATATTGTTTTGTGGTCTGGATCACCTCGCATTGTTCAACTGATAGAGTTAACAGTGCCATGGGAGGATGCGGTAGATGAGGCATATGAGAGGAAGAAACTGCGGTATGCTCATCTGGCCACTGAAGCAGAACAGCGAGGATGGAGAGTCCAGGTTTATCCAGTGGAAGTGGGTTGTCGAGGTTTTGTGGCACACTCTACAACCCACTACACATGAAGGCAGCATTATCTCGAATCTCCGGGGAATCACCCCTTTAAAAAAACAAAACAAATGAGAACAGAGGAGAGTCTACTGGCGAAAAGAGAACGAGATAGAGCGTGTAATAAAATGAGAAAAAACTTTGGCTTGGCTTTTTCGGAAATTTCAAATGTAGTAAACGTGATGTGGAGATGGCATTTTTATTACTCAGCAGGTGAGTAAGGTATTTTATTGATCGGATAAATTGCCATGTGTAGCTCTCTAACAGACTATACTGTAAAGCATTGTCTACTGTGAAGAGTCATTACCTTATGGTTGTATCATTACATGCTGGAATTTATTTTCAAGGAAGTACCATGTCTATTAATGGGTATAGTTACAGTAACGTCTTCAGCTAGTCAGTTTGAGATAAACTGGTTATATTTCTTAAGCCTGACTAGCTGAATTCAATTCATTTTAGTGAATGATTTTATGAGCTGCAGGATACCATATTCATCCGTACAGTCACACAGACCCGAAGCACAATCAAAACAAAGTTCTTCTGCTAAATGCATGCAGTTTTTGTTTTTTAACCATCAGAGGGCTAACATTTACATAGTGTACCTTTAATTTAGTGGAAGGAGATTTTACTCAATTTCATGTTACTTGAAAAATGTCTGCAAAAACTTGCAAAAGAGTAGCCTACATTTTACATTCCCATTTTTTATTAGAGTGTTTCTAATTACTGTGTATTATGTAAAACATGGTTTGGTACAATGTGTTGTGTTGATGTTATATTATCATCATCATGCCCAAATAATCTCTACGCCCTAGATCAGATTTAAACCCAGTGAATCATAAAAGGCAGTCTGTGTCTTTTTTGTATGCAAATTTTTTTTATTTTTTAAAATTTTCTTTTATTTGGTCCATTCCTCGTCATACTCTTACCTGATTGTTTAGTCAAACACTGTACCTTGCACAGTCTGCTGATTTTTAAAATATAAAATGTCTGTCAAATAAGCAAATCCTCTATCTCCTGGTTAAAATTATAAACTGGATATTTTAATCAGTATGGGCGCAGTGGCACTTAGCTGGCCACTAGATGGCAGACCATCAATAAAGATGACATGGGTAGAGTGACCTTACTCTGCGTCTAATTAACCATTAGCTTGTAATATTGCCACTTTCCAGCACTAGTGTCAGGTGAATGATCTCAGATTTCTTCCATTCCTCCTTTCTACATTCTGGCCAGCTTCAATCAATTAGGATGTGGTGATCTGCATAAATCAAGTTTGGGGTCAGATTTAAGATTTGTTTTGTAAATAATTGATCAAAACAAATATAATAACACATTAAAAATAAAAGTTTTCTATTTTAAAATAATGTAAAATGTAATTTATTCCTGTGACGGCAAAGCTGAATTTTCAGCATCATTACTCCAGTCTTCAGTGTCACACGATTCTTCAGAAATTATTCTAATGTGCTGATTTGCTGTTCAAGAAACATTTATTATTAGTATTATTATTATTATTATCATTATAAATGTTGAAAACTTTTCACTGCTTAACATTTTTGTGGAAACATTTCAAACATTTGTGGTAAGATTAAAAAAGAGAGAAATGAATACTTTTATTCATCAAATACTTTTATTCATTAAATTGATCAAAAGTGACAGTGAAGACATTTATAATGTTACAAAATGTTTCTATTTAATAAATGCTTTATTATTATTATTATTTTATAAATAAATGTATTAAATGCAAATAAATGCTGTTCTTTTAACTTTCTATTAATCAAAGAATCCTGAAAAAAGTATAACAATTTCCATAACAAAAATGTTAAGCAGCACAGCATTAATGATAATAATAATAAAATGTTTCTTGAGTACCGAATCAGCATGTTTGAATGAAGAATCATGTGACACTGTGAGACTGGAGTAATGATGCTGAAAATGTTGCCTACCCATCACAAGAATAAACATTTAAAAATATAATAAAACAAAAAACCGGTTGTAATCATTGTTTTACAATTTGTAATACTATTTCACTGTATTACTGTTTTTTACTGTAATTTTTGATTACATAAACAAGGCCTTGGTGAGCATAAATACTACTTTCAAAAACATTAAACAATTGTAATGTTTCAAAACTTTACTGTAAATATATGTTTCGTCCATGGTTTTGTCTCTTATCTAAATCTGACCATGTAGTTGACTTTGGTGGAAAGCTGAAGGTGATTTCTGATAGGCTGTCCCAATCAGTGGCACCTGCACAATCCAATCACATTTGAGAGGGAAACAACAAATTGAGGGTTTCCGAGATTTTTTTTTTTTTTTTAGAAGTAGTAACGGGTACTCACGGTTATGGATAGAAATGTAGCGGAGTTAAGAGTACATTATTTTCCTCTCAAATGTACTTGAGTAAAGTCATGAGTACTCCCCAAAAATGAGTAAAGTACCAGATCCCTCAAAATTGTACTGAAGTACTGTACTCAAGTAAATGTACTGCGTTACTGTCCGGCTCTGCCCATAAGACAAATTAGCCATTATAATTAGATTTGCAGGACTAGTAAGCATTTAAGCTAACATTAACATATATGTTTATGGAGAAATAACCCTAACCCTAATCGCGATTAGCATCCATTACAACATACATATGATGCTAAAACGGACTAACTGCTGGATGACCTCTCAGTAGACCAGAGTCAGAAGCAAACAGGAAAAAACAATGACAAGAGAGGAGGGACTAAATATGAGAACTCAAATGCAATACAACTTTACAATGCAACACAAAGGGGGCCGAACATATATTGCCTCACAATGCTACTGTCATAATCTCCAGTCACCAGCTCAGTCTCTATGGAGCTATTAATGTGTCTTTATTACATGTGAGAAAATAAATGATCTGAGAGAAAAAAAAAGTTTGAGAGAAAAAGTTATCACACTGATAGGAAAAAAGCATTTCATGAGAGAAAAAAGAATATTTGAGAGAAAAAGTTTTCATATCAATAGCAAAAAATAATATTTGAGACTAAAAAAAGTTTTGAGAGAAAGTATTTTCTCATAGAACATAAAGCAATATACATTTGAATTTTTTTTAATTATTTCTGAGAAAAAAAAATCTCTCTCAAAATACTTTGAAAAAAATCTTAAATATATATTTTTTGCTATCAGTGTGAAAACATTTTCTCTAAAAAAAAAGTGTTTCTCTCAAACCGCTTTTCTTTGCTCTCAATGCAATTTTTTGCTCTCGTGTCAGGATTTTTCTTTCGCTGTGAAAATTGTGTCATGGGCGGGGCCACATTCTTTTTTCCCTATTGGAAAGTTCCTATTGGCCAGTCGGGTGAGCATCGTCTTGTCTTGGGAGTCGAACTGAATGAATCATAACACCATTGTTCGCGTTCGGTTCAAAGATAGATGCCGCCTCTGCCTCATGGACACTCCAATGTTTGGGTAAGATGATGACACACAACTCGATGGGTAGCTGGCTGAGCAAGTTCAGCATCACTGAAGATTAAACATTAAAAAATAGCACTCATGCAACCTAGCATGATGGCTAATTAATAATTAGCTTTACTAGCGATTAGCAAGCTAATAATATAATACTCATTCATGAATATGAGTGCTATTTTTAATGTTTAATCTTCAGTGATGCTGAACTTGCTCAGCCAGCTAACATCTAGTTGTGTGTGTCATCATCTTACCCAAATATTGGAGTGTCCGTGCTCAACTTAGAACTTAGATCGGGCCCAAAAAATAAAGCCCGACCCTACCCGAGCCCGTGCACATTGTGTCCGAGCCCGGCCCAACACATTAAAGGGTACCTATTATGGATATTTGAAAATTTCCCTTCATGTAGTGTGTAACATAGATCTAAGTGAACAAAAACATCCTGCAAAGTTTTAAACATGAAAGTTCACCGTATACAAAGTTATTGTCTCTCAAAAGTAAGAGTCGACTCTGAGTCGCTGACATGAATCGTTAGACGAACGATGCTTTTCCTTTGTCTAGTTGACGTCAACTTGACAAGTTATTTGAATTAGATACGCCCAATTATTGCGTTCGGAGACCAGTGTTGCCAGGTCCGTATGCCTGCACTGTTTCCGCGGGTTGTTTGTGTAGTGCACGGGTTGACGCGATTGTTTTACTCACTGAAACATGATTGTTATTGGGGAAACACCCGGGAACGCTATTTGACTATTTTTGGCCATGATTGGGTTAGTTTTAATGAGCAATTGGGCTGGTTTTGTTGTGCAGACCTGGCAACCCTGCCGGAGACGCAGGGGAAACTAACATGTCGAGACGCTGTTTTGAAGTGCGACGCAAAAGCAAACTTTTTTCATCTGCCCAGTGAGGAGCATTTGAAGACTAACGTTAAGTGGCTACAGTTCATATATACAACTATACCAGAGAAGTATAGCCCGGACCTTGTTGTGTTCGCGTCATTTTGAAGATGATTGCTTCACAAACCTAAATGCTATAAGTATGGATTTGCGAGCTGGCTGATACTGAAGGTTCAGTACCGAGTTTATTTGGATCAGCTTCCTTCTCCGAATCACAAACTGTAAGTATTATTAATATTAATTGTTGCTTTTATGTTTTATGTATCATGCTCAATAAGTATGTGTGTGTTGTGTACGCACAGCGCATAGGTCGTCAGTTGTATAAATAAGTGTTTGACATTGTTAATGGAGTTGTCATAAAGAATATAGCTATAACGTTACCTCTTAGTACTGCATTATCAATTATGTTTATGCGTTGGGCTAACGCAAACAAAGACTGAATGTGCTTTTACCACTAAACTTTGGGCTATGGTAGCTAACATATCACCGCAGTTTAGCGTCACGCAAAGGCGGGGTTTGGAAAAAGACTCGCTAAACGATTCATATGGGAGTCGGTGAGCAAATCAGGTAAAAATAAATGCATATTATAAGACAAAAAAAGTGTTTTTTGTCATGGCATGCTCGTAAAACTGTTGTTGGGGACTCCTAGAACAATATTAGGAACATTTTAAATGCCATAATAGGTACCCTTTAACTCTAATTATGAGCCCGAGCCGATTTAAACCTGACCATTTTTAATACGTGGGTCGTTATATGAAGCTGACTGCACAATGAATCTTTCATAATATATACACTTTTTTTGTTATAATTATAGGATTTGCCAGCTGTAGGGTATGTGGATGAATCATATTCTGGATAACCAGAATCCTAAGAGCCTTCAAAGGCCGGGAACTGGCTTCCCAACCAGCGTCCTCCCCCCAGGACTCAAAATTAACACACACACACACACACACACACATTCCACCAAACACATCCCCCAGGAATGTGCGACAGGAAGTGAATGCTACAGAGAAAAGAAACTTCTCTTTTTAAAAGACATTTTAAACAGAAATATTCAATGTGTTTTATGTGTTTGTTTGTTCATGTTACATTGAAATAACTGAGTTTACCATTATGTATTTTTACATGTAACTGCGTATTCCCTAGAATTCTAACGAAGGAGAAATGAATTCTGCATTCATATATATTCTAGTATACTTCCCCTTTAGAATTGTACGAACAATGTATCTAATCTCATCTTACGATTTGTCTTTTAGGGGTTTGATCTATGTGTTGGGAAACTAATGGTATAAGGTCTTAAACTTTGCAAACTAAGTTTAACCAAATCCATTTCTGGCAAGTTTGGTCTTGATAAACTCCAATCTTCGTTCCCCATTTGTTAATTGACATTACATTTTGCTAAACTTGGTGACACACTAGTATTATAAAAATTGTGAAGATTCTTCCCTTAAACACCCAATGAAATTAGGGAGTCAAATGCCTGGTTAGAACACAATGGGCCATAAAACCTCCCTCCAAAGAGAAAGCTCCTGATTGGACCCTCTTCCAAAAGAAGGCGGAAAAGTCAGGGTTTCAAAAAGGACTGAACACCAGTAAAGCTCTCTCTTACTTCCTGATCCTAGTCGTCATCATGTAACGTCGCGCCTCCGGCGAGCTCATCGCCGTTCTTTTATTTTGTTTCTAGTTAGTTTGGTGTTTGTTTCCAGTCTAGATAAGCCCCGTGTTTAATTCCAATCGTCGAAATCCCTGCACAGGAGAAGCAAGCGCCGTTACCACGAGACGCGCCGGACCCAGAGACGCATAAGCGTTTCTTCACCAGCCATGACGTAACTCCGCGTGATTTCCCCTTTGGGATCTTTATTTCTTTTCTTTAAAGTTAGTTTTGTTTGCATATTCGACGCGGTTTACTGCCACGAAGTGAAAAGAACACCGCGTGACATATCTCTTCAGCAAAGCCAGCTGAGATTCAAACGAACGCGCGCTCTCTCTGAAGCAGAGGCGCGCGCACGTGACGCACCGGGCTGCGAGACACACACACACGCTTCTTCACAAGCCATGCAAAGACCAAACCTCTGCAAGTATCCGTGTTTGATCACGTTTTTAAGATTTGTTGAAGTCTTGTTGTCTCTCAAAGTTCCGTTTGTCTATGTGAATTTGCTAACTTATTTAGAAAGATCATCTCTCTTCCTAATCTCACTGCAACCATGCAACTCTCTAAACTCTCACCCTCTCTCTCTCTCTCCCTCTCTTACACGCTTTCGCGTGTAAGTTATCCATTGCCCAAACTTTACGCATTTCTCGTTCATTGATGTTTTATTGTATTGTCTATGTCTGTGTTTGTAAATACATGTATTCCTGTAACGTAGTAAATATATAAGTAGACATGCCTTTATTAAATCATTATATTCACTTGACTGATGGACTTTCTCTTTGCTCAATTTCGAGTCTCTTAAGTGCCAAAAGATCTTGCTACGAACTTTATAACTTAAAGATAGCTTTACATATTTGTTTATAGGGCAGAAAACCCAGTTCTTCTGGCCAGAGAATTGCGTTTCCTGCAATCCTATAAAGTAAGATGATATTGGGGAAAACCCCTCAATATTCTTCTGACAATTGAGCTAAATTAATTTTGCCTGCTTTGTAAGACGTGATCTGTGTAATTGACTGCAATCAACTTGTTAAAATGAAAGGATTGCATGTATACATCCAGGTAAAATGACATTCTCCTTTAGAGGGAGATTTATTAACATGTAAGACTGATCTAATCCAAACATGTATGAATAATTATTAATTACCAATTATTAATTATGATATGCAAATTCCCCATGGATTAGACCCGCCTAAAGTCTTTACAAGAATTCAGCACTGAACAAAAAGTGAGGGGAGTCTATCTTAAATGATTCAGATTGGCCATTGCGTTCAAGAAATCAACACATGTCTGTGATTGGCTACATCGCTCAACGCTGCAACATGTTATAAAACGAAACTCTGGCCTGTAAATCATTTGTATTTTGTTTTAGTTGTTCTTGTTGCTTTCTGCAACAGATGAAAAAAGAATGGATTTTTTTTATATGTTTTATTCATAGATATTTCTAGTTTGCGGGAGTCCCACGAATCGTTTTATTCTCCCTGAACCCTCACACACAGAGTGAGTGCATTAGAGCCCGCGCTCGCATTCGGCCATCAAATCTAGTCCCGCGCCGCACTCTGTTGCGTTGGGAGTGCACGTCTCTAGATCAAAGGCCCGGCCCGGCCCGGCCGTAAGATAGTGACGGGAAATATCGGCCCGACCTCAGGCTCAGGCTCGGGCAGAGAATCTAAAGGCAGAGGAGGCATCTATCTAGGTGAACCGAACAATGGAGTAATGATTCAGTTCGACTCCCAAGACAAGACGATGCTCAAAAAAACGTGGCCCCGCAAAAAATATATATTTAAGATTTTTTTTCAAAGTATTTTGAAAGATTTTTTTTTCTCAGAAATAATTTTAAAAATTTCAAATTTATATTTTTTTATGTTCTATGAGAAAATACTTTCTCTCAAAACTTTTTTTAGTCTCAAATATTATTTTTTGCTATTGATATGAAATTTTTTTCTCTCAAATATTCTTTTTTCTCTCATGAAATGCTTTTTTGCTATCAGTGTGATAACCTTTTCTCTCAAACTTTCTTTTTTTCTCTCAGATAATTTATTTTCTCACATGTAATAAAGACACATTAATAGCTCCATAAGTCTCTAGCACTAGTCACCTTCATTTATATAGCGATTTTAACAATATAGACTGTTTAAAAGCAGCTTTACATTGATAATAGGAAATTAAAGTAACAGAGATTGTTTTGGCTTTACAGCAGCTCTAGAATAAAGTTATTGTCCAGCTAAAGTTAGTTTTGATTGATTCACTTCCGTTTCAACGATTATTAGTTATTAACTTATGGGCCACTTACACGACACCATTCTAACAGAAAACCTTTAACGAGCTCCGGCCCGCTCATTCGCAAAACAACAGTGTGGCTCGAAAACGTAAAACTTGAAATAGGTTCCAAGGTGCAAGTCTTGAAAAATAAAAATAAAATAATAATCTCTGCGCAAGCTTTAAAAATGCAAATATTAAAAATAAATGGATTACAATGTAAAATATTATTATTGTGAACATAAAGATTTGATGGAATCCGGCTTGCCCCTAGATGGTCTGCTTGCACCTCACGCACAAGCAGATCTGTTACCTGCGTTCAGTCTTTCTGCTTGCAAATTCCGTCATGTAAATAGCAATCCGCCATGTCGTGAGTGCAACTGGCTTTGGTAGATGAGATGAGGTTGGTTTATTTCACATTACCCCCAAAACACACCCATTCCTCATTAAGCGAATAGGGACAACCTTTTCAGACCATGCGCCAGGTGCGCCGACCATTTTCCCCGTTGTTAAACTAGCAAAAGTGGATTTGGACACACCCTAACTGCACTTGCGCCCTGCGCTCATTAGACCATGCGCTTAGATCATTAAAATAGGGCCCCTTGAGTTTGTGTGTCATGTCCTCTGAGGCTTAGGGGGCTTTCACACTGGGCAAACTAGACTAAGGGACTGGTGAGTGTTGATGGTGGGAATAGGCTTAAGGGGTTGGTGAGTCATGGTGGGGATGTGATTAGAAGGTTGTTGTGGGAAAAGACTGTGTGTGTGTGGGGGGGGGGGATCCTTCAGGTTTCAGGAACTGTATAGACTAATGTTTGAATCCTTAATTACCACGAGGTGCTCAGTGACGTGCCATCCAAAGAGAGAGGGGCTGTTTTGAAAGTACGAGGCTTATTTGTTAGTGCTCTCTTGTGCTCTCTTCAAAATAAAGGTTCCAAAAGGTCATAATATAGAAGAACCATTTTTGGCGTTAAAACCAGTTCCTAAATCTGTGAAAATCTCCCTGGCTGTTGGTCTACAAAATTTCCCGGTATATTTTTTGGTCCCACTCCGCCCCTGGCCCTCAGGAAATCAAAGTTTGTATCCAGCGTCAAGTGCACTTCGGGATACATCAGTTTTCAGCAAATGCACGCTGCAGTGTCCTCCCCAAAGGCTTGCGGCCAGGCAGTGTTTGCGTCCGCACATCGGAAACTGTTTTCGATTATTCCCTGCCGGTCCTCCGCTTCAGGGTGTCGAGAACGAAACTGAAAGAGCCTCCCCTCTAGGGAGCCCTCAGGAAATCGATGTCTGTATCCCGCCGTTAAGTGCACTTTGGGACACATCGGTTTCCAGCGAACGCACGCTGCTCTGTCTGCCCCACAGGCTTGCGGCCAGGCAGCGCTCGTGTCCGCACATCGAGAATAATTTCAACCAAACCCTGCTGGAGAGCCGCTTCAGGGGATCGAGAAAGAATCTCGAATAATCCCTGAAATCAATCTTGAAAGGGTGGTTCCCTTAACCCTCTGGGGACCAAAAACGCGCCCCGCGTTTTGGCAGATTTTTTTCACATAGCAGAAAAATAGACTTAAAGTACTCCCATCATTTCTGGTCATGGAAATAAACTGTTAAATGTCTACTTCTTTAGGTGCACACATACAATCGAAATAAAATATTGTGCTTTTGTAAAATAAAGAAAATAAACAGGGTGTGCGTTCTGCCTCTCCATCTCCGTGAACTTTTTTTTTGGAGCACGTCTCTAAACTTAAACAAAACTCAGCAAATGCTATTCACCCAGCCATGAGCAATATATCTTTAAAATCATTTAAGTTTGTACTTAATGTATATATTTAGTCAGATTAATGTACTGTCGTCTTGCGCGGCTTTGAGGAATAATCTTGGGACATTTACCTACCTCAGAACAAGTGCTGGTTTATTTTCACTTCGAGGAGCAACAGATCCAGCTGAGAAGTATGTAAGTGTTTTATTCTTGTGCTTTGTTCTAATCGCGATATAGAATAACATTAGTGTCTGTGTGATGGCTAAGGCCACACCTGAATGGACATTTGAATTGGTTTTAGTTTATTTTTATTTATTTTTGTATGTAAAAAAAATATATTTTTGTTTGATCTAAGGAATTAATGTTCTTTGTTTGGTCTTTTTATGAATTTCTATGTAATTTGTCGGTTTAAATCTAATTTACCCAGACATTGGAATTGGAGAAGGTATATTGTCTCTTTTAGTGGTTTAACTATCAAGGAGCAACAAAATCTATAACCATTTATTTCTAGAGTGCACACTAGAATAAATGAAAACCACAACCAAAATATGGGTTTAAAGGTTTATTTAAGTTTGTTATATGTATATCTTACCCATGGTTTAGCCGGGATCCATGGCTGCAGCATGGAACGGTTTGGAATCAAAAGTGTGCGTCCTCTTCCTGGTGTCCTTTATATATATCATGGGGAACTATGGGAAATGTAGTTCTCAGGACAATATGGGTTGGGGTTTATTCGTGTCTGTGTATTGCGTTGTGTATTTTCTTTCTTTCTTTTGCACAATGTGTTGTCAGTACTTAAGTGTTACAGTCAATAAAATGACACTTTGTTGACTCCACGAATGTCTTCTGAAAATTTTCTGGAAAAACTCTTACAAGATGCTGGCAGCGGTGGTTTTCTGTCCAGGAGGAGACTGTCTGTAGAGAGTCAAGTGCTGAATGAATGGCGCCTAAGAGAGCAGTACGCTCTGTTGTTCCTGCTGACGTCCAGAGCGCACCAGATGAGCGGGAGATGCTGACGGAGGATGCAACAGGTGTGGCTGAAGAGGAGTCGGAAGGTAATGTACTGGAGCTTAAGCGGATGTTTCAGCGGTTTATGCAGGATCAGCAAGACAAGAGAAAAGACATCAAGACATCAACAGCTCGACAAGAGACGAAATGGAAGTCGCTTCAGCATCAGTTCCGTCTACTACAGGATGAGGTCAGCCAGCGAACTCCGTTGGATGATGTGCGAGACAGGGGAGCTGCTGAGGCGGAGGAATCGCCCAGAGCTTCAGGCTCCCGCAACATGAGCCATGGTTATGCGCTGAAAGAACCAAAGATGCAACAATTGAGTGAAGCGGATGACATCGAGCATTATTTAACCACGTTTGAACGGATTTCTAAAGGTGTGCAGATGGCCAAGGGAAGATTGGGCCATTAGACTATTCCGTTGCTGACGGGCAAGGCACGCAGTGCATATGTGGCCATGGATGTTGCAGACGCAAGTGACTACGTGCAGGTAAAGGAGGCTATTTTGAAGAAGTATTCCATCAATCATGAAACTTATCGACAGAGATTTCGTGCTATGGAGGTGCTGGAAGAAGAGACCCCTAAAGAGCTATATATTCGATTGAAAGACTTGTATCTGAAGACCGGGAGAGAGAACGAACCAGGGGGTTTGGAGATATAATTGTCCTTGAACAATTTCTGCAGATGCTTAGTCCGGAGCTACAGACGTGGATTAAAGAGCACGGCCTGTCTACAGCTGAGGGGGCGGCGCGTCTAGCTGATGTTTTTGTGGCGGCACGACGCAGAGCTGAGCCCTGGAGTTTCACTCGCTGGAAGACAGCGCGAGATGGATCTTCTTGACGACCGATTTCAACATCTCAGGGAAGTAGGTTGGCAACTGAGGCAAGTGCAAAACGAACTGAGAACTCTGGTGTATCTGTTTTAGAGACTATTAGGTGTTATAAATGTGGTCAATTGGGTCATAAAAAGCCAATGTGTCCGCAGTTGACAAAAACCCTTACTAATATGTGTTATGTACCTCGAGAAACCATACCTGAACCTGCAAACATTCCCGTTCCAAAGCAAGTGATAATGGACATTGTAGGTCCGTTGGAACGAAGTAAGACAGGCTACAAGTATATGTTAATCATTTGTGATTATGCGACGCGGTTTCCAGAAGTGTTTCCATTGAAAAACATCAAAGCTAAGGCTATCGCTTCATGTCTGGTTCAGTTTTTTTCTAGAGTAGGTATTCCAAAAGAAATACTGACCGATAGAGGAACGAATTTCACGTCTCAATTTCTGCAACAGGTGTATCAGCTGTTGGGAATAAAAGGGTTAAAAACAACTCCATATCATCCGGAGACGGACGGGCTTGTAGAGCGATTTAATCAAACTCTAGTGCAAATGCTTCGCAAATTCGTGAATAAGGTGGGGACCGACTGGGATCAGTGACTGCCATAGGGAGGTTCCACAGGCCTCCACCGGGTTTTTGCCTTTTCAGCTGATGTATGGCCACAAAGTGCAGGGACCATTGTCCCTTGTGAGAGAATTGTGGGAGGGGAATTCGGGGACGCCAACCAAAACAAATGTTATCGATTATGTGTTAGCCATGAGAGAAAAATTGCAACAAATGACCGAATTTGCTTCTGCCCATTTGAAAGAAACCCAGAAAAGGAAAAAAAAGTGGTATGATAGGATGGCGAAGTCGCGATCTTTCGAGCCAGGTCAAAAAGTTCTCGTGATGCTTCCTACCTCTGAAAACAAACTTTTGGGTAAATGGCAAGGGCCGTTTGAAGTAACTAAAAAAAATAGGAACAACTACTTATGAGATAGGGACCCCAGGCCAGGCACGATCACATCGGGTGTTGCATATTAATTTGTTGAAGAAATGGTGCTCGCAGAGTGAGAGCGCAGTTGTTAATTTGGTCCGACTGGTGAAGGATGAGGAGGAGGTGGAAGAGCAATATTTACCTGGTAGTCAACCTTTGCTGCCTATTGACTTAAGTCATCTTCCTGTAGAACAGCGAGCTCAAATTCAGCAATTGTGTGCTCCGGAGTTGTTTAAAAATCAGCCAGGCTATACCACACTTACAAAGCATAAAATAGTGGTTAAAGAGAATGCGCAACCGAAACGAATGAGTTATTGCATCCCTGAACGTTTGCTGTCAGCTTTTGAGGACGAAGTAAAATTGATGCAGCAAATAGGTATAGTGGAATCGTCAAGGAGTGAATGGTGCAATCCGGTGGTATTGGTGCCAAAAAAGGATAATACCCTCAGGTTCTGTATCGATTTCTGCTATTTAAATTCGGTCTCCAAATTTGATTCGTATCCTATGCCTCGTATTGAGGAGTTAATTGAAAAACTCGGAAAGGCTAAATTTATTAGTACCATCGATTTAAGTAAAGGGTACTGGCAGGTGCCTCTGGACTTGGAGTAGCGAGAGCTGACCGCGTTCCGTACACCAAGGGGGCTAATGCATTTTCAGGTGTTACCGTTCGGGTTGCACGGAGCACCCCCGACTTTTCAAAGATTGATGGATACAGTATTGGATGGTTTAGGAGAATTTGCAGCGGCTTACTTAGACGATGTTGTGATATTTAGTAAATCCTGGGAGAATCACCTTCAACATCTTCGAGCGGTTTTCCAACGAATTAAAAATGCCGGTTTAACCATTAATCCAGCAAAATGTTCATTAGTTAAAACTGAGACCGAGTACTTAGGGTACGTATTGGAAAATGGAGTTATTAAGCCTCAAGTGCAGAAAATCCGGGCTATTCAATCCTGCCCACTTCCAGCTACAAAAAAAGAAATTAGATCATTTCGTGGTTTAGTCGGTTGGTATCGGAAATTCATTCCCCATTTCTCGACCATCGCAGCACCATTAACTGATTTGATCAACATGACATCATGACTTTTGCGTAAACATACACGCCACTTTCAAGTCAAGTGGCGTGTTATTTATACGCATTTTGAGCTATCCGCGTGTATGCGTGTATATCTACGCCGTTATGTCCGAGTGATTCCGCGTGTATGTACACGCTGTTAAAAATCCGAGCGAAATAAAGCCAAATTTTGATATACATCTGGGGGAGCGATATTTTTCTTACTAGGATGGTAGGGAAAGACTCATAAATGGTTTTAACCAGTGACGGGTAGGTTTAGGGACGGGGTTGGGGTAGGTCATATATTTATATATACAGTAATGTAACGTTAAGTCAACGGCGTTCATAAACACGCTGAAAAGCGATTATGCGTGTTGATAGCACGCCAAAAATGGAAATACGAATTGGCGTGTCATACATACACAGTTTCATGAGATCAGTCTGGATTTGATTAAGAAGACGATTACTAACAAAGTGCAGTGGACCGCACTCGCTGAAGAAGCATTTTGTGAGCTGAAAGGGGTGTTGAACCCATTTTACATAGTCCTGATTTTGAAAAATCATTTGTTCTTCAGACAGATGCGTCCGACTTAGGGTTGGGGGCTGTCCTGATGCAGGAAGAACCCGGGGGAATGCATCCTGTGTTGTATTTGAGTCGGAAATTATTTCCCAGAGAAACTAGATATTCTGTAGTGGAGAAAGAATGTTTAGCGTTGAAATGGGCTCTCGACTCATTGAAATATTATTTGCTTGGCCGAGATTTTGTTATCAAAACGGACCATAAAGCTTTGAAATGGTTGAATAGAATGAAAGATACAAATTCTCGTTTGACCTGATGGTTTTTATCTATACAACCCTTTCGCTTTACGGTGAAGCATCGGCCGGGGGTCAAAAATATAGCAGCCGATTTTCTTTCTCGCTCACCGTGCGAGAATGCATAGGTAGGGGGAAATGTGATGGCTAAGGCCACACCTGAATGGACATTTGAATTGGTTCTGGTTTATTTTTATTAATTTTTGTGTGTAAAAAATTTATATTTTTGTTTGATCTAAGGAATTAATGTTCTTTGTTTGGTCTTTGTTTGGTCTTTTTATGAATTTCTATGTAATTTGTCGGTTTAAATATGTGACCGAACACGGAACCCAGGGACACAAGTCGGCAGCACAACTTGTGAGGAAAATGAGAAAGAAGCGTATTTTTCCAAAATTTGTGATTTACGTTTTTTTGCAGAATCTGTTAGTTGAGATCATGAAGCCTCTCCATGTTTGAGATAACAGTATTGGTATATTTAAAAGCGTACATTTTGAGGTTGAAATCGGCTTGTTTTCGTAGATTCTAGCACGCAGTAGGGGCGTGGTGTGTTATTGTCTGTGTGTACTTCCATACTGAATATAGCGCTTTTGTCCCCGCCCTCCAAGTGAACCGCATGGCTACTTATTATGCTGTGCTGTGCTCTGCTCGGCTCTATCTGATATAAAAAATTCAATGAAGATGGACGCCGCAAAGATTGTGGCAGAAGAGCTGAACCGTGGCAGTTACAGTACACTGAAAACGTTTTCGCCGCACTTTGTGGGCTCGGGAAACTGAAGCCGCGTGCGCGTGCTTGAATACGGCGGCTCGGCTCGCTGACAACGGTAGCTGGCTGTTTCATATGTGACATCCCGATTGCTTTGAATGGAGAACATTTTGTGAACAGGGAACAGACTTAATGGACTGGGAACTGGCACAGAGAATCGAAATGGAGGATGCAGTTAAGACCTTTGCTGCGATGAAGGCCTGAAACGTAAGTTAAGCTTCATTTGCTCTTTAGTCGTTATTTAAGATGAACCTGCTGATGATATAATGTGCTTGCGGACATTTTATTTGTGTGTGTATACGCACATAAGTGATGTAAAGAGATTTGTAACAGTAATTTGAGGAGTTGAAATGATTATTTGGAGAATCCCTGTCATGACTGCTTAAAGAAAAATGCCAGCAGGCATTTGCCTCCTGCATAAACTTTAATATTGTTGACATTTTGGGCACACGCGCGTTGCGCACTATTTGCGTTATATGTATGCCTTTGGCATATTGGCCTTTGTGTGTTGTTGCTGGTTTTGCGTTATATCATGGCATATTGGTATTTGTGTGTTGTTGCTGGTTTTGCGTTATATCTATTTTCGCCTAGAGCGGCAAAAGTGCATTCACCGTCCTGGAGGTGAGTTTCCGTAAACATTAAAGTTTGTCGTTTTGTGCTCATTCTAAGAACACTTACACGTTATCTCATGTTTAGTCTGTTTAGACCTTCCCAACACCTACCTATTGTTATTAGCTAGCAGGAAAGAAAAAAAAAGCTGTAAAGCTTTACAGGGGGTATGGCTTATCTAAATGAGATGTAAATGAGCGCTATTTTCACTCCCAGTGGCAGAGAGAGGTGAGAACTGCAGATCTTTACAGGCTGTTTTCTCCGCTTTTAGTTATTTTGAGTGGCTACCTTCAAATGGCCACAACTTCTCCAAATATTATCAGATTTCCATGTGTTACGCATCGTTGGAAAGCTTGGAGACTACACTTTCAGAATTTATGAATAACTCAAAATGCCCCAGAACCGACTTGTGTCCCTACTTTCCGTGTCTGGTCACATATAATTTACCTAGACATTGGAATTGGAGAAGGTATATTGTCTCTTTTAGTGGTTTAACTATCAAGGAGCAACAAAATCTATAACCATTTATTTCTAGAGTGCACGCTAGAATAAATGAAAACCACAACCAAAATATGGGTTTAAAGGTTTATTTAAGTTTGTTATATGTATATCTTACCCATGGTTTAGCCGGGATCCATGGCTGCAGCATGGAACGTTTTTGGAATCAAAAGGGTGCGGCCTCTTCCTGGTGTCCTTTATATAATGGGGAACTATGGGAAATGTAGTTCTCAGGACAATATGGGTTGGGGGTCGTGTGTTAATTCACATTTGTTTAAAGGTGTTTTATGTATGAATGTTTAAGTGTATTTTCTTTATTGTTTTATGGTAAAGGTTATTATTATGTTCATTCGTGTCTGTGTATTGCTATATATATTTTTTTCCCCTTTATGTTTGATGTAATAGAATGAGAAGTCTTGCGATACCCCTGTAATTATGAAAATGGTTTGGTCCGGATTGTTAAAAGAGCTTCAATGTCTGTGGCTGAGTTAGATCTGGTGGGGGATCCCTGAGAAACATCTGAGACCCAGAACTCAGTAATGTGCTGATGTCCATTTTGTTAGTCAGTGTTTTTTTTTTTCTTTCTTTCTTTTGCACAATGTGTTGTCAGTACTTAAAGGTAGTGATGGGCAGATCGAGGCTTCGTGAAGCAATGAAACAGTTGAACCAAATGGTCCATATTGTTTCGAGGCTTCGAATCAATCTGACACTCGTCTCCACGGTGACACCTAGTGGTCACTTGCATGTGTTGATCTGAATCAACCTTGACGAGCCATGAAAATTTGTTGTTTTTTTTATTATTGTACTTTTCTAATATGTGAATCTTAGTTATAACCTAATAAACCTATATAGGCTCCTCACTGTGCATAATGTTATTTTGGTCCTGCAAAATGAATATTAATAAAAATGAATCAAGCCACAATGTCTCACTTTTTTACATATTTTTATTTAAAAATATAAATTTCTCTGCTGTGGACTGTGTTTGAGAAGGACTTCTCAAATGGCGCATCATGGATGATGTATTGTTGCAGTAGGCGAGCTTCCGATCACAATACACACATCTCACTTTATTTGTTGTTTCTAAATGGAAATGCTCCCACACCACAGATGTATGGCATCTCTTCTGGGGAGCCTCCATTTTATCTATCTATCCAAATCTATCTAGATATGTATCTCTAATCTATCTATGTAATTAGATATATGTATCTACAATCTATCTATGTATTTAGATATGTATATAATATGTATCTATAATCTATCTGTGTATTTAGATATGTCTCTATAATATTTATATATGTAGCCTATCTTTAATCTATCTATATGAATCTATCTATCTATTAATCTAGCTGTCTATATATATATATCTACACTACCGTTCAAAAGTTTGGGGTCGGTGAGATTTTTAATGTTTGTAAAAGAAGTCTCTTCTGCTCACCAAGGCTGCATTTATTTGATTAAAAATACAAAACAAACCCAGTAATATTGTGAAATATTATTAGAATGTAAAACAGCTGTTTTTATGTGAATATATTGTAAAGTGTCATTTATTCATGTGATCAAAGCTGAATTTTTAGCATCATTACTCCAGTGTCACATGATCCTTCAGAAATCATTCTAATATGATTATTTTAATGCTCAAGAAACATTTATGATTATTATCAGTTGAAAACAATTGTGCTGCTTCATATTTTTGTGCAAACCGTGATTCATTATTTTTCAGGATTCTATGAAAGCATTTAATTAAAAAAGTAATGTTTTGCATTATTATAAATGTCTTTACTGTCACTTTTGATCAATTTAATGCTTCCTTTCTGAAGAAAAGTATTAATTTCTTTAAAAAAATAATAATTCGTATTGACCCCAAACTTTTGAACTGTAGTGTATGTATCTATTAATGTGTCACTATATGTAGGCTATACTCTGTGTCTCTAGCCTATCAGTCAATGTGTTGTGTAAACTTAAATGTAAGCCTAAATATAACTAAACAAATCGCACTATAAATGTCATCACCAAAAATCCACTATCTCAAAATCAAACTCCTCTCACAAAAACCCACGATGTCAATATGCGTTAATTTCACTTTTATACAGATGTGCGATTGTGTGGTCTGTTTCCGACCGTGTCAATCAAACGCTGATTCGGCGGATTACACCTGATGAAACAGTTAGTGAAACACTTCGAGGCTTCGTTTGGCCATAGTCACGTGACATGGGTGTTTTGAATCACGCTTCGAATCAGTGATTCGAAACATCTGCGCTTCGGGATCTCGCAAAGCTTCGGAACGACTGTTTCGCGTCAGCCATCCCTACTTAAAGGGATACTCCACTGGTTTTTCATATGAAACAATGTTATTCCCTTAACTAAGACGAGTTGATACATACCTCTCTCGTCTCAGTGCGTGCACTATATCGCTCTGTATTGCCGCAAAACTATGTTAGCACTTAGCTTAGCCCAGTGCATTAAATATGGGCCAAAAAGAGAAGCGACGAAACACTTCCTCGTTTTCCCTATTTAAACACAGTTACTCGAGTAGTGTAACTCGACCTAGGCTGGTGACACAAAATAAAACGTTGTGATTTTCTAAATGTTTAAAATTGATGACTATGTGGCAGGAAAGGGCGTTTCTGTCTTCATCATTGTGATTGATGTCCAGTCTAGCCTATCATATGCGCTCCTGGGCTTTAAAACAGTCACGCAGTTACTGCTCGTCAGGCGTCACGTTTGAATTGTTGCGTCGTTAACGCGCTTCCGTCACTGCCTCCTGGAAACCGGATGCAAGCACCCGAACCGGTAAGGAGTATGCACGGTTAGTTGTTTGTTTAGCTCCTGAAGTGCATGTAGTTACGAGAAGTGTTCTTTTAATGTACCTTTTAGAAACACCGTTTTGCGTTGGAGAGCGTGCTGCTGTACTTTTGCTGCACAAGCTCGTTGCGATGGTTATTGTTTGCGTGTACTGGATGTGGACGCTGGACGAGGTAGGGAGAGTTTGCTAATCTCTCAATAATCGTGCTCTGTTGAAATGCTAGTTAGTTTAAACTAGTGCTAGTTTGTATTTAAGGATGTGTCCTAATCTATATCCTTTCTCAGTGGTGAGAACCTGAGTTCCCCTCCAGAGAAAGCTACGTTTCATTTTCCTTGACGATCGGTATGTATTAGTTTTATGTGCGCGCATAAGTTGGAGAATTGATCTAGCAGAGTAACAATCTTGTTGTTTATAGGTCCGTAAAGGACGGCAACTACATTCGAGCCGGGGTGCTCCGCGTTCATTTACGGCCGCAGTGCTGTCCTGTTTCTGTCCTGTTTCTGTCCCGTTCGACTGGACTAACTGTCCACTGATTCTATTTTGAACTTGGGACTTCAGTTGATATTTTCTTTAGTTTCTTTTTTTTTGCTTTCACGTAGTTTATTTTCTTTTGAACTGATGTTATCTGCAAGGATTGGTGCTGGAATTTGAGCTGTAATCCTTGCTCTTCTATCATTCTAATTTATTTTGACGTTTCTACTTTCTCATTTGTATTTGATTTTGTTTCTGAAGTTGAATTATCTATTTTTTTTTCCAATTATTTCTCTGAAATAATAGTTAAATTCTTTAGACTTGCTTTATTTTTGCTCCCCACTGCTTGACTTGTTTTTTTGATTAATAATTTTGACTGAAGTTTGCTTTATTTTCTTGATACATTTTGCTGACGCTGTCATTTGGGGTTAATTTCAACTAACTGTTTATTTCAACTTATTAATTGTAATATTATTTTGGTTTTCTTGATTTGAGCGCTAATAATCCTTCTAGTTATTGAATTGACTTTTATCCGATATTTATTTCTGTATCTGATGTATACCCTCTTTGTGTGTTAGCAGGGCCTGAGTACCGGGGGCAGAGGATTCTTATTTGGGTGACGGTATCTTTCTCACCGTGTGCAGTGCCTGGTATTAACATCTGTGTGTGTGTGGGTGTGTGTGTGCACAGTGAAGTGCAGTGGTCCTGCACCTATGGGTGGTATGCTGCGAGACTCTGCCTCTGTGTCTCTCGTCCCAGTCCAGTCCTGGTCCTAAACCTTCAGGGGTTCATTGAATTTGGACAAAGCGCCCTATATCCTTTTTATACTGTCTCTTTTAAGAATTGTCAATAAAACTTATTTTTGTACGACAACCCATGTCTCTGGCTCTATTAGGTGACACGAACCTGTGTGTGCCTTTTGTTGGGGCTTACTCTAATTCTTTGGGCGAGATTCCCAGAGTGGCGTAGTCGGAGTCTGAATGATACAACTCTATTAATTATAATTCTTTAAGAGACCCCCTCGTGTCACCCGCTACATCTTGGCGTAGTCGGCAGGGTCACCATAACTTTGCGTCAGAGACATTGGTTTTTTTTGTTTGTTTTGTGTGTTGTGGGTTGTTTTTTTTGGAAACAGGACAGCAGTGCGTTGTGCCGGAGTTGTTCCATTTGGTGGCTTCTTCCTTGCAGTGGTAAGTCTCTTTAAAAATAAAAATAAATCAATTAACATCAAGATGGAGGATGAATTACAAGAATTGAGAGATTTGGTAGCCCAGTTGAGAGCTGACAACGCAAGGTTGCAGCAGGCACAGGCACCAGTTGGTTTGCCTAGTCCTGATGCAGCCTTGCCTGGTACCTCTACCTCTACTGTTCCGCCTGTGACACCTCAACCGCTTGGCGCTGTTGCGTCTGAACGATTTGTTTTTGTACCGCGAGATCGACGCTGCCCAAAATTCAATGGCAAATCGGGTTTGGATATTGACGAATGGGTTGAGGAGGCACAGGCGTGTATGAGGTTGCGCCATATGTCAAATGCAGATCAGGCTTTCTTCCTTTTTGACCACTTGGAGGGAGAGGCAAGAGAAGAGATCAGGTATCGTCCTGAACTAGAACGCGGAGACCCCGACAGGATTATTAAGGCGCTCCGTGATCTTTATGGGTGCTCACAGTCTTACGTAGCGTTACAAGAGGCCTTCTTTTCAAGGAAGCAACAGGAGGGTGAGACTCTGCTAGAGTTTTCTCTTGCACTTATGGGCCTTTTAGAAAGGGTTAAGAACCGGGCGCCACACGTTATCCAAAATGCGGAAACCTTGTTGCGGGACCAATTTGTCGAGCACGTCGCTGATAGCACCCTTAGGCGAGAGCTGAAGCAGTTGGTTCGTCGCCAGCCTACTGCTACCTTATTGGAGGTTCGAGGTGAAGCAATTAGGTGGGTACAGGAGGGAATGCCTGGAGGGTCGAGAGGGCGTAGCCAGTCAGTCCCACTAGCATATGGCATTCAATATGGGGTACGTGGTGGGGCACCAGTTGGAGCAGCTGGGTCGCCGCAGCAGTCAGAGTTTGGTGAGCTGAGGGAAATACTACGACAGCAACAGCAACAGTTGAATCACCTTACTCAAACCTTCGCCCGTCTCCAACCATCACAGGTGCGTTGTCGCTCCCCTCGTTCTGGTCCAGTTATATGTAGGCGGTGTCAAAGACCGGGCCACTTTGCTCGTGAGTGTGAGGGGCAACGAAATTTCCCAAATCCCTCCCAGCCAGTGGCAGGCCCCTCTACAGCTGAGAATGGACGGCTACGTTCCTCCCGGCCATCGGAAAACTAGTTCCCACCAGGTCGCAGAGTCACCGCCTGGGTGGGGAAGTAATTGACTCAAGTAGGATAGGTGTACGCAGTTCAGTTGCCTATTTAATCTCCTCTTGTCCACATGTAGTTGCCCTTATGGGGGGTGTTTCAGTGCCCTGCTTAGTGGACACTGGTTCTATGGTAACAACAATCACTGAAAGTTGCTTTCAACAACATTTTGAACCATGGGGTCAGGATCGTCTTCAAAATTGTCAGTGGCTACAGCTTCGAGCAGCCAATGGGCTTACTATCCCGTACATGGGATATTTGGAGCTAGATGTGGAGATCTGTGGCAGGCTTGTCGGTGGTTGTGGTGTCCTGGTGGTTCGGGATCCTCCTGGAGGCATGAGCATGGATGTCCCTGGGGTACTGGGGATGAACATTCTTGGCCGGTGTTATAAGGAGCTTTTCGGGCAGCATGGCACCTCCCTCTTTGACCTACCTGTAGTTACACAATTACCAAGTGTGTCGAGTGCACTGCAATATTGTCAGCAAGTAAGCGCTAGAGAGCGCTTAGATCAAGTAGGGTGTGTACGGGTGCGTGGACGCGGGGTGTGCCGCATACCAGGTGGCACAATTAAGCTAGTGGCGGCAACCTGTTCGACCCAATATGTTGGCAGTACTGTTTTATTTGAGCCCCCTGAATCCGGCCTTCCAGCTGGGCTTTTAGCATCACCTGCTTTGGTAAGGGTAAGTCAAGGGACTGTCTATGTGCCGGTAGTGAACGTCGGCACAGTGGATGTAACACTTCGCCCTACAACAGTGGTGGGTAACCTTAGGGAGGTTTATGTAGTCAGTTTGCCAACAGGAGTTGTTGAAGTAAAGCCAGTAATGGCCACGGTCCAGTCCCATGGTGTGCAGGGGAGTCCCTCGTTGTCCAAACAGATGGAGTCTCTTGAGTTATCTGTTTTGTCAAAATCAGAACAGGATCAGGTTAGAGCTCTGGTGCAGAAATATGAGGCAGTATTTTCAGGTCATGAGAACGATCTAGGTTGTACTCGCCTCATTTCCCATGACATTCCTTTACTGGATAATGTTCCAGTGCGTCAACGATACCGACGGATACCCCCTTCTGAATATGAGGTGGTAAAAACTCATATCCATCAGTTGTTGGAGGCCGGAATAGTTCGCGAAAGTTGTAGCCCCTATGCATCGCCGATTGTGCTAGTCAAAAAGAAGGACGGTAGTCTACGTATGTGCGTAGACTACCGTCACCTGAATGCCAAGACTAGGAGGGATGCATTTCCCCTTCCTCGTATTGAGGAATCTTTAGACTCACTAGGGGGGGCTCGCTGGTTCTCTACACTGGATCTGGCCAGCGGGTATCTGCAGGTTCCTGTTTCCGAGCAGGATAAGTCCAAGACTGCGTTCTGTACGCCGTTTGGATTATTTGAATGGAACCGTATGCCTTTTGGACTTTGCAACGCTGCAAGTACGTTCCAGAGGTTAATGGAGAGACTATTTGGTGATCAGCGGTGTCAGTCCCTGCTCCTATATCTTGACGATGTTGTTGTGTTTTCCTCCTCCGTAGCCCAACATCTAGAGAGGTTGGAGATGGTCTTGAGTCGGTTGGAGAGAGAAGGACTCAAGGCAAAGCTGGAGAAGTGTGCTTTCTTCAGGCCAGAGGTCAAGTACTTGGGACATGTTATATCGGCGCAAGGGGTAGCAACAGACCCAGGTAAAATCGAGGCCGTTGCACAATGGCGTTGTCCTGAGACTGTCTCTGAGTTACGAACATTCCTTGGCTTTGCGAGTTATTATAGGCGCTTTGTGGAGGGGTTTGCCAAATTGGCAGCCCCTCTGCATAAGCTAGTTGCTGAGGTGGTTGGAGGCAAGTCAGGCAAGCGACGGGGGCAGAGTTTGATTCCTGTCTGGACCGAACACTGTCAGACAGCATTTGAGGCCCTAAAAATCAGGTTAACATCTGCCCCAGTACTGGCTTATGCAGATTTTTCCAAACCCTTCATTCTAGAAGTAGACGCTAGTCATGGGGGACTGGGGGCAGTTTTGTCCCAAGAATTTGAAGGGAAAACCCGACCCATTGCATATGCCAGTCGCAGCCTAAGGCCCACTGAGCGTAATATGACCAATTACAGCTCAATGAAACTAGAGTTTGTAGCGCTCAAGTGGGCCATGGTTGAAAAATTCAGGGAATATCTTTTGGGGCACAAGTGTATCGTGTTCACGGATAATAATCCCTTAAGTCATTTAGCTACAGCAAAGCTCGGCGCCACGGAGCAACGTTGGGCCGCAGAGTTAGCTGCTTTTGACTTTGAAGTGAGATATAGGTCCGGAAGGAGAAATGGTAACGCAGACGCTCTCTCTCGCCAGAACCCAGTCGTTCGAGGTCAGCTTGAGGGTTTGGCTGCAGGTGTTGTAGTCCCCGAGTTGTTACAGCAGGCCATTGGCATAGGCTGTGTAGCACAGGCAGATGTGAGGGCAGTGAGTGCGTTGCCAGGCTATTCTGCCCCTGACCTGCGATCTATGCAGGAGACTGATCCTGTTATTGGACCAGTAATCAAGTTCTGGGAGCGGGGCCGGCGCCCAGGACCTGAGGAGCGGCATCAGTTGAGTAAACCATGTTTGACCCTTCTCCAGCAATGGAATCGATTAGAGGCGAGGGAAGGATTGTTTTATCGGAAAATATTTCGTCCTGACGGAGGTGAAGAATGTTACCAATTAGTTTTGCCTGATGTTTTGAGGGAAGAGGTTTTGATGCAACTCCACCAACAACATGGGCATCAAGGGGTGGAGCGCACCAGTGAGTTGATTCGGCAGCGGTGCTATTGGCCAAATATGTTGACTGACATTACCCTTTGGTGTCGAGAATGTGAACGTTGTCAGCTCGCCAAAGATAATCAGCCGGTAGCACGGGCTTTTATGGGCCATTTACTGGCTTCAAGGCCTAATGAAGTCCTGGCGATTGACTTTACTGTGCTTGAACCCTCACACTCTGGACAGGAAAACATATTAGTGATGACTGATGTGTTTAGTAAATTTTCTATGGCGGTGCCTACACGAGACCAAAGAGCTGAGACCGTAGCCCAAGTTTTGGTTGAAGAGTGGTTTTACAAGTTTGGTGTTCCGGGTAGAATTCATTCAGACCAGGGCCGGAACTTTGAATCGGCTCTTATTCGGCAGCTTTGTGAGCTTTATCAGATAAAGAAATCTCGTACCACTCCATATCACCCGGCCGGTAATGGGCAATGTGAGCGATTTAATCGCACTTTGCACAACTTGCTGCGAACATTGCCTGGCTCTAGGAAGAGGGACTGGGTGTCCTGTTTGTCACAAGTTATATTTTGTTATAACACCACCCCCCATCAAGTGACAGGTGAGTCACCTCACTATTTAATGTTTGGTCAAGAACCTCAGTTGCCGATAGACTTTTTGCTTGGTAGAGTACCTGAACCGGTTGCCGGAAACGTACACAGTTGGGTCATAGAACATCGTAGGCGGTTGCAAGTTGCCTTTGAGGGAGCGCGTCAGCGTTTGAAAGCAGCGGCGGACCGTCGAAAAAGGCAGCACGACCAACATGTTCGGGATCTACCTTTTTCAGAGGGTCAGTTAGTCTATTTACGAGATCATGCAGTGCGGGGTCGCCACAAGATCCAGGACTTGTGGAGTTCAGTGACTTATCAGGTGACTCAGCCCCCGGAGGAGGGGGGTGCTGTGTATACTATTGCCCCGGTTTCAGATTTGGGCAAGGTACGGCGAGTGCACCGTTCTCTGTTGAAGGCTTGTGTCCGGAAGGACGGTTTGCCTGTCAACCAGCCTACGGGTGTTGTAGAAGCTCGAGATGACCCTCAGGAGTACGAAGGGGCAGACGATGGCGATTTAATGTTGTTGGTGCCAGAGACTCCTCAGATTGTTCAGGGTACGGGACCTTGGGGTGTTGGACGCCCAGTACAGCTTGAGGTGCAGGAAGAGCTATGGCCGGCGGACCTACCTCCTGGTGGTGCGGCTCTGAGGGAGTCAGAGGAACGGGAGGTAGAACCTATAGTGCGAGAAAGGGAAATTCCTCCCAGTTCCCATAATGAGAGGGTGGCCTCCCCTCGGCGCTCACGTCGAGCCGGAGCAGGTCAGCATCCGAATTTGCATCATCTTCCCCGGGCCGCTGGAGAGGTAAGGAGCAGAGTAACCGGTGATTCCGGGATTGTAACCAATGGCATTTCAGCTTTGTTTAGACCTTGGAGCTAGTAAATTGGAGGAGTGTCTTGGTAATTGACTTTAGTCCATCGTCGGGGCGCCGATGCAGAATGGTGGGGTAGATGTGGCAGGAAAGGGCGTTTCTGTCTTCATCATTGTGATTGATGTCCAGTCTAGCCTATCATATGCGCTCCTGGGCTTTAAAACAGTCACGCAGTTACTGCTCGTCAGGCGTCACGTTTGAATTGTTGCGTCGTTAACGCGCTTCCGTCACTGCCTCCTGGAAACCGGATGCAAGCACCCGAACCGGTAAGGAGTATGCACGGTTAGTTGTTTGTTTAGCTCCTGAAGTGCATGTAGTTACGAGAAGTGTTCTTTTAATGTACCTTTTAGAAACACCGTTTTGCGTTGGAGAGCGTGCTGCTGTACTTTTGCTGCACAAGCTCGTTGCGATGGTTATTGTTTGCGTGTACTGGATGTGGACGCTGGACGAGGTAGGGAGAGTTTGCTAATCTCTCAATAATCGTGCTCTGTTGAAATGCTAGTTAGTTTAAACTAGTGCTAGTTTGTATTTAAGGATGTGTCCTAATCTATATCCTTTCTCAGTGGTGAGAACCTGAGTTCCCCTCCAGAGAAAGCTACGTTTCATTTTCCTTGACGATCGGTATGTATTAGTTTTATGTGCGCGCATAAGTTGGAGAATTGATCTAGCAGAGTAACAATCTTGTTGTTTATAGGTCCGTAAAGGACGGCAACTACATTCGAGCCGGGGTGCTCCGCGTTCATTTACGGCCGCAGTGCTGTCCTGTTTCTGTCCTGTTTCTGTCCCGTTCGACTGGACTAACTGTCCACTGATTCTATTTTGAACTTGGGACTTCAGTTGATATTTTCTTTAGTTTCTTTTTTTTTGCTTTCACGTAGTTTATTTTCTTTTGAACTGATGTTATCTGCAAGGATTGGTGCTGGAATTTGAGCTGTAATCCTTGCTCTTCTATCATTCTAATTTATTTTGACGTTTCTACTTTCTCATTTGTATTTGATTTTGTTTCTGAAGTTGAATTATCTATTTTTTTTTCCAATTATTTCTCTGAAATAATAGTTAAATTCTTTAGACTTGCTTTATTTTTGCTCCCCACTGCTTGACTTGTTTTTTTGATTAATAATTTTGACTGAAGTTTGCTTTATTTTCTTGATACATTTTGCTGACGCTGTCATTTGGGGTTAATTTCAACTAACTGTTTATTTCAACTTATTAATTGTAATATTATTTTGGTTTTCTTGATTTGAGCGCTAATAATCCTTCTAGTTATTGAATTGACTTTTATCCGATATTTATTTCTGTATCTGATGTATACCCTCTTTGTGTGTTAGCAGGGCCTGAGTACCGGGGGCAGAGGATTCTTATTTGGGTGACGGTATCTTTCTCACCGTGTGCAGTGCCTGGTATTAACATCTGTGTGTGTGTGGGTGTGTGTGTGCACAGTGAAGTGCAGTGGTCCTGCACCTATGGGTGGTATGCTGCGAGACTCTGCCTCTGTGTCTCTCGTCCCAGTCCAGTCCTGGTCCTAAACCTTCAGGGGTTCATTGAATTTGGACAAAGCGCCCTATATCCTTTTTATACTGTCTCTTTTAAGAATTGTCAATAAAACTTATTTTTGTACGACAACCCATGTCTCTGGCTCTATTAGGTGACACGAACCTGTGTGTGCCTTTTGTTGGGGCTTACTCTAATTCTTTGGGCGAGATTCCCAGAGTGGCGTAGTCGGAGTCTGAATGATACAACTCTATTAATTATAATTCTTTAAGAGACCCCCTCGTGTCACCCGCTACAACTATATTGTATGGCAGAATACCATAGCAAGTGCTTTTGAGCACTTCGACTTGGCGCAATAATATCATCACTCGTGAAAAGTCCTCTTACCGGCTCCCGCTTCCTCTCCCCCTCCCTATCATTTCCGTCAATACAACCAACGTGACTTTTACTACCTGTGCTATTAGCAAACTGCAGATCATTTGCAATGGCGGACTTTGTAGATGATTAATCTACATGGTAAATGTAACCTTGCAGTCTCAAGATACAGAGAATCAGATATGTTGCCACTATAACGTTATACTAAGGAGTTACTATAACGTTATACTAAGGAGTTATACAGTTTTAGGCTTATACTACATGTTTTTTTCTGAGCTCAGTCCTTATGTAAATAAAACAGTCACTTTTTATTGCCTGTCTCAGAAGCGCACTGATTTCACAGATATGTTACTCAGCTAAGGTTACTGACACTTCCAGGACAACCAAATACCATGCAAAAGTACACTTACAGCGTTGGGTGATGATCCTCTTTCTTGTGTAAGTGATCTGAATATTGTTGGCATAGCATAGGGTTGCCAACCTTTCCGTATAATACGGAATCGTTCCGTATTTGACACATAAAAGGCTTGTTCCGTATTGAACTGATACGGAATGCACTTTGTTCTGTATTTTTGAAAATCAATTCAGTGTAAATCTATGACAGACGCATACCTTTAATATATCTTCACAGACAGACTATGAACAAAGACCCGCTGCTATAATAGCATAGCAAATTCGGGGACTTGGCGCCCCCTTGACAGGCTCTGACGTGTGATGACGTAGAGTTGGCTCATTGGTCGCACGTCAGAGGTGCCCGCACTATTGGATGTCAGTGTCCGCAGCGCAGCCTATGAGTGAGCCAGACGCTCTGCAGCATAGATATACACACGGCTGTGCAGCTGCAAATGTGTTTTACAGGCTTCAGTAAATAGAGTAAAATGAGACATTTGTAGGCTATGATAAGAAAAACTACGACATTAAAATGTATTTTTTTGCACTGGAAACAACATTCTAGAAGTCTAATTCTATTGAATAAGTTTGCACAAGGCTACAGAAAACTGATGTGTTTATTTTTCTTCAAATGCAGTAAGCTGATGAGTTTTGAATGTTATATGTTGTATTTGTTTAAGTTAAAAATAAAACGTTAACGTACATTCTCCTTATTTTCACAACCCTTTACGATGCACGTTTTAACCATGATTGTATACAAACTAGCTTCCAACAACCTGTTACTTCGTCAACTCCGCTCAAACTACTACTACCGGCGCATGTCACGTTGGTTATATTGACAGAAATGAGAGGGAGGGGAGAGAGGAACCGGGAGCCGGTAAGAGGACTTTTCACGAGTGAAGATATTATTGTGCCAAGTCGAAGTGCTCAAAAGCACTTGCTATGGTATTCCGCCATACAATATAGTCATCAATTTTAAACGCTTAGAAAAGCGCAACGTTTTATTTTGTGTCACCAGCCTAGGTCGAGTTACACTACTCTAGAAACTGTGTTTAAATAGGGAAAACAAGGAAGTGTTTGGTCGCTTCTCTTTTTGGCCCATATTTAATGCACTGGGCTAAGCTAAGTGCTAACATAGTTTTGCGGCAATACAGAGAGATATAGTGCAGGCACTGAGACGAGAGAGGTATGTATCAACTCGTCTTAGTTAAGGGAATAACATAGTTTAATATAGAAAAACGGTGGAGTATCCCTTTAAGTGTTACAGTCAATAAAATGACACTTTGTTGACTCCACGAATGTCTCCTGAAAGTTTTATGGAAGAACCCTTACAGTCTGTAAACGCAAAAATAGCATACTGTTTAAATTTGAATTATGTTTCTGTGTGTGTGTGTGTGTGTGTGTGTGTGTGTGTGTGTGTTGTGTGTGTGTGTGTGTGTGTGTGTGTGTGTGTGTGTGTGTGTGTGTTTGAATGAATGAATGAATGAATGAATGAACGCACAGATGCACACTGTTACAGACGAAATAAAAGACAACATTTCGTTGCACACTGTTACAGACGAAATAAAAGACAACATTTCGTTGACTAGTTTTGGATAGATTATAAAGTTTTTACTCTAAATTAAACATCAAATAAGCTTTTGTTAGGAGTTTCTGCTCATATGTTAAATATATAGTATGTTTTGTCAATAAACTAATCAACTAAGATGTTATAGTGTTTGTTCCAATGCAAACTATATCAAAATAATGAATCCTTAACTTTGAAATATGTATGATCAAATGTATTGGCCTACTAAGACATTTCTGGAAAAAGACAATTTTCTTTTCAAGATGTTTCCAACTCTAACTTTGAACCAATTCTGTAGAATGGCCCATATAACCTATTTGAACAGGATTTGTTTCCAGGTATGACTAAAAATGTGCTTTTGACTTTCATTTATATTTATATTTTATATATATGGGAAGCGACTTCTATGCTAGCCACCCACATAAGGAGCAGGAGGTAACTCCAGCCAAGTGCGGTGGCTGCGATATACCCTATCATTTAAAGACATTCCACATCTGGTGACCCAGTGACCACTAGGAAAGACTAGTTGGCAACCACGGAAGAGTGGTGACAGCGGAGAGAGACTGCTGGCATCTGGGGAAGACCAGAAACGGGGTGCCAAGGCTTGGCAAGCCAAAGCACTTCCTCCGTGAGGAACCCAACTCAAGACGCTATGGAAAAGTTTATTGTTTATTTATAAGATACCTCCAAGGTCGTGCGAGAGCGGGGGAGGATGAGCAACCTACAGGACAGACAACTGATATGACCGCGGATGACGATCAAAAGACAACGGTTCAGAACAACGGAACAACTAGGGTCTGTAGGTGTGGAAAAGTCTGCAAAGGCGGTAGGGGTCTGAAGATACACCAGAGTAGGATGGGATGTTTACGACACAGTTGTGTGCAACGCATAGGGCAACCTGATGAGACGGAGGAGAGGCAGGGTCAGGTGTCCGACCATAGCACCCAGAATCTCCAAGCATGCAACAAAGGAGTCAGCATTCCCTCAAACATCAACAATGGATCAGACGACAAGCAACATCAAGAGAGGCAAGCCAGCCAGGAAACAGGTCAACAAGTTCGGGCCATTGGAAAAGAGGAAAAAGCTAGTACGGTGGCCCACAGCAGCAGCCAGGAAAGACTGGGAGTCTTTCGACAGGGAGATAGACCAAGTCCTGGAGTCTGTCCTCGCGGGTGACATTTGCAGGAAGATAAAGGCAACGCCCACTATCATCTGGAATATGGAAGTAGAGCGTTTTAGGACAGAGCAGAGACAGATCAAAGGCCCGCAGCACGCTGGAGAGAACAAGCGCTCAAGGGAAATTGCAAAACTCAGAGCCGATTTGAGAAGACTGAGAAAGGTTTTTCGGCAGGCTCCTGAAGACGAAAAACCTGCCCTTAAAGAGATGCGAGATAACATTAGGGAGCTCATAAAGATCTTGCGCAGAGCAGAGTGCCAGCGAAGGGATAGAAGGAGGCGGGAAAGGGAGAGGGTCAAGTTCACAAAAAAACCCTTTAATTACCTGTCAGGGCTTCTTGGAGCAAAAAGATCAGGAGTGCTAAAGGCCCCGAAGGAGGAAATAGAAGAGCAACTCCGTAAAGTGCACAGTGACCCAAGGCGAGAGAAAGATCTCGACCTGGAAGGGAAGCTGTGCAGCCCAGAGGAGTCGACCATCTCCTTTGATGACGGAGAGCCCAGATGGCAGGAAGTCAACGACTTCATCCGAAAGGCAAGGGGAAGATCTGCACTGGGGCCGAACGTAATTCCGTACAAAGTTTATAAGAACTGTGAGAGGCTGAGGAGACGTCTTTGGAGGCTACTTAAGGTAGTGTGGAGGAAGAACCATCTGCCAGACAGTTTTCTTATTTAATGAGGGCTGCTTCTGTCACGTTTCAGTGTGTTTAGTTCTGTTTTGTATCTTGTCTTCCCCTGTCTTTTGTGATTTTGGTTTAGTCCTGTTAGTTTTCCTGCTCCTCGTTTGTGTTCAATTCTCTGCACCTGTTTTCAGTTAATTATCTTGTTTGGTTCAGTTCATTTAAGCCCTGTGTTTTCCCTCAGTGTTTGTCGATCGTCGTCTATGTATGGTTGTGTTTCCCCTGAAGTCCTGGAGTCTGTTATTTTGTTCCTGTTTGATTTTGGAAGTTTCATTTTGTTAATTAAATCTATTATATTGAAGCTCCCGTGTCCTCGTCTTCAGCTACCTGCACACAACCCTGACAGCTTCATCCCTAAGCAGGAGGACTCTTCTAGCTTGAAAGACTTACGCACAATCTCGCTGTTGAATGTGGACGGGAAAGTGTTCTTCGGAATCATGGCGAAGAGGCTGACCCAGTTCTTGATTAACCTGTTAAGCTTCAACCCCACTTTTGAAAAATCCCCAGAAATGGCATACCCAAACTGAAACAGATACAGTTCATGAACCATTTGTTCTAAAAGCACAAGTATGATCTCATTTGAAAGCTGACACCTGGCAGTTTATTGCAAATGTAGAATTAATTATTGTCATAATGAAAAAAAATAGTTATAAATACAAATAGCTTCAAAGTTTTGTCAAGTTATTCGAAATTTATTTTTATGAAATATTTTCATGAAAATAAAATTGAAGTTGGCATTGTATCAATCTAGAAATGCACTGCAGCTAAAGCCACATGTCTGACCATGTTATATTTAAAATCTGAAGATGATGTGTCTAAAACTCTTTATTTAGTTAAATGTTTTTCAAGATCATGTCATACAACTTTATTTTGATTAGACTCTAAAATGCAAACTGATGTTTATTGTCATCTTCTAAGCATCTATTCAGTCTATTTTCTCTATTGTTTATTTTTTTAAACGATCTCTATTCAGTGTCAGTCTCCCCTGCACACCTTCCCCTTCACACCTCTCTGACCTGGTTATGGCTGTAAATATGCTTTTCTTTTGTCTGCATTATAATTACTAACGACTGGCTATTCACACTGTTTCAACTGTGCTCTGATTTGGCTTCAGATAAAAAAAATCGGACAGAAAATATAGTATTTTATAGTATTCTGCACGATGATGATATTCTGCACAAAGTCTATATCGATTAGCATTACATTTATAAATATAATCTATTATTATGCAAATACCTGACATGGCTCGAAGAACACAGGTAAATCAAATATCATTGCAATCATGTTTATTGTCTTCAAAACATCTTTATCTGCATGTTACAGCGATCTCTGTTAGTGTTTACGTCATGATGGAGTTAGTTCCTGGAATGTCACATGATATGGATTCTTCGTGTGTTCCAAATATGGACTGCATATGTGCACAGGACGCCCTCAGGCTGCCAGTGTGTATTGAAAACACAGTACATCAGAGTCTCCAGCGCTCATAATGATTAAATCGACGCATTTGGGTAGATATTCAATAAATAGGTTTACATCAGATTTATATAGACAGGAATCACATGAGAATCTATCAATATTTCTCCAAATCTGCAAATTTTTGAGCTAAAAGCCATGATGGATGTTGTTTTGTCAAGCGCTGTCATGACGATCTCACAGGAGTTTTTTTCTGAATGAGAGCGGCTGACGCTCATAATTCATATTAAAGGTATCAACTCATTTATACCTTATACCTTACCTTACCTATACCTTACCCTACATAACTCCAGACACAAATTAAGACATAACTGTCACTATAAGTTTCTCAGAATACAATAGTGGTCAAATACTAAACCTTGAGTCTTATATCTTTTTAATGATGTATAGTTTGTCAAGGTAATAACATTAAATCTGATAGTAACTTTGAACAATTTAAAAAAAAAAAATGCTCAGTGCGCCGACGCTCTGGCAACGGTTAACAGGTTAACAACAAGTACATTGACACCTCTGTACAGAAAGTCGGAGTACCAGGAGTCCCCGGTTGCATTGAGCACAACAGCGTCATCTCCAAGATCATCGAGGACGCTAAAAGGAACCAGGGATCTAGCAGTTCTGTGGCTTGACCTAACGAATGGTTATGGCACAGTACCACACAAGTTGGTTGACCACACACTCAGAGCCTATCACATCCCCAGAAGGTACGGATGCTCCTCCGGAAGTACTTTGGGCACTTCAAGATGCGCTTCACCTCTGGTGACTTCACTACCAACTGTCAGAGATTGGAGGTCGGAATCGTGACCGGATGTACCATCTCTGTGATTCTGTTCGCAGGGGCGATGAACCTCCTCGTCAAATCAGTGGAGAGGCCCAGACGGGAAGCTGTGCTGTCAAGTGGAGTCCAACAGGTCCCAGTTAGGGCCTTTATGGACGACTTGACAATAACAGTGAGGTCAGTCCCAGAGGGCAGATGGATCTTGGAAGATTTGGTAGAGCTCACCACAGCAGCTAGGATGGAGTTCAGACAAAAGTATTATAGGTAGGACTCCCAAAATTTGACAACTTGTTGCTATAATAAAGAAATGTCCAAGATGGACAGTCAATGAACTCGACTTGGATTATTGCTTTTTAATTCTGAGATAATATAGACAGAGTCAACCGAAAAAAAGCTGGAATTACTTTTACCATTTAGGTTAGCCTACTTTGTACGGAAGTTAGCGATAACTAGCTTAGTGCTATATGGATTTGTGTAAGATCTGATATGAACACCTGCAAGAAGGAATATGGCTCAAACACGTATGAATTGTTAAAGATACAGCAGATGACGTGCATTGCTATGGATTATGGATTTTCCATGGATTATATCGGATTGCATGGAAAGGTAGGATGCCTGTGTATTTATTAATTCGTTTTTGGCGTCTCTGAACGTTAGCGCTAATTTACGTGACACAGATTAAATTTAGCTACTAGCTCCGGGCTGTCAATGACATTGACAGATCTGACCCAATCGCCCTGAACGAAAAACAACATTTATGACAACCTATTATCTTGCATGTACGTATGGCTTGTTCACCTTGCTTTGTTTCTGATTGCATACTTAGAAGTTTGTCTGACCAGCAAAGTTGGTGGTATGTTGTTTTAGGAAACTAGCTGAATTAAGCAGAATGCAATCGAAAATGTATCATGTTTATAATAAAAATTTTGGTATGTTCTTAACAAAGATGTGTCGTGTGTATGTTACGTGGTTTGATGACAATTAAAGAGCGGCAAAATTTGACAGTATGACAAAGCGAGAGTGTACAGTAACATCACAGCGGCACCGTAACACCTCTCTTGATGCCAGGCTAAACAAAGCCAGAACACCTTAACTCAACTTCAGCATGCTGGAACAAAGGCAAAGAGCCGTAACAGCTGTTACGGCGTTCTGCTGTGGGTTCTCACATAGTTTTGGATGTTACGGTTGTCATAGCCCTTTATTTTCTCATTAAAACATTTAAATTAATTCACGATATTTATTCACATGATAAAGGAGGTCTCAAATACCACATAAATGACACTAACTCATTTTTGACCAAACATGATATTACGGCGTTTTGCCTTTGCAGGGCAGTGGGAGTCATCACCCGAGCAAGCTGGAAGGAGGCAAAGGCAAAGGACTGGAAAGAGATGGTGCAGAAGGAGATTCGGGCCGTTGAGGAAGAGAGTAGACAAGCCAGGGCAGTAGCCATGAAACAGCAAGGCAGCTGGACCAGGTGGGGAAGTGTCCGAGGAAGATCTCTCAGTTGGAAGGACATCTGGAATATAGAGGGGCATCGAATAAAGTTCCTTCTTAGTTCTGTGTACGATGTCCTGCCAACACCTACAAACCTCCAAAGATGGAGAGTGACAGAGGATCCCTCCTGTGCGCTGTGCAAGAGACCGGCAAACCTGGAGCACATTCTGTCGTCCTGTCGGGCAGGCCTGACTGAAGGGAGGTTCAGGTGGCGCCATGTTTAGGTGCTTGCACAGCTTGCTGATGGACTGGAAAAGGAGAGGAAGTGGAAAAGAACCAAGGCCCAAGATAGAGGTCCCCATTTCATTTGTGTCCTCAGGCCTGAGGAGAAGGCAGGCAAGGAGGACAGATGTATAGGGATCCTTGGTACGGCAGAGGACTGGGAGATGAGAGTTGATCTCGGGAGGCAACTCAAGTTTCCAGAGGAAATTGCCGTGACCAGCCTCCGACCAGATATCGTGCTCTGGTCCCAGGCAACAAGACAGGTGGCCCTAATAGAGCTGACGGTTCCCTGGGAGGAAAGGATTGAGGAGGCACACAAACGCAAGCTAGGGAAGTATCAGTCCCTCATCTTTGAGAGCCAGCAGAGTGGTTGGAGAGCCTGGAATCTACCGGTGGAGGTGGGTTGCAGGGGGTTCCCAGGACAGTCACTTTGGAGAGCCTTGGGGACGCTTGGGGTTAGAGGGGCAACCCGCAAGAACCTAGTGAACAAGATAGCAAAGCAGGCAGAGACAGCATCCAGATGGTTGTGGTTGAAGAGGAGCGAGCGGTGGCTAAATCAGGCTGGCAGAGAGGGCGGGGGTCAGAGAGGAGTGGTATAGGCCTGAATGACCGAGGGAGCAGTTCCAGGACACTGGCTCTGCTGTCAAGCCTCATGGAGGTGTCGTGGGCTAGTTGACGAAACACCGGTGAAGTGGGGTGCCCACTTGAAAACCCAGTGAAGTCAACAGGTCTGAACCATGCAGCTCTGCCCTCAGTTGAAGATGTCTGAAGGAAGCGACTTCTATGCTAGCCACCCACATAAGGAGCAGGAGGTAACTCCAGCCAAGTGCGATGGCTGCGATATACCCTATCGTTTAAAGACACACACACACACATATACACACACACACACACACACACATACATATATATATATATATATATATGTATGTGTGTGTGTGTGTGTGTGTGTATATGTGTGTATGTATGTATGTATGTATGTATATATATTAGGGCAGGGCAAGTTAATGCGTTATTATCGCCTTAACACATTTATGAATTAATGCCGACAATTTTTTTACGCACGTTAACGCAGTTATTTTTTTTTTTTTTTTTTGGAAAATCCGTTGCTCACTGGCTCTGAATACTACACACAGGCCTACAGTCAAACCATGGATCACAGGAGGGGTGGGATGTTGGTCAGCCAGCAAATAACCCACCCAAACAAGAAGTGGAAAGAGGTGAACAAAAAGGGAGACAGCGCTCCGCGAGTGAATGACAGGCGCTCTATGGATAGTAACCAAATAAAATTAAAATAAAATTATACATAACTTTAAGTTACCTGATAGGCCTGCGTTTAGTAGAGCGGGGATGCTCTGCCATGTGAATTCCCTTCTGTTGATGTCCTGATAACTATTTAGATTCTGGAAACTCACAAACAGCGAGCCGAGGATCAGTCTCTCTTCCAATGATTTGTGCTGCGCGTCGTGTACAAAAAGTTATAGACAATTCAACTTCGGCAATTGGCAGTCGCGGGCGCGTGCGTGAGGCGAGCATGACCGCAACAGTTTCACAGGAACGTACCCGCTTTTCGCTGCACCTTGTGCTCGACCACTTCACCTCACTCTAAAAGCTGATTTATACTTCTGCGTTGGACCTACGCTGGAGCCTCTACATTGGTTTTCATTTATACTTCCGCGTTGTTGTCCGCGTTGACGCGCAATTACACAGAGGGAGCATGTGAAACCCGGGGAGCGGTTCTAGCAATCACAGCGCTTGCGGTACGCGTAGAATTGACGCGTTGTTACATTTTTGGAGAGGTGCACGTCAGGGTACGCGCGCTACACACAGCCTACAGCCTGTTTTATGCTTCTGCGTCGAATCGACGGCGTACCCCCGCAGACACCTTTGCGTCGCCGTAAACCTCTCTCCGACCCCTACGCCGTAGCCCGACGTGCACCTCCAAAAAATTGTAACTGCGCGTCGAGGCGACGCAGACCGCAAGGGCTGTGATTGGTCAGATGCACCGCGAGGCAACGCAACCTGACGCAGAACCATAAAACGGCAACGGCGCCGTAGGAGTGACGACGTAGCTACGCCGTGGAGTTGACGCATAAGCATAATGAGGCCTTACGACGTAGCTACGGCGTGAGTTCGACGCAGAAGTATATATTGGGCCTCACCTCTGTTTAATGTAGCCTAATCTTAGTGTACGTGGTTATGGCATGACCAAACCTAAGCTATATCAGAGAAGTAACATTGGTCGACTTATATCTGTAGTATCTGTAGGCTAGTGGTCATGAACTCTGACTACATAGACTGTTTCTGCTGCTCCCTGATAAAAGATACCTGTTGATACCTGTTCAGAAAAAAAACAAGAAAACTGGACTCATTTTAACTAGATAAAAGGTAATCCCCAGTGCCAAGTAGCTTTGTTTTAATATTTGATTTGATTACATTAATGTTTAAGTTGAGATTTACAAAAAAATATTTTATTGCTACTGTGTAAAGAGAATACTGCTGGTATAAAGCACCTTATTTGTTTAAAGTTTTTGCAAACAAAAATTGCACTTTTGTGTATATAGCAGTACATTTAAATCAAAAGTGCGCAATACATTACTTTAGAATTCATTATTCAATTTTGTGCGAAACAATGTGATTAATCGCAAGAAATTCATGCGATTAATCGTGATTAAAAAATGTAATATATAAATATATATATATATTTTTTTGTCCTTGCATATATATATATATATATATATATATGTATATATATATATATATATTTATATATATATATTTGTCCTTGCATATATATATATATATATATATATATATATATATATATATATATATATATATATATATATATATATATATATTATATTTTTTTTTTGTCCTTGCATTCTTTCTTGTGTGACACACCTGAATGAAAGGCTCATTACTATGCAGGTCTTTGTCTTCTCAGGTGTGAACCAACTAATTATTCACAAGGGGGTTGGGCCGTTGACGCCCATTCGTATATTGCTTGGCAAACAAAAAATGTTTTTCACAATTTTAATCAATCTATTGTGTTATGTGAATGATTAGGCAGGATGATTTTCAGATCATTTTGAAGCTAAAACTCTAGGCGACAACTTCCATTAGTCAAAAGTCTTGTGGACACATATTTAGTATTTTGTGGCCTTATTTCAGAAACTTTCATTTTTAGTTTTTTCAATAACCATGCATAAACAATATTCACTCAAAAATACAAACATGTACATATATGTTGCTTACATATTATGGTAGCCCCGTTTGTGCTATATAGAGTGAATTTACACCTTTGCCATTAACATGTTTATAAATAACTGAAAAAAGCACAAATGTCAGTGCATGTCAAAACATCCCAAGGGCCCCCAAAACACGTTGGTCCCCAGAGGGTTAATAGAATATTTAAAAGCATGGCAAGACCTGCCAAATATTTATCATTGGGTTCTGCGCATAATAGGGAAGGGTTCCAGGTAGCAATTCAATTCCACCCACCAAAATTCAACGGGTTGGTGTGGACTGCAGTCGACCCAGTGCAGGGTCGGGCATTGGAACAGGAAGTAAACTCCCTGCTGGTAAAGGAGGTCATAGAGCGCGTTCCTCTGCTGGACAGGGAGTCCAAGTTCTACAGCCGCTACTTCATAGTTCCCAAGAACGATGGAGGGTTGCACCAATTTTAGATCTAAGGCATTTTAATCGGTCTCTGAGGCGATTCAGGTTCAAGATGCTCACTATTCCTATCATTGTGAGTCAGATCAAATCTGAGGATTGGTTTGTCACGATAGATCTAAGGGACGCATACTTCTACATATCCATCCTTCCATCTCACAGGAAGTTCCTGAGGTTCGCTTTTGGGGAGAAGCGTTCCAATATTAGGTTCTTCCGTTCGGCCTAGCTCTCTCCCCTCGCACGTTTACCAAATGGATGGATGCAGCTCTAGCTCCGCTGCGGCTTTTTTTCTGAGAAATTTATGTTGTCAGTAGCCCAGAGAACCACGTTCCTGGGAGTTGTGTGGGACTCGGTCACGATGCGGGCACAATTGTCTCCTGCACGGATTGAGTCCACCCTGGCCATGGTGACCAGTATAAAGCTAGGCCAAGCCATCACTGTAAAACATTTTCAGAGAGTGTTAAGGCTCATGGCAGCAGCCTCCAACGTTATTCCATTCGGCCTGCTGCACATGAGGGCCCTGCAGTGGTGGTTGAAAACCAAGGGGTTTTCCCCGAGGTGGGCCAGATGCCTCCCTCATGGGCTGGGGCGCGATCATGGATTTCAGGGCTCTTAGGAGCTTCCTCCCAGACCTCAGGGGTCACCACGTAGACAATGTGTCCTGTGTAACTGGGTCGTTCAGGCTATCTATATGGCCTATCAGGTGTGCAGCTTGCCTTCACCTTTGGCCGTGAGGGCTTATTCAGCAAGAGGCATGGCGGCCTCTAGAGCCCTCCTTTCAAGGGGCACCGATTTAAGAAGTATGCAGTGCAGCAGGATGGGCCACCCCTCATACTTTTATCAGATTCTATAGCCTGGACATTCCTTCTACGCCTGGCACTCTAGTGCTCTCGTCGTAAGTGTGCCTCTGTGCAGCTTCACACTGGGAAAGGTATGGCTCATTGTGGCATAGTGGGTACTTGTTCCCCAAAGTGTTGTAGTCAACGCAGTTCGAGTTCCCTCGAAAGGGAACGTCTCGGGTTATGACTGTAACCCTTGTTCCCTGAGAAAGGAACGAGACACTGCATCCCTCTGCCACGCCTTCCCCACCCTGGGCAGACTTGCTTCATCGCAGAAGCTAACTCTGTTGTGTGCCGATATCCCTTTGTAGCTTCCGTGTATGCCGTCACATGTTACGTCATGATGCAGCACCAATCAGGATTGGATTAGTTTCATTCATACTTCAGATGCGTTACGCTAAGTGCGTTCCCCAAAGTGTCATAGTCGACGTAGTGTCTCGTTCCTTTCTCAGGGAACAATGGTTACAGTTGTAACTCGAGACGTTATATTGGTCACACAAACACCTTAATTGAATAAAAAGTATTGAAAAAAAAGTTACACTTAAACTGTATTGAACCTTTCAATATGTATTCACTTAAACTGTCTTGAACCTTTCAATATGTATTCACTGTCTCACTCAAGACGTTATACGTTTTAGGGTACGTTTACAATGATGTACTACATATGAAAAAGTCAATTTTCCTTTGTATCTCTTGCGTTCAGACAACAACATTGTCAAAACGATCCCCATTCACACATCAGTGAAAACGACAAAAAGCACTGTGTTATGCTTGCTAGGCCAATAGTTGGCGGCATTGCAGTCAACTTGAAAATAATCTCCTATTACCTGTGGCAGTTATTTGTTGCTTGAATTCTGCAATCTCTGCCCTTGTCTGAGGCTGCAAACAATACCAGCACTTTTCACAGTCATCTTTATTTCTGGACAGAAGTGGAAAAGACACATATATTTTCCCATGCATCTTGTTTGGTTTCGGAATTTATCTCATCTCCAAATTTCCCTTTAATTATGTCCTTCCTTTCATGTAAAGTACAATTTGGGCAAGAAGTAACAGCTGTTCTTGCGTCCAGTTTGGTTTTCTTTTACGTTTGCGTGTCTTACTATGAGCATGATTATTCTAGTTAATTAAAAGGCTGTTTACGAGATGTCACATGTAAGAGGCTGACAATTATCTGAACATATACTTGTTTAATTAGTGACACCAAGCCTATAAAAATATTTTCAAATATTTACTTGAATATGGCAACATGATACCTCATTCTACATTATTTCTATATTAAATCACTGACTGATACATAAGCACATGGATTGAGAAATATAAACATCTGGCAAGATGTACTACCACCCGTGTAAATGTGTAAAAAACGTTCCACTGAACAAACTGTAACAGCTGAAGCTGCGCAGAGCCAGTGTTGTAGGTCAACCGCAAGAAGTATAAATCAGCCATAAGAATGCTGCTTGACACACTTGTTTTTGCCTTTTTTTCCCACATCACATATTTTAATTATCACTTGAAAGCTTAAACACTCAAAAATGTATCCTGGGAAAACTGTTTTGAAAATGGACAGTGCGTTACATTGCATTGCTTTCAAATTTAGAACACAACTTGGTTAGACTAGCAATTTTAGAGTCCACATTATTTTGTAAATATATATTTTGTATTAAATAAATGTTTTGTTTAGTTCATTTGCTTAACAGTAAACTTAAAATTATAACTTTTTTACAATTTCATTTTTTGAAGCTGCTGTCACTTCTGCAATAAATTATTTTAAAATAAGAGACCAACCTTACGTCTGTATTCCAAAGCATTCATGATTTACAAACATTTATGTTCAGCTCTATACTCAAAAACGGGGGTGTGTCACGAATCCCCGGTCGTGATCCTGGCTTTCTTGCTGCTCTGAGATTGCTGGTGGGCGTGGTCTCCAGTTCTCCTGTCTACTCACCTGAGGCTCATCACGTCAATCAAGCACACCTGTTCCTCATCGGGCAATCTACTCTCTTATAAAAGCCAGATCAACTTTCCAGTCCCCACCAGATCGTTGTATCATGCAGTACGAGTACATGCCAGCCTTCCTTTGTTTTGTTCCTTTGTTATCTGAACTTTGTTTGTTTTTTGAGGAATTGAGAGCTAACTCATTTTTTCCCTGTCTTGATCACAGAAGTTCCAGCCTGAACCTTGGGCTCAGATCTTTCACCAGCACCAACACAGAGCACTGGAACCCGGACCACAAACCATCTTCCCTACCAGAACATTAACGTTCAGTTCACATCTCTGTTGAGATTCACTTGTTGTTTAATAAATTCACCATTAATTGAACAAACTCTAGTCTACGTTTGAGTTCTGCCCCTGGACCTGACAGGGTGAGAGTTCACAAGTTAAAATTGAATTCTAAATAAATACTAATAAAGTTATGCTGCGTTCACGCCATGATGTAATAACCGTAATCACGAGATGACATCTGTGACATTCTACTCTGAGCTGCTCACGTGTCAAGTGTCACATGGTACAAGTCAGAGCTCTCCGAAAATTCCACTTTACAAGTTACTGTTTACAAGTCCTAATTACACCCTTTTTACAAGTCATAATCTCGTAATTAAGGTATTAACGAAATGGTGTGAACACGCATTTAATTTATAAATTAATGCTTACTATCTTATTGGCATTAGTTTTGCTATTTATTTATTTTAATTTATATAATCTCATTCATACTTTTCCATAAGATCTGTCAGTGACTGTTAGAGGTGGATCTTCATGCTTACATTTTTCTAAAAAGCCTTTTACTTTGGACTTTCACAATATTAAGTTCACACTTTTTAGTGTAAGATGGTAAAATGGTAACACTTTACAATCAGGTTCATTAGTTAACACTAGTTAATCTATTTACTAACATTAAGTAACAATGAGTAATACATTTATTACAGTATTTATTAATCTTTGTTATTTTTAGTTAATAAAAATACAGCTGTCATTGTTTGTTCATGTTAGTTCACAGTGGATTAATTGTTCACAAAAACCTTTGATTTTAATAACGTATTAGTAATGTTGAAATTAATATTAACTCATATTTATAAATGCTGAATAAGTATTGCTCATTCTTAGTTCATGTTAACTAAGGTAGTTAACTAATGTTAACTAATGAACCTTATTGTAAGGTGTTACCGATAAAATTATAGATATGTAAAGAGATGTGTCTATGCATTCATGCTTGTGCATTTATCTCTGTGTATTTTAGGTTTCATATGAAGCATATTTCTCCAGCATGACCGTTTCTGTTATTTTTGTTTGCATGAGCTGTTCTTCCTTTGGTATGTGTGTATGTTTGTGGCAGTCATTTTTGCTAGTAGTAAGGTTAAAGCGAAAGCAATAAGAGGTGGGGTTGGGTTTGGAAATGTGTGTGGCTCTTGTGGAAGTGTCAGCTGCTGCGTTCATTGACAGTGTCAATGCACCCTGCGCCCTGGGAGCGCCAGCAGGCTCGCAAAGACAGACAGCATGAATTAATCCCAAGAGAATGTGCGTGACAGTTTGACAGCGCTGTGAATTGAAAAGGAGGAGGCGCTAGGAATTGGGAGGCAACAGCATTTGTCAAATCATAATTAAATGATGAATCACTGTTGTGTTCTTCAGGACCCAAAACCTCTCTCTGAGATATATTATATCATAAAGAAAATAAAGCACAAAGTATATCATAAAGAAAATAAAGCACAAAGTACATCATAAAGAATTTAGATTTTTATGTAGAACAGCATTATTTCTTTATTTTTCCTCATCTACTAGTTGGAATTTTTTTTTACAATAAAATATCACAAAAGATTTAACACCATTTATTTTATTTAATATAGTTTTTTTTATTTGTTCAGTTTGTCGAATGTTCATTTCATGTGGAGACTTGGCAGGCAGAGCCAAAAAGTATTCTCGTCGCTTGATAAACTTAAGATCTAACCACTGTAGTCACTTGGACTATTTTAACGATTTCTTTAATAACTTTTCGGGGCTGTCAAGTTTCAATCCCTTAGAAGCCTATGGAGGAGTGATCAGCTCTCAGATTTAATCAAAAATATCTTAATTTGTGTTCCGAAGATGAACGAAAGTCTTACGGGGTTGGAACGACATGAGGGTGAGTAATTACTGACAGAATTTTCATTTTTGGGTAAACTAACCCTTTCAGGTGTTTACATTTCAGTTTGATTGAGCCATAAATTCGATTACCAATGGATTATTTGTTTGCATGTAGAGATAGCCACTGAGTGATAAATGTCAGGATTATGTTTTGTCTCGAGTCTGTTTTCCTTAGTTTCCCCCTTCCTAGTGTTTTTGGTACAGTCCTGTTCTCAGTTTTCCCGCTCCTCGTCATCCCTCAGTTAATACACCTGTTCCCAATGTTCATTATGTCTCTCACCTGTGTCCCCATTATGTTCCTTTGTATTCAGTGTCCGTTCTCGTCATTGTATTACGTGTGATGTGGTTCCTGAGTTTGCAACATTAAAATTCCCGTTTCCTGTGATTCCTCGTCTCTGTGTGCTTCCTGCCACTGCACGCTCCCTGACAGAAGAAATGACCTAAAAATGAGTTTAAATTTCATTGAACAGATTGCGGCGACGGCGCTGGGTAGTACACTGAGGCCTTTTTCTATCTCGCCACCAGCAGCAGCTTGGACAACGAGAGGATCAAGGCTTGTTATCGGTTGGGGGCGAATGCGGTTGATCTGAGGGAACTTCCAGATCTTTCCGGTCTGGACTGGAGAGAGGCGCTCTTCACCTGTCTCGAAAGCTTCATCCCTTGGCACGCCGTATCCCAACCAGATCTTCAAGCCATCAAGCCTGCCATCAGGTCAGTCTAGAGACGAGACGAGGTCCTCACTGCCATGGCCACCCGAAGGGTCTTCACCGCCCTTGCCGCCCGAGGGGAAGGCTCTTCCCTGGCCACCTGAACTGCCAGCTCTGCCCTGGAGGCTTCCTGCTCCGGGTGGGCCACGCCCTCGTCAGCCTCCAGGGCACCACCACCCCCACCCCATTGATGTGATACGCCCTGAGGACACGCCTTTTTTGGGAGTGGGTGTACTGTCAGGATTATGTTTTGTCTTGAGTCTGTTTTCCTTAAGTTTCCCCCTTCCTAGTGTGTTTGGTAGAGTCCTGTTCTCAGTTTTCCAGCTCCTCGTCATCCCTCAGTTAATACACCTGTTCATTATGTCTCTCACCTGTGTCCCCATTATGTTCCTTTGTTATCCCAAGCCTTCATACCCTGTGTTCTCACTTATTCATTGTCCGTTCTCGTCATTGTATTATGTGTGATGTGGTTCCTGAGTTTGCAACATTAAAATGTTTCCCGTTTCCTGTGATTCCTCGTCTCTGTGTGCTTCCTGCCACTACATGCTCCCTGACAGGAGGAAACAAGCATACCACCATATAAATAGGAAAAGTTTATACTGCACAGTAATGTTTTCTCTGAATTCTTAAAAGTAAGATGATTTTATGTAAATCCAGTGGTCAAATGCTGTGTTGCCTCTTTTGCCTTATTGCTGCCCACAAATTATGAATAATTTATAGCCATTGAATAATATCTAATCAGGTAATCTTTAAAGAAGTGACAAGTATTTACAAGTACTTCATTTTTGGACTCTGATCACATAATCCAAATGTTATTGGTTACTTCCAGCTGTCACGTTTTGGGTGCTTGTTTCTTGTTCCTGCCTTTTGTCTGTCATGTGATCCCCTAGTTTTAGTCTTGAGATCCTGCATGTGTTCCCTTGTCTGTTGTGTCATGTTGTAATTGGTTTATTGTCAATTGCTCACAGGTGTCCCTTGTCTTGTCATTAGTATTGTGTGTATTTAAACTAGGGATGTCCCAGTACCATTTTTTCTGAACCCGATCCGATCCCAAAAATTCTGAGTATCTACCGATACCGATCCGATACCAGCGCAGTTTAAAAAAAAAAATCAAGTAGAATTTCTATAACTCTGTGTGTTGAACTGATAATCACCCTTTTGTGTGGTAAACACAATCTACTTAATACAGACAACTTCATTAAAGAAAAACAACAAATCAAAAATATGATCATAACCTATGACAAAAATTCTATTATAAACTAGATCAGTGGATAACTCAGTAAAATTTAGTCTGGAAAAACAATAATTGTGTTGAAATATTTCACTAAAATAATAATTTAGTGAAAAAAACATTATTTAGTGGGGAACAAATAAGATACAATAAGTTTAGGACTAAATCTGGTAAAACTTTATACATTGTTCTTTGTATTGTTGTAAAATACATTCATGAAAAACAAGATAACAAAAATCAGAAAGATCAATTATTTTATATATAGTCTACAAAAAAATTTAGACATTTTTTAAATGTATAGCACAGCTGTTTATGAGGCAACAACAGGACATAACAAAAAAGGCTATTATTAATCTTTCATTGCGCAAAAGTATTAGGATATGATTATGAAAGACTCCAATACAGTGCAGCACAAATCGCTTATGCACATCCCGAGCGTAGAATGATGCGCTTGAAACAACACGGAGTCACAGCACGCACTCAGCTCTTCGAGTCCGCATTCAAAAGTTCAAAGCACAAAAAGGCATATCGATGCATACAGGGTCGGTTTGTTTAGATCCAGTGAAGTCTTCGTCATCATAGGCGTAATTTGCGGGTTTTTCTCAGGATCGAAATTGTCCCCCACCACTTTTTGAAACATTGCACGTATGCACTCATGCACCTAATACAAATAAATAAAACATCTCCAGTGAACTAGCAGAGCATTCATTTAGTTCAGTATTAAATAAGAGATCAAGCGCTAAAATCTGTTGTTTTTTAAATCAAGCTGAGTGCTCGTGTCCGCTGCTATCAGTGTCATGGATACAGTTGTTCTCTTGCGGCTCGCGCAGTCTTCACTCGGAAGCGCGCTTCAATCTATCGTCGTTGCGGAGACTCTCTATTCATTCCGCTGAGATCACAAAATAAATTGCACACAAACATGTCCCTGCTTGATATAGACTGTAACCAATGATGAACATATTCGGTTTTGATGAGACAGAAAAAAAACTATCCACGAATGTGGATTAGAACCCGTAACCTCTGACAAGCTTGGCAAAAGATCTACTAGACCATTTAAGACCATTTTAATCATGGTAAAACTAAATTAATTTACAAAATAGTTATATATGTAGTCAAAGTTAAAATACAAAATATATATGTAGTTAAGATAATTATAATATGTCAGGAATAAAAGGGCACAGTGGTAGCGTGCCTGTTGCCGAGTCTCAGCGGCTGAAGGGTGGTGCGCTGACCAGAGGTGAGGGGGCACAGGGCTGTCTTAAAGGCTGTCTGATCAAAAATGAACATAGAACGTAGATTCAAACGATCTGGAAAAATGTATTATGGGTTTCTCAAAATATTAAGCTGCACAATAAAATTGCACAATATCGATAACAATAAGAAATACTTATTGAGCACCAATATAGCATATTAGTAAGAATCATCTGACACTGAAGACTGGAAAGTACTGGCTGCTAAAATGTCAGTTTCGCTATCACAGGAATAAATTATAGTTTAAAATATATTCGAAGAAAACTTTTAAATTCTAATAATATTTCACAATAGTACTGATTTTGCCATATTTGTGATTTTGCCATATAAATGCAGCCTTGGCGAGGATAAGAGAATTTTTAAAAATATTTTAAAAATCTTACTGACTCCAAACATTCAAACAATGTTCTTGCTCCCAACTCCCCCTCCCTCCCTCCCTCCCTCCCTCCCTCCCTCCCTCCCTAAGAGTTTACTGTCCTTTGCAAAATGCTTTGGTTTCAGATAGTTGTTGTATCAAATTATAAAATATAATTTCATTAAACTCCTTATACATTTGATCCCTACCTACGAGGAATCAAATTATTCACAAAACTACCAAGTCTCCATGTAGTCAACCATAGTTCTCCATAATTGAAGCTACCTAATGCAAATAGAACATGTGGAAAATGGTTGCGTGAGAGAGCTAAGGGAGGTAGATGGAGAGAGGTAAAGCGAGAGCAGACGTGTTGTCATTTTCTGTGCAAGGAAATGGGCGATGTGTGCATGAATGTAGAGGGTGGGGTAATGTTAACCCTTTGATGCATAACATGGGTCTAAAAAGACCCGATTGAGTTTTCATTTTCTATATCTTTGCAAGAAATTAATTTCATCATTCAGTATTCCAGGTATTCTTCAATTAACTTGTTTTAGATCATTAAAAATCCTAATTGAAATTTTTCATTTCTTACTTTTCGAATAAAAATCGCTTTTGTATCGCAACCCTTCTAATGCGCAACATGGGTCTAAAAAGACCCGTATTCATTTCCTATGTTATTTCATGCATGGCTGAGTGTTTCTTTGCTGAATCTTTAAAATATATCTATTTTATAATTTTTTATTCCAGGTATTCATTAAATATCTTGTTTTTGATTTCCACAAATCATTTTTTCCTTACTTACTTTATAAACAAACACAGTTTTTGTATTTCTTCATTTTTTTAATTTTTTTTTACATACATGGGTCTGAAAAGACCCGTATTTTTTTCCTATGTTATTTCAGTGATGGCTGAGTGTTTCTTTGCTGAATCTTTAAAAGACATGTTTTTTGGTAACACTTTATTTTGATGGTCCCTTTTGAATATTCTGTTGATTGTAACTTTGCAACTACATGTCAACTAACTCTCATTACATATAAGTAACTTTGCAACTACATGTCAACTAACTCTCATTACATGACTATAAGTATCTATGCAACTAAATGTCAACTTATTCTAACCCTAACCCTACCAGTCTATTAATACTCTACTGAGAGTTAGGAGACATGTAGGTGCACCGTTACTTATAGTCAACAGAATGTGTTAAAGTGACCATCAAAATAAAGTGAAACCGTTTTTTTTTTTTCATTCCAGGTTTTCATTAAATATTTTGTTTTTGATTTCCACAAATCATTATGTTAATGTTTCCTTTCTTTCTTTATAAAAAACACCGTTTTTATTTTTTTATTTCTACATCGATTTTACATACATGGGTCAAAAATGACCCATATAGAAACCTTTGATATTTGCACATTGTTGCAAGTAGGAACATTTACTGCAGAATACTATTCACCTGCCACACATTTCACAACTAACCACGGCTGCTTTTGTATATTTGATGCAAGTCTTATTTTATTTTAACCACAGAAAATATTTTATATTTTGTAAAAGATGGACATAATATTTGAATATTAGGCTATGGTTACCTTGACCTTGTAATCCTAGAGAGAAATTACTTGTGAGAAGGAGAAACATGTCCAACACTATTAGCTAAAGCTAGCTGGTGACATATTCTAGCTAGCTAATGTTAGCTAAAAAAAGATTGTATTTTAAAGCTTACTAACATGTAGAAGGCCTAACAGACTGGTACAGATGCCGCTGTACCAGTGTGATTTTATTTGGATTTTTGTATTTTCTTTTATTTGATCACATTCACCACAATTCAATTCAATACAGTTACAATTTCAGTGTTATCAGTTGTGATATGTGAATGCTATGTGAGACAATGTGGCAAATAAACATTTCAAGTGGTTGTCTAAATGACTGCTAAAATTATTAATTTGACAAAATGTTGTCTTTGTTATTTTGTTTTATCATGCTTGATAAGTAAATTTGATATAGTAACACACAACCTAGAAATAAATAAAATGATTTTTTTTTTTTAAATTGAAAACAAGAAATTTTTAATATGTATAAATCATGGAATTTATAGATCATGGAATATTAAATGCTTAAATAAATTGATCTCAAAAGAAAAAAAAACAAGATATTTAATGAATACCTGGAATAACAAATGATAAAATAGATATATTTTAAAGATTCAGCAAAGAAACACTCAGCCATGCATAAAATAACATAGAAAATGAATACGGGTCTTTTTAGACCCATGTATGTAAAAAAAAATGTAGAAATACAAAAACTGTGTTTGTTTATAAAGTAAGAAAGAAAACATAAACATAATGATTTGTGGAAATCAAAAACAAGATATTTAATGAATACCTGGAATAACAAATGATAAAATAGATATATTTTAAAGATTCAGCAAAGAAACACTCAGCCATGCATGAAATAACATAGGAAATGAATATGGGTCTTTTTAGACCCATGTTATGCATTAGAAGGGGTTTCCATAGCTTGCGCATCAAAGGGTTAAGTGTTCTCAGTGTGGAGTCAAGCCTCCTCCGCAGATTGCTGTCTTGTTCTCACCACTCGTTGTTCCTTTGAAGTAATTACTCTTTCACCTGGACAAGCTAATCAGTGAAGGCGTGCCCTGCATCAGCACCCACAGGCTCAGCGCTTTCCAACAAACAACAGATACAGGCTACGTCTACATTAATCCGGATAAATTTGAAAACGGAGTTTTCGTTTAAAAACGCTCTCCGTCCACACTAGCGTTTTCAGGCGTTTTCAGACGTTTCAGTGTGGATGAGAAACTTATAAATTCACCTTACTGCGCATGCGTGAAACCTCACAAAAGCTCACTGAGATGATACAGATGGAAAAATAAATAATAAAGGTATCGCGCAATTCTTCTAACATGATAATTTTATTTAGCAAAATATCTCACCATTCACTGATGCGTCCAGATCGCACTCAGTCACCATATGTTTGGTCTAAAACGCGACTGCTCTCCTGTATTGACGCAGGACAGCAAATGTGAGTACATTTTCTGTCATCTTTGCAGTAGGCTACTGTGATATGAAGACTGTGGAAAGTAACATATTTTAGCAACATTGTAAAAGTGAATCGCACATAATTAACAGGCACAATACCGGTAAACATGAATATCTATTGGTACAACATGGATCACATGACTAAACTTACGTCATCGTTTTCAAATACCTCCGACTTCGCAGTCCACACTACAACGCGAAAACGGCGTTTTCAAATTTATCCACTTTGGAGAGCGTTTTCCAAAAGCTACGTTTTCGTTGACTTAAAACGCCATTTCAGTGTGGACGGAAGGCCAAAACGGAGAGAAAAATATACGTTTTCAAATGAAAACGTATTAGTGTGGACATGGCCACATATGCAATTTAACACACATAGACAAACTACGAAGCAGTAAATTAATGATATCAGTAAACAAATGTATTGTATACATACTGTATTGTATTTTTCCTCCAAGTGCTTAATTTATATCGGTAAATCATACAATGATTCATTCAATGCTTTATCCATGATAAGGATATGACTAATAAAACATTTCTTGCATCATAAAAATCACAGGTGCTTTTCTGTTGCTAACCTTCAATGCAGAGGACAAATGAATAGAAATAAACATGTTTTGTGTGTGGACACACACACACACACACACACACACACACACACACACACACACACACACACACACACACACACACACACACACACACACACACACCACACACACACACACACACACACACACACACACACACACACACACACACACACACACACACACACACACACACACACAGCTCTGTCAGGGGGCTGTGTGGTTAATCTTTATGCACTCTGTGACCTCCTCACTGCCAACCCTGCTAAATATATTATTCCCGTGGGGCTTTCAGTGCTGCTTGGTGTCAGAAATCAATATGTATGAGCCGTGTAGATGGGAATTTCTAATAGATCTCCACGGCCCTGCGCTACTCTTCAATATCTGCCTCGGACTATTAGTGCCGGCTCAGTGGCAGTGAAATAACCGAGATAATCTGTTAAGGTTCCGCTCTTAAGGTGGAACTGCTTTAACAGGTTTTACTGGAAGGGTTTTTCCCATCAGAAATAACTAAAAAGCCACATTATTCATAGGTATGGTAGTAGGTCATTTTTAATTTTAGCGTTATAAATGAAGGGAATTTTTAGGTGCTGTTTTTAAACACTGTTGTTTATGTATTGCTATACATAAAACAAATGTATGCAATTATTTGTATTCATAGTTGTAATTTAATGCAAGTACAGTTAATGTTTTTTATTGATTATACTACATAGCTATAGCTACTGCGTTTTTGTATCAGATTGTATGCTGTAAATGTACATGTGTTTTCTTGTGTTGTCAGAGGATATGGTCTCGTGCTAATGAAGTCTAATGTGTATGATCTGCTCAGACTAATGAGGCATGGCTCTTACTGAAAAAAGCTCGCTTCAAGCGAGAGCTCATTGGATGAGTTGAATGGAAAGGGGCAAGGGAGACTGACTCAACAGCATGATCTCAGGGAGGAGATGCTGAAATTATTCATGTCATGGTGGCTTTTCTCCTCTAATCTACCCAGGAGAAAAATAATCTAAGCCATATATCTCGCTTTGCAAAGGTGACTTTAATGTGTGCTAAGAAAGTGCAGACAGGAAACTCATATCCATCACTGAATTGAAGATATGGTCAATGTGCTAAAGTCCTTTAAGAAAAAGTGCCTTTCTGTCACAAATGATAACTATATATCATATTTTCTTTTTGAACAATAATGAAATGATGATGAATGCGTTGTGATATGGTATAGCTAGGGCAAAGTAACATTGTAACTCAATAATATTATGTATGTATGTATTTATGATTTGTGATTGATGATTGCTTGATGAAGTAGCAAATTTAACCCCTTAACTGTCACTGTGCCGTATACGGGCAAAATAAATTTACTTCACTATATGTGCTATTAATTCCTAATCTAGTCATGACAAACTATATATCGTTGGAAAGTCTAAGTCTCCTAAATAGATATTAGCGTGTTTTTTTCTTACAAATTACGAATAACAGTAAATATGAATTTATGACAAAGTGCGCTAAAAAATCTACGTCATTACAGGAGTTTCTGACCTTTGTCACAAAAGTTGACACACCCTTTTAATAATTGAAACTTGGTTTTTAGTGCTAAAATTCATAATAAAACATAATCTGTATTGTCAATAAAAAAGATAAAATTATATTTTAAAAAGTAAAGTAAGAAGTCCTCTAAAAGTATAATATAAAATTATTATACATATAATCATATTTTATTATTATTATATACAATATTTTATAGTGTATCATAATTAGGTATCATTTGAAGCTACGAAACTCAGAATTCATCTGTGAAAAGCTTTTTGAAATTGGACGTTTGCGTTAACCATAGAATACGGTAATTTTTTTATTGGCCCTCCCCTTTTGGGCATCATCTTTATAATTTATTATCAAAACCTTTCTAATCTTGACAACAACAACATATTGTCAAAGGTTGGTTCAAGGTTCATATTTATGACAGAATATTATTTTGATAATTTATTAATTTGTTATGCAGAATGTCATTATTCAATGAAATTCAATGGCACCCGGTGGCTATTTTTGGTATAACGCCTAAACAAAATCTCATGGGAACTTCAATTTTTGTGATATCAACTTTAAATTTGGAACACAACTTGGTTAGATATATAGATTTCATTTATAGTAATTTTATTGTAAAACATATTTTGTAAAATATTTATTTTATATTAAAAAAAATATATTAATAAAGTATATTTGATTTGCTGTAAATTATAACTTCCATAACTTTTTCATACTTTAATTTTTTGAAGTGCTTTCACTTCAGTAATAATCTGCTGATTGTTTTCTTTAAAACAAGACCAAACTTATGTCTATATTCCAAAGCATTCTTGAATTACAACCATTTAAGTTTGTATAGTGCATTTTAATGTCATTTATCAAAAGGGGGGGTGACAGGTAAAGGGTTAAGTAAACACTTCAATTCAAAATATCCACTTCAGCAGGTGGACCATTTCTTATTAATTTCCATCACTTTTGGCACTTCATTATGTCTCGTATCTACACCAATTCCATTTTCCTGTTTTAAATATATTAAACTGTGTATATCCTCGAGTCATTCTATATTTGTAGGGTACATTACATATATTTTACATATTCTTACAACATTTTAGCCGAATATTATTTATGCATGATGACTAGATGTGTTCACTATGGCTGCGTTTACACTTGGCATTATCATCCTGTATCAGGATGTTGTCCACATACACATTGAAAAGACAAGTGTAAACGCGCTTGGAATGTTATCCGATCCGCGTGTCCAGGTTTGGAGGTAGTCGAGGACGCATTGTGATAGGATCTCAGTGTAATTTAAACGCAACCCAGCCATCGTATCTGCATTCGTCACACAAAACCCACTGTCATCATTCCCCCTCCTCTCACCGGAACTGAGAGCTGTGTGGTTTTGCGATACAGTCAAGTGCGAAGTACATCGCAAATATACTGAAATGTTTGCCTTCACACCCGAAAGTTGCAGAATCATAAATTTTCTGTAAAAAATGCACATTTTTTCTACCATAGCTGGCAACGTTCTCGGACCCATACGTCTATCTGTATCGTTTCCATTACAGCATCTATCCACATTATTAGTACTTGCAGCCTCTTCATCCTCCTCATTTTGCGAGATTTGTAAAATGTCCCCCAACTGAAAACACCACTTCAGGTCGACTTTGCACCGGAGCCATCCATTTTTTTTTTTTTGCGAGATCCGATCTGTCATCCAGATTAGTGGTCGACCGATATGGTTTTTTTGATGGCCGATACCGATGCCGATATCTTAGAGAGCAGGGTGGCCGATGGCCGATATAAAGCCGATATATATATATATATATATATATATATATATATATATATATATATATATATATATATATATATATATATACACGCGCACACACACACACACACACACACACACACACACACACACACACACACACACACACACACACACACACACCACACACACACACACACACATATATACATACATACATACATACACACTTTATATTTATATAAATCAATATTTAATAAATTACATAAATGTAATAAATATTTAAAGAATCTTTAAAATAAACATGCTTAGGCCCTATACTTTAGATGGCAACTTCTTGAATCTGCAATCCTATTACAGTATTTTTCACAAATAAAGTAATTGTTTAAAAATATGTGAATATGTGAATAAAAAGGAAGTAAACAGTGTAACAGGGCACTCAGTAATCTGGTAATTTCATGCGTACTGATAATCATATTTTTTCAAATAAAGACTTTTTTTAACTTTGACTTTTGACAAGGTAACGCTAATTTTACATACAGCACACAGTGAAAACGATATAGCACAGCATATTTTAAAATGAAGGATTTAAAGTTTTTTGATCGAGTCTCCTGTGAAGCTGATCTTCTGTTCGCATTCACTCACTTCGCACAGACCGCCACCCATGCAGGCTACAAATGCACACTTCACAAGATATCACAGTTGGATTCGATTAAATCAAGGTTTGTGAAATTAAATGTTTATTAGATATTCAGAGATTTGTTTAAATTATGTAGATGCACATTTGCTGAATGTTGACGGTAAATGAGAAAGTATTTTAGCCTGACTGTTTGCCTTTTCGGTTACAAATAATATAAAAGCAAACGCATTACTTTTTCTTATACCATTTACTTTCTTTGATTACCAGTTCTGTAGCCACTGGTTCTATCTAACAAAGTATTATATGACTGACAGAGATCGTAAACTAATGAAGATGGAGAATGTGAGTGAGCGCTGTGTGATCCATAGACAGCAAAAGAAATGGAGACAGCGACCCCATAGACTTCAACGGAGAAAAGTGAAGTCAATTAGAAGCACTCACTTCCTGATTGCCAAGTGCACTGCGCAGGCTCAAACTGAGCTTGATGACGTAGATGTGACGTGAGCAACCTGTCTCACAGTTGTACGTCTTCTAGTAGCGGTGCCAAGAGGAATCTGAATCATTCCCTTCCGAATCTTGCAGAGCCAGAGATCGTGAGTATTAGCTGTCCATGAGCTAGCAGCAGGAGCAACTTTATGACTCTCTTTTGGGCTTCTCCCTTGACTTTATGCCTCCACGTCCCCCCGATTGCGCGCAAGCTTCTTCTTCTGTCTACACAGTAATTTCTCTAGTGTGCGACAGAGAGTTGCGTGTTATGACGCAATCGTTAGCCTATTTTTACAAAAACTGCTTCTACGGGGCCACAACTTAAGATACAAGGTAATGGAGCCTTTTATACATTATCGTGTTTCTTTAGAAATAAACAATGGACAAATGGAGTCTTTAACCCTCTGAGGACCAAAAACGCGCCAGTATTTTTTTCACATAGCAGAAAAATAGACTTAAATTACTCCCATCATTTCTGGTCATACAGAGTTAAGAATTATGAGAAAATAAACTGTTAAATGTCTACTTTTTTATGTACCCACACACAATCGAAATAAAAAATTGTGCTTTTGTAAAATAAAGAAAATAAACAGGGTGTGCGTTCTGCCTCTCCGTCTCATTGAACTTTTTTTTTTGAGCACGTCTCTAAACTTAAACAAAACTCAGCTAATACTATTCACCCAGGCCTGAAATGTATTTCTACCAGAAAGACTCGGGGGAATTAATACGGAGACAATAAACTTTTATTACGAGCTCAGCAAACAATCAAGTTCTTTGGCGTAGGCCCCGTCCGTAACTCGCATTCCGGGGGTACGGAATCTGCGCATCCCGCCAGAGGTGAAGGCGGGGGCGCAGCCCACCCACGCGAAGTAAGGAAGGGTGCCATCTGGTGGTGGTGGGGTGGAAGGAGGAGAGGACATCCTGGCATCTTCAGGGTAGAGGTGAGAGCCCGTCTGAAGGTGATGGGAAGGAAGGAGGGGGGGAGCCAGTGTATGGATGCCTAGGGAGATGAAGGAAGGTCCCGTCTGGTGGTGGATGGGGAGGATGGAGGTGGTTGAGGCAACGGCATCTGCGAACTCAGACATGAGTAAGTGCCAGTCTTTTATACTAGCTGTTAAGGTATGATTGGATAAGTGAGAAGGTAAAGCGTGACGTGAACGATTGAGTCTTCCCGGCAGAACTTGCGCTAAGCTTCATATCTTTATAATCATTTAAGTTTGTACTTTTAAATGATCTGATTCAAAACAAAAACAAATTTCTCTCTGTTTAAGTAATTTGTATAAAACTAACAAGATTTCCAGTTTCTCAAACGTTTGCTCATTATTTTTAATTTGACCACGCCCACCCCCGCAAAAGAGACTGATATGCAAATCTCCACGAAGGAAGGCAAACGCGCTCAATACCTCAAAAACAAAGCACCAAACTTCATCAGTCCTCTGCTTTTCGTCGAGTTTAGAAGACACGCAGTGAGCTTACATTGGATTTAGTTACATCAGAAGAAGAAGAATGCGCTCATTACCTCAAAAACAAAGCACCAAACTTCACTCCTCTCCTCTGCTTTTCGTCGAGTTCGGAAGACACGCAGTGAGCTTACATTGGATTTAGTTACATCAGAAGAAGAAGAATGTGATTTGAAGACAAGAAAGATGTAAGGTAAGAAATGTATTATAAATTCTATTAGTTAGTGTTATTGTTGCATACATTTAACATTCCGGTTGAACTGTTGCTAGACTAAAATGTATGAAATCGACAAAAACATGTTGAAATATGAACTATAGCCTAGACAGGCAGGAAATGTATGTCATGTACGACACGATGATGTTTTTATGTTTAATAAAACACAGCTTTATGTTAGGCTAAAATCAGTGTTTACTCTAATATGGTGAATATTATAATGTTTAGAACTATGTTTACTGTTAAATACTGTGTTTGTAACGAATGGAAACATTTGAAGTAAACGTATCCATATATTTTTTTCTAGTGTACTGAAGTGTTCCTTTTTAACGATTTATAGGCCATATGCTAGGCTATTGTTATTATTATTAACTAACTGAAATAAAACCATGTCTATATGGTGAAGGGTGTGTGAGTGTCCAGACGTATGCACCCTGTATTTTAAAGAAGAACATTTAATTATTTGCGATACATTATTCATTCACAAAGAATTCAGGGACATTATTCATGTCCCTAAAGGTTAGGTTAGTTTTCCTCATTTGTTTAATTAAGGCATTAAGATTTTTTATTCCTCTTTTTAGTCAACTTTAGCATGAGTGTGTTCACTTATTCTAAGCAGTGTGTGTGTGAGTGTGTGTGTGTGTATATAGTGTGTGTGTGTGTGTGTGTGTGTGTGTGTGTGTATAAATATATAATTAAAAAGCAATTTTAACCAGAAAAATCTACAATGCATGCCCAAAGTGGTGCAGCCATATAGTTTATCTTGATATCAGCATGTTCACATGTGGTTTTTTTTTTTACAGGGACGAGATGCCACTGATGAGTCCTGCTGACTTCAACATTAACAGGAGACTGTACATGAACATGGTAAAATGAAAAATCAAACACCTTGGAAATGACAGGTATGTACTATGTTTCAGGAATGGGACAGTGTTGTGTGACTGTTCAAACCTCTGTCTTTAGATCAGTGTTTACTAATGTGCTTTTTTGTCCTTTGTTGTGTATCTTTGGATTATGTTGTGTTGTAAATAATTCCAAACAATCTAAAAGCCATTATTTTTTAAATACCCTCATTCTTTGTGCAAGGCTCCTCATAATGATATGGCCTGTGTTCTGACTCCTATCAGTGTCAGTGCTTTGTAGCGACATCTGGTGGTATTTGGAGTCATTGCGCTTGTAAGGAGATCGTCAACAGGTGTACATGCAGACTGAATGCTCGACCACCAGCGTTATTTGTCTATCCTTGGAATAGATCCATCAGTGAGTATGGTCGCTCACAGTTGTTTAAGTAGTTAAAATATGTGTAGATGTTCTACTATAGTTGTTTAAAAACATTTACTTTCAGTGTAAATCGTTTTTATGCTAATCGTGATGCTAACCGCTAGCTTGGATTTAGCTGGGCTATACACAGAGTTAGCTCAGGCTTATAAGCCTCATTTATGATTATTTTCTTGCCTGTGTTTTATTTAGCCCATTTACTTATGTTCTTTGAGTGAATCATATTGTAATATGTGCTGTGGTTATTATATTTATGTTGATGTTGCACATATTTGACTGTAACATAGTGTTTATTTTATACTGTATTGCAGTTTTACAAAAAAGAAAACAACCAAGATTTCAGTAAAGAAAACACTCAACCTGGAGTCAAGCCTACTGAGTCTTATTGTTAATGTTCGCTATCTGTCTAACAATACAGTGACGTATCTGCCAGGACAGAATAGTAAAATGATGCCCACACAGCGGGAATAGACAACAAAATAACTTTGTGAACAGCACTCAGAAGCATAAACCTTCAGACTCAATCAAGATATTGCAAAGATGAGCGACAACGATGATGGAACACGTCAGTCTCAGATGCAGACGAGGTCTAGAGTCTCCTCTTCTCTCAAGTCATCCAGAGCCTCAACTCGTACGTCTGCCAGCGCTGCTGCAACGAGGGCAAGGGCCAAGGCCGAAGCAGCAAAAATAAAGGTGTCTTATGCAGAGAAGGAGGCAGCCATCATGAAAGAAAAGGTAACCATAGAGGCCAATCTTCATGTGTTGCAGCAAGAGAAGGAAGCTGCAGCAGCATCAAAAGAGGCAGCAATATATGAAGAGGCAGCAGCAGCTGAAAAGATGGAAAGAGAACCTCATGGTGAGTTTCAGGATTTGACTTTTGAAGATCCAACAAAACGCACCAGAGACTATATAGACTCGCAACCATTTGAACAACATGCTCACCAGGAGTTTCATGATGGTATGCCACAGCAGCCAATCCAACAGGACAAAACCCTAAGTCTCCCATGCACTATCAACGGGCCACAAAATACAGTGTATGGACCACTTAAGGAGGAAGAAAATTACAAACCCATTGCAGATGAGCGCTATGTACCTCCACCTACCCATAAGGCTCCTTATATCCCAAACAAATACCCAGCCGCTACCTTTCCAGCACCTAATCGGGTCCAGTACAAGATAAACTCACCGTCAACTCCTCAGACCGCTGATCTAGCCCAGTATCTGGTGAGAAAGGAAATGGTTAGCTCTGGGCTCCTTGCTTTTGATGACCGTCCAGAAAACTATTGGGCATGGAAATCGTCTTTCCTAGCATCCATAAAGGAGCTCAATCTATCTGGCCAGGAAGAGCTTAACCTCCTCGTAAAATGGCTTGGGCCGGAGTCATCAGCACAAGCCAAGCGGTTAAGGTCAGTGCATGTGAACAATCCTAGCGCAGGTGTGTACATGATATGGCAGCGCTTGGAAGAGATGTATGGAAGCCCAGAGGTTATTGAAAATGCCCTACTGAGAAGACTAGAGACCTTCCCAGTCATCTCTAATAGAGACATACACAAGCTTGTGGAATTAGGTGACTTGCTAAGAGAGCTAGAAGCTGCTAAAGCGGAGGGATACTTGCCTGGACTCGCATATCTAGACACATCAAGGGATGTTAATCCAATAGTGGAGAAGCTTCCTTTCTCCCTTCGGGACCGCTGGATAGGGCAGGGATCCAAATATAAGGAGGATTTTCATGTCCCCTTCCCACCATTCAGTTTTTTTGTCAACTTCGTATGTTCCCAGGCAAAGACCCGTAACGACCCCAGTTTTGCATTTAGCCTCTCCTCTACCCCAAGCCATGCCAAAGTTGAATGGTCACCAAAATACCTCCCCAGAACAACTGTGACAGTCAGAAAAACGGCAGTCACTGCTACAACTACCACTCCACAGGCAAATGCAGCTGCCAAGGATGAACCGGATAAGCAGTGTCCCCTCCATAATAAACCACACCCGCTGTCAAAATGTCGTGGGTTTCGGGGAAAACATCTTGATGAGAGGAAAACATACTTGAAGGAGAATTCAATTTGTTTTCGATGTTGTGCCAGCACCAAGCATATGGCCAAAGATTGTAGGACAACACTTAAATGTAATGAGTGTGAAAGCAACAGACACATTTCAGCGATGCATCCTGGAACAGCCCCTTGGTTGCTTGGTGAGCAGCTTCAGCACGCTGCTGAGGACGAGCAAAGCGGGGAGTGTGGAGAGCAAACACCTCCTATAGTCACGTCCAAGTGTACTGAAATATGTGGTGGCTCTACCAAGGCCAGATCCTGCTCAAAAATCTGCTTGGTCAAGGTTTATCACGCCAACAATCCAAGTAAGGTTCACAGGGTGTATGCAGTACTAGATGACCAAAGCAACCGGTCGTTAGTAAAATCACAATTCTTCGATCTGCTAGACATTAACAGCAGTGCATCCCCCTATACTCTTAAAACATGCTCCGGCACCGTGGAGACTGCAGGGCGGAAAGCAAGTAACATTATAGTGGAGTCATTCTATGGTGAAACCAAGGTAAAACTTCCAACTCTCCTAGAATGTAACAACCTACCTGACGACAGATCAGAGATCCCAACGCCTGAGTGCGCTAAATATTTTCCTCATCTCGCTCCGGTGGCCGATAAGATCCCTCCTCTTGACACCAGTGCTCCTATTCTCCTCCTCCTAGGCAGAGACATTTTGAGCGTGCATAAGGTGCGTGAACAGAGTAACGGGCCTCACAACTCACCGTATGCCCAGCGCCTTGACCTTGGCTGGGTCATAGTTGGAGAGTTATGTTTGAGTGGTGCTCACAAGAACGAAGAAGTTAATGCCTACAAGACACATGTCCTTCAAAATGGACGCTCCTCTTTCCTTGAGCCATGTACCAACAAGATTCACATAACGGAGAGAGTTCAGGGTCCTGTGCCGCCTAGTCTTCAAACATCAGCTTACAGTCAGGAGATCTTTCAGGAGACCTGTCGAGATGGTTTGGGGGAAAGTGTGTTTCAGAAAACACCTGAAGATGAGAAACTAGCCATGTCAGTAGATGACAACAACTTTCTCAGAATAATGGAAAGCGAAGTGTACATGGATGACCAAAATCACTGGGTGGCACCCCTACCTTTTCATTCACCTCGCAAGCCCCTTCCAAATAACAGAGGACAGGCCACCCAGAGACTTTCCACTCTCCAACGCTCATTCAGAAGGAAACCTGACATGAAACAGCACTTCTTTGACTTCATGCAGAAAATCCTCGACAACCAGCAGGCAGAGCCGGCTCCTCCATTGCAACCAGGGCAAGAATGCTGGTATTTACCTACCTTCGGTGTCTATCACCCGCAGAAGCCTGGGAAAATCAGGGTGGTTTTTGATTCCAGCGCAGTGTTTAAGGGAACATCATTGAATGACATGCTCCTCAGCGGACCTAACCTCAACAACACTCTAGTTGGAGTCCTACTAAGGTTCAGGAGGGAGCAAATAGCCATCACAGCTGATATTGAACAAATGTTCTATGGGTTCAAGGTCAGAGAGGACCATCGCAATTTCTTGCGATTTCTGTGGCACCGAGATAATGATCCTGATAAGGAGATAATTGACTTTTGGATGACTGTACATGTTTTTGGGAACAGCCCGTCACCCGCTGTAGCAACCTATGGGCTGAGGAAAGCTGCAGAACATGGAGAAAATGAACACGGCACGGATGCCAAGGAGTTCGTCTACAGAAATTTTTACGTTGATGATGGTCTCATTTCAGTGTCAAATGAGGTTGACGCCATTGATCTCCTGCAACGCACCAGGGCCCTATTAGCTGAGTCCAACTTGCGACTTCACAAAATTGCCTCAAATAGTACAAAGGTCATGGAGGCCTTTCCTCCAGAAGAACGAGCAAGTGACTTTAAGGATCTAGATTTAGGAGCAGACCCCTTGCCCTCCCAGCGCAGTCTGGGTGTAAGCTGGGAACTCCAGACTGACCGTTTTACTTTCAGAGTGTCAAGAGATGTGAAACCATTCACTCGGAGAGGCATTCTGTCGACCGTAAATAGTCTTTATGATCCTCTTGGATTTGCTTCCCCCATTACAGTGGAAGGCAAGGCACTTGTAAGAGACCTTTCCTCTGAGCAGTATGACTGGGACACACCTCTCCCAAAGCAGAAAGAGGCACAGTGGAAAGCATGGACTGACTCCTTAACTGAGCTGGAACAGGTTCACATCCAGCGAACATACGTTCCAGTCTCAATGTCATGTTGTAGAACGATAGACTTATGCGTTTTCTCAGACGCTTCTACAATGGCAATAGCAGCTGTAGCCTATCTGCGTGTCTTGGACTCTGATGGAAAATGGCATGTAGGGTTTGTAATGGGAAAAACAAAGCTGGCTCCTTACCCCATGCACACTGTGCCACGCCTGGAGTTGTGCGCCGCAGTCTTGGCAGTAGAACTGGCAGAACTGATCCAATCTGAAATAGACGTAGAGTTGAAAGTAGTCAGGTTCTATACAGACAGTCGTGTCGTGCTGGGCTACATTTACAACAGATCAAGAAGGTTCTATACCTATGTAGCTAACCGAGTAACTCGCATTCGGAGCTCCACCAAACCATCACAGTGGCAGTACGTACAAACCGATGAGAACCCTGCAGACCATGGAACCAGGCCAATTCCCGCGGCTTACCTGGCCTCATCCAGTTGGTTACTTGGCCCTCAATTTCTCTGCCAGCCAAACACACGTCAAGAGGATGAGGCAGAGTCGTTTGAGCTAGTTCAGCCAGATAGAGACAAAGACATTCGGCCTGAAGTTACCTCGCTTGCAACCAAAGTCACAGAGCAGTCTCTTGGATCACAAAGATTCGAAAACTTCTCTACCTGGAAGAGTCTAGTAAGAGGCATGACAAGTCTCATTCATGTAGCAAAGTCATTCTCCGGTGAGATTAAGAATGATGGATGTAAGGGATGGCATCAATGTAGGCAGCAACACACCACAGAGCGCTGTCAAGCCAAGATAAATATCCTCAAGGCAGTGCAAGAGGATGTGTATCAGGAGGAGCTAAAATGTCTAACTCAGGGCATCAAAGTTCACCACCAAGGCCCTCTTGTAAAGTTGGATCCTTTCCTTGATGAGTATGGACTGCTTAGAGTGGGAGGTCGTATACACAAAGCAGATCTGGAAGATCGAGAGAAACACCCATTAATCCTTCCAGCTGGACATCATGTAACCACTCTCTTAGTCCGGCACTATCATGATAAAGTGGCACACCAAGGTCGCCACTTTACGGAGGGTGCAGTACGTGCCGCTGGAGTATGGATAGTAGGAGGGAAGAGGCTTATCTCCAGCATCATATTCAAATGTGTCATATGTAAGAAGTTGAGGGGCAAGCCTGAAGTTCAAAAGATGTCTGATCTGCCCACTGACAGGTTGGCTATGGACCCGCCTTTTACCCATGTAGGACTTGATGTTTTTGGTCCATGGAATGTTGAAACCCGGCGGACACGAGGTGGTGCTGCTGAGAGCAAAAGGTGGGCTGTCATTTTCAGTTGCCTAAGTACGAGAGCCGTCCACCTGGAAGTCATTGAGTCTATGTCGACCTCAAGCTTCATCAACGCCTTAAGGCGCTTCCTGTCCATACGGGGACCTGTCAGACACCTCAGGTCAGATAGAGGCACCAATTTCATTGGTGCATGCAGAGAGCTTCAGATTAACACTGGCGACCCTGAGGTCAAGAACTACTTGCAAGACCAGGGCTGTACATGGACCTTTAATGCACCTCATTCTTCACACATGGGAGGAGCTTGGGAGAGATTGATAGGAGTGGTTAGAAGGATTCTAGATGCGCTTCTGGTAAAGGATGGAGCTACCAGACTTACCCATGAAGTCCTAACAACCTTGATGGCCGAGGTTATGGCCATTATGAATTCCAGACCACTGGTCCCAATCTCTTATGATGCAGAGATACCTGAGATACTCTCGCCTGCCACATTACTAACTCAAAAGGCAAGTGTTACTCCCGCTCCCCCAGGGGATTTCAAATTGGACCACCTATGCAAGGGACAGTGGTGCCAGGTCCAGAGCTTGGCGGACTCCTTCTGGAAAAGGTGGAGGTTGGAGTACTTAGCAACTCTTCAGCCACGGAGAAAGTGGACCAAGGAGAAGCATAATCTCCAGGACGGTGACGTTGTACTGATAAAGGACGTTCAAGCAAGACGCAATCAGTGGCCTCTTGGATTGATAGTTGAGGCCATTCCCAGCTCTGACAGCAGGATCCGCAAGGTTAAGGTGAAGACCTTTAGCCAAGGGACAATTAAGGAGTATCTTAGGCCAATTAGTGATGTTGTGTTACTGATACCAAAGGGAAAAGAGTAGATAGTGGTATAACATAATTAAACCAAGCGGGGAGTGTTCTGACTCCTATCAGTGTCAGTGCTTTGTAGCGACATCTGGTGGTATTTGGAGTCATTGCGCTTGTAAGGAGATCGTCAACAGGTGTACATGCAGACTGAATGCTCCACCACCAGCGTTATTTGTCTATCCTTGGAATAGATCCATCAGTGAGTATGGTCGCTCACAGTTGTTTAAGTAGTTAAAATATGTGTAGATGTTCTACTATAGTTGTTTAAAAACATTTACTTTCAGTGTAAATCGTTTTTATGCTAATCGTGATGCTAACCGCTAGCTTGGATTTAGCTGGGCTATACACAGAGTTAGCTCAGGCTTATAAGCCTCATTTATGATTATTTTCTTGCCTGTGTTTTATTTAGCCCATTTACTTATGTTCTTTGAGTGAATCATATTGTAATATGTGCTGTGGTTATTATATTTATGTTGATGTTGCACATATTTGACTGTAACATAGTGTTTATTTTATACTGTATTGCAGTTTTACAAAAAAGAAAACAACCAAGATTTCAGTAAAGAAAACACTCAACCTGGAGTCAAGCCTACTGAGTCTTATTGTTAATGTTCGCTATCTGTCTAACAATACAGTGACGTATCTGCCAGGACAGAATAGCCTGATAGCACCTAATAGGGCTATTATGGGAGGGTCTTTGTCTTTCTCGGGTGTGAAATGCCATACATATTAATGAGAGATCATGCCTCCTCGCATAAAGCTTTCTCACACTAAACACATCATACACATTCTAAAAGACTTTATTGACTTATCTGAATGAGTAGTCAGGATGATTCTCACATAGTTTTGGAGCAAATATTCTAGACTATGTGATACAATTTTCAAAAGTCTTGTGAAGAAATAATCAATATGTCTTTTGTGGCCTTATTTCAGAAACTTTTATTTTTAGTTTTTTCAATAACCATGCATAAATAATATTCTCTCAAAAATACAAACATGTACATACATGTTGCTCACATATTATGGTAGTCCTGTTTGTGCTATATAGAGTGAATTTACACCTTTGCCATTAACATGTTTATAAATAACTGAAAAAAGCACAAATGTCAGTGCATGTCAAAACATCCCAAGGGCCCCAAAATCCCCTTGGTCCCCAGAGGGTTAAACGCCTCAGATGTAAAGTTATTCGCTGTCAAAGTGACACCAAAATGAATGGGAGTCAATGGAATGCTAACAGCAGGTGAAGGCTTGTTAGCCAATGGCGGCCCCCGGGGAGACTTCAGCTTCCGGCTGGTGGATTACCCCCTTGGTGTGATCAGGCCATATACTGTAAAAAAAATGGACATATCGTCTGTGACGTCACCCATAGACTTTCTGAATAATGGTTTTGAAGCCGTTTATGGGGGGTATGGGCGGCGCCATCTTTGAAAATCTTGGGAGAGTCCCTTTGTGTGAGACTGAGCCGGCCGGTGGACGCACCTCTTCAGTCAAGCAGCCTCAGCTATCTGTAACGTTACAAGATCGACTGGCAGACTAGGCTACTTTTTACAGTCTATGGCTACTACATTCACTGCAAAGCTGCTGAAGAGTACAACCCATCTGTTAATGCTCAAAATGGTATATTAAAAATGCTCAAAATATATTAACACTCCAATGTGGGACATAGGCTATCAGTCTATTCTTATGTTACATTTATTCATTTGGCAGACGCATTTACAGTGTTTCAAACGTCAGTTATAACCGGTTAAATGTATAACCATAGGTAAAGTATCTCGGATGCTAACTTATCTGAGGTGATTTAATGCTAACTGTTGCAGTGCCACTGCCCACAAACATTGATGCTAAATAGTGCTAACTAAGGCTGCGTTTACACTTGGCATTAACATGCGACCTGTATCTGGATGTTGTCCTCATACACATTGAAAAGACAAGTGTAAACGCACATTTGACCGGAATGTTATCCAGTCAGCGTGTCCCAGTTCGGAGGTAGTCGAGGACGCATTGTGATCGGATCTCAGTGTAATGTAAACACAATCCAGCCATGATCAGGGGCCTGTACCATGAAGGTAGCTGAACAAACTCAGAGTTACAGGATTAGTTTTGAGTTGACAAAACCAAACCGATGCAATCAGGCTTTATTGGTACCATGAAGCAGCTCATCAACTTTCTCTGTCAACTCAGGCTTTGATCTTAAGCTATGATTACTCCACGAGCGCGTGCACATACCAAAGTGACGTTGGCACCGAACAACCAATCGCGTTCGATATGGATAGAGCGAGAGCGATACTTTCTTTCCGCGGAGCAAGAGATAATCATTCAGAATTACGATGAATTTAAATATGTATTACAAGCTCGAAACAATACGGTCTCTGCTGCCAAAGCAAGAGAAGACTGTTGGAGAAAGATTGCTGATTGCGTTAATGTGTAAGCTAAATAAATACGTTCTTTATTCATGTGAAATGATGTATATATAGGCTATGAATGTATGTGTGTGTAAAATATAGCCTATATTTTTATAATATATAAAAAAAATTGCATGTATATACCTGTAAGGATTAATATTCTCCAAACGTTTTGGGCAGCTGATAAAGACAAAATATAAAAATATAATTAAAAGTAGCCTAGTAAGTATTTATTTACACACAACCTTTTATTTTTTTTTTATTTGTTTGAGGCAAACCGAAAAAAGAGTGAAATTCAGAAAACCAGTGGAGGGCCACTCCTCCAGAATACACTGAGTTGGCTCATAGGAATAAGGGACGGCCGATTATGGGATTACAGGTGCTGTACAATCTGACCCTGGTGCTGGCTCCTCTAAGTAAGTAACACTGGGTACGTGTGCGATACATTACTATTTTAAGTTTTAAATATGGCTGACTGTATGTTCTGCAGTAGAGGGAAATGCAGTGTCCCTGTTGAAGCCAGCACACACACACACACACGCAGTCTCCCACACAGAGGTCAGTATGCAGCAGACAGAACACCAGAAACATATGGGCCTACTTTTATTTATCAGGGAGGAGGAAATGATGAAGACACTCTGTGTTCTGGGACAGTTGCTGAGGTGAATGCACTGGGCTTTTTATTAAGGTAAACATTTGAATGTGTGGCATAAAACAGGGACTGGCCCAAGTTACACATCTATTTTATTGTAGGATTTTTCACAACCTGTCCCAGAAACTAAAACCTCTACCTCAACAGGCTTCAAAAGAAATGTGAACAAAGGATTTAAAACCATTGACATACATTACAGGTGTTTGTCAAGGACCTTTTTGTGAGTTGATTAGCCTCCCAAAAACTTGTAATGATCATGTTTGTGGTGGAATTATGTTTCAGGTGGAAGCAGACTCAGTCAGGGCCCTTTACAAAAGGAGCCTATGGAGCTAGAGTGCACACTAAAGGAGCCTATAGAGCTAGACTGCACACTAAATGAGCCTATAGAGCTAGACTGCACACTAAATGAGCCTATAGAGCTAGACTGCACACTAAATGAGCCTATAGAGCTAGACTGCACACTAAAGGAGCCTATGAAGCTAGACTGCACACTAAAGGAGCCTATACTGCCCTACAAAGGCAAAACGCCGTAACATCATGTTTGGTCAAAAATGAGTTAATGTCATTTTTGTGGTATTTGAGCCCTCTTTTATCATGTGAATAAATATCGTGAGTCAGTTTGATTGTTTTAACGAGAAAATAAAGGGCTATGACAACCGTAACATCCAAAACCATATGAGAAACCACAGCAGAACGCCGTGACAGCTGTTACGGCTCTTTGCCTTTGTTCCAGCACGCTGAAGTTGAGTTAAGGTGTTCTGGCTTTGTTTAGCCTGGCATCAAGGGAGATGTTACGGTGCCGCTGTGATGTTACTGTACACTCTGGCTTTGTCATACTGTCAAATTTTGCCGCTCTCAAACCACGTAACATACACACGACACATCTTTGGTAAGAACATACCAATAAACATGATACATTTTCGATTGCATTCTGCTTAATTCAGCTAGTTTGCGAGAACAACATACCACCAACTTTGCTGGCCAGACAAACTGCTAAGTATGCAATCAGAAACAAAGCAAGGTGAACAAGCCATACGGTATGCAAGCTAATAGGTTGTCATAAATGTTGTTTTTCGTTCAGGGCGATTAGTTCAGATCTGTCAATGTCAGTGACAGCTCGGAGCTAACGTTAGCTAAATTTAATCTATGTCACGTAAATTAGCGTTAACGTTCAGAGACGCCAAAAACTAATTATTAAATAACTGTTACACAGGCATCCTACCTTTCCATGCAATCCGATTTAATCCATGGAAATTCCATAATCCATAGCAATGCACGTCATCTGATGTATACACAACAATCCATACGTGTTTGAGCCATATTTCCTTCTTGCAGGTGTTCATGTCAGATCTTACTCAAATCCATAGCACAAAGCTAGTTATCGCTAACGTCCGTACAAAGTAGGCTAACCTAAATGGTAAAAGTAATTCCAGCTTTTTTTCGGTTGACTGTCTATTATCTCAGATTTAAAAAGCAGTAGGCTAATCCAAGTCGAGTTCGTTGACTGTGCATCTTGAGCAGTTAACCCTTTAACTGTCACCACACCGTTCTCCCCTCCCCTCCTTTTTTTCGCATAGACATGAAAATCACAATCCAAACTTAAATGGTTGTAATTCAATAATGCTTTGTAATAGACCTATGGACAAATTGTGTTCCAAATTTTAAATTGATATCTCAAAAAATTAGCTTTCAGTAAGATTTTATTTGGGTGCAGTAACAAACTTTGTCACTAGATGGACAGCCAAGCTTCCTTACTGACCATATAAGGACGCCTTCATTTTCATATATGCTTTGAGTGATCTGAACCAAGTATTTCCATAATTTGCATACAATTTATGAAGTAGAAATCCTATTCAGAAGTAGTATGAGTTGTTTGGCAGTATTTGATTTGAATTCAACCAAAAATAAACGCATAAAATAAGCATATATGTGCGTTAGTACAGCTGGCAGCCGCATCACAAATCGAGAATCCATAATATTTTTGTTTATATATATAAAAAAGAATTCTGACTTTTTTTATATAAAATTGAATTGTGTTATTTTTTGAACTCTTGGTATGAAAACAAAATAAAGCCCTAAAGGCGCCTAATGAATATGAAATATTCTTGTTGCAAATTGATAATTTATGTTTAATTAATTATTACTCTATATCTTGCATTTAAATACATATACATTTGTATTCAATTATAATTAAATTATCTTTATTGTGGAAAATTTTCTTGTATTTATTCATACTGTACATACTGTACTGCAAAGTAACTTATCTGTCATACTGTTTAACTGTGTTAGTGTTGCCACACTATCCTGATCATTATAGCACTAAATAGGAACAACCAAAGGTCTTCTATATAATTTAAAACACATACCATGATGACTAGACCTTGGTTAGGTGTTCTTATAATGGATGTAAGTATGGGGAACAGCAAGCAAATTTTGAGTATATGTCAGTTACTGCCTTTTGCCTTTGCACGACTCCTTCTTTTTGGCACATGATACAAAGGCAGTGTACAGTAACTGCCAGACAAGGGTCAAAGGTCAATTTTGAGCTCAAGATTTTTTGCATACAAACATTTCTTCATTATAGCAACTAGTTGTCAAATTTTGGGAGTCCTACCTATAATACTTTTGTCTGGACAAAACAAAAACTTTAAAGTCATTTTTCTCAGTTTCACACTCTAGCGAGTTAAGGTCTTTTGCCTTTGCAGGGCAGTATAGAGCTAGACTGCACACTAAATGAGCCTATAGAGCTAGACTGCACACTAAATGAGCCTATAGAGCTAGACTGCACACTAAATGAGCCTATAGAGCTAGTCTGCACACTAAATGAGCCTATAGAGCTAGACTGCACACTAAATGAGCCTATAGAGCTAGACTGCACACTAAAGGAGCCTGACTGTGAGCTGAGGAGGCTCCACATTTAAAAAATAAATGCAACAGCTAGATTAAACTGATGTCAGTGAACTTATTAAACCAAGTAACACTTTAGCATGAATATTTATTAATGCAACTTTCTATTGCTTTCTTTCTCTCTCCCCATCCCACAAAACCAATAAAACAGTTTGAGACCTATCTGCAGTTCCAATGTGCTTTTATTAAGTGTAATATTGTATGGTGATTGCAACTACATTTGCACCAGCTGGGTGGTCAAGTGTGTTCGGGTCAGTTTCATCGGGGAGAAGCTTTCTGTGGTGGTTCTGGCTCCTTTCTGGTGGCTATATTGTGCAGAATGGCACATGCAGACACTATCTGTGATGCCTCTGGTGACTCTTAAGCGCCGAAGACAGTTGAAACGTGCCTTTAGGATGCCAAAGATCATCTCTAATTTTGACTATGGTTTTACTGACACATGAGGGTCATGATAGGGGGTTATTGTGTAGGTTTTGCTGTCCCAATTCAAATTAACAGTGTTTTGTACTGTACCAAATTTAACTAGCTTTCCTCAAAGCGCTGACACAACATACTCACAGAAAGTAGATTGTTATCTGTTAATTGTACTATTAATTTAAAGATTCATCTCACAGAAAATATTAATTTCACACGTTCACATAATCTCTACCTGAACATTAAGGCTGTGAAAGGACTTTCTATTAATATAATCTGCCTCATGTTCTCCTAGAGAAGTGGGCATTGCAACATGTGTGCAGGATATTCCTTCAATGACTCTATAGGGAATCCTATCATAAGATTAACCGAATAAAAAAATATTAAAATAATGCTTAACAAGTAGCTACTGTATTGTATAGTACATTTGCTATAGTAAATTTGCTTTTTGGAAGAAAAAAAAATGTGATGTCACCCTATCAATATTACCGACAATTTTATAAAAAGCCTCTCTTATGGACATGGTCAATAAATGAACACTATTAAACTATTAATGTACTCCTGCAGAGCGAGGACCACCTTGCGAATGGTTCGACAAACCGTGTTTTCTCCTAGATTCTGTGCATCACCGCAAGTATGTTTGCGTGTTGCGATTGCGTGCAAGTATGCAAGCACTTGCAAAAAAAACCCAACACAATCCCATTTATGGTAAAGTAAGTGCATGAATTCGACGTGTTAAATTATTTATGAGCGGCTCAATAAGTTCGCAAAGATAAGATATTCCTTCCGCAGAAAATCTGTATCTTTGATACAAGTAGCCTAACTATCAGGAAAGGCAAGGGGATTTTGTCCGGCTAAAAACTCTTTCTCTACGATGTGCTCGTCTTACAGTTTGCGCTGAGATGTCCACAGGATTTGAAAGAAAATGTAAAGCAATTGCAACCAACACTGGGAATTAGTTACGTCACCTATATGTTTCTTTGATCACAGCTGATTGGTCAAACTTCAGTCTGAGATCTCGAATCCAGAACTTAACCTGCCCCGGAGCAGGTTAGCCGTGCAGCGTAAGATACCATGGCAACGAACACCGATTAAAGCCGAGCTACTTTCATAGTACCTAAAACCCAGGGTTGGCGGAAACTAAGCTGAAACATAGCTGCCTAGCCACCTAAACCGGCTTCATGGTACAGGCCCCAGATCTCAGTGTAATGTAAACGCAATCCAGCCATCGTGTCTGCATTCACAGGTGGACGTAATTTAAATCTCCCAGTCTCCCCCCCATGACTGTCAGAAAATAATGGCCAGACGCAGTTTAGACAAGAAATTAAACTTATTTGAACCTTACAATATACTTCAATCTTTAAAAAAGTTTATTTAGGCTTACATGATACTATGCGTGTCATTTTTCATTTTAATTCTGCAACATTATCTGCACGAGGCGATCGCCTGTACAATCACAGTCAGTCATGAGATTTTAATGAAGAGCTGCGCTGCTTTCCATAGGAATAATCGGAATCGGAATTTTTTAATGTTTTAAATGTTGAATGTTTTTATTGTTTGTTTATCAATCTCCCATTTCTGTCAATATAGTCATTGCACGCTATAACCTTAAACGCAGATGATCGATGATGTGACTTGTTTAACATGATCAACCCAGTTCCCTTTCGTCCTGGGAACTCCGACGTGTCGTCGGGGGAGTTCCCTGACGAATTGGGATCACGCTAGGGAGACCAATCGACTTCGAGTGAACTAAAACGAGCCAATAAATATTGGCATGCAAGATTTGCATTCCGCGACCCGCCTGCCAGTGCGGGTATAAAGGGCGGAAGCAAACGCATACACAATGCTTTTTGCTTCGGAGCCGACCAGTTGTGTCCTCTGAGTGGAATGAGCTTGTAGACTGTGAGTCTGCTGTTTCCTGAGAGTCTCTCTGTGCTGGTGTGACGGCGCTTCAGCGGTCTTCGCGATCTCCCGTCTGCTGTCTGTCTGTTACTACACGCGCTGTGTTTACAAAGAGCTGTTTTAACAGCTGGTATACGGTTGAGTGCACGCAGCGGGCTTGCAGTTTCCCCGCTGTGTTGCCGCGTTGATCCCTGTGTGCTTCAGCACAACTAGAGAGTATTTTTCTCTGAAAGAGCAACACGGGTGAAGATCGCGTCCTTTTCAGGATGACGTTTCACCTGTGTGTTTCTGGATGCGGTCGTTTCCTGTCCTCATTGACGGCCACGATCACTGTTTCACATGCCTGGGCTTAAGCGTGTTGAGACTGCGTTCGTGGGTGGTTCGTGTTCTCTCATGAGAACATGACCACGTCGGCGCGTTGTTCGTCTCCCCTTTCTCGTAAAGGCTTGAGCCGTTCAGCGTGCCGTGTGCCGTCGAGCCGCCGGCTGACAGCGCGGTTGTCACGGCAACCCAGCGCGCGTCATTCGGCGCTCTAGATGCGCGGTCAAGACTCAAGTGCCTCAAACGAGGTGGAGTCCCTTTGCATATTCCCCGATCTAGTTCCTCTTCTGCTCCAGAAGAGGGCTACTTTGGCTAATAGCATTGGTGATCTGAGGATTACAGTGGGGGTACCCCTCACTCCTCTAGCGCATCGCAAACATGCTGAAACTGTGTTCGTGGGTGGTTTATGCTCTCTTATGAGAGCATGACCACGTCGGCGCGTTGTTTGTCTTGAAAGAGCTTTCAACGTGCCGTGTGTCATCAAGCTTGATGGCCACGTTCACTGTTTTGTGCATGCCTGGCAGCTTACGGGTGGAATTACTGGTGGTTCTCATGAGGAACCAAGTGTTTCATTCGGGGCTCCAGGGGAGGATCAGATGTCGATCGCTGCATCGGAGAGAGGGCTGTTACACTCTGGATATGGTGATACTGAGTCCCACTGTAATGGTGTGTGCACTCATGCTAAATCAGGTCCAGACTTAACAGCCACACTTCCCGGGCTACTCTGGGGGCGCAGTGCAACGCGTGTCGCCTTGCCCCGCCCCCGTGCTTGCCTGGATGTGTGTGAAAAACTTTTTGCAGTATGGAGGCATATTGGTGCCAAAATCTGTGAAAAATTTTCCTCTCTCACTACCCTTGATGGTGGTTTTGCTAATAGCAGACCACCTCTTCCAGTGTAGACCAAAAAACACGCAGTGCACAAGGGTAGTTCTGAGTCGGGGTTGAGCTGTGCTTAGTGACTACCGTGATTTTAGTCACAGCACTGGCCCTCGGTCAGACGATGTTCACACTGTGGTCCAGAAGTTTCCCAGGGCTAACCTTGTAGACGTACGAGACATCGCCAAGGTTTCTTTCTCGATGCTCCTATTTCTCAAGCTTTGCCCTGTTTCGGTGACACTGTTGGAGACTGTGCCCAGCGGCTCTCCACAGTTCAGAAGCAGGCTGAGGAAACTACGAGCTTGACTTGATGTGCTTCCGAGTCCCTCATGCTCCTCCTCAGTCTGTTTGTCGCCAAGGGTGTCAGTCCCCTGTGGAAGCTGTCACAGCTAGCTCTACTGTGACGTCTAGCTTCGCAGGAAGACGGCGCCACCTGTCTCGGCAGCCCTGAGACAGGTGACCCAGCGTTGTAGGGAATTGCTCTCTCGGAGACGGTGCACGCACCTCTCCCTCCCCCCGGAGGAGGACGGGGTGGAGTATCTTTCATTCTGTTCCGCCGCTGGCTCCCCGGAGTCCAGTGGTACCCTCATTTCTAGAGCAGTTTCTTCCATCTCTGGGTCACGAGGGTGCGGACTGCAGTGAGCAACGCTCCCATGCCTTGCCACTCCTTTCCCCCTCTTCCATTTCTTAGATGTCAGTGACGCCGCCACGGCCTCGTCACTCTCATCTCCCGCTGGGCAAGGTGGTGCGAAAACCTGGACTCGACGCCCTCGGGCCTCGCTCCTCGTTTCCCCTCCTTTCTTCGCCTCGGGACAGCCCGCAGCCGAACGCCTCCGAGCCTTCCCTGCCGTCTGTTCCTCTGTGGAAGCAGGTAGGTGTTGCCCCGCACACCCAGACCTCTCTCTCGGCCGCAGTAATGCCTCCGGAGTCTGGTCCCTGCCTTCCACCTCGCTGCCCCTCCGCTAGTACGCCGGTGGTCCGGGTGGGTTCGTTGGTACGATTCTCAAAGCCTGGCTAGCGCTTCTGAGGCCGTCCCGCTGGCTCACCCGTTCTATCCGGCTCGGCTATGCAATTCAGTTTGCCCGCCGGCCTCCCAGGTACAGTGCCCCTGTCCTGAGGAAGGAGATCGACGTCCTGCTGGCGAAGGACGCGGTCGAGCCGGTTCCTCCAGCCGAGATGAGGTCTGGGTTTTACAGCCCTTACTTCATTGTACCCAAGAAGGGTGGGGGGTTATGGCCAATCCTGGACCTGCGAGTTTTGAATCGGGCCCTGCACAAGCTCCCGTTCAAAATGCTCACGCAGATACGCATCTTCGAGTGCATCCGTCCCCAGGATTGGTTTGCAGCGATCGACCTGAAGGACGCGTACTTTCATGTCTCGATTCTCCTTCGACACCGACCTTTTCTTCGGTTCGCGTTCGAAGGTCGAGCATACCAGTACAAGGTCTTACCCTTCGGCCTGGCCCTCTCTCCCCGTGTCTTCACGAAAGTCACAGAGGCGGCCATTGTTCCCATGAGAGAACATGGCGTTCGCATTCTCAACTATCTCGACGACTGGCTCATAATAGCTCACTCGCGAGATCTGTTGTGCGAACACAGGGACCTGGTGCTCCAGCACCTCAGCCGCTTGGGTCTTCAGGTCAACTGGGACAAGAGCAAACTCTGCCCAGTGCAGAGGATCTCTTATCTCGGTATGGATGGATTCGGTCGCTCAAGTCCAGTCAGTGCTCAACTGCCTCAAGTCCTTTCAAGGCAGATTAGCGGTCCCACTGAAACAGTTTCAGAGGCTCCTGGGGCATATGGCAGCCGCAGTAACGCGCTCGGCCTGCTTCATATGATACCGCTTCAGCGCTGGCTTCACGATCGAGTCCCGAGATGGGCGTGGCAGAGCGACACGTTCCGGGTCAACATTACCCCGCACTGTCGCCAAACCTTCAGTCCTTGGTCAGACCCTGCGTTTCTTCGGGCCGGAGTGCCCTTAGTCCAGGTCTCCAGGCATGCTGTGGTTTTCACAGATGCCTCTGCCAACGGATGGGGGGCCACGTACAACGGGCATGCAGTTTCAGGTCTGTGGACGGGGCCTCAACTGCATTGGCACATCAACTGCCTAGAGTTGCAAGCAGTACGCTTAGCCTTGTCTCGCCTCAAGGGGCTGCTTTTGCACAAGCACGTACTGGTCCGTACGGACAGCACTGCGACCGTTGCGTACATCAACCGTCAGGGTGGTCTACGCTCCCGTCGTATGTCGCGACTCGCCCGCCATCTCCTCCTGTGGAGTCAGAAGCATCTGAGGTCGCTTCGAGCCATTCACATCCCTGGTGTGCTCAACCGTACAGCCGACGAGCTTTCACGGCAGCCACCTCTTCCGGGAGAATGGCGACTCCACCCCCAGACGGTTCAGCTGATATGGGAAGTCTTCGGAGCCGCTCAGGTAGACCTGTTTGCCTCTCCGGACACGACTCATTGCCGGTTGTTTTACTCCCTGACCGAGGGTTCTCTCGGCACGGATGCACTGGCGCACAGCTGGCCCCTGGGTCTTCGCAAATATGCGTTTCCCCCAGTGAGCCTTCATGCACAGATTTTGTGCAAAGTCAGGGAGGACGAGGAGCAGGTCCTGCTCGTTGCGCCGTATTGGCCCAACCGGACTTGGTTCGCGGAACTCATGCTCCTCGCGACAGCCCCTCCTTGGCCGATTCCTCTGAGGAAGGACCTCCTTTCCCAGAGACGGGGCACCTTGTGGCACCCGCGTCCAGACCTCTGGAGACTCCATGTGTGGTCCCTGGACGGGACGCGGAGGTTCTAGGTGGCCTACCGCAGGGTGTGGTAGACACCATCACTTCCGCCAGAGCCCCCTCTACGAGGCGCCTCTATGCGTTGAAGTGGAACCTGTTCGTCGAGTGGTGTTCTTCCCACCGGGAAGACCCCCGAACTTGCCCGATCAGAGTCGTGCTTTCCTTCCTGCAAGATGGGTTGGAGCGAAGGCTGTCTCCCTCCACCCTCAAAGTGTATGTTGCCGCAATAGCCGCTCATCACGATGCAGTAGAAGGTAAGTCGTTGGGAAAGCACGACCTGATCATCAGATTCCTTAAGGGTGCCAGGAGGCTGAATCCGCCTCATACTCTGCACCACTTACCCTCTTGGGACTTGACTCTAGTGCTTAGTGCACTCCAGAGGCCCCCGTTCGAGCCCTTGCCTTCAGTCGAGTTAAATATCCTGTCTATGAAGACAGCTCTCCTGTTGGCTTTGGCTTCTTTTAAGAGGGTAGGGGATCGGCAGGCATTTTCGGTCGACGAATCGTGCCTAGAGTTCGGACCGGGCCTTTCTCACGCTGTGTTGAGACCCCGGCTCGGATACGTGCCCAAGGTTCCTACCACCCCGTTTGTGGATCAGGTAGTGAACCTGCAAGCGCTGCCCCTGGAGGAGGCAGACCCAGCCCTAGCTTTTCTCTGTCCCGTCCGTGCCCTGCGCTGTTACGTGGACAGAACGCAAAGCTTCAGGACCTCAGATCAGCTCTTTGTTTGTTACGGAGGCCAGCAGAAGGGGAAGGCTGTCTCCAAGCAGAGGTTGTCCCACTGGCTAGTGGATGCTATCGCCCGGGCTTATGAGTCCCAGGGCGTGCCTTGCCCACCTAGGTTGACGGCACACTCTACTAGGAGTGTTGCCTCCTCCTGGGCTTTGGCGCAAGGCGCCTCGCTGACAGACATCTGTAGAGCTGCGGGCTGGGCGACACCTAACACGTTCGCTAGGTTTTATAGCCTTCGTGTTGAACCTGCTTCCTCCCGTGTACTCGCTACGGCCGGTAGCGCGAGGAATTAGGTTATGTCGGCTTGCTACGCCATTCCCGCCCCGTGGGCCGGATACGTGCGTCTTTTACTCCGTTGGTTCCCCAACATACGGCTAACCTCGGGAGTTCCTCCATCACCCCTTCGGCATTAGGCGAGGCGGATCGCCGGTGCCAGGTCTATTACCTCTCGTAGGAGTTGCTATTAGACTGGGTGGCCTTAACAGTGGTCCCTTCGGTGACCCATTTTTTCCACGTTCCAGCTACCCTCCGGGTTAGCTCCGTGTCTTCCTCTCGACAGATCCCTCTGTCGTCCTTGCTGAGTACGCTCCCACCCCTCGGGCTGGGACTACCTCAAGGACTTCCGTATGTTTCACTACCCCACGGGTTAGTACATACGTGTATTCCAGTGCCTCCCTTCGGGCGGGCAGGGGCTCCGTAGCGTTCCCTCCTACGGGTTGGGCACGCTTTCCCAGTGTTATCCAAATCCACTGAGTGGGTCTTGCGGAACAGCAGTGTGATTTTCCCTAGCTAGCTCCCGCATCTTGTTCAAGAAACTGCTGCAGGGTAGCTTAGCTGGGCGCTGGAAGGGGTCAGCACCATGGCGTGTTTGTAGGGATCCCAATTCGTCAGGGAACTCCCCCGACGACACGTCGGAGTTCCCAGGACGAAAGGGAACGTCTCGGTTACATATGTAACCCTCGTTCCCTGAGTACAGGGAACGGAGACGTGTCGTCCCTTCGCCATGTTGCTGTACCTTCGCGGAGGGCTGGACACTGTTCGGCTCCTCAGCGAAAAAGCATTGTGTATGCGTTTGCTTCCGCCCTTTATACCCGCACTGGCAGGCGGGTCGCGGAATGCAAATCTTGCATGCCAATATTTATTGGCTCGTTTTAGTTCACTCGAAGTCGATTGGTCTCCCTAGCGTGATCCCAATTCGTCAGGGAACTCCCCCGACGACACGTCTCCGTTCCCTGTACTCAGGGAACGAGGGTTACATATGTAACCGAGACGTTATTTTTGTATGATCAACTCTGGAAGTATTCCTTCGTTCAAAAAAAATAATTTGATCTAATTACTGGAGATTGCAAAGGAAAGTAAAGTGAATGAGTGAAAGAAATTGGGACATTGTTTTATTTGTATCATCTTTACTCTTAACCTGGTGTCGTGACTCGTGCCACAGACCTAATTTAAATATTATGCAGGGAACAGAAATCCGATCGGTTATCCAGATACAGAGGCTACTTAATGTGAACAAATGTAAACGCACCATATCCTGATTGGCTAATGATCCGATCTGCTTGATCGGATCATGGTGATCGCATGTTAATGCCAAGTGTAAATGCAGCCTATCGTTAAGTGAAATAGTAGTGGAATGTCACTTACCGGAAAAAAATGGAGCAAAGTACTCCTACAGTGTCGGTTAGTGCAGTTTATAGCAGAGCAACCCATTTTATGTACGATATTTCAATATAAATGATACAGAGGTGTTCAGAAGGGATACAGAGGTGGGATGATGTGTTGTGTCATATCATGACCGAGACGTCAAATTTCAGGAATTCCACTCGGCGCAGCCCATTATCAGCTGTCAATCAAAGTTAACCACGCCCTTATAAAAAAATTCACCCCCCTCACAGTTGTCAAGCACTCTGAACCTATCGAAAAATACAAGAAAAGTCCATGGGACCAACCTGTAAAAACATGAATGTATGCTGTGAAAATGGACATTTTGACATGGGGTCTATGGACATTTGCTCACTTTTGGGACCTGCTCCTAGAGGATTTTCGATGTATTGCATTTTTTCGCACTCTTCATTTAGCTTCATTTATCAGATTAGAATGTTGCCGCTTGGATCAGGCGCTGCCATTCTCTTCTCAGGTGCTGGTGTTCTCAGCGCCGCCCGTCACAATAAACGTCTGCAGCACCGTCAAAATAAAAGTCCTGCTTCCAACACATCGGCCAATCAGAAAATCTTATCGGCTGATGCCGATATTTTAAAAAAAGCCAAATATCGGCTGTGGCAATATATCGGTCGACCACTAATCCAGATACAGATGTCACTTAATGTGGACAGGTGTAAACGCATCATGTCCTGACTGGCTTATGATCTGATCTGCATGCTTGGATCACAGTGATTGCATGTTAATGCCAAGTGTAAAAGCAGCCTATGTGTCTATTAATCTGTTTATGCTGATATGCATATAACTGTTTGTCTCATATTTATGAGGGTGACGGAGGAACTCAACAGGGTTAACCATTTCTGGGGAACACTATTGGAGTCCTTCACGCTACTGGCCACTGGGGGCGAGTACACGGGAAGATACCTGCTCTACACGAAGGCTATAGAATCTAGCGAACGTTTTGGGGGTCGCCCATCCCACAGCTCTACATATATCTGTCAGCGTGGTGCCTTGAGCCAGCAACCAGAAGGAAGCAACACTTCTAGTTGAGTGTGCTGGAAGGAAGGTTTCTACAGTGCGCTGAGCACCAGAGACAGGTCACAAGAGGGTATAGAGGGAGGGCGAGGCAGATTTAATATCCCTGTTCCCCTCAGGAACCTGACGATCAGGTCATGCTTCCCCAAAAACTTACCATTAACTGCATTGTGATGTGGGGCAATAGCGGCAACATACACTTCGAGGGAGGAGGGAGACAGCCTTCACTCCAACCCATCTTGCAGGAAGGAGAGCATGACTCTGATCGGACATCTTCAAGGGTCTTCCCGGTGGGAAGAACACGACTCAAACGAACAGGTTCCACTTTGGTGTATAAAGGCGCCTCGTTGAGGGGGCTCTAAGGGGAGTTCTAGTCTCAGTGTCTGACTCGCAGAAGGAGGGTTTAAGAGGGGTCAGTTCGGTTATCGTCTTCTTGAGATAAGACATATCTGAGGACATTCGTTATCTCGAAGAAGGCTTCGACTAAGAAGAAGTCCTGATGCTGAGGCCGTCAGACTTCTGAGGGCAGTTCCAACCGGGAAGAAATGGTTTCCATCAAAATACGGTGCACATTTCTCCTCTGCGCCCTCTGGGAAGCGACTCTCTGAGGAGGGTCGCAACGCTGCCAGTTCGGTTGTTCCCTGCCGGCAGTGTTCGAAATGTACCGTATCCTTTGGGGGAGACCACTTGTTGCTGTTTTTTTTTTGGGGGGGGGGGGGGGGGGGGGGTGCACGTTCGCGTGCACTTGCCTCAAAAGAGGACTTACAATGACTTACAAAGATACATAACAGCTACGAGTGTATGCACCACTTGCTTTATGCAAGCATTATATAGGGTACTGTAGGATGAACCACTATAGGTTACAGGAATACACCATATAGACCATACTTTATCGACACAAATTGACAACAATTAGCAAACAGTCACCCACAAATAGTCTATAAATAGGCTGTCTTTGAGTTCACATCAATAACAGCGGTTAAATGACTCATCAAGCTACAGAAAAATACCATAATTACTCCGTTCAATTAAGCCTAAGACATTGAGAGTCACGCAGACCAATAACAACCCAGCCACAACACAGAATTGGAAATAACATCTTACCTTAACAAAAAATCAACCACAGAGGCCTGGGGTCAGCTTCCTTTGCTGTTCGTCCAGAAATCCAAGAAGTGGATGGGCGATGACCTGCCTTAATCCAAGATGTGATAAAGGGCATTGGGTTGAAACTCTCCAATGGGGGTCCATTAATGTCCAGAAAAAGGAGCGATGCGAGGCTGTTTTCACGCAACCTATTGCGGGTCTTGCTGTTAGTATCATTGACGGCAGAAAATCGTTAATTAAAATGAACAAATCTTTTTTCGAGTCATTTCGTTCGTTGAATGAACAAAATGACTCGAAAAAAGAATCGTTCAAAATGAACAAATCTTTTTTCGAGTCATTTCGTTCGTTGAATGAATAAAATGACTCGAAAAAAGATTTGTTCATTTAAATGAACGAGTTCGAACAGGAGAATCACAAACGTACATCTCAGGACAGAACAAGGCGAGCATTTGTGCTAATAATACTTTTACTGTTTTATTTATTTTCGAAATGGCACATAGTTTCGCTAGATAAGACCCTTATTCATCGTTTGGTATTGTCATTTGTCATTTGAAGTCATTTGAAGCTGCACTGAAAACTCATTTGGACCTTGAACCGTTTTGGCCACTATTGAAGTCCATTATATGGAGAAAAATCCTGGAATGTTTTCATCAAAATCATTAATTACTTTTCGACTGATGAAAGAAAGACATGGACATATTGGATGACATGGTGGTGAGTAAATTATCAGCAAAAGTTTTTTAAAAAGTGAACTAATCCTTTACTAGAGATTACTACCAGGGTAATCTAATCTCCAGGTTCCCATGTTTTGTCTGCTTGAACCAGTCATGTAAGTTATCTGGTCGTTGTACTAGTTACGGCAGCGCTTAGCTTGTCGAGTTTGGTATTTAGTTCCCACTGCGTCTTATGCCGAGTTCAGACTGCACGATTTTAGCCACGATTTTGGCTCGCCGACAGGTTTTGAGGAATCGCCGACAAATGCCCGAAATCACAGGCAAATCGGTGCTCGTTCACGCGAGTGACAATCACGCAGTGTGAATAAGCAAAGACGCTATCTGAGAGAATCGCCGACGAGTCGCCGACGCCCGTGAGATATTTGGCATGCTAAATATCTGGACCTGTCGGCGATTCACAATCCTGCTGTGTGAATGTGTTCTGACTGAAAACTACATCGGCGATGACCGACAGCCAACGAGAGAGCAAGATACAGGACAGCAGGCTGTTCGGGGAGGAGTTATAGACCAGAATATCAGTATTTTAATAGATAGATAGGCCTATATTTACAATTATATCAAACAGAAACAAAGCACAAACATTTGCATGACCAGCAGCAACAGCAGGACGTTTGGAAAATTATTATTTATTTACCCTCAACTCTCTTTGCAAAACACAGTCCTTGCTCCCCTCGTCTTCCCAACCATTTCCTCCTGCATAAACTGAATATTTATTTGTTTCATTTTCGCTACAAATCAGTGCACAGACAATTTGGATCGCAATCTTCTTGTAGGCTATCATTTTTAATAACAAAGTCAGTGTCGCGCGAGAACTCCGGTCTCACGCACGCGTGATCTTCCGTTTTTTCCGTATCACTTCTCGCGTTTGTTTGGTTGTGAAACGTAGTTTGCGGACCAAGCAGAAGTTGTCGGCGATTCTTTCTTTTGTAAAGTCATGCAGTGTGAAACCTCCTGTCGCCGACCCATCGTGCAGTGTGAACACAGCAGCAACTGAATGTTACCCCAGATAGTCATGCAGTGTGAAAACAACAGTGACCCGATTATTTTGAAAATCGTGCAGTCTGAACTCGGCATTAGCTTACGCAGCGTTGAGTCAAGCCATGAAAGAGAATGTCTCTGGTTACTGGTGTAACTTATGTTCTCTGAATAGAGAACGAGACACTGCATTCGCTGCCAAGCTCCTCGCGCTGCCTACAAGCTTTCTTTTTCGGCAGAGAAATCTGAGGAGCAGATGGCGCGCGCATATATAATATGATGACGTAAGAGCGTCGAGGCGGCACCCGCGCCATCAGCCAATGAATTGGCGTGATTCTATATGGGCTTCAGACAATCTGCACAGAGGGGGTGCTATAACGCGTAATTTTACATGTGAAATGCAGTCAAATCTTGGAGTTTTTTGCCTTCGGCATCTTCATTAATCCCCTCACTATCAGTTCAACAAGTGTGCCAAGTAGCGGCACTGACACCATGCAAATTAAAGCTGGAACATCAGTTCTACCAGAAAGACTCGGGAGATAAATATTTATTAACAGCTTGGCAAGCATAAATTTATAAAGTTCTTTGGCGTAGGCCCCGTCCTTAGCGAGCAATGCGAGAGTAGTGGAATCTGCATGTCCTGCCTGAAGATAAAGGCAGGGGCGCAGGCGATCCCCCCTGGAGGTAAAGGAAGGGACCATCCTGGTGGTGGTGGGGAGGATGAAGGGGAAGGTACCATCTTGGTGGTGGTTGGGGAGGATGGAGGTAATTGGCAGTGTCAGTATCTGCGAACTCAGACAAGTGTAAGTACCAATCTTTTATACTGCAGTGTTAGCACCTGATTGGTTAGAAGTGAGGTAATACGTGACGCGCTGATTGAGTCTTCCTGACAGAACTTACACTAAAGCTTTCATGGGGCGGTAAAAAAAATCAGGCACCGAATTTCTGTTCTTATTCGGTCTCGTTACTATCGTTTACTTCGGAACCGCATTTCGGTACCCAACCCTAGTCGTAAAGCAGTCAGTTTGGTTGTTCCCTGCCGGTTCGTCGCTTCAGGGCGCCGAAGTGCCTGCATTTTCCAACGATCATCCGAGGAGGGTTGTAGAACAGTTACTTCGGTTGTTCCCTGCCGGTTCGCCGTTACAGGGCACCGAAGTGGCTGTTAGACCAATAGCTGTTCGAGAGACTGGCCCTCTTAGTAGATTATCTGGCAGCGTGTAAGCTACTGCCAAATATATATTATTGGGACCTGCTCACTATAGAAAGGGTTACAGAATTCAGTTCGGTTCTTCCACCCAGATTTCCACCTCCCTACGTGGTGGACCTCGAGCAGACTCTGGTTATAGAACAAGAAGTACAGACTCTTCTGCGAAAGGAGGCTATAGAAAGGGTTCCTCATCCCAGTAGGGATTGAGGGGTTTTCAGTCGTTACTTCATTGTTCCAAAGAAGGATGGATGCTTACATTCAAATAGATTGTGTCACAGATTCAGTCCGAGAACTGGTTTGTCACGATAGATTTGACGGACGCGTCCTTCCATGTAGCCATCCGTCCACATCACAGGAAGTCCCTGAGGTTCGCTTTCAGGGGCGAAGTGAACCAATATCGGGTTCTTCCCTTCTGCCTAGGTAAAACTTGGCCAGTCACTGACTGTTGGGTCTCATGGCAGCTGCGTCCAACGTAATAAATGTTGGTCTCCTGTACATGAGACCCCTGCAGTGGTGGCGCAGAACCAAGAGGTTTTCTCTGAGGGTAAATCTTTTTCACATGATCAAAGTGTAGAGATTTAGGTATCATCATGAACTCTCTTTTATTGAATCACGAACTCGCAACAAATTTAAAAGGACAACAACTTTAACAAACATTCCTAAAAGGCCATGTGGTCAGCCCTCGGAACCTCGATCTCCCGAACTGGCGTCTCCAAGTCTAGAAAGTACACCCTAAAGGTGTCATCTATGCTGACAAATTGTCTTAAGTGCTCCCCAAACAGCGGGTCCTCTCACTTGAGACAACACCCAGACCATCTTCTCGCTCCCAGCGGAAATCAGGGGGGAGAAGCGCAAAAACAGATGCTCCTTTGTCTGTTTCCCGCCTGAGCGCAACACGCGTTCACACCCACGTCCCCGCACACACACACTACATACGAACTCTGATTTCCTCTCTGTAAATCGTTACTAAAATAGATTTGCTGTCTTCAATACATGTAAACGAACTGTAAGTGTGCTGACTTGTCCTACGTATGTTTTCATGAATGTAAGATACTTCTGAATGCTTAAACGTATGCCTTAAGATATAATTCTGCAATAGTACGTCTGTAATGTGTAATGTGTGATATCGTTGTGATCCTACAAATCTGATCTATCTATTAAGCTGTATATCAATATCGTAAGATGTATAATCACATGCATATGCAATTTCCAAAGTAAGCTTAATTTTCTTCTTTGTCATAAAAGTCAAATTACGGCTGAACTCCACCCGCTCAGGGGCGTACGCGCTCCTCGAGATGCGCTATTGTCATTGGCCGGCACGCCCCCCCAGGGCGTGATCAGTTTAGCCTTGAAAAACCCCAAAACAGAGATGATCGCTCTCTCTGTTCCTGTATTCGCTCTCTGTTCGTGTGTGTACTCTTTGTAATCTTCGTATTTTATTTTAATGTTCCTGTTTTACTTTAACTTCGTTTTATTGTGCGCATAGCCAGTCTGTTCTTAGTGTTCTCGTCTCCCGACTGAGACCTCCCCGTGCGTTTCGTAAGTCTTCCAGCACTCCGGTGAAAAGACTCTCTTCACGCATACAGAACTAAGCCAGAACGTTTGAATCTCCCGCGAATCAACCACGCTTGGAGCCAAAGAAACCCATACTCCATCTTCTGGACGCCGCACGTTTGTTCCCGAACACCAACAAACATACAGGTCTGAATGCAAAGCTGTTTCACCTAAATTTTAGACGTTGTAAAGTATATCTCCTGTGGCTGTCTCAAAAGGGTCTAAAAAAAACTGTGCTAGCAATTGTATTTTCCTTGTGTTTTTCCTTTCTTATTGTTTTTATTTCATTTTGTTTAATCTATATCCCTGTTTTACATGTAGTGTAGTTCATTCATTAAACCTCATTTTATACTTTATTGACTGTGGTTGTTGCTCGTATAACAAAGCCTCTTTAATATAAAGATCCTAGCTAAAATCTGATAATCGTTTAAGTGCACAAAACATTGTCAGTTAATGTAAGCTAAAATAGACCATAAGTCATTTGTAGCCTCCAGCCGGACTACACGGCGGACGTGTGAATGAGCGAGGAGGGGTCAAATGCTTTGGTATTGTTGAAGATCAGCCATTCCTCTGTGTAGGATGTTATATAATAATTAACCATAATTCGTTGTGTTTAATTGTTATATACTTACCCTAAATAGACGGGTACGCTGTACACCCCTTCGTGGGTAATTTAGATACGTAAGGACCCGGTTCAAACTGTATTCAATAATTTGTTGATCATAGATTAATAATTATTGAATATCTATCCCCAAACTTAAAATTGATAAAAGAGCTTATGGACCGGAAACCCTACATTAATATGGTGGAGAATTGATAGGCAATATTTTAAGCTTTGTTGTGTGAGCAATTAATGCAGTGGCAATATTGTGTATTTTGTTGTGTTTTGATTAAGAAACGCGAGCGCGTCGCGCGCCGCGCATGTTGGAAGCTGAAAGCCAAGTTTCAGCCGAGCACATTACAAACTGCTAAATTCACCTAAGCGTGTAATCGTTGTAATTGCTAAAAATGAATTGCAGTTCGTAATACTGATATTCACGGTTAAAGTATTGAATGTAAACTGTAGTTCGTAACAAAAAGAGATATTACCTCTGTAAAGACGTTTACATGTTAAGATATTTTCTTTTGATCAGCCTGTTTCCAAAACGAGAATTTTTTGAACAGATGCGATAGAGGATTTGAAATACAGCGATGCTCCTGTATTCAACCTAAAAGGCCTGATATATAATCGTTAGATTAACGAAAACTCCTGGTTTCAACTTTGGCTTAGCTAACCAAACGTTAAACCAAAACATTTTAAATCATTAAAGTGCTAAATGATAAATGTATTGAGAGTTAAACCACAGACGTCAATTCCTGTTGGTACTGTTATGTAAGTGCAGTGAATTAAATCTGCTTTACTAAACCCGTGAAACATAGCACTGTAAAATCCGCCTGAATCTAAATTATAGGCAGTGTAAGATTCGGCGCGCGCCCTAAAAAGGTACAATTGAAGCGTGTGGTTGTGATTCTGTTGCTGAACACTAGAGCGCAGCCTTGCGCCTCAGTCTCAAATCACCGCCACACCCTCTTCTTCGACGTGAGCGTAATAGCGCCACCGTATGGACGCTCTCAGATAAGGTCACTCTCTCCTGAATTTTCCTTTCTAAGTCATTTCTAATTCCTCACAGGAAGTGACTCGCGGAAAAGACGCCCCCTTTAGGGCCTCCAACGTTGAGTCATTTCCCCGTCATTTTCGATTTCTGTTTGAGATTTCAGCCTGTTTTCAGCTGGGTTTGTTCTAAGCTGTCCATGATTACCTTACAGCAGTCGTGACTAGCATTAGAAGTAAGCCCATCCGTTAACTTTCATAGTCTCATTCATATTTGGTCTAAAGAAAAACTTTGAAGGTAAAACTGAATTAAACTCTCACTTCACTTTATGAATTAGGTTACGAATAATTCTACTTGATTTCGTTTTCTGTCCAGATAAGTTTATTGATTGTCTCTCAGATAAATCGATAAATACTTTACCTTTTTCCTTCTCGATAAATTAATGAGTTTGATAATTCGTTTTAATAAATTGATAACTCTTATTAATTGTCTTTCCAAAAAAAAAATTAATAATTTTTTTTTATAAATTTTTTTTTATTGAAATTTATTTTTCTCGCACTCAGCCCTGCGTCTCTTAAGTGATATTTCTATCACGACGGTACCCACACTATCTTAGGTGTTATTTAACATCACCGTCTATGCTTATTTGAATTGAATTCAAACCAGTTGACTTACAATTTCAATTAAGCTGTTTTCCTAACAGGCTAACCACTGGAAAGTACCCCCTCTTGTGGCCCAAAGCCGCCACTACAGCCTACTTACTCCTGTGTTTATCCTGCCTTACTCACTGACCCTTCTCTGTAGGTTATTCTGACATCTAACAGTGTCACAATTCCCTCTCTGTTTTTCTCTCTCCCATTAGGTAACAAGGTTTTGTATTTTCTACACATACAGATACTCAATTTTGTTTTAGACAAAGTAAGCTTTGAAGTAATTCTAGAGTCACTTTTCTCTATCACATTTGGTATCTACAGGTAGATTTCTCTTGCGCTGGTGTGATCTGACCGTCATATCTGGTTGGTGTCCAGTGGGCGGGGTCGTCTGACCGGCGTAACCAACGCTTGCTGTGGGTGAGTCGCGGACCTCCCTGTCTCTCCATTGGTGCGGCACGCATTAAGACATCAGCAATTTGGCGCTCCCAAAAAGGGGGAGACCCACCACGCGATAAGACACAAGGCAATTTCGGACCTAGTACACAAACCGGGGCCTAAAAGGGGGCCACTCGAAAGAGGGTTCTGGGGAAAAGTCCCCTGTTGTGGCAAAAACTTCTGTTAAACACCATCACTGCGTAAGAGACACTCAGAGTCAAATTAATAAAAAGAGAAATGTTTATTCTTGCAAGAAGGCCCAGTCGCCATCACAGCCGTTACATTCTGTGAAGTGAGTGGCGCGCACCAGGAAGACATGAGACAGCTTTTATACTCTTTTCAAGGTTCCTTCTCACTCGCTGTACTTTTCCACCCAGATAAGGCCCCCACTTCTGTTCAGTTTCTACTTAATAACACAAACTGGTACTGGAATAAACCAGCCAAATCTGACCATTCCTAAGGTCGAGATGTCCTGTCCCATATATTCCTGAAACGTCACGCACAAGCACGTACACACATATACTTTTACACATTGAATAGATTAGGAATAAATGACTATTCAAATTTTTTCCACAACAATCCCCACTTTTTATCATTCTGATTACCCATAATCACAATAATAAACAAAAAGACAAATTTTAAGTCATATCATCACACTACTCTTCATCTCTGTTTTCACATAACTGATCACTCTTCTTAAACATTTGTGAAAATAACATTTTGAAAAGAAAAAGCTTAGGCTGTTTTTGTAAGGATAGTCCCTTAAGTATTAGCAAGCAGATAAAGAATTCAACTAAAGCCGGGCTAGATAAACAATCACTGTTGTTGTCATCAAATCTATAACATTTTCATTTATCTCAGCCCATGCCAGATGGTGATCTACAACTCCACAATTCCAATTTACACAAATACTTAAACTGATCCAGAACGTAATTCAAATCAACATCATAAAAGACAAAAGTAATTAATACCAGACAGAGCTTGATGACCAATCAATTTAAAGCTCGTCCTATGTTCTGTATCATCTTTCATCGGATCCACTCACAATTATCGCTTTCTTTAAAATTTGTCAATGTCCTTAACCCATCTGTAATGGTGAAACAATATACTCCCTCTTCAGGTGGAATATTAGTACCCCAAACTAGTACATACAAGACCTAAAGTGCTGTCACCATCACACACACACTCATACTAGACACCCATATCTTAACTACTCATTCTCAATGTTCGCCTTTCTTTATATTATTGCTAAAAAGATTTAAATTTTGAGTAAGATTTTAAACTTCACATTTTCTGTAGCTTTTGCCTAATTTTACATGGTCTCTTAACCAGTTGCAAAGCATTTCTGTTCATTATTCATTAGATTTTTAGACAAGTCAGCTGGGTTGCTTTGTTTAATTTTCCTTATCATTATTTTGCTTCAGCTTGCTCTAGCAGGCCGACAACAGAAAGACAGACACAGTTTACCATCCCTTCCTCCACTCAAACAGTCTCTCTCTCTCTTATTAACAAATAATAATTACATTAAATTAATCACTATCCTTTTACCATTAAATTTTGGGTAACACTTTATTTGAAGGGGTGTGCATAAGACTGACATGACACTGTCATAAACATGACATAACACCTGTCATAAACATGAAGGAGTCTTTATGAATGTTTATGACTGTTGTCATTAAGTGTCATTCGGTAAATTATGACACTTTCAATGCAAAGTTGACATTGTTTAAAATGTCTTTGTTATAACAACTTGATATTACCCAAGACAAAAATGTCTTGATTATGACAACTTGACATTAACAAAGACAGAAATGTCTCTGTTATGACAACTTGACATTAACCGAGAAATCATAACCTGTCAACCTGTCACAACTTTGGCCGTCATGACACCATTATAACTGTGTCATGAATATTACCTGTCCTCAAGTAAAGTGGAACACATTGTACTAGTTATAAAGATGTCATTAAGGGTTATTACACTGCAAAATGCTTGAAGTTTGATAATTAGACCTGTTATGACATATTTGTGACAGGTTGACAGGTTATGATTTCTTGGTTAATATCAAGTTGTCATAACAAAGACATTTCTGTCTTTGTTAATGTCAAGTTGTCATAATCAAGACATTTTTGTCTTGGGTAATGTCAAGTTGTCATAACAAAGACATTTTTGTCTTTGTTAATGTCAAGTTGTCATAACAAAGACATTTTAAACAATGTCAACTTTGCATTAAAAGTGTCATAATTTACCGAATGACACTTAATGACAACAGTCATAAACATTCATAAAGACTCCTTCATGTTCATGACAGGTGTTATGTCATGTTTATGACAGTGTCATGTCAGTCTTATGCACACCCCTTCAAATAAAGTGTTACCAAATTTTGTTATCCAGACTTTTCTCAAATCAAAAACTGTCTTCATCTTTAGCCACCCACCATGTCAAACGTCCTTCAGGAGTTAAAACATATTAGTTCAAAATCAACACTTCTATAAATTTTCTTATTCTTGCCCATGAGGCAGCCAATACATAAAAAGTTTTGTTCCTGTCTCCCATCACAAATAATGGCAGTCCCCTCATTTCTCAGCTGTCTCTTGAAAGCCCATTCCCGTTAGCTCTTTATCTTTAATTTTCCTCTCCTCAGGGTGTTGTCCCCCTGGCATAATTGCAGATACTTGTCACAATGAAAAACAAGCCATACAATTAATGCGGTTTCTTCTGGTGAGTGGTATAGAGGAGCTTTGCATTTATAGGGCAGACTGCCGTAACTCGTCACAGCGTCATCTCCCCTTAACGGTATAAGGACGCTGCTGGCCTCACAGCTCCTGCTCAACTCTCATACCTGTCTCAATAACACACCTCCATTCAGGAAGTCCGCAGTGACTTTACGATAATCCCCTGGCTTAGGTTGCCCTCTGTCTGGCCAAAGAGAGTCTTACCCGTCGTGGGGTGATTATCTCGTGCCCACTGGTACCGCTCTTTCCCAATACCAAATCAGTCTTCTTCAACAGAACTCAGCTGTTTTCTGGAGCTTTAGGAAAGGCACGTTCAAGAGTCACCAGAGCCATTCTGATTGCCTAATAGTGTTTACACAGGGAGACAGGTTAATAACAGCAGTATTTAATCACTAAAATCCATTAACCACCTTAAAATCATCAACCTAGCTACTTAGATTATCCTCAGTGAATTTAGTTCACAACCATAAATTCAGTGTACTGTTACTGTACATCTGTAGCCGTAGCCTTCGGGCCTGTTTCAATGGTGGAGACTTAAGATAAGACAAAGAAGTTACTGGTCCTAAAATAAAATAATCAAAAATGTTATTTCTATCATTTAAGGTCTGCATTATTATTTTAAAGACTTCTTTAAAGTCGTTCAGTTTTACATTTAAAACATTCACCAATACAAATTGCCCTCTTAATGGCAATGGTTTCTTTTACATCTCTGTGTCTGATTTTTCAACTGAAACACTGTGCTTTTACTATAAATAGCTTATTATTACTTATGACACAGACTCAGATAACAGCCTGTTAGCTGACATTTGACTGAGAGAGACTCTGAGACATTCAGGACCGGTAAACTGTTCTCTCAAATATTTCTAATCATCAAACTTTTATCTATAATCTTTTAACTATCCCAGCTTAAGGCATCTTTGCCAGAAATGACATTTGTTTCCAAATAAACATCATTTTATAGTTGTCTTTATTTAGACATTACAAATTTCCACTCAGATTGAGTATCTGTCGTACTGGCCGTTTACAGCCACAGCACACATCAGATTCAGATAAGCGAGCTGTTTCATTACAGCCCCTAACAAACTAAAAGCAAAACATCAGCTTCTAGTTCTCTCATGGTCAACAGTTTTCAAGCTGTTTGTTTAATCAGATGCCTTTTACATTTTACATTTTTAGGAACTGTTAATTCAGTAGCCTACTGCCTCTGCTTATTTGATCTTAATTAATTATTCTAGTTCTATATAATCTAAACCCTTTTTAAAATGTTTAATTAAAACACAATCATCCTTTTAGTTACTTTTTCCTTTCTGCAACTCACATTTGTTGTCATTATCCATAATTTTACATCCAATTTTATTCATCAATTCACTTATAAGAATTCAATCTTTTGACCTTGTTTTTTTTTTCTCTTATTCTTTCTCAGACGAAAATGTTAATATCGTCTTCCCTTAAACACTGATCTACTTTCAAACCCACATTATTACCAGAAATGTGTCACTATCACATTTTCAAACACTTTCTTAGTGGGTATTTACATGTTAAATGGTCCTGCTGACCACAATTTAAACACTCTCCATCTGCTCTAACTTACTGCACACCCTTGAAGCAGTGTGTTCCATTGAGGAATGCAAACAGAGCCACTGATAAGCAGTGCTCCATATTCTTTTACAGTCCACCAATGGCAGATACAACAATAGCCGAATCATCATTATTACTGGCACAACATACATTATTGATTTCCGGAATCTTTGGACATAGCTGTCTTTACATTTTACTAATTTGCTATTATCATCAACACTGATTACAGAACAAGTGCATATCTAACATCCAAAAAGCCGGGCTGAATAAGAAGACTGCTCCTGTACTCTCGACCTTGATCGAACCCTCAGTCACTCCTCAGATATTAAATACAGACATTGTCTGCAATCATAAACACCAGGATATGCTACCCCATTATAGACCCCTTAGGTTCAAAATCAATGTTTGTCAAACTAAAACTAAACCTAATTTCAATCTTTATTTTACCATAAAAAATATTGAATTGTTCCCCATACTGTTTAAAACATTCATGTCATGTTAATTCCTGTCAATCATACAATGCCTTATTTTATTCTAAAACTGTATTTTCATACCAATTAAACAGTTAATTTGACTTCCATAAATTCTGTCAGACATTTTATTTTCATCACATATAGTTTTCTACTATATTTCTTCTCAATCTTCCCCTACATGCCACTTCTTTCTGTATCCTCTCCTTTCTTTTCTCAAACATGCCAGTTCCTTCATTATCTAACCAGTACAGGATTGTTTGCACAATCCCCACACAAAGATATCTCACACACCAACCTTCTTGCCTTCCCCTTTTCCCTCTTCCACCAAGTCTACACTTACAGTTTCACTCTATATTTATATCACGCTATCACTCTATTTCACACAGACAGCCTTATTGCTGCTTGCTACTTCAATCCTTATCATTATAAAATTAAGTTCTATAGACATCTAATGTCATGCATCCATTTACTGGATGAAGAAGTAAAAACTTTTGTTTCTCACTGGTCTGTTCAACTGATTCTCGCACACTCTTAGTCTAGTTGTGTTCAGTCCTGGAAATCATGGTATTTTATCAATAGTTTTTTTTTTTCAGATTTTACAGATTTTTTTTACAGATTTTATCAGTTTTTTTTTTTTTTTTCCAATATCTAACATATATTTTCCCCCATACTTGTCCTAATTTTTACAGAAAACCGGTGTATCAAATTTTGCAAACTTGCTCTGAGATTTACCCATATTGGCTGCTTCTGTCACTTCCGTGGATTTTCTGTTCGACGCGTCTAATAATCTGATGGACGTCTCCACCAGATCTGATCACTTAACCCAAGACCAGAAAGGGCGCACCCAGTGCTTTTGCAGATCGATTAACGCTCAGTAGACTGCTACGTGAAGATCCTTCGTCTACAAAACCGTCCCTGACTGGTTCTGCAGAACGCCTCCCCACGCAGTTAGCCCTACTGTATTAACTACGACCCGTTCGTAAGTAAGTCTCAATTGACCCCCAATAAACTGCTGCACGAAGATCCCTCGTCTACAAAACCGTCCCTGACTGGTTTTGCAGAACGCCTCCTCGCACAGTTAGCCCTATTGCATCAGTTTTCTTGACTTACACCACAGAAGCTAACAGACACAGCCACTATGGTTTTACCCACAAATTTAAAAATATTTTAGACCAAAAGAAAATATTTTAGCCGTCTCTTACCAGAGATGTCTTGAGTTGCCACGGGTTCGTTTTCATCTGATTCCAGTGGAGCTTCTCCTGGCCCTGATAGCGGTCGGCCCCTCTCTCTGAAACTTACGAGGTAGAGCTGGAACTGCTCAGTCCAGGTGGCCAAACACCGTCCGCTCTCAGGTCCAGGAGGCACTGCCAAGGAATCCCACTTCTTTGACACCAATTGTTGTGGCAAAAACTTCTGTTAAACACCATCACTGCGTAAGAGACACTCAGAGTCAAATTAATAAAAAGAGAAATGTTTATTCTTGCAAGAAGGCCCAGTCGCCATCACAGCCGTTACATTCTGTGAAGTGAGTGGCGCGCACCAGGAAGACATGAGACAGCTTTTATACTCTTTTCAAGGTTCCTTCTCACTCGCTGTACTTTTCCACCCAGATAAGGCCCCCACTTCTGTTCAGTTTCTACTTAATAACACAAACTGGTACTGGAATAAACCAGCCAAATCTGACCATTCCTAAGGTCGAGATGTCCTGTCCCATATATTCCTGAAACGTCACGCACAAACACGTACACACATATACTTTTACACATTGAATAGATTAGGAATAAATGACTATTAAAATTTTTTCCACAACATCCCCTTTGCAGTGTCGTAAGCAGGTGACCTCCCCGGGAGTGCCAGTTGTGTTAAAGTCTATGTTGTTTGAGAGGGCGGTTGACGCACAGGAGAGGCCGTGCTAAATCTCACTTTAAGTTTTTCTTGCTATTCTTCTGTTACTTCTCTCTGTTCTGTGTGAACTGTGCCTTCCAGGTCACCAGAGACAGAGCCTACAGAGACACCCCAGGAGAGCTAAATAACAGACTGACAGCCGAGCCGTTAGCACCAACCGTGACCTACTAGGCTCCGGTCCTGTCAAAATCTTTATTTAGGCCCTGCGCTGACCTAAACAATTTGTCCCTACCTAACTGTCTGCATCAGTTAGTCAAAGTACCGTAAACGGCATCGCCGTATTAAGGGTATAAGCGCATAAATTGTAGAGCAAATTTGCATTTGGTCTGTTTGTGTGTGTGTGTGTTGTGCTCCTCTCACCTGCAGTAAGCCAGCATGTCCCGGTCTCCCAGCCCCGCAGCCCACTGGGACAGCCTTGAGACATGGCTGAAGGCCATGACAGCCACCGTCCTGCCCGAGGATATTGGCGACTCCGAGCCCCGGGACCAGGGCAGCTGGACACCGACCTGGACCTGCTGATGAGGCACGACCCAACTCAGAGCTACAACCACAAAGAATGGGGCCGAATCGTGGGAAACCTGGCCCACACGCTCGTCGCACAAGCCCGCCTTCACGAGAGACACGCCATCGACCTGGAACAGGAGACGGCAACTCTGCGGCTCCATGCGGAGGAGGCCCGGCGCGACCAAGCAAAGACCCAAAGTCGGCTAGATCAGCTACTACTCGAGAACGAGGAGCAGGACGAGGAGGAAACGGACCCAGAGTCCAAAAGAACTTCAAACTGCTCTGGAAAGCCTTCGTCTAGACGCCGACCAAAAGGAATTAAAAGAAAGAAAAGCCAGAGAGACACTCACCGAAAAACTGCAACAAGGTGAAGCTCTCCTTGAGAGAGCAAACAATGAACTAAAAGAAAGAGACGCCAAAGCCAAAGCCTGTGAGAAACACTTAAAGGCGGCCAGAGCTGAAATCAATGAACTTATCCAGCAAAAAGAACTTTATAAAGATGAACTCGAGGCTGTCCACCGTGAGTTAAAACACTCCTATAAACTTCAGAGTGACCGGGAAAGGGAGACACACACTACAAAGTTTTCCCCGACCGGTCAGTCTGCACACTTCAGCCAAGAACACAGAACGGTGAAAGGAGACGGACATCCACCGTCCCAGACATCAACGGACAGCCTGCAAGAGCCCTCGCCCTCAGGAAAAGGAGGTGCGTCACAGCCAACCCTTGCCATGTACCACGGCATGGCCTTTAAAGAACTTGACAAGCTTGCTAGGAACATTCCTACCTTAACCCCAAATCCTGCTGGAGGCCACGATGTGCACGCCTACTTGAAAGACATTGACTTCCACTTATACACTGTTCCCCATGTCACCCCGTGGGACAGATTATACCTGCTTCGGATTACGTCTAGTCGGGACGTACGCAGGTTTCTGGATCGCCAACCAGATACTGTCAAAGCGGATTACCAACAGCTGCGACAGGCGTTCATCAGGGAATTCTCTGATCCAGACACCGATCAAGGACTCACCGCGATGAGCCTCAAGCAGGCAAGACTGGAAACGCCGCAGGCCTTTTACACTCGCCTCCGACAAGCATACTTCGGGGCACGGAATGATCCCGGGATGGAGGAGGACTTTAACTTCCGAACTTTGTTTCTCAGAAACCTGCATCCCACTGTGAGCCATCACTTAGGGGTCCTGGCCTGTCCTCGCACAATGTCTACCCAGCAACTGAGGGATCTCGCCCACAAAGCGTTTATCAAGCAGAAAATTGTTTCTGAAAAGACTGTTAAAACTCCCTCTATCTGCCCTATCACTGATCAGCATTCAGAGCTGTCACTTGAGGGCACCCCACGACACCACACTAACAGACTTTCTAAGAAAGAAAACAGTGAGTCCACGTCAGAGACCGCAGAGATCCTGAAGATCCTAAAAGGGCTTCTTCAAAAGAAAACTGACAAAGAGGACAAGCCAGACTCTGCGTGACTAAGGGTAAGGATTAAAACCCTTCCTGACAGCCCTCCTACTGAACCAAGCACCCCGAACACTGTTCTCCTGACACAGACCACAGAACCAGCTGTCATAACACCATGTGACAGTGACACCCACTCGCAACTGTCAACAACCGCACATCCAGAAGCGGACAATCCAACACAGCATACCAGTGAGACAACCCCAGAGATACCAGAAAGTGCTGTTTTGGTCGTGTGTCTCCCCAACGAATCCCAAGACACTGACCCTAACTGTTTATCGATCGCCACACAAGCCCCGACACTAAAACTCCTAGGGAACATGGTCGAAAAAGGACTAGCACGCAAACTTTATCTTTCTATCACATTGGAAAATGTGGTGAGGCTCGAAGCTCTGGTCGACACCGGATCAGACCTCACTTTGATATCAGCTGAACTCTTTGAAAGACTCAGATTTGAAGCTAACAGACAGAACAGAACTCTAAAATCTCAGAATTGTGAGCTGAATGTGCGATCTTACAGCCAAACTGACATCCGGCTTGAACAAATAGCTCCCCTTCACTTAACCCTTGGTCACATGAGCTTGCTACACCCCGTGTACATTTCACAGATAAACACGTTTCCCCTTCTCATCGGCAAAGATCTACTAGATCGCTTCGAGCCCCTGCTGGACTTCAGACAACTGAAGATTTGGGCTCAAGTGCGAGAACCTCTCCCCTGTCAGCCACCCAGGTCAACTGAGCCAGACTGTCAGGTCACGGGAACTGTCACTGCCAGCCAGGGGAACACAGGCTCTGCACCTGAGCGAGATTCAAGTTCGTTACTCTGCCCTTTTCAACTCCCCAAAGACTCTGAGTCCTTCTGCCCCAAGGTCACCACCGACCTGCAGCTGAATGGCGTAACCACTACTGACATTGTACTCGCCCTATGGGCCGACAATTCTGCTATCAGCCTGTCACTTTTCAACGAGCTAATTGAAGTCACACCAGATCTTCCTTCTGCAAGCAAACGCACACGTTTCCCTTTGAACTCATGCCCATCAAACCTGGTGACTGCAAAAAGTATCTGTGCTTTGAACTTGAACTGGAACTATCGGTGCCTGACTCATTACTTCTTGATCCTTCCGGACCTGCCCCACGATGTCTACATTGGAGCAGACATTCTGATTCGCCTCCAGGCGCATGTGGATTTTATTAATGAGGTACTTTGGGCCCCACTGACTTTACAGACAGCTGTTGTTCCGACGCACACTGACAATCTTCTGTCAGGCCAAACCATCCCAGAGGTTTGCACTCTAATCAGCGAACAGGCAACTGTAGTACCTGCTTACACCAAAGGGGTCGCTGTTCGGCTCAACATACGACATGGCCAAACCCTAAACAACACACTGGGTTTCTTTCAACCTTCACCCGAATGCGTTGAACCAGGACTCACACTTGAAGCCACAACCCTCACTGAAGTGTCATCTCGTGCAGTCTACATCCTTTTCAACAACTGCATAGCAGTGGACATTGCAATTCCAAAAGCCTATCGGCTAGGATGGCTTGTGAGCTATGATTTTCCTGATTTTGAACTGACTTTACCTGTCATTGGGCCCATTCCAGCTTCAATGATACCAGAAGGATGCACAGGCGACACCCTGCGCACAGCACCCTTCAAAATCATCTCCATTGCCTCAGTCATGCCGATGGACAAAGATCAAGTCTGCAGAACGGAACTGACGGAGGACCAACACCTTGCCGTGTACACAGTTTCCAAACAGCCTATCTGCCAGACTGAAACACCTGCTGCACCCACGCCTGCAAACACCACGGGCGGTTCGCCCACAGAGGAGCCATATCCAGGATTTGAGTCTCAAGTTCAGCAAATTCTAAAAGACGCCGATGCAATCAAAGAGGATGCAGATCTACAAAGACTCAGACAAGTCCTTTACAAATTCAAAGCGTCATTTGCCAAAGACTCTCTAGACTGTGGTCTCACTCACCTTCACACCGTGCGCATTCCAACGCACCCTGACGCTCCTCCCACCTTTGTCAGACAGTACAAGATCCCCATTGCATCACATGAACCGGTGCAAGAAATTATTGACTCTATGCTTCAAAAAGGTGTAATTCGCCCATGCAATAGCACCTATTCTGCTCCTATCTGGCCGGTAATTAAACCGAACGGCAGGTGGCGCCCCACCATCGACTACCGCAAGTTGAATCAACAGGTGCCACTGTCACGATGGCCCATGACCCAGCTGGAGCAAGAAATACCCAGAATCCGGGGAGCCACAATCTTCTCTACGCTCGACGTAGCTTCAGGTTTCTGGACCCTGCCAGTACATCCAGAAGACCAGCACAAGCTAGCTTTCACGTTCGGTAACAGACAATTCACTTTCACCAGGTGCCCTTTCGGCTATGCCAACTCACCCGCTGAGTTTAACATCTTCCTGAACAAAGCATGCCCCGATGCGAGAATGAGAGGAAATCTCATCTATGTGGACGACGTGCTGATGAAGAGCACAACAGTTACCGAGCAGCTGGCAGAAATAGACTATGTTTTGAACCAGTTAACAGCTGCAGGCGCCAAGATCGCCTTCCACAAAGGTCAATGGTGTCGAACCAAGGTCAACTACGTGGGACTGCTGATCGGGTCGCAAGGCATCGAACCACAGTCCAGCCGCATACAAGCTGTTCAAAACATCAAACCACCCACCAACCTTTCAGAACTGCGAAGCTTTCTGGGGGTGTGTAACTACTCACGGCAGTTCATAGAAAGCTACTCAGACATTGCACAGCCTCTAACTGCCCTGCTGAAAAAAGACTGCCCATTTGTCTGGACACCCGTCCAGGACAATGCCATGAATGAGCTGAAACGTCATCTGTGCACAGCTCCATGTCTGGCCTACCCTGACCCACAAAAAGAATTCTACTTAGAAGCTGGATTCTCCAACCACTGTCTCAGCGCTGGCCTGTACCAACGACACGATCAAGACAAAAGAGTTGTAGCGTATGCCAGCAAGACACTCCTTCCACCGGAGACTAAATTCTCAGACTGTGAAAAAGCGCTGCTTTGCACTGTATGGGCCATACAACGGTTCTCCAACTACATTGGAGCTCAGAAAGTTATCATAGAGACTTGTCATCAGCCTGTCATGTTCCTCAACAGCCAACGCATCCGCGATGGCGTGGTCACCAATTCCCGCATCGCCACATGGTTAATGGCCCTCCAAGGGCGCAATGTTGAAGCAAGGTATGCCCAGAACCACAAATCTGCGCTAGGCAACGGTCTGGCTGCCTGTCAGAACTGCTCTGATAACGCACCACCTGTAACGGCTAATGTGGAAGAACCAGAACAGCAGACATGTCACAGATACTTCGATGACAACACGTGCCAAGGTATGCCCACAGCTTACTTCGATGGATGTTCCTACAACCAAGAGGGCATCCGCCAAGCTGGTGCGGGAGTGTTATGGGTAAATGATCTGCCATGCCCACCACAACACTTCAAGCTGGGGCCTCAGTCATCACAATATGCTGAGGTGGCAGCGATTCTCATAACTATGCAAATCGCAGCGACACATAACATCACAGAATTCCTTATCTGCACAGACTCGAACTATGCCAGACTAAGTTTCACATGCCACCTTTCAGGGTGGAAACAAAATGGCTTTAAGACGTCAAACAGCAAGCCTGTCAAACACCAACACTTGTTTCAGGCATGTGACGACCTGACTAGACAACATGACATGATTGTCTACTGGAAGAAGGTGAAAGGCCACTCCAAGCAACCGGGCCTCGACAAGGACCTAAATGACCAAACCGATGCCCTTGCCAAGACTGGTGCACTGCACGGTAACCTATGGTCACCTCCAGCCCAACCACCAGCCTTTGATGTGGCAGTGCTAACCCGCAGCAAAAGAACTTTTCCTGCCGCACTGCCTGCTTCCCAGCCTCTCACTCCGCAGATGTCAAACAACGACATAGCAGACATGCAAGCCTCTGACACGTCCATAAAGACTTTTCTAAACCACCTCTCTGACCCCTCCAACCACCCACTCACACCGTCTGATCTCACTGACAACCCGTGCCTCAGACGGCTGCATGACATCAAGCACATGCTGCGTGTCATTCACAACATTCTGTGGTATGCACCTGAGGACAACACAGCGCCACGGCTTGTGATCCCTCAGTGCCTAAGGGGGGTGATGTTAATGTACGCTCATGACGCCCCATGTGCTGGACACCACGGGACCAGGGCCACCTATAAGACACTGAAGCAAGTAGCATATTGGCCCTGCATGCAAGAACACGTGGCGGAATATGTCAAAGAATGTCTAATTTGCTGTCAGTTCCAACCTGCAAATCCGAATCACAGAGCTCCACTGCAACGCAGAAGAGTCACATTCCCCTGGTCAGACCTCCAAATCGACTGGGTTGGACCTCTGCCAAGGTCAACAAGGGGCAACAAGTACTTCCTCACAGTCGTGTGCCAGTTCACAAAATGGGTAGAGTGTCTTCCAGCATCCAACGACACCGCCCAGACCACGGCATACCTTCTGATGAATCACATCTTCTCCCGATTCGGATTGCCAATGAGTGTCAACTCAGACAGAGGTACCCACTTTACAGCTGAGATTATGCAGCAGATCTGGAAACTCCTGGGGGTCCACGTTCAACTACACATCAGTTTTCAGCCGATCTCATCTGGCCAAGTTGAACGTTCTAACAGGACTGTGGTCAGTATGCTGAGAAAGTATGTGGCCGCCAACCAGAAGGACTGGGATGTGAAACTCCCGCTGGTGTTAATGGCCCTCAGGGCCACTCCCCAGTACTCAACTCAGGTGTCTCCCTTTGAACTAATGACTGGACGACAGATGACACTGCCACTGCACCTGTTGTATCAGCCAGGGGACTCCAGTCTCATCACAGCCTGCACCACTCACCAGTACCTCGATGAGCTGCACCAGCATCTGAAATCAACCTTTGCTTTCGCCCAACAACAGCTTCAAAAGAGCGCAGAGGACCAGAAAGCCTACTATGACCGGAAAGCGTCACACCAGGAACTAGCCGTGGGTGACAGGGTCTGGTATTACAGCTTCGCACAGCCACCACGCACAGCCTCCCAGCGGCTGTCAAAGAAATTCCTGCCCCACTGGACAGGACCTCATGAAATTGTTGACAAACTTTCCCCAGTGGCGTACCGAATCCAATTGAGCCGGGCACAGAAAGACCCAGTGCTCAAATGGGTTCACCGCAACCAAATTAAAAGACATTCTGCTGCTGGCAGAGAAAGGCGGGGAGGGGCCAATGCAAACTAACCTGCTTACCATCCTAGGAGCGAAACGACTGTCCTGCCAACACCAAGGACAACTCTCGCTGACACACTGCTCCTCTCTCTCTCTCCCTCTCTCTCCACATCTCCCCTTTCACCTCTAATAGGATGCTGCTATGGTTTGCAATCTTCTGCCTTCAGTCGACCAGAGGACAACCGCTGCCCTGCTGAAGCTAAGCCTCGCATACAAGTGGAAGAAACCCGAGCAGAGATCATCGGTGACCGGTGGCTCGTCAACACTCCGGTACTCACTCCCACTCTCACCTATGACCAACATGACACCGCCACCCGTGTCAGCCTGCTCAACCAGAGCATGTGGATTCAAGTACCTAAAGGTGCCATCCTCCACGTAGACGATCTGGCATTGTATCATATTCCGAGCCACGAGTACGAAACAGAATTGGAAATCCCCTCCTTCTTCAAGGACCACAATTTCACCCTGAGTCCAGAGCTGGAACTGGAAATTGAGACAGGGGGGTCACAGCTAATTGGCATTGCTCCTCTTGACTCCGCCCTACAAGCTTTGTCTCGACAGCCCACTTTGACTGCTTCACCTGTTGCCCGAGCCTGGACCGCAGCCGACACTGCGCTCTGCCTCTCTATGGTAGTCAGTCACATCCTAACATTGGGCTTGGCTTGTACAGGAGACTCAACGAGACACGAGCATCTAATATCAGGCTCACTAAAGCCGTGTCCGGAGGCTTTCGACGAAACCCCCGGAAAAAGGATAACACGCAAGAACCGGAACCTCATTGAGCTAAGCCCTCAGCCTTGATAATCACTTGTTACCCGAATTCATGATTCCCCTTCCATCCTCTCATGCAATGACTGTCGGAAGACGACATCTCCCCAGGGACATCATCTTCCGAAAGGGGGGAAAACTGTAGAGATTTAGGTATCATCATGAACTCTCTTTTATTGAATCACGAACTCGCAACAAATTTAAAAGGACAACAGCTTTAACAAACATTCCTAAAAGGCCATGTGGTCAGCCCTCGGAACCTCGATCTCCCGAACTGGCGTCTCCAAGTCTAGAAAGTACACCATAAAGGTGTCATCTATGCTGACAAATTGTCTTAAGTGCTCCCCAAACAGCGGGTCCTCTCACTTGAGACAACACCCAGACCATCTTCTCCCTCCCAGCGGAAATCAGGGGGGAGAAGCGCAAAAACAGAGGCTCCTTTGTCTGTTTCCCGCCTGAGCGCAACACGCGTTCACACCCACGTCCCCGCACACACACACTACATACGAACTCTGATTTCCTCTCTGTAAATCGTTACTAAAATAGATTTGCTGTCTTCAATACATGTAAACGAACTGTAAGTGTGCTGACTTGTCCTACGTATGTTTTCATGAATGTAAGATACTTCTGAATGCTTAAACGTATGCCTTAAGATATAATTCTGCAATAGTACGTCTGTAATGTGTAATGTGTGATATCGTTGTGATCCTACAAATCTGATCTATCTATTAAGCTGTATATCAATATCGTAAGATGTATAATCACATGCATATGCAATTTCCAAAGTAAGCTTAATTTTCTTCTTTGTCATAAAAGTCAAATTACGGCTGAACTCCACCCGCTCAGGGGCGTACGCGCTCCTCGAGATGCGCTATTGTCATTGGCCGGCACGCCCCCCCAGGGCGTGATCAGTTTAGCCTTGAAAAACCCCAAAACAGAGATGATCGCTCTCTCTGTTCCTGTATTCGCTCTCTGTTCGTGTGTGTACTCTTTGTAATCTTCGTATTTTATTTTAATGTTCCTGTTTTACTTTAACTTCGTTTCATTTTGCGCATAGCCAGTCTGTTCTTAGTGTTCTCGTCTCCCGACTGAGACCTCCACGTGCGTTTCGTAAGTCTTCCAGCACTCCGGTGAAAAGACTCTCTTCACGCATACAGAACTAAGCCAGAACGTTTGAATCTCCCGCGAATCAACCACGCTTGGAGCCAAAGAAACCCATACTCCATCTTCTGGACGCCGCACGTTTGTTCCCGAACACCAACAAACATACAGGTCTAGTTAATTTAAGCTAAAATAGACAATGGGCCCTATCTTGCACCCAGCGCACGATCTGAAACGCAAGTGTCAAAGCGCAAAGCGCAAGTAACTTTGTGGGCGGATCCCGGCGCTGTTGCTATTTTCTCGGCAGGATAAATGCCTCTTGCGCCTGGCTCAAATCTAAAAGAGGTTGGTCTGAAGTAGCTTCATTATTCATAGGTGTGGTTTGGGCGTAACGTGAAAAAAAACAATCAGAGCGTCATCCAACATACCCTTTAAGAGCAGATGCGCATGTTGCATGGCGGATTGTTATTTTTATGGCGCATTTACCAGGCGCGCTTCAGAATCGGTTCACAGCCGAGGAGATCAATGTTCTCGTCAGGGCCGTAAAAGAAAGAGAATTGACATTGGGGATGGGACAACACCACCCAAATCAATAGAAAAAAATATGAGAAAGCTCAAATTAACTGGTAAGTTAAAGAGTAAGGTTTTTACTTACATTATGGTAAAGGTGATTTCGCAGTCTTCCGATTTTTTTTTCCTAGTTCTTGACGGACAAAATAATTTGTCAGATGTCCTTATATACATATGTGTCTTGCCACTATTGGGCAAACAGATCTGATCCGTCATTACTACAATTTGCCTGAAAAATTACCAATATACACTGGTAAATGTGTAAGCTAGATTTATGCCTATTTTTTCACATCTTCATGGACACCACAATGATTTCCCTCGTATGGTAATATATTTCCTTGTTATAATGTATGATTTGCAAAAATAAAAACTGCTGCATCTGTGTTGATGAGAGAATCAAAGTGTGTGCGCGTTGTGCACCCGCTACATTATGGCCAAGCATGCGCGCTTAAAATAGCATTCTGAACAACGCGCAACGCGCCATTGACTTTAGACCAGGTTTTTTTTGGTCAGTGGCGGAATTGTTTTCTGGAACTGCAAAATAGCACTAGGGAATGTTTGCGCCGAAACACGCCTCGTTTTTGCGCTGACCCGCCCAGGGAGCGCAAGTTCATTTCCTAGTTTACCGACGCACGTCTGTGGAGGGAAAAGCCCGCTTTGCGCGGGTGCAAAATAGGAATGATACATGCGTCAGTGTACAAAGTCAATTGTGCTGGGTGAAAGATAGAGCCCCATAAGTCATTTGTAGCCTCCAGCCGGACTACACGGCGGACGTGTGAATGAGCGAGGAGGGGTCAAATGCTTTGGTATTGTTGAAGATCAGCCATTCCTCTGTGTAGGATGTATATTAATAATTAACCATAATTCGTTGTGTTTAATTGTTATATACTTACCCTAAACAGACGGGTACGCTGTACACCCCTTCGTGGGTAATTTAGATACGTAAGGACCCGGTTCAAACTGTATTCAATAATTTTTTGATCATAGATTAATAATTATTGAATATCTATCCCCAAACTGGACCGGAAACCCTACAAAAGTCATGCAGCGATGCCTATGTGCCTTATTCATGTGGAAGAAACCTTGGTTCCTCGCCCAAGGCCCAGTGTTGGGGGCTTCTTGTCATTGCGTAATGCTAATGACTAGGGGTGGCACGGTACATGAAAAAACATCTGAACTGCTCGGGTTGCTTGTCTCGGTTCGGTGCGTGTGTGCACAATGCACAATGTAACCTCGTGCCTGTGACCTCAGACAGTGCGTTTACTTTTCGCGCGAAATAAGAGATTTGTGGACATACATATGAGGCTTGTTTGGCTTGAACAGGCGCTGCACAGACTGATCGATAAATAACATCAAAGTACCGCGAGAGCAGCGGCTCCGTATGCTTTTCAATCACTCTCACAGTACTTTGATGTCATGTAAACCGATCGGTCTGTGTAGCACTGCAGGTCACGTCACGTATAGAAATGGGAGAGATTATTTATTTCTCTCCCGTGATTCCGTAGTCCTAACGTGGCCGTAGGTTATATGGAACCGTGGGTGCTGAACGGAAATTGCCTTCACATACAAACTCCACGATCTTTCTCCACTGTTTTCTGTCCTGAGCCGCGTTCTTGTTGGCATAATCGGGTGAAATACCGTACGCTGCTAGATCTCTCTCCACTTGTTTGATCCACGTCTTTTTAGGTGCATTTCTTAATACTTTCCAGCTGTCTGGCCTGGTTCGCCATAGGGTGCGGTATGGGAGACGGTACTCATCCATCCTGCAAACATGTCTAAACCATCAGAGGCGGGCACGCTTAATCAGGACGTTAATTTCCAGTTGGTGAGAACAGCGACGGCGAACTTCCTCATTCGGGATCTTGTCAAGGAGCGTAACTCCAAGAATCTGGCATTTGGAATACCTCCAATCTTCTCACGTCTGCCTCTAAGAGTACCCAAGTTTCCGCTCCAGGAGGAGGATTGGAGGATCCGCTATAGGAGGATTGGTAGAATCAGAGTGCGGTATAAACGAACCTTCGTTGCTGTTGTTAGAGACTTTTTCTTCCAGATGCACCAGGAAGTCGAACCAAAGGCCGAAGTAGCAGATCCGATTCGGTGGGTAATGTCAACTGATGCTGCGATCTTGTTACCTTGAATGGTCGACCCCAGATATTTGAATGTTTCGATTTGTTCTAGCTGGATCCCATTAAGGTATACAACTGCCGGAGAGTTGTCTGAGGTCATAACAACTGTTTTGACAGTGTTGATTTTAAGCCCAAATCTTGTAGCTTCCTCGGCGATATCTTGGATAATTGTGGAGGCTTCGGCATCATCATCTGTGAGAAAAACACTGTCGTCAGCGTACATCAGATCTGTGGCGTGTTCGGCAACCCAGGCTCCAAATCTCACTCCGCGTCGTCCAAGGAAGACCTGCCTCATGATGCAGTCCACGACACTGTTGAACAGGCTGGGAGAAAGAATGCAGCCTTGTCTAACTCCCGAATTCACTTGAAAGTCGATTGTCACTCCTCCTTGAACCCGGACATGGCTGGTATATATATGGAGAGATAAGGAAGGCTAACAGGAGTTGGAGGATGCACCAGCGTCGTATAAGTCCGGTGTGTGGGAACATTTTGGATTTCATGTTACCTATGATATTTAAATATATACAGTGACACTAAGTTTAGATAAGAGCTCCAGTCATATGTTTCCAAATACTGCACTTTAATTTCAAGTGAAAAAAATTTATCCGCACTCTCAGGGAATAGAAGCATTGTTGATACTGTTTTTGGGTTGAGGTTGAACTTATGTTTCACTTTATGATTATGGCCTTTGCTATTGTTATAGCCTCATTATAGGCAATTATGTGTAACATATTTTGACTTATTTAAAAGATAGTGCTTTAAGAGTTCCTCTCATTTTCTTTTAAAAGAAAAACATTTTGTAAGGGCTACACTGAAGTTGACAATTTGATAAATGCAAGTTAATTTTAATCTTTGTGTGCTAAAAATGCACATAAGTTCCTGTAGAGATAGCAACACACATTCTCCTTTTTTGCCAAATAAACAAAAGCTTCTCTCTTGCTGTTTCAAAATGTCACATAGCTTTCCTCAGAGATGGTCTCAATAATGTGCTTAAAGTCAAGTCAAATTCAGTTTGTGCATGATTACATGATATACATTTTTTTTTTTAAATTGTATCCTGAATTGTGGATAATTAAGCTATAGCCTATATCATATGCTGAAGTACATTTCTGGAGTGTTAAAGATTAAAATAAAAAATAACGACAAGAACCGTACAGAACCGAAAACGGTGACCCTAAAACCGTGATACGAACCGAACTGTGGGTTTTGTGAACCGTGCCACCCCTACTAATGACAGATGCTTTTTTTTTCTCTCAGTCGAGCGGGTTGATCCTTCACCCCCTGCCCAGAATTGTGGAAACTTTGGGCTTGGGGCCCAGCTCATAAGTTCAGGTATCTAAACTGAGGTTGTTGAGACCATCCTCCACTCCAGAGCTCCCTCCACAAGGAAACTCTACACCTTGAAGTTGATATTGTTGGAGCACCAGCTGGACCCAGTTATCTGCCCTGTGGTTGCAGTGCTGGAGTTCCTGCAGGAGAGTTTCTCCTCAGGTCTATCCTCCTCCACACCCCCTCCGTACATGGCGGCCTTAGCTGCTTACCATGTCCCTTTAAGTGGTGTATCCTTGGGGAGACACCCTCTAGTAACGTTTCCGTCGTGGCACTGTGAGGCGTCGGACCAAGATACTAGGAGTATGGCTGCTTCTAAAACACTATTGTCAGGAGTTTCCCTCCAATATGTTTGTGATATGGCAGGATGTTGCCTCACCGCACACATTAGTGAGGTTTTTGACCTTGACCTCAGCTCCACTCCAGGGGCGTAGGTGTTTTCGTCTATGTGTGCGCAGAGATTTCACACGGACAGGCACCGTTACTATGGCTTTGTGGGAGTAGTGTTCACACAGCATCTCGTCGCAGCTCGAGTTCCCTTGAAAGTGAACGTCTCAGGTTATGAATGTTACCCTGGTCCTCTGAAGAGGGAACAAGACGCTGCGTCGCTCTGCTATACTCCCTGCATGCCTGTGATCGACTTGATTCGGCCTATCAGAAGCTAGCGCTGTCTGTTTTCAGGTATGCTTTATAGTTTTCTGGTTGATGACGTCACCTGCCTATGATGTCTCGTCTCTCCATTGGACTGATTATACAAATGCTTCACGACGCAATCACGCAGGGGTGTGTTCCCACAGCATCTTAACGCAGAGTCTCATTCCCTCTTCAGGGAACCAGGGTTACAGTCATAACCTGAGATGTTTTGCATTGTCCTGAAGATTAATTTTTGTTGTTGTTGTTATAGTCAGAAGTTATTATATAGCATGGAGGACAAGACTGGAGCAACAAACGTCATCCATCTAGTTTTAAAGCCACAGAAAATTACGGTTATCACAACATAATTTCTGGTATAACTTAAACAGTCCTAACTTCCTGTTTCTTTATACTAAGTAATACAATATTACTCACGGACACAACATTTTCCCCATTTTTAAAGAAGTAAACCCGAAACCATCCTTGTTACTCTCAGCAACATTTTAACCTTCTAATATTTAAAAGTGTAACAACAGTAATACAAACTATACAAACAAGCCCTTATAATTAAACATGTTGTGTCAGAATAATGCATTAGGACCTTATCAGTAATGCAGACACATTCAATACATTGTGATCTAAGTAACATAGTCATTCAACCAATTAGGACTAAGAGTCTTGCTCCCAGAAGTACCGTTTAGGCACCATTTCTCATTGGACCACTTTCAGAGCATTTATTGCATGGTTCCAGTTCCATGGTTCAAGAAAAAAATTACTGACATGATTTAAATCATAGAAAAACTTTTTTTTATTTGGTAATTATTGCATTACCCCATCTCCACATATTAAACCCATGAAGAAATGGAAAGAATATAGCTAAATATAAATCTATGCCATCCTTAAGAACATATCAGACTGCTATAAACCTCAAAGAGGCCTCCGATACAATGAAGGCCTACCAAGTCTCTAGTATTACTTGCCTTGTGGAGGCATCTGATAGTGAGGACCACAGATAGTGGCAGTAATCACTCACAGACCGGATCATAGAGATGGGCATCATGGAGAATAGAACTCAGCATAGTGCTTTCAAAACCTTGCAAACAAGGGGAGTGACTCTACTCAATCCTGGATCTACACAGTGCTTCAGAGCCCTGTGGAGGCTGGGCACTCTGAGAGGGACCCTAATAAGGGGAGCGCCTCCAGCTCTAAGGTTTACATTGCCAATAGGCAGTGTACTCAGCAGAAGTGCTATCAACCCTTTAGGTTCACGTTCCTACCCCGAAGTGATTAAATAAAATAAAATTCTGTATCAAAATTTATAGGCAAGACAAGTAGTTTGTTTAGGTATGGTTTGTAGGGAATTACAAACCTGCGCACATATATTCAAACGCACATAACTAAAGAATTAATTCTTAATGCGCATGTGAACACCATCAGCGTTTATCACAGGTTCGCGTTTAAAGTCTGTTTAGAGAGAACTGTGTCGGCCCCTAAGTTAATAACAAACGATAATTTCGACGGAAGTGAATCAACCAAAACTAACTTCAGCTGGAAATATCATTATTCAAGAACCGCTATAAAACCAAACCAATTTAAACACTCCTTCGTACCCACCTCTATCAAAATTTTAAATCAAAATTTTAAATAGACTTGTACTCTGTGGCCTGGGAAATGTGCAATAACTTGGTGTTCTGCTTGTTGTAATTTGTTTCAATTTAATTTAGCTATTTTATTTTTTGTTTGTTTGTTTAATCTTTTCTTGCATGTGTCTTGAGTGTTTATGTACTCTATGTGTACTTTTTCTAGCTGTTATCTGTATTCTATGTGTATTCTACTACGCACTATGCACTCTTGAGTCCATGACAAATTTCCCTTACGGGACAATAAAGTATATTCTATTCTATTCTATTCAATCTCTGTTACCTTAAATTATATGTTTATCTCTGTAAAACTGCTTTGAAACAATCTACATTGTTAAAAGCACTATATATATGAGAATGACTTGACTTGATTTCAACCCCCTGGGGTCTGAGGTGTTTTTGGGCCTTGGAGGTGTTCTGACATGCTCTGACATTTGTGCTTATTTCTGTTTCTTGTGATATTTTCATGGCTAAAGTCTGAATACTCTGTATTAAGCACAAACTCTGCTACAATAATATGTGAGCAGCATGTGTGTAAAAGTTTGTAGTTTTGAGATAAGGACGTTTATGCGTGGTTTGTGAAAAAAAAAAAATGTCACTGAAATAATGTCTTGAAACCCATATTTTTTCTTCACACGACTTTTGAAAATTGTATCACAGCCTAGAAAATTTGTTCCAAAACTATGTGAAAATCATCCTGACTACTCATTCAGATAAGATTTGCAAGACATGTTTTGTGCAAGAAAGCTTTCTGCGAGGAGGCATAAACCATGCATAATATGCATTCCACACCTGAGAAAGACAAACACCCTCTAATAATAGCCCTATTAGGTGCTTTCAGGCCCAATCATTATGAGGAGCCTTGCACAAAGAATGAGATTTTAAAAAGAATGGCTTTTTGATTGTTTTGATTTATTTACAACACAACACAATCCAAAGATACACAGCAAATGACAAAAAATAACATTATTGAACACACAAGACAGAGACTTGCACAGTCACACACCTTTGTGCCATTCCTGAAACCTGTCATTTCTAATGTTTTTCACTTTACCATGTTCATATATAGAGACTCATGTTAATGTTTAAGTCAACAGGACTCAGTGGCATCTGGGGCCTGTTTCAGAAAGGAGGTTAAGTGAAAACTCTGAGTATGTTAACCCTGAAATGAGGGGAAACTCTGGGTTTTCGGTTTCAGAAAGGGAGGTATATTAAACCTGAGAAAGCAGAGTAAGTCAAGCCCGTTTCTGAAAGAGAGGTAACTTATACTCAGAGTAAGTTACCATGGTAACATACTCTGTGAACCTAACCTGGTCGGGAGCAGGTTTTCTTCAGTAAACCCAGAGTTTCTTGCGGTCTCCTCCCTTTTTTTAAAGAGGAAGTGGTGTTTAAACACCAACAATAATAGTCCACAGACAAGGTAGAGTATGTTACATGATTTCATGAAAGGATGATGTATTGCGACATCAGAAACGAAGAAAAACGAAATAATGACTATTGTAGCGCTTGACGTAAAGCAGTCGAGTTTGTAGTTCTTTTTTGTGCACGGGTTCCTACCCGAAACCCGAAGTTACATAGTGCCAGTAAAAGCGATACAGACCACGTCAGGCTATGTTAGACGAGTCATTTAACTTATTTTAAGTCGATGTACCATCACAAGGGTCTTGGAAATATATTGTGAAGGTTGAAAAACTACTTTACTTTACTTTAATATTTATTAGTATATACATGCACATTTTTTTATATATTATAAAAATGTAGGCTATATTTCACACACACATATACATTCATAGCCTATATATACATCATTTTACATGAATAAATAACGTATTTATTTAGCTTACACATTAAGGCGAGACACTACAGGTGAATAGGGTATTTTTTTTAAATAATAGATATCATCATGAAACTTTCTCAGTTGATTACTTATGCAAGTATATTAAAAAATGTATTACAAGTTTTTGAAATTTGTATGTTTAATTATGCAAATTAGGCATTATCTCGTTAAATATGCACAATTTTGCATATATTTTCGGTAGATAGATCTGACCATATGATAAAGCCAGGTGCAAAATTATTTTTTCATTTTGTTCACACACAAGATGAAAAAAGAATTTCAGAGGGATTTCAGGATATATGCTTTCATTACCTAGGAAATCAAAATATACTGTCCATAGCCTTAAAAAATCAATTCTCGCCATATTTTTTTTATTAAAAAGTCACATAAATCAGGCCAGAAATGATTTATAAACAAATCCCTCTGAAAATATCTTCAGAATACTGCTAAGTGTATAACTGGAAAGTTTGGTGTACATAGGTGCTACACAGGCTGAGAAGTTTCTACTGGAGAATGACAAAATACTCATTTTGAGAAAACAGCATTTAAAGATTTGTAATGTAAAAATGAATACTTTTTTTAGTGGAAACAACTATTTACAGACACAATATCTTATCAAATCATCAGCACCAACAATACAAACCAACTAAATCACATTACAACTTATAACACAGCATTTATGGCCTTCAAATGAACAGAAAAAGAGTCAAAAACACACATCTAAATGTCAGAGCGCGTCACGTGATGCATCTGAACCAATCACGTTGTCAGAAATTGACACCAGCCAATGAGATTTCGGTTTTAGAGTTAAATGCCCATTTTACTTTCACGATTGGTTGCTGATAAAAAGGAAATGACCATATTTGGATCCGACAGCGTTGAACAGGAGAAAGAGAGCTTTCCAACGGTGTGTGTGATGACAGGGTGCAGATAGCGATCGCAGAGCAGCATGTTGATATATAACGACAACTTTTTGTTGAATTTAGGAGAAATCTACAGACGCAAATGGACAAAGTGTAGTAAAATAAACACCTAAATGTGTATTTTGGAATTTTTTTCACCTCAAGTCTGAAAGAAGACATGTTATTGAAGACAAATAGCCCAAAATCTCAAAATTGACCAGTGAAAAAAAAACCATGTTTTTGCCTGCCGTGTCTCGCCTTAACACAATCAGTAATCTTTCTTCAACAGTCTTCTCTTGCTTTGGCAGCAGAGACCGTATTGTTTCGAGCTTGTATTACATATTTAAATTCATCGTAATTCTGCTTCTCCGGGGAAAGAAAATATCGCTCTCGCTCTATCCATATCGAACGCGATTGGTTGTTCGGTGCCAACGTCACTTTGGTATGTGCACGCGCTCGTGGAGTAATCATAGCTTAAGATCAAAGCCTGAGTTGACAGAGAAAGTTGATGAGCTGCGTCATGGTACCAATAAAGCCTGATTGCATCGGTTTGGTTTTGTCAACTCAAAACTAATCCTGTAACTCCGAGTTTGTTCAGCTACCTTCATGGTACAGGCCCCTAAAAACAACAACAACAACAACAACAACAACAACAACAACAACAACAACAACAACAACAACAACAAAACAGCTGTGAACATGCTGATATCAAGATAAACTATGGGCTGCACAATTTTGGGAATACATTTGAGATTTTTAGGGCCCGAGCACCGATGGTGTGAGGACCCTCTTGGAATTGCTCTGTTTATTATTAGGGCCCAAGCCCAAAGGGCGAAGGCCCTATTGTTTTCCTAAGGATTATTTATTATTATTATTATTATTTTTTTACTACCTTTTGGACACTTTTGGAGGCCTTAACATGCTCAAAAACTCCTGACACTTTGCACACATGTCAGAACCCGCGGCCATCAGGGCCGGGCTGAAGATGGTACCCGGGCGTGGCAGGGGGGCTCGACAGCGCCCCCTGGAACGGGGTCCGAAAACATGGTCCATAAATCAAACACGCTTGCATGTAATAATATGAAACTCGGTACACATGTAGATCTCATCGTTTCATATATACTTCGCACTCTTACTTTTTACCCCAGCCCAACAGGAAGTGGGCTATTTAGGGTTGTTGGTAAAACGCATGCAAAGGAATTTGAAGTACTCCTCCTAGAGAATTCAAACACACGGCACGAAACTCGGTCAGCGTGAAGTCAAGACATTGAGGATGAAAGTTTGCGAGGGGATTTTTGATATCTCGAACGGTTTGGCCGTGGCGAGGAAACAAAATTATGGCGAGAAACGTGAAACAGGAAGTGTGTCATAACTTCAGCATACATTAACTAATCTTGATGAAACTTCAGCAGTGTGTTCGTTGTAAGAGCCCGATCACATGGATGTGACTATTGTGAGTCAAAGTTATAGCGCCACCAACTGGCAGCAGGAAGTGTGTCACTTTCAAAATGCTTTGAAATCACCCTCTTATTTTTACCCGATTTGCTTCAAACTTCATTTGTATAATGTAAATACACGGCAGATGAAGACCTGTGAATGGATTCTTGATATCTTTGAAACTGTTGCTGTGGCAATCCATCAAACTTTAATATTCTTTTTGGATGCTTTTGAGACTCTTAGCATGCCTGAAATTGCTTAAAATTGCATGAAACTCGACAGACAGATCACATTTATTAGCCAGGTGACATGTGCAAAGTTTCAGAAACGGGCGTGGTGCAGGGACTCAGTAGCGCCACCTTTTGACAAAAGTGGGGGGGTTAGTTTCATCTAGAGTTACAAAAATCTGTATTTATATAGTTCTACTCCAGCCAGACAACTTTCTAATTTACAGTCATTAGTAACAACCAAGAGGAAGTCAGATATTTTGGTTTGAATATGGTCATTTCTCTCTGAGCCTACGTCTCTGTGACTGCTCTCTGTGTGTGTGTCTGTGAGTGTGGGGAGGGGGAGGGGGAGTGGGGCCATGTGACTGCTCTCTGTGTGTGTGTCTGTGAGTGTGGGAAGGGGGAGGGGGAGTGGGGCTAGATTAACCATTTCACTGCTGTGTGGTTTGGCCTTCATTAAAAAAGGAAATAAATGTCTTAAGCCTTGTATTTTTTAAATACGTTTTTTTAATAAAGGCATATAACAGACATGCTGCATTTAATTTTTTTTAATAAAACATTGTTTTTTATGTTTTTCAAGCCATTTGATTTATGAGGACTTTTGAAATGTCCTCATAAACCACCCATAAGTTGTAATACCAGTGTAATACACGTCATTATACAAATTTGTGTCCTCATAAATCACATAAACCAACCCACACAAACCAACCCCCCCCCACACACACACACACACACACACACACACACACACACACACCAAATTGACGGTGGGTGGCAATGGTATATTTAAAAGTGCATAATTGTAATATCTGCAAGGCACCCCTAGTCCAATCTTATTAAATGTATGCTTCATCTTTCATTTTAATTTGTAAATTTGATCAATAAATTCAACTATTTAGAATAATAAGATACTATATGGCTCTTACCCTAGGTAGGGCTGATCAAATTACATCATTTACATTGAAAAATAACAATGCATTAAATGATGTTATGAGATTGTTTTAAATATGAGTCAATTAAAAATCGTTGGAAAGAATGATACTTTTAAACATAACACTGAACCGTCACTAGGTGTCGCCAGGCTACCGTCTTAATGAGCGAGTCATTGATTCATTCGTTCAAACGATTCGTTCGAACGACTGAGTCATTCATGAATGAGACAGGTATGGATTGGTCATTGAATCTAGGGTTTGCGATGTCTACCAATTTGGCATCAGACGATGTGTACAGTGAAACATCGCGATGGACGATGATATCGGGAGGAGGGGCGGGGCTAACGTTTTAATTTTTCACTTAAGCAATAAGCCCCGCAAAGCTGTGTTTTACAGTTGATTTAGAACAGCTAAGGGGCGTAGGCACAACGCGGAGATATTTTCCTCTACATCTCATCAGCAATTTTGATTTCGGCACGCTCTGAGTCTGCAGCAGCTGACCACTAGGAGCGAATGTACATGATGTACAATGTACACGTGACAGAGCAGCCAGATCCAGACTGTGCTTTCGCGCTGTGGCTGGCGCTGAGCCAGAGACAGACGCGTTCAGTGCTTGTCATATTATATCACAACTATTCAGTGTTTTTAACCACATAATGTTTATTTTAGGTTTCAGACATTTAAATGCATATAACTTATAGCAAAACAATACATTTATAGTTTGTAAAATACACAATCGTGTCTATGGAAGCAGCCATAACAACCCATTCAAATATATTTGCCGACGGATTTTATTCATATCAGACACACAGTGTAAGTAACTATAAAGTTAACTCTATTCTTCTACCAGTTCACCGGCCATGTATTTCGGGAGAAACTGTTTTTTAAACGACAAAACAAACTCACTTACACACATTTGAGAATCAGAATAGAAGATAGTTAATGACATGGTAACCAGGTTTGTTAATATTTATAAATAAAAGCTCTAACGTTACATGTCTATTTTGGCTGTGGTGAATCACGTGCCAAGCATGACGCGTCACCATGGAAACATGGGGGGGGGGGGGGATCGCGATGCTGGCTTAAAGCAAAGAGGCGAAACTCTGATGCTTTTCTGGTAACAGCCACTAGGTGGCGCTTCGGGAGCGCGGCCGCCATTTTGGGATGAATATTCCAACGGGAGTTAATGGACAACAGCACAGATAACAGTTTTTTGAGGTAGTTTTTTCTTGCATTATAGAATATTTCCATTTTATGCAACTTTACACATTTACTACTATTATTAGTTACCAACTCCACTTGGCCTGAAATACTTTTTTGTACGTTTTAATCCCCTGGATCATGCTACAAACATGATGATCTTATGGAACATTATGCATTCATTGCTGTGTCCGTTATCCTATAATTGCCACAATTTTGTACAGTGGCTGTGTGTTTTTGTTTACATAGTCTTGCTTTAACGGTCATTAATATACGATATAAGAAGTTTACTGTAAAGCTGTTTCTATTGCTGTTGTATAGGCCTAATAGTTGTACAAATAGAGAGTTTGTAGGCCTAATACTGTATACGTGTTGTTGTAGCCATTAAATAAGCGCATTTAGTTTCATATTTGTTCAAATATTATAATGTTTTTTTCCCCATATTGATTATGAAAAGTGAACAGCATGAGTATGATATCGGGAGACATGAAGTGGCTCATACATGATTTTGACTCATTAGCCTACGCTGTGTTTTGTAGAAAGCCTTTCTTTAAAATTAATTTCGTTTTGTATAAATTCTATCTTATTTTTATTTTTTTTAAATTTAATCGGCTGGATTTAATAAATGGCAAATATAGCAGACATAATCATGACATCCGGCGCCGGCGCTCGTCTTGAGCGAATCTCATCATAAATTAACCGAAATATGCCTCAGACATGAGAAATATAGAAAGCTTGCAACTAAATATTTAAACGAAACTATTCCAAACGAAAAGAAATAGGCTACTCTCTGATTATGTTGCACACTCACATATGTTGAAATAACGAGATATTATGTTGAAATAACATTATAAATAATACATCTTTAAATATATTTGATTGAATGCTGAATGTTGTTCTTATTCAATTTAGTAAAATTAAAACTTTAGTTGTGATAATTAAAATGATTGAATATTAAATATCGAAGTTTTGCTCATTTAATAATAGTAGCACAATATAGGCTATAAGTGCGCAGCTCCCCCTGTCAATGATCTAGCACCCCCTCGGCACCTGCGTTAAAAAATCTGGCGCTGCCTCCTCTTTTTACATAATTATTTCAACCTAAAAATGACCTCTGCACTGGGCTAAATATATGGCTTTCACCCCAAAATGGCGGAAGCGTAGCGCTGCTGCTGGGCGCTGGTGTTGCAATGGAACGTTCTATTGGCTTTCACTTCTTGTAAATATACGTTCTTTGCTTAAAGTCCCATGAACCGGAAGTTGCAAACGGCTTTTCTCCAGTGCTGTGACGTATTTCCGAGAGAAACGGAATACTTATGAGGCAAAATAGTGAGCGTGGCTTTTTTTTTCCAACTAGCACCTGATTGGATCTAGAAAAATGCACCTCCTCGCCATCTCTCCTTTCACACGCTGTGTGCCTGTCTACTGTCAGTTGGAGGGGCGTGATTACGGATGTTAAGCAGACACCCAAACCATCAAGCCTACGTCATCAGGCAAGGTCCTCCAGTGCAGAGGGGAGGGGCATTTTCAGAATTTGATTAAAGATTACGAAGCCAAAAATTTTTTTTGTGTGGATTGATTTGCACGGATGAATTGTTCACCACAAAACGATCAATTTAGGCAAACAAAGTAAGTATGGTCAATTTTGATTTCATGGGGACTTTAACATCGTGATGTCTGTCAGCCATCACGATGGACGAAGATATCGTCAATCTTTGAGTAAACCAATTTGTCCAAAATGCTGAATCATTCAGTAATGAGAAAACATGTTGCTGTGAGATGCGCAATGGTTCTGCTGTGATCTTTGTTTAACTATTTTCGCTGCTGAAACAGAAAAAACCGTCAATATTGCATCTAAAATGTAAGTGACTTGACGTGTGTGTGTGTGTGTGTGTGTGTGTGTGTGTGTGTGTGTGTGTGTGTGTGTTACAGTGAAAAGAGTTTAACCCTTTAAGGCAGTGGATCTCAATCCTGGTCCTAGGGAGCCACTGCTCTGCATAGTTTGTATGTCTCCCTCATTTAACACACCTGATTCAGATCATCAGCTGGATGATCTAGGAAAGAGCTTTATTAACTGAAGTGGGTGTGTCAGATAAAGGAGACATATAAAATGTGCAGAGCAGTGGCACCCTAGGACCAAGATTGAGAACCACTGCTTTAAGGCCTTGTCTTTTTTGGATATATCTTCTTTTTTTTTTTTATGTGCATACAACCCATATATTTTAAATGTATTGTTTGCTTTAAATTAAATTAAGATTGTATGTTTGGTAATTGAACCTAAATAAATTTAAAATTAATGTGCTATATTTCAGATCAATATAATTGTTTTCTTTCATTTTAATCAACACTAACTTTATTCTCTATCTGTATTATAAATAACTTATTTCTGCATAAATTAAAAAATCCCCAATAATCCAGACCAACCAGAGCGCACTAATTCTACAACATCATCAGTGCTGAAGCGGAACTACCAGAGCCGTTCGGCAGATAGCGAGCAGATATTTTGTGTCACGTCGTGCACAATAACCCTAAAGGCACCAGGCTGGCGGTGCCACTGGCTTTATATATATATATATATATATATATATATATATATATATATATATATATATATATTATATATATATATATATATATAAATATAGCTGCGAGCAGCGATGAAGGGCCAAAGCCGACGGTAGCGCCACCCTGGTGCACCAGGGTTGCGGTGCCACCGGCTTGGGCCCGTAATCGCTGCTCGCAGCTATATTTTATTATTATTCCTCTAATTATTTTTTTACTACCTTTTGGACACTTTTGGAGGCCTTAACATGCTCAAAAACTCCTGAAACTTTGCACACATGTCAGAACCCGCGGCCGTCAGGGCCGGGCAGAAGATGGTACCCGGGCGTGGCAGGGGGGCTCGACAGCGCCCCCTGGAACGGGGTCCGAAAACATGGTCCATAAATCAAACACGCTTGCATGTAATAATATGAAACTCGGTACACATGTAGATCTCATCGTTTCATATATACTTCGCACTCTAACTTTTTACCCCAGCCCAACAGGAAGTCGGCTATTTAGGCTTGTTTGGAAAACGCATGCAAAGGAATGTGAAACACTCCTCCTAGAGAATTCAAACACACGGCACGAAACTCGGTCAGCATGAAGTCAAGACATTGAGGATGAAAGTTTGCGAGGGGATTTTTGATATCTCGAACGGTTTGGCCGTGGCGAGGAAACGAAATTATGGCGAGAAACGTGAAACAGGAAGTGTGTCATAACTACTGCATACATTAACTAATCTTGATGAAACTTCAGCAGTGTGTTCGTTGTAAGAGCCCGATCACATGGATGTGACTATTGTGAGTCAAAGTTATAGCGCCACCAACTGGCAGCAGGAAGTGTGTCACTTTAAAAATGCTTTTAAATCACCCTCTTATTTTTACCCGATTTGCTTCAAACTTCATGTGCATAATGTAGACACATGCCAGATGTAGACCTGTGAAAGGATTATTGATATCTTAGACACTGTTGCCATGGCAATGCATCAAACATTAATATTCCTTTTTTTAAGCTTTTTCATGCTTTTTTATGCTTTCGGGCACTTTTGGGGTTCTTAACGTGCTCGAAAACTCTTGAAACTTTGCACACAGGACAAAACCCGCGGCCATCAGGGCCAGGCTGAAGCTGGTACCCGGGCGTGGCAGGGGGGCTCGACAGCGCCCCCTTGAACGGGTCCGACAATTTGGTCCATATATCCAACACGCTTTACCCTATTTGCTTCAAACTTGATGTGTATAATGTAGACACAAGCCAGATGTAGACCTGTGAAAGGATTGTTGATATCTTAGATGCTGTTGCCGTGACAACGCATCAAACTTTAATATTCTTTTTGGATACTTTTGAGATTCTTAGCGCACTTTTGGGGCCCTTAACATGCTCAAAAACTCTTGAAACTTTGCACACGGGTCAGAAACCGCGGCCATCAGGGCCGGGCTGAAGCTGGTACCCGGGCGTGGCAGGGGGGCTCGACAGCGCCCCCTGGAACGGGGTCCGAAAACTTGGTCCATAAATCAAACAGGCTTTACCCGATTTGCTTCAAACTTGATGTGTATAATGTAGACACATGCCAGATGTAGACCTGTGAAAGGATTGTTGATATCTTAGATGCTGTTGCCGTGACAACGCATCAAACTTTAATATTCTTTTTGGATACTTTTGAGATTCTTAGCACACTTTTGGGGCCCTTAACATGCTCAAAAACTCTTGAAACTTTGCACACGGGTCAGAAACCACGGCCATCAGGGCCGGGCTGAAGCTGGTACCCGGGCGTGGCAGGGGGGCTCGACAGCGCCCCCTGGAACGGGGTCCGAAAACTTGGTCCATAAATCAAACACGCTTGCATGTAATAATATGAAACTTGGTACACATATAGATCTCATCGATTCATATATCCTTTGTACTTTTATTTTTTACCCCAGCCCAACAGGAAGTCGGCTATTATGGTTTGTTTGAAAGCGTATGCCCCTGGAATTCGATATACTACTCCTAGAGAATTCAACCAATCGCCACGAAACTCAGTCAGCATGAAGTCAAGACATTGAGGATGAAAAATTGCCAGGGGATTTTTGATATCTCGAACGGTTTGGCCGTGGCGAGGAAACGAATTTATGGCGAATAATGGCAACAGGAAGTGTGTTATATTTTATGCATACATTAACTGATCTTGATGAAACTTCAGCAGTGTGTTCGCTGTAAGAGTCCGATCACATGGATGTGACTATTGTGAGTCAAAGTTATAGCGCCACCAACTGGCAGCAGGAAGTGTGTCACTTCCTAAAGGCTTTGAAATCACCCTCTTATTTTTACCCGATTTGCTTCAAACTTCATCTGTATAATGTAAATACACTGCAGATGAAGACCTGTGAAGGGATTCTTGATATCTTTGAAACTGTTGCTGTGGCAACGCATCAAACTTTAATATTCTTGTTTGATGCTTTTGATGCTCTGAGTCAATATGGCAAGCCGTTTTAACATTTAATCATTTTAACATACTAGTCTCTTTTTTCATGCTACTAGTACTTATTTTTTAGATATTAGTATCTATTCCATTAAGTACTAGTACTTATTCATTAGCGACTAATGCTTATTCTGTTTAGAATATTCAAAGTGCTTATTCAATTTGTATGCTTATTTATATTTTCAGAGCAGAAAATCCGATTTTTCTGCTTACTCAATATTGCATCTAAAATGTGACTTGACATGTGTGTGTGTGTGTGGTGTGTGTGTGTGTGTGTGTGTGTGTGTGTGTGTGTGTGTGTGTGTGTGTGTGTGTGTGGTGTGTGTGTGTGTGTGCGTGTGTTTGTGTGTGTGTGTGTGTGTGTGTGAGAGAGAGATTGTGTCTGTTACAGTGACAAGAGTTTTTAAGCCTTGTCTTTTTGGATATATATATATTTTTTATTAAAAAAAAATGTGCATACAACCCATGTATTTCAAATGTATTGTTTGCTTTAAATTAAATTAAGATTGTATGTTTGGTAATTGAACCTAAATAAATGTAAAATGAATGTGCTATATTTCAGATCAATATATTTGTTTTCCTTCATTTTAATCAACACTAACTTTATTCTCATCTGAATTATAAATAACTTATTTCTGTATAAAATAAAAAATCCCGAATAATCCAGACCAACCAGAGCACACTATTTCTACAACATCATTAGTGCTGAAGCGGGACTACCAGAGCCGTTCATCAGATAGCGAGCAGATATTTTGTGTCACGTCGTGCACAATAACCCTAAAGGCACCAGGGTGGCGATGCCACCGGCTTTATATATATATATATATATATATATATATATATATATATATATATATATATATATATTTTATATATATATATATATTATATATATATATAAATAAATAAATATAGCTGCGAGCAGCGATGAAGGGCCAAAGCCGGCGGTACCGCCACCCTGGTGCACCAGGGTTGCGGTGCCACCGGCTTGGGCCCGTAATCGCTGCTCGCAGCTATATTTATTATTCTTCTCCGCAATGAATCGCATTTTTGAGGGCCTAAACATGCACGAAAACTCACGAAAATTTGCACACGCGTCAGAACTGGCGAAAATTTACATCTGATATGCGTTTCAAAATTGGGCGGGGCAAAATGGCTCGATAGCGCCACCTATAAAGGTTCAACGGAGTGCGCCTCGCGTTACGTTTCACGTACGTGTACGAAATTCGGTACATACATGTAATGGCCCAATACCTACAAAAAAGTCTCTTGGAGCGTAGCCCTAAACACAACAGGAAGTCAGCCATTTTGAACTTCCTCTCAGATTTTTGTGCAGTTTTTTGCCATTTTCAGGCCTTGTACTTTAACGAACTCCTCCTACAGTTTTAATCTGATCATCTTCAAATTTGGTGAGTGTAATCTTAAGGCCTTTGCGACGTTAAATTGCGAAGATCTTGAGTTTTCGTCAAAGGGCGTGTCCTCGGCGGCCTGACAAATTTTGATGTTTCGCCATGAAACAGGAAGTTGCTGTAACTCAGGCAAACAATGTCCAATCTGCCCCAAACTTCACACGTTTGATAAGAGTTCTGTCCTGAACACATATCCATGCTCATATTCAGTTACAGTCACAGCGCCACCTGCTGGCAACAGGAAGTGACATGTTTAACACTGTTGTGGACTCCTGATAACATATAAAAAAGTGCCAGCAAGTGTTAAACATGCTAACAACATACTTGAAACATGCTAAAACATGCTAGCAAGCACTTAGCTAAGTGCTAAAGCATGCTATTACTGCAATTCAATAGGAATTTGCTGTAACTCAGGTATGGAATGTCCAATCTGCCCCAAACTTCACACGTTTGATAAGAGTCATGGCCTGAACACATCTACATGACAATATTCAGTTATAGTAATAGCGCCACCTACTGGAAACAGGAAGTGACATGTTTAACACGTTGATGCCCTTCTAGCAACAGGTTAAAAATGCCATTGAGTTCTAAACATACAAGAAACATGTTAAAACATGCTAGCAATACTTAGCTAAGTCCTAAAGCATGCTAATTCAATGAAACAAGACATTGTTGTTACTCAAAAAGGCAACGTCCCATCTGCGCCAAACTTCACACGTTTGATAAGAGTTTTCTCCTAAACACATGTCCATGCTCATATTCAGACATAGTCATAGCGCCGCCTGCTGGCAACAGGAAGTGACGTTTAACACTGTTCTGGACTCCAAATAGGTACATACATGTAATGGCCCAATGCCTACAAAAAAGTCTCTTGGAGCGTATCCGTAAACACAACAGGAAGTCAGCCATTTTGATCTTCCTCTGATTTTTGTGCAGTTTTTGCCATTTTCAGGCCTCGTACTTTAACGAACTCCTCCTACAGTTTCAATCTGATCATCTTTAAATTTGGTGAGTGTAATCTTAAAGCCTTTGCGACGTTAAATTGTGAAGATCTTGAGTTTTCGTCGAAGGGCGTGTCCTCGGCGTCCTGACAAATTTCGATGTTTCGCCATGAAACAGGAAGTTGCTGTAACTCAGGCAAACAATGTCCAATCTGCCCCAAACTTCACACGTTTGATAAGAGTTATGTCCTGAACACATGTCCATGCTCATATTCAGTTACAGTCATAGCGCCACCTGCTGGCAACAGGAAGTGACATGTTTAACACTTTTGTGGACTACTAATAACATATAAAAAAGTGCCAGCAAGTGCTAAACATGCTAGCAACATACTAGAAACATGCTAAAACATGCTAGCAAACACTTAGCTAAGTGCTAAAGCATGCTAATGCAATGAAAGAGGAAGTTGTTGTTACTCAAGAAGGCAATGTCCAATCTGCCCCAAACTTCACACGTTTGATAAGAGTCATGGCCTGAACACATCTAAATGATAATTTTCTGTTAATTTTCTGTTATAGTAATAGCGCCACCTACTGTCAACAGGAAGTGACATGTTTTACACTGTGATGCAGTACTAGCAACATAGTAAAATATGCCATTGAGTGTTCAACATGTTAGAAACATGTTAAAACATGCTAACAATTCTTAGCTAAGTGCTAAGGCATGCTAATGCAATGAAAAAGGAAGTTGTTGTTACTCAAGAAGGCAATGTCCAATCTGCCCCAAACTTCACATGTTTGATAAGAGTCATGGCCTGAACACATCTACATGATAATTTTCTGTTATAGTATTAGCGCCACCTACTGTCAACAGGAAGTGACATGTTTTACACTGTGATGCAGTACTAGCAACATAGTAAAATATGCCATTGAGTGTTAAACATGTTAGAAACATGCTAAAGCATGCTAGCAATACTTAGTTAAGTGTTAAATCATGCTATTAATGCCATGAAACAGGAAGTTTTTTTAACTCAGGCAAGGAATGTCCAATCTGCCCCAAACGTCACACTTTTGATAAAAGTCCTGCCCTGAACACATCTACATGCCAATTTTCAGTTATAGTAATAGCGCCACCTACTGTCAACAGGAAGTGACATCTACAATGTGATGCAGTACTAGCAACAAATTTAGATATACAATTGAGTTCCAAGCATGCTAGAAACATGCTAAAACATGCTAGCAACACTTATCTGAGTGAAAACACATTGTATAATCCCCATAATAAAGGACATTTTCGTAACTGTCATTGACATACTCCTCCTCTATTTACCTACATAAATGCACATTCCCCTCCGTGCTCTGTCTTCCTAAAGCCATCATCGGGCCCTTTCATCGCTGCTTGCAGCTTTAATTCTGGTTAAAATAGCTTTTTACAATTAACAAAATACTCACACACACACACAAATATATATATATATATATATATATATATATATATATATATATATATATATATATATATATATATAATATATATATATATATATATATATATATATAAATAAATAAGGGTTCCTACATAAGAGTTCCAAATTGAAGGAATAACTCATCATAGGTCCAGCCTCAGGCTAATGCAAGAAGCGCTTGGGTTGAGAGATTTAACCCTCTGCGGTCGGGAAACACACCCGTGCGTTTTGCTGGATTTTTTCCTTATCAGTGCAAAAGAGAATCAAATTACTCTGTTGATTTTGTGTTCTGTTTATGTAATCCGTTTGAAACCAAGGAGAGGTACAGTTTTTTAATTCTCCCTTCATTATTTTTAATGAGCTGAGCCCACCATACCCCCAGCGCTTTTCACATGGTAAATAGGTGATCTATGCATCGCACACGCTGCACGCCCCGCGATCAATGCCAAACAACACGAAGATTCTTCATCAGAATACTTATAGTTCATCGCGTTTTAAGGATGGCAGCAGGCTACTCCTTCAGAGGATTATGAATAGCGGGAATAATTCACCTTTTCCTCAGAGGAATTTGAAACTCGGACGACGAACGGTTGCATTTTGAAGAACGAATTGACCCCACTGAGGATACAAGTTCGGAGTAAGTTGTTTAGTGTTATAATTCCTTTTCTGATCATAGAGCTCAAATGCATTTTCAGACTATATTTTTTGTTATTCAGACAAGGTTTTTACCTCACAACATTCGTGTAGGCCTATACGCTCGTGTAAACTTTTTGAATAACTGCTCAGTGGTGTAGTGGCAGATCTTTCGCCAAGCGTGTCAGAGGTTACGGGTTTGAATCCGTCCTCGGTATAGTTTTTTCTCTCTCATCAAAACCTAATATGTTCATCAGTGGTTACAGTCTATATCAAGCACACACGTATATAGGACACACGTTTGTGTGCATTTTATTTTGTGATTTCACCGGAATGAATAGTGTCCGCAACGGTGATAGATTGAAGAGCGCGTCCGAGTGAAGACTGCGCGCGCGCCGCCACAAGAGACTGTATCCATGACACTGATAGCAGCGGACACGAGCGCTCAAACAAAACATTTTAGCGCTAGATCTCTTATTTAAGAGCGGACTGAATGAATGATCTACTAGTTAACTGGAGATGTTTTATTTGTATTAGGTACAGCCGTTCATTGAGTTTAACAGTAAATGCGTGCGGTCTATATGGGCCATAAACAGATACTCGTGGTGACGCGGTCTACCCATCAATAGATGTTTCTCTGTCCATCAACAGATACATTGTGCATCTATAATCATAATTGTCCATCAGTTTACTTTGGATAATGTGCTAACAGTTTTTTGCTTTTGTTTTGTTTACATCATCACCATCAGCCGTCAGAAATCATTCTGATATAATTTTTTTTTTTAAATCAATGTTGGAAATGGTTGTGCTGCTTATTTCTTTTTAACCTGCGACAGTTTTTTTTAGGATTCTTTGAATGCACTTTTTTTTTATAAAAAAAATACAAGTTTTGTCTTTTTTATGTTTTTTTTTTTTTTGAAAGGATGTGTTAAGTGATATGAATGACTTTAAGTCTTTATGTTCTTAGGAAAGATTTCTATTTTGAATAAATGCTGCTCTTTTTAACTTTTTATTCATCAGTAAATCATTCTTAGTTCAGGCTGCCTCACAGCACCTTGATGGTGCCATTAGCGATTGGGGGAGTGTCTTCCCAGGTCTAAATCACATTAATATTCATGGCCATTCACACATACCCCGCATACAGCACTGCTGACCCAAAAACTGATGTAAGAAATTCAAATCGTTATATTGATGTTTGTGAAGGAGTGGTCAGAATGATTTTCACTTCATTTTGAAGTAAAAATTCTAGCCTACAAGAATAGTAACTCAAAAGTATTGTGGACAACTATTCAATATGTGTTAAATGGCCTTATTGCGGTGACATTTTTTTTTCCCAAAACGTACTAACCACGCATATTATTTTTTTTCTATAAAATGCAAACATAGACCTCCATTTTGCTCACATATTATTGTAGCAGAGTTTGTGCTGAATACAGTAAATTTATATGTTGGCAAATGGTATGTTTTAAGTAGCTGAAATAAGCACAAATGTCAGGGCATGTCAAAACACCTCAAGAGCCCCAAAACAGCCCAGACCCCAGAGGGTTAAATGCTTTAATTCAACCTGGTATGCTTGCAACACTGTTATTGTGTGCAAGGCATCACCAGCCAGACCCACCACCGCGAATGCCTTGCCATTTAAGCGTGCTGTCATATTTTAGTGTCTTAAGAGGCAGGGCCTCAGTGCTCTGAGCCCAAACAATAAACACACAAGTTGTGTGTCATCAAGTATCAATATCTTAGAGACGGATGCACACACTTCCTGAAGCGTTTTTCACAATCTATGATCACCTTTTTGAAGTTTTCAGGTTGAAGCGTACAACAAAACAGTCCCTGAAGACAAAAAAGATGTTGACGTTCTCCAGGCTCCCCTTAAATACTTCTGGATTGCACTAGTAATGATGTCATAGGCTGTCGCCGGCCAATAGGATTGCCGTGATTAGATAAGCATTTCAGACACCGGTTCAAGCGGAGGCGTTCCCCATAGAGTTCTGACGCAGTGTGAGTTCCCTTTCGAAACCTACCTACCACCTAGAGACCAATGACAAAAGGGATCTTTGTTTCATTTCATGTGATGTCTTTATTCATTTATTTTTCTCTTTGATGTGCATTTGTCAATCACTTTTATTGATTTAAAGGAATAAATCTTGCAATTTTATAGAGTGCTGCAGGTATGACATATTTTTGTAGGCCAAAACCCATAAATAAGTATTTCAGCACTTACAGTTCCACTGTCATGAAATCAGTTGGTTTTTTAAATGGGTTTTTATTACAAATGCTCGAAATAAGGTCTGTGGTTCACACAAGCATAAGATATTTTCATGTTTTATTCTACGACATAAAATACATCAGAAATGCTTATGTTTTATTTGTATTGAAAGAGCCAGGTGCTAACAAGAGGCTAAATGAGACTACATAAGTTGTCAGGCCATAAAACGAACATCACACCTCATTATTCTGATGAACAAAACGTATCAGAATCATAAACTTTTGTTGGTCACAGAGCTGATTTTCTACAATAATCCAAAAGTCAATGGAAAAATTCTATTGTTTTTTTGTCAAGGGAACCAAGGTGATGCTAACTTCCAGTTTGACGTACAAAAATACTCGATCACTGCATCACACTGTTGGTTGCCAAAAGTGCATTTTTCAATGCTACATCAATGTATTTAAGCCACAGTTTGCCACTGGAATCTTTTCAGGTAATCACTTTCTGATTTTTTCCAATTTACTTTGTATCCAGTGCACACACAGAAACAAACACACACACACACACACACACACACACACACACACACACACACACACACACACACACACACACACACACACACACACACACACACACACACACTTTTTTATATAACAAAACTTTTTTGTGGTTTGATTTGTGCTGATAACCTTCTATATATTGCTCTATTGGGTTCAGAATATAAAGGCAAGTAGCATAGGAGACAGTGGACACCCCTGCCCAGTGCCCCAGGCTAGGGAGATGGTTTTCATATTATGTTATTTGTTATAATGGATGCCAGGGTTGAGGAATAAATGCTGATCCATTTGAAAAATTGCTGCCAAATCCAAATGTTCCCAAAGTGCTTTGGAGGAAGGGCCAGTTGACCCTTAAAGCCTTCACTGCATCCCAAGCTTTATTGCTTCAGATTTAACATTTGAAGAAAGCAAGAAAGCCCAACAAATCTAGCAATAGATTTAGTACCAACTATCAATATTTCACTCTTCATTTCACTATTTCATTGTTTTGATCCAAATTACAGTGGTAGTAGATTTGAAACATCCATTAAAATATTTAATAGACTGATTACAGAATTTTAATCATAAAATATATTTCAACTTTACAAAGATTAAGAGTTTGGCCCTTACACCGTTTTTTTCATGGCATCCCCACCTTCTTTCCCATGAATTACCCCATAACATCCATATGTGCTCCTTTTCCCCATAGCATCCATATGTGCTCCTTTTCCCCAATTATAAAAATGGCACAACGAAAATATGAGTGATATTAGAATTTATTTGAAACCTAACATTAACATACAGCTTTATAAGAACTACAAAAAAAAAAAAAAAAAAAAAAAAAAACTCCGACAGGAGCCTCCTCAAGTAAGCGTACCCTAAAAGAGGGATTGACAAAAAGTGTCAGGTCCGGGATTCGAACCTAGAGTATGTTGCTGGTAACCCAAGGTTCTAACCACTGTTCTATGGGGCGGTGTGGACCCAATTGCCAGATAATAACAAGAGGCAGGTTTTTGAAGGAAAAAAACAGATAGCCTTTACTTAGTTCTCCTCTTGAATCAACACAAAAGATCCAGCATAAGTTCTGGGTTTAGCGAGATACAATTCCACAATGTAAGATGCAGGCAAAAATAATCCAAAAACATAAAGCAATGTTTTCCAGAGAAAACCTGGTCAAAAGGTCTGAGCAAAAAGTCTTGCAAGTTTAGACCAAACAGGAAAAACACATAAGGCTTAGACTAGGCAAGAGAACTTCAAGACTGAGCAAAAATACAAGCAAATGCAAGTCCTTAAATATATACATGTTAACACTAACTAGCTAGGTACAGGTGATTTCATTGAACTAATAATGAGCAGTGAATTAGTAGGACGATGTGGAAGGTCTTGTGCTCTCAGTCTCCCTCTGCTGGACAGACCGTGGTGTTGACCCCACTGGAGGACTTCGGACCTTACTTCCTTGGGCACAAACAAGCACCCTGCTGGGATTTCATCAGGAATGTTTACACCCCGTAGAGCCTCACGCACCGTATCCTCAATGGACCGACAAACCGGTGCAAGAATGCAGTCTCTGGGGATGATGAACTCTGGGGAACGATCCCTCTGAGAACAATCATACTGGCGTGACAAGGCATCAGCCTTAACGTTCTTGGATCCAGGTCTGTAAGAGATCACAAAATTAAAACGGGTAAAAAAGAGAGCCCACCTGGCCTGCCGGGGGTTAAGGCGCTTTGCCTGCTGTAGGTAGGACAGGTTTTTGTGATCTGTCCACACAATAAAAGGATGCTTGGCCCCCTCCAGCCAGTGACGCCACTCTTCCAGTGCAAGTTTCACAGCAAGGAGCTCTCGGTTACCAACATCGTAGTTTCTCTCAGCTGGTGACAGGCGTCTGGAAAAGAAAGAACACGGATGGACTCTGTTATCTGTGATAGACCTTTGGGAGAGCACTGCCCCTACTCCCACTTCTGATGCATCCACCTCCACGATATATGGCAATTCAGGGTCTGGGTGTACCAGGATTGGAGCAGAAGAAAATAGTCCCTTTAACATGTCGAACGCTTGCTGAGCCTCAGCAGTCCAGTGGATACGAGCGGGTAATCCCTTAGTAAGTGTGGAGATGGGTGCTGCAATCGTGCTGAAATTGCGAACAAACTTCCTGTAGAAGTTGGCAAAACCAAGAAATCTTTGTACCTGCTTTAGTGATTTGGGCTGGGGCCAGTTGGTGATGGCAGACACCTTCATTGGTTCCATCTGGATGCCTTCTTGTGAGACAACATAACCTAGGAATGAGTCTTGGGGCACATGGAAGTCACATTTTTCAAGCTTTACAAAAAGGTGATTCTCAAGAAGCTTCCTCAGGACCTGTTGGACATGGTGAATGTGTTCCTGTAGAGAGTCTGAGAAAATCAGTATGTCATCCAGATAGACAAACACAAAGCGATTCAACATCTCCCTCAAGACGTCATTGATGAAGGCCTGAAATACTGCTGGGGCGTTAGCTAAACCAAAAGGCATGACTAGATATTCCCAGTGGCCAGTTGGGGTACTGAAGGCTGTCTTCCATTCGTCTCCCTCCCTTATGCGTACCAGGTTGTACGCACTTCGCAGATCTAACTTTGAAAAGATCTTAGCTTTCTGGAGCAGTTCAAAAGCCGAAGACATTAGTGGGAGAGGGTAACGATTCTTAACAGTCACTTTATTGAGCCCACGATAGTCTATACAGGGCCTAAGACTACCGTCTTTCTTGGGGACAAAAAAGAAACCAGCACTAGCTGGTGAAGATGAAGGGTGAATAAAACCAGTACTCAAAGCATCCTGGATATATTCGTTCATGGCCTTGGTCTCTGGGGCAGAGAGGGAATAGAGGTGACCTCTAGGAGGGAGTGCACCAGGAAGAAGGTCAATAGCACAATCATAAGGTCTATGAGGGGGTAGCTTAGTAGCACGTTGTTTGCTGAACACTTCTCTCAAGTTATAGTAATCAGTGGGCATGAGTGTTAGATCTTGTGGTTTATTCAAGGAGCAGGCACTCACCTCCTCAATAGCTGCCAGAATCTCTTCTTTTCTGACCACGGTGGAAGCAGGAGAAGTACAAGAATCCTCGCACACAGAGCCCCAACGGAGGAGAGTTCCAGTGGTCCAAGAGAATTGAGGGTCGTGAAGCCGCAGCCAGGGGTAACCTAGAATAAGGGGTTCTCTGGAAGACTTGATCAGATAAAAAAAATTGTTTCATGATGGTTAGTATCAATGGTCAAGCATAAAGGAACTGTTCTGAACTTGATTATTCCAGACCCTATTGGTCTGCCATCAAGGGCTTCAACCTTCCAGAATGAAGAGCAAGTCTCATAAGGGATACACATTTTCTTAGCCAAATCAATGTCCAAAAAGTTATCCGCTGCACCTGAATCCACAAATGCTTTCAAAGTCACGGTCTTCTTGGTATCCCCCCAAGTAAGCGTAGCCGGCAGCAGTAAACGGGAGTGAGGAGTGTCAAACTGAGCAGTCCCACTCGCTAAGGTCCCCACTCCCCTTAGCGAGCCTTGGCTTTTAAAGCTAACTCGGGGCAGGATGAGCGCAAGTGGTTAGAGCCACCACAATAGAAACACAGACCTTCTCTCAAGCGTCTCTCTCTCTCCTTAAGTGAGATGCGGGTCCTCCCAAGCTGCATAGGCTCTTCCTCCGTCTGTGGAGTTAAATGGGAAACGTCTGGGACACTGGGGATGATAACATGGGCATGTCTCGGTTAGTGCAGCGTTCTCTTCTTCTTTCACGAATACGGTTATAAATTCGGACAGACAAAGTTATGAGTTCTTCCAGACTTGTACCCCAATCTCTACTGGCTAATTCATCCTTAACCCCTTCAGAAAGGCCACGATAGAAGGTTGAAATGAGTGCCTCTGAATCCCACTTACTCTCAGAAGCCAAAGAACGGAAATCAATGGCATAGTCGGCCACGGATTGATGCCCCTGATGTAGGTCTAGTAGTCTCCTTGCCGCCTCACGGCCACTAACTGGATGGTCAAACACTTGTTGAAGAGTATCTGTGAACACTTGTAGATTAGAGCAGATGGGGGACTGTTGTCTCCAGAGGGTTGAGGCCCAATCCAATGCACGATCACTCAACAAGGATATAATGTATGCAATCTTAGCCCTCTCAGAAGCAAAGGTGGCTGGTTGGAGTTCAAAGATGAGTGATACTTGAGTCAGGAAACCCTTGCAGGTACCAGGCTTCCCACCATAGCGCTGAGGGGTTGGAATCTTTGGTTCTTGGGACATTGGTGCAGTTAATGGTGGGGTTTCTGGTGCTGGTAGTAATCCAGATTCTTGAGGTGAGCCTGTTTGTAGTTGTGATAGCGACTCACCAATCTGGTTCACAGCATCTGTCAGTCTCTGGAGCTGTGTCTCATGTGTCCCAAGCAAAACACCCTGTTTGCTAATGGCTCCGTGAATCTGTTCAGTATCTGCCCGGTCCATATCGATTTTGGCTCAGTCTTGCTGTCAGGTCCGGGATTCGAACCTAGAGTGTGTTGCTGGTAACCCAAGGTTCTAACCACTGTTCTATGGGGCGGTGTGGACCCAATTGGCAGATAATAACAAGAGGCAGGTTTTTGAAGGAAAAAACAGATAGCCTTTACTTAGTTCTCCTCTTGAATCAACACAAAAGATCCAGCATAAGTTCTGGGTCTAGCGAGATACAATTCCACAATGGAAGATGCAGGAAAAAATGATCCAAAAACATAAAGCAATGTTTTCTAGAGAAAACCTGGTCAAAAGGTCTGAGTAAAAAGTCTTTCAAGTTTAGACCAAACGGGAAAAACACATAAGGCTTAGACTAGGCAAGAGAACTTCAAGACTGAGCAAAAATACAAGCAAATGCAAGTCCTTAAATATATACATGTTAACACTAACTAGCTAGGTACAGGTGATTTCATTGAACTAATAATGAGCAGTGAATTAGTAGGATGATGTGGAAGGTCTTGTGCTCTCAGTCTCCCTCTGCTGGACAGACCGTGGTGTGACAAAAAGGGGAACAGACAATTGCACTTATGGTAAGTCAGACAATCTCAGACTGATAACATGATTGGTAACTCTGATAAATGTTAACATTTGGAACAGTATGTATCTTAGGAAGAATTTATGTGCTTCGGGCCTGCTTATTTCTTCTCCCATCTCTGTTTGAAGCGAGCTGCAGCCATCTTTTGATCAACTTTTCAATCTCTCCATTTGATGCACTGGAAGTACTTGCATTAGTCATACAGACTAATTTTCATCCGGAGTCTCTGGCAGGTTGTTATTATAAAAACTGTAAAAACATTGTCTACAGACAACATTAAAAACATAAACACATTACATAGATACATTCAACCTCAAGCAAGCATATATCAACCTGTGAATACATGGATATACTACTGCAGATTATGGCAACATATTTGATTGTCCAGCAACCACTGTTTTATAATTTTTGAAAAGGTGATGAGAGAAGAAATGTTTCTTACTTTTGTAGGTATTGTGTCCCAGGTATGCGCTGCTCTGTAGGAAAAGGCTGACTGTCCAAAGGAACTTTTCCTATATGGTATTTTACAGTCACCTCTAGAAGTAACTCTGGTGGATGAGTTAAGATTTCGTTTAACAAATTCATTGAGTGGAGGGGGGCTAAGCCATGGAACATTTTATACACAAGCAAGATATCATTATATTTGACCAGAAAAAGCAGTATCCTCACAACTGTGTTCCTTTTTAGAAAGAACTAATATCTGCGAGGATTTTCAATCCGGATTTAGACCGTACCCTAGTACTGAGACTGCTCTCATTAGAGTCACAAATGATTTGCTCTTATCATCCGATCGTGGTTGTATCTCTCTATTAGTGTCACTCGATCTTAGTGCTGCATTTGATAATATCGACCACAACATTCTTTTAAATAGACTAGAAAACTATGTTGGCATTAGTGGAATTGCACTAGCATGGTTTAAATCATACTTATCTGACCGTTATCAGTTTGTAGCAGTAAATGAAGAGATGTCTTATCGATCACAAGTTCAGTATGGTGTACCACAAGGTTCAGTACTAGGACCGCTGCTGTTCATTCTGTACATGCTACCATTAGGAGATATCATTAGGAAACATGGAATTAGCTTTCACTGTTATGCTGATGATACTCAGCTGTATATTTCTTCAAAACCTAACGAAACTTACCAATTCACAAAATTAACGGAACGCATAGCTGATATAAAAAATTGGATGACCAGTAATTTCCTACTACTAAATTCTGAAAAAACAGATTCTAATTATTGGACAAAAAACTTTCTCACCTAATAACCTAGAATACTGTCTAACATTTGATGGCTGCTCTGTTAAGTCTTCGTCGTCAGTTAGGAACCTGGGTGTTCTCTTTGATACCAATCTTTAATTTGAAAGTCATGTGTCTAGTATCTGTAAAACAGCATTTTTCCATCTTAAAAATATATCTAAATTACGTCATATGCTCTCACGGACAAATGCGGAACAATTAGTTAATGCGTTCATGCCCTCAAGGCTAGATTATTGTAATGCTCTACTGGGTGGTTGCCCTGCACGCTTAATAAACAAACTACAGCTAGTTCAAAATGCAGCAGCTCGAGTTCTTACCAGAACCAGGAAGTATGACCATATTAGCCCGGTTCTGTCCACATTGCATTGGCTGCCTATTAAACATCGTATAAATTTTAAAATATTGCTGATTACTTACAAAGCACTAAATGGTTTAGCTCCCCAGTACTTGAGCGAGCTCTTATCGCATTATAGTCCTGCACGTCTACTGCGATCTCAAAATTCTGGCCAGTTGATAATACCTAGAATATCTAAATCGATTGCTGGCGGTAGATCCTTTTCCTATTTAGCACCAAAACTCTGGAACAATCTTCCTACCATTGTCCGGGAAGCAGATACAGTCTGTCAGTTTAAAGCTAGACTAAAAACACATCTCTTTGACCTAGCATTCACATAATACATTATCGACTTCTATTATTAAATGTTAGGCTGCATAGATTAGCCAGCTGTTTCCAGCTGTTTCCAGATCTGACGAAGGACCTTCGCCTGGACCCGATGACAAAGCAGTGCTGAAGTGCCAACTAGCCTCTCCCTATGGAGGATCCCTACTCCACTCTACAGATAAAGTGCTATGAAATTCCAGTTTCGCGTCCCTACCCCGAATTGATAAAATAAAATTCTGCATCAAAATTTATAGACAAGACAAGTAGTTTGTTTAGGCATGGTTTGTAGCGAATTACGAACCTGCGCACATATATTAAAACCCACATAACTATAGAATCAATTCTTAATGCGCATGTGAACGCCATAAGCGTTAATGACAGGTTCGCGTTTAAAGTCTATTTAGAGAGAACGGCGTCGTCTTATCGGCCCCTAATTTAATAACAAATGCTCATTTCGACGGAAGTGAATCAATCAAAACTAACTTTAGCTGGAAACAACATATTCAAGAACCGCTATAAAACCAAACCATTCTTTGTTGCCTTAACCCTCTGGGGTCGGCCGTCACGCGGCCGTGATCTGCTCACTTTTTTTCTCATCAGTGCAAAAGAGACTCAAATTACTCTGTTGATTTTGATCTTACATGTAAGTGTTATACATCATTCAAAACTGTTAAATGTCTTCTTTTATTTGTGTACACTCATAATAAAAACAAAATGTTGTGTTTTTCGTAAAATAAAGAAAATGAACATGATGCGCGTTCTGCCGTCTCTCTAAATGTAAAGCTCATTCTGAAACGCGACAGAACATGACCTGTAACTCAGCTAATACTTGTCACTGTGACATGAAACATATGTCTTTACAACACTTTGAGTCTCTATTTTTAAATGATGTAAATCATATCAAAAACAAATATTCTCTGTTTAAGTAATTCGTATGAAAGCAAGGACGTACAGTTTCTCCAGCCTGACCTCATTAAAGTTAATGTGACCACGCCCGCGCGCAACAGCTGCTCGCATACTAATGAGCCATGTGGAGGAACGCAAACTGTTAACGACCTCAAAACAGATAATCCGCGACTTCAGTCTTCAGTCCTGCTCTTCACGTGTGCTGTGCTGTTTATCTTGGATTTACATCAGACGAGTTAGAAGAACACAATTTGATTATAAGAAGGATTTATAAGGTAAGACATGTCTTTGTTAGTAGCATGTTAGCAGCATGTTATTGTTGCATAAACTTGTAGCTACTAGTTAAACTGGTGCCAGACTAAAATGTACGTTATGAAATGTGATTGGAGTAAAACATGAAGCCTAATGCTAAATGTATAAAAACATATGTTTGATAATTAAACAGCACGATACAGAAGGCTCGTATGATTGTGAATATTATGTTTAGACTTGTGTTTATTGTGTTTGTGGATATCTGCTCACACGAAGGTATGTATAATTATGTAAGAATATGCGATCGAGCCGGACCAAAAAACTATGAAACGTTATATAATATAACGTTTCATAGTTTGGTCCGGCTCGATCGCATTCAGTAAATGTTTGCACGCGCTGAGTTTGAGTCACGCGCGCTGTGGGTTTGAAAAGCAAAACAAACCAATCATTAGGCTTTATGGTTTTACTCCAGCAATCTCATCTCATAACGTTGTAACGAATGGAAACGTTTTAACTAACATGATAATCCATATAGTTTTCTCTAATGTAGTGTTACTGAACTTTTTAGTGATTTATAGGCTGCCTAGCTGCTACAGGCTATTGTTATTATTTCATGCAGCCCTACATATGCCTACAACTACAAGGCACAACATATGGGAGTTCATATATGTAGTATATGTATGTATTTGGTAAATTTCATAATTTGAACCAGACAAATCTAAAATAGTTTCTCCTAATATCAGCATGTTCACAGCTGTTTTTTTGTTTTCTAAAAAAGGTTTTTACAGGGACCAGCACTGATGAGTCCAGCTGACATTCACGTGAGTCTCTGTACATGAACATGGTGAAAAATCAAACACCTTGGAGATGACAGGTATGTAACCTATATGTTTTAGGAATGGCACAAAGCTGTGTGACTGTCCAAGTCTCTGTCTTTAGATCAGTGTGTTTTACTAATGTGCTTTTTTTGCGAACAATCCGTTCATTGTGTAGCCTATCCCTAAATGCGTGCTGTCTATATGGGCCATAGATACTCGCAAATGTTCAGTTTTAGTTAGCCTATGACACTAATTATCATGCTTACTGCCTTATGCACTGTGAATACAGGTGTAAATGTTTGAAATGTAGCGATGTGTCGATCGCGAACGATCCGTTCATTGAGTGTACATAATAAATGCGTGCGTTCTATATGGGCCATCAACAGATACTCTGTTGTATACATAATGTATGCTAACAGTTATTTTGTTTTGTTTTTAGGAATGTGGCATCATGCTCTCCTTCTCCAGCACCTCGCAGAGGGACACGCAGGTCTCGTTCAGTTCTCAGTGCGATCGAGAATAATACTGAGTAAGTGCATAGACGTAATATCGTTTACATCGTCATAATGTAAAAGTTCCTATTATTGTGTGAAATTAATCCATGGTAATTAGTGATTGATAAGCGTAATAATAATACAGTTTCTTTGATTGTGTTATCAGCATGCATTCTATATGGGCCATCAACAGATGTTGTTGTTGTTGTTGTTGATACTTTATTGATCCTTTGCAGGAAATTATATTGTCACGGCAGCTTTAACACTCAATAACAAAACATAATACAAAAAAACAATAATACCTATATAGAATATTCAGTAACAGATGCATATTCAGTACAGAATATTCAATAACTCTGTTGTATACATAATGTATGCTAACAGTTATTTTGTTTTGTTTTTTAGGAAATTGGCTGCATCACGTTCTCCTTCTCCAGCACCTCGCAGAGGGACACGCAGGTGTCGTTCAGTTCTCAGTGCGATCGAGAATAATACTGAGTAAGTGCATAGACGTAATATTTTACAGATGAAATGTAGCCTAATTGTGTTTACATCGTCATAATGTAAAAGTCCCCATTCTTGTGTGAAATTACAAATATGTCTTTTTTAAATCCATGGTAATTAGTGATTGATAATGATAATAATACAGTTTCTTTGATTGTCTTATCAGCATGCTCACACTTTTTCTTTCTTCTTTTTTTATAACAGATGTGACAATGTCCAAGCACCAGTTCCGAAGAGAGCCAAGGCAAACAAGCAGACGAGCAACATGCAGTCCACGCTGTCATGGAAAACAGAGACCGATGTTGACATGGTTCCACAGACACTGCGATTTCTTCCTGCACGGGAAACTGGACCGCAACTGAGCTCTGTAGACTCGCATTCGCCCATGAGTCTATTCAAACAGTTTTTTAAACCTGCGGTAGTTTTTTTTTAGTATTCTTTGAATAAAAATATTTTTTTTATAAAAAAAACAAGTTTGGTATTTTTATGTTTGTTTTTTTGAAAGGATGTGTTAAGTGATAGTAATGACTTTAAGTCTTTACATTCTTAGGAAAGAACGTAAATTCTATTTTGAATAAATGCTGTTCTTTTTAACTTTTTGTTCACCAGTGAATCATTCTTTGTTCAGGCTGCCTCAAAGCACCTTGATGGCCCATTAGCCATTGGGGGAGTGTCTTTAGTCTTCCCAGGTGTAAATCACATTAATATTCATGGGCATTAACACTCCCACGCATACAGCACTGCTGACCCAAAAACTGATGTAAGAAATTCAAATCGTTATATTGATGTTTCTGAAAGAGTGGTCAGAATGATTTTCACTTCATTTTGAAGTAAAAATTCTAGCCTACAAGAATAGTAACTCAACAGTATTGTTTTCAACTATTCATTATGTGTTAAATGGCCTTATTGCAGTGACATTTTTTTTTCCAAAACGTACTAACCACGCATATTATTTTTTTTCTATAAAATGCAAACAAGTACATCAATTTTGCTCACATATTATTGTAGCAGAGTTTGTGCTGAATACAGCAAATTTATATGTTGGCAAATGGTATGTTTTAAGTAGCTGAAATAAGCACAAATGTCAGGGCATGTCAAAACACCGAAAGAGCCCCAAAACAGCTCAGACCTCAGAGGGTTAAATTATGTTTATCTCTGTAAAGCTGCTTTGAAACAATCTACATTGTTAAAAGCGCTATATAAATGAGGATGACTTGACTTGACCTGGTAGGCCAAATAAATAGCATGGACAATCCAGTTGCTGAGGGTCTTTTTGGAGGCTGGAAGACCCTTTTTGGGCAACCCGAAACACACCAGCAACTGGTCCGACTTCCGCCATGAAGAGGACCTCTAAATATACATGACAGGGCAGAGCACATGAAGTCTCTCCTCATCCGCCATCACGTGAGGTGGAGGATGGAAAGCCTGCAGAACCACAGGTCGTGCCACATTAGACGGCACCTTGGGCAGATGGCCCGGCCTGGGATGTAAGATGGCTTTAATGTTGCCTAGAGAAAACTCCAGGCACCCATTACATATGAAGTGCGCTTGGAGATCTCCTATCCTCCTCAGAAAAGTAATGGCCAACAGAAAAAAACACCTTCAGGGAAAGGTTCTTGGCCTCAGCCAACTCCAGTGGTTCGAAGGGGGCCTCGGCCAGCCCTTCAAGAACCACTGCCAGGTCCCATGTGGGAACCCTGGTACAAGCTGCAGGTCTCATACGTACGACCAATTGCTGTCTCCCAAGAGGTCCATCACCCAGAGGAGCGTGGAAAGCCGCAATGGCAGCCACGCACACCTTGAGTGTGGACGGGGTAAGACCAGCTGAAAAGCGATATTGGAGGAACTCCAGAACTGAAGCCACTGGGCAGTTAACTGGATCCACCTCACTCTCTCTACACCAATTGGTAAAGACATTCCACTTTAAACTGTACAATTTCCTCGTGGAGGGAGCTCTAGAGCTGAGTATGGTCTCCACTACTCCAGTTGATAGGCCGGCCTCTAGGTACTGTGCCCCCTCAGTGGCCAGACCCACAGTTTCCATAACTAGGGCCGAGGGTGAAATATTGAGCCCTCTGCCTGTGTCAGCAGGTCCCTCCTGAGGGGAATCTCCCACGAAGGGGCGTCTAGGAGCGATATAATGTCTGAGAACCATACTCGGGCCGACCACAACGGGGCTACCAGCAGTAGACTGATCCCGTCGCAACGGACCCTCTCTAGAACTCCCGGGAGCAGAGCGGTCGGGGGAAATGCATACAGACGCAGCCTCGGCCACGTCTGCATCATGGCATCCAACCCCATTGGGGCTGGATGAGTGTGGGAGAACCATAGTGGACAGTGGGTCGTCTCTCGAGACACGAATAGATCCACTTCCACTGGGCCGAACCTCTGAGATATTGACTCCACCACCTCGAGGTGGATTCTCCATTCCACGGGCCTCAGCCCCTGTCTCGACAGGATGTCTGCTCCCTGATTTTTACTCCCTGTATGTATGTCGCTCTTATGGACAACAGTTTCCCCTGCCAGTCTGCATAGAGGGCGAGAACTCAGACCCCCCTGATGGTTTAAATAGGCCACTACCGACATATTGTCTGACCTTACAAGGACATGATGACTCGGATGAGCTCGGAACACTGCCAAAATCTCCAGGCAGTTTATGTGCCAGGAGGAAAAATGGTCCTGCCATAGGCCTGTCATAAAGTGGCCATCCATGACCGCACCCCAGCCCTTGAGGGAGGCGTCTGTCGAAACGGTTTTCCGGCGACATGACGCTCCCAACACTGGACCTTGGGACAGAAACCAAGCTTTTTTCCACATATATATGGAACTAAGGCATCTGCACGTAACCCTGATCATGTGGAACGGGTTACCCCTCAGGGAGAACCCCTTGGTTATCAACCACCACTGGAGGGCCCTCATGTGCAGCAGGCCGAATGGAATAATGTTAAATGCTGCCATGAGCCCTAACACTCTCTGAAAATGTTTCACAGTAATGGCTTGGCCTAGCTTAATCCTGGACACTGTGGCCAGAATGGACCCGATTCGTGCAGGAGACAATCGTGCCCGCATCGTGACCGAGTCCCACACCACTCCCAGGAACGTGGTTCTCTGGGCTGGTGTCAACACGCTCTTTTTCGTGCTGAGTCACAACCCCAGGCTTTGGATGTGGGCGATGACGACATCTCGATGCCGAAACGCCAGCTCTTGTGACTGGGCCAGAATCAGCCAGTCATCGATATAATTGAGCACCCTGATGCCCTGGAGCCTCAGCGGTGCTAGAGCTGCATCCATAAATTTGGTAAATGTGCGAGGGGAGAGAGCTAGGCCGAATGGAGGAACCCAATATTGGTACGCTTTGCCCCCGAAAGCGAACCTCAGGAACTTCCTGTGAGATGGAAGGATGGATATGTGGAAGTATGCGTCCTTTAGATCTATCCTAACAAACCAATCCTCGGATTGAATTTGACTCACGATGATGGGAATAGTGAGCATCTTGAACCTGAATCTCCTCAGAGAACGATTTAAGTGCCTGAGATCTATTATTGGAAGCAACCCCCCATCCTTCTTGGGAACTTTGAAGTAGCGGCTGTAAAACCCGGACTCACTGTCCGGTGGAGGAATGCACTCTATAGCCTCCTTTACCAGCAGGGAGTATACTTCCTGTTCCAGTAATTGCTGCCTGTCCGCAAGCCTGTGGGGCAGACAGTGCAGCATGCGTTCGTTGGAAACCGATGCGTCCCAAAGCGCACATGGCAGCGGGAGTCGACATCGATTTCCTGTGGCTCTGCGGAAGAGGCTGGCTAGGATCTCTCTGACGAAGCCTTTTTTGTTGAGCCTTCTCTCTTTTTGCGCCTGTTTGTAGGCGCCAGCATTTTAATTCCTGCTAATTAAATGCAGCCATAAACACAGGATAAGTGAAACACGGTCTTTCTAAAGTCAGATAATATTTCATAATTTTAATTTCTTAAAATTCAATGCAGCATAATTATCAGACAATATTGTTTTAATATGTGTTATACGGTCTCGTAATCAACACGCTGCCTCGGCAAACGCGAGATTCGAGCCGTTACAATATATTTGACTTTCATCCCTCGAGAAGAAAGTTAACAGGTGCTAGGCTGAAACATCCGACAGCGCACGGATATACGCGTCGAGATATTTCTCAATGAACACAGCCAGCACCCTCAGGAGCTGACTGTGAATGCCTCGCACCCAAACAGTATTATTTCACAGATAGTGTGTGTATCTTTATTGCAGTAGACTCGTAATCTATGCGCTGCCTCGGCAAACGCGAAATTCGAGCCGTTACAATATATTTGACTTTCATCCCTCGAAAAGTAAGTTAACTGTGTGAGGCTGAAACATCCGACAACGCACGGATGTACGCGTCGAGATATTTCTCAATGAACACAGCCAGCACCCCCAGGAGCTCACCATGAATGCCTCGCACCCAAACAGTATTATTTCACAGATCGTGTGTGTATCTTTATTGCAGTAGACTCGTAATCTACGCGCTGCCTCGGCAAACGCGAGATTCGAGTCGCGAGGCTGAGACACCCGAAAACGCACGTTAACTGTGTGCGTTGAGATATTTCTCAGTGAACACAGCCAGCACCCTCAGGAGCAGACCGTGCATGCCTCACACCCACACAGTATCTTTATTGCAGTAGACGCGTTATCTATGAGAGAGAAACTTTATTGTCATTGTAGTTATACAACGAAATTTGTTTGGTAGCTCACAGAGGTCAGCAACACACATAACATAATAAATGTAATAAAAGTATAAAATATAAAGCTTAAATATATATATATAAAAAAATAGTTAAAAGGCCACTTAGTATAATAAATAAACAAGATAAATATGATAATTTAGTGCAAACAACAGTGTCCAATGAGTATGTTTGTGCATTAGCAACAGACATGAGAAGGAGAAAAGAGAAATAGGGTTAATTAATTATGTGTTGGGGGGGGGGGGGGGGGGGGGGGATTACAACTCTGGGAAAAAAGCTGTTCTTCAGTCTGTTTGTACGGGTTCTGAGTGCAAAAAGACTATGTCCTGGATGAGTTGAATCCTTGATGATATTGCTAGCTTGCTTCCATAGGCGGCTATCATAAATCGTATCAAGGTTCAGGAGTTTGATTCCTATGATCCTCTGAGCAGTTTTGACGTTCCGGGTCAAAGCTCGTCGGTTTTCTGTAGTGCAGCTGGAATACCATACTGTGATACAGTAACAGAGGATGCTCTCTAATGTGCTCCTGTCAAAATTTACTAAGAGCTGGATTGGCAATTTTGTTTTTTTGAGTTTTCTTAGGAAAAAGAGTATCTGCTGTGCTTTCTTCACTAAGTGGGATGTGTTAATGGTCCATGTGAGATCCTTTGTTAAGTGTAGACCCAGGAATTTGATGTCATTCACCCTCTCAACTACGACTACTCTCCTGTAGTCTACAATTATCTCCTTTGTTTTGGGAGTGTTCAGAACCAAATCGTTGCTCACACACCATTTGATTAGGTGTTGGACATCCTCTCTGTAGTGAGACTCGTTGTTTCCTGATATCCTTCCCACTATAGTGGTGTCATCGGCAAACTTCACTATGGTGTTAGAAGAGGGATGGATGGGTTTGCAGTTGTGTGTAAATAGGGTGAAAAGAGCTGGACTAAGAACACATCCCTGCGGTGCTCCTGTATTAATGGTGATAGCAGATGATGTATGACTGCCCATCCTTATTATCTCTAGCCTTGGCTACTGTATATAGACCTCCAGGGCCATATGCTGATTTCCTAAAAGAGTTTGCAGACTTTCTCTCAGATCTATTGGTCAATGTCGATAAAGCAATAATTGTTGGCGACTTTAACATACACGTAGATAATACAAATGATGCGTTAGGGGCTGCGTTTACAGATTTATTAAACTCTTTTGGGGTGAAGCAAAACGTCAGTGGTCCCACTCATTGTCTAAATCATACACTAGATTTAATTATATCATATGGAACCGATCCAACCGATATAGATATTATACCGCAAAGTGATGATCTCACTGATCATTACATGGTAACTTGCATAATACGTACTGCTGAAATTTGTCATGTTGCACCGCGTTATCGACTAGGCAGAACAATCCTTCGAAACACTAAAGACAGATTCTCAAATAGCTTACCTGATCTATCTCAGCTGCTCAGTGAACCCAAACAAACAGATGAACTAGAGGAAATGACTAGCAGTTTGAGCACCGTTTTCTCTAGTACTCTAGATATTGTTGCACCAATTAGATTAAAAAAGGTTAGAGAGAAAACTAAAGCACCATGGTACAACAGTGCTACGCATGCTATCAAGAGAGAAACTCGTAACTTAGAGCGTAAATGGAAACAAACTAATTTAGAGGTCTTTAGAATCGCGTGGAAAGACAGTATGTCACGTTATAAAAGGGCTCTAAAATCAGCCAGGGCTGAGCATATCCGCAAACTAATAGAAAATAACCAAAATAATCCAAGGTTTTTATTTAACACCGTGGCTAGACTAACAAATAATCAGACATCTCCAGAGCAAAATATTCCGTTACAATATAGTAGTAATGATTTTATGAATTACTTCAATGAGAAAATAGAAAGCATCCGAAACACAATTGTAAATGTACAATCCTCTATGGTGTCTTATGACTCAGCCTCAATTATGGCCCCTCTAGAACAACTAAACCGCTTTACAACTATAGGACAGGAAGAGCTAAATAAACATATCATTGCATCTAAACCAACAACATGTTTATTAGATCCAATACCCACTAAACTACTTAAAGAAGTGTTACCTGTAGTGGAAGAGCCTCTTCTCAATATTATTAACTCGTCTTTATCTTTAGGTCATGTTCCAAAAATATTCAAGCTGGCAGTAATAAAACCTCTCATTAAGAAACCACAATTAGATCCAAATAACCTAGCAAATTACAGACCCATCTCAAATCTTCCATTTATGTCTAAAATACTAGAAAAAATTGTGTCCGCTCAATTGTGTTCTTTCTTGCATGAAAATGATATCTATGAAAAATTTCAGTCGGGATTCAGACCGCATCATAGCACAGAAACTGCGCTAGTTAAAATTACAAATTATTTACTTTTAGCCTCTGACCAAGGCTGTATCTCAATACTAGTTCTACTTGATCTTAGTGCTGCGTTCGACACTATAGATCATAAAATACTCTTAGATCGACTACAAAACTACACTGGTGTTCAGGGACAGGCATTAAGCTGGTTTAGATCGTACTTATCTGACCGTTACCATTTCGTCTGTTTAAATGGGGAAAAATCAAAGATAACATCAGTAGACTATGGAGTGCCGCAAGGATCTGTCCTAGGCCCTCTGCTATTCTCAATATATATGCTGCCACTTGGTAATATTATAAGAAAACATGGAATTAATTTTCACTGTTATGCTGATGACACTCAATTATATATCTCATCACGACCAGATGAAAACACTAACTTATCTAACTTGACAGAGTGTCTTAAAGATATAAAATGCTGGATGACGTGTAATTTCCTGCTATTAAATTCAGATAAAATGGAGGTATTACTTATTGGTCCAAAAAACTACCCACAAAATCTCTTACAATACAACTTTAATTTAGAAGGATGTCCTGTTACTTTATCCACTACAGTAAAAGACCTGGGTGTAATGCTAGACCGCAACTTGACTTTCGAAAATCATATTTCATATGTTACAAGAACAGCCTTTTTCCACCTTAGAAACATTGCTAAGCTACGTAACATGCTGTCTGTTTCTGATGCAGAAAAGTTAGTTCATGCATTCATGACCTCGAGACTAGATTACTGTAATGCTTTATTAGCTGGTTGTCCTGCATCCTCAATAAACAAGCTTCAGTTAGTGCAAAATGCAGCCGCTGGAGTTCTTACTAGGTCAAGAAAATATGATCATATAACACCAATTTTATCATGTCTACATTGGTTACCTATAAAGTTCCGTATCAATTACAAAGTATTACTACTGACCTATAAAGCCCTAAATGGTTTAGCTCCTGTGTATTTAACAGACCTTCTATCACCCTACAATCCATCGCGCTCTTTAAGATCACAAAATTCGAGGCTTCTGGTCATTCCTAGGATATCTAAGTCTACTAAAGGAGGGAGGGCGTTCTCACATTTAGCTCCTAAACTCTGGAATAGCCTTCCTGATATTGTTCGAGACTCAGACTCGCTGTCCCAGTTTAAAACTAGATTAAAGACACATCTTTTTAACCAAGCATTCACTTAATGCTTACCTTTTATACTACTGCTGAATCAGTTCGAATGCATTAACATTATGAACATCAGCTATGCTAATTATTTCCCATCTGTCTTTCTGCTGTTATCTCGGGACGTCAGCTCCAGTTTGTATCCAGCCTCTCACGGAGACTTCAGATGCCCCAACACCTGTGATGAGACGACTAAACGCCTGTGGAGAGACGACTCGACGCCTGTGAAGAGACGACTCAATGCCGGCGATATGTTATGCCCTAAATTAATACATGATTAACTAACTGTATTTTTCTATGTACATTTCTGAAATGCACTTTCTGTAAAGCTGCTTTGAGACAATGGCCCTCATTTATCAAAAGTGCGTACACCAAATTTCGAGCGTACACCTGGCGTACACCCAAAACCACGGTGACTTTGAGATTTATCAATGTGGACGTTGGTGTAAGGCACGCTCAAATCCCACGCCAGCTCAGGAGGTGGTGTACGCACGTTTGAGTTAGTGCGGAAATGCGCAGAAACACAATTCTTAACACCACAAAATGCGCTGACAAACTAAAACATATGACAAAAAAACAACAACAACAACATAGGCTAATTATAAACTTCAGTGTAAAAATCTGTCACAAAGAACCGGCAAAAGTAATGATTATGAATATGTAAAATATAGCAAGGAGATATTTTAATTGTTTATTAATAAAGAAGTGTTTTCTTTGTGTCGGCTGCAAAGATGAAGTTGAGATGCTGAATCGCGATCTTCGCAGTAGTGAACGCGCCAGAGAGAAATGCACATTTCAGATTACATAAGCGGAGAGCAGTCTGCAGTCTGTTTTCTTTCGTTTTGAATTGTTCTGTTTAAAAGTAGACATGTCTGAGGCACCTTATACGCTGAGTTTCGGTTTATTTATGAGATGAGCTCAGTTCACGCGTCCTCCGTTTCATATCATCTGCTATTTACTTTCCTATTTGTTAAATCCAGGTAGGGCTAATTGGTTGACGAAACATTGATTAAAATTAAGATACAATTAATACAAAACGAAATTCAGTTTAAAGAAAGGTTTTGTGCTTTATGTTTGATGTCTCTGTGAAAGTTTTAAAATATATTTTAGTGCCGCTTTTAGAGCGCTCATGTCCGTATCATTGTTTTTTCCTCATAAATGCTAACACGAATAATAATAAGAATATTACAAATGGACATGCAATTATTAATGTGAATGAATGGTAGGCTACTTCACATCACATCATCATCATCACTATTGTACATGATACGATATTAAATGCTAATTGTTTCAAAACACGTGCTGTAAAATAATGCATTGTGATAGGTTATTTGATCTCCACGGAGAAGTTTCTCTTCTTTGCCGTCTTCCGTGTGTCCATGGCGTAAAATGAGGGCGTGGGGGAAGCGGAGACTTGAATATTTAGAGGCGTGTTATTCTAATGACGATCGTTTTCAGCCGCTGCATTTATCAAGGGCAGGTATTGCGTACACCAGGATTTCAAAGGTACGCACAGCTTCATACATCAGGCGGTGAGAGGAGTGTAAGCATAATCTTACGCCAACATATACGCCCGTTTCTACGCAAGAATGATAAATGAGGGCCAATGTGTATTGTGAAAAGCACTATACAAATAAATTTGAATTGAATTAAATTGAATCCTGACATTCTGTGGTCTGTTAGTGAGGAAATCCAAAATCCATGAACAGAGTGTGGTGTTTAAACCCAGGTCATTCAGCTTGTTTCCTAGTTTGTATGGCACAATGGTGTTAAACGCCGAGCTGAAATCTACAAATAGCATCCTAACATATGTATTGGGATGCTCCAAATGAGTAAGACTGGTGTGAAGTGCGATTGAGATTGCATCCTCTGTAGATCTGTTCCTACAGTAAGCAAACTGTAGGCTGTCCAGGTCAGAAGGGATGTTGACTTTGATGTATGAAAGAACCAATCTCTCAGAGCACTTCATGATAATTGGTGTCAGAGCGATTGGGCGATAGTCATTCAGACATTTTACTGACCGTTTTTTTAGGCACAGGAACAATAGTAGTTGATTTTAGGCAAGTTGGGACCACAGCCTGCTGCAGAGACAGATTGAAGATGCTGGTGAACGCCCCTGCCAGTTGGTCAGCACATGACTTCAGCGTTCGACCTGGAACTTTGTCTGGTCCTGCTGCCTTATTTACATTGATCCTCCTTAGTGTGGATCTCACTTGATGGCGTTTGAAGACAGGTACCGGCTCCTCTATGGGTGATGTTGCTGTCTGGATTTCCATGCTGTTGGAGTGACCGTCAAAGCATGCAAAGAACTGGTTTAGGGTGTCAGGAAGCATGACATCATGGCCGGACAAGGAGGGGCTGTTCTTATAGTCCGTTAGAGCTTTAATGCCTGTCCACATACTGTGTGGGGTTGTTATCTTTAAAATGACCCTCAATGCGTTGTTGATACTTCTGTTTTGGTGCTTTTATGCCCTTCTTAAGATCTCTCCGAGCATTACTATAAACCAACCTGTCCCCTGACCTGCAGGCAGCATTCCTCACTTTCAGTAATGAGTGTACATTCCCATCAAGCCATGGTTTTTGATTTGGGTACACCATGCTAGTCTTGGTCGTTAACACAGTGTCAGTGCAGAAGGCCATATATGCTAAAACAGATTAGCTATATTCCCCCAGATCTGTGCTCACAAACAGATCCCAGTCTGTATTTACGAAACAGTCCTGCAGGCGTGCAGTAGATTCCTCTACGCGCTGCCTCGGCAAACGCGAGATCCCAGCCACAGAATCTTTATTGCAGAGTAGACCAATCTACACGCTGCCTAGGCAAACGCGAGATCCGAGCCACTAGATTCTATATTGCAAAGCAGACCTTCATTTGTGACAATTCTTAAGGGACAAACAACACCAAATAGGACAGACAGTTTGTACACAGAGCGCTTGCTGAAGAGCAAAAAGCTAACTAGGTCATGTGCCGGCATTCCTTTGTAGCTTCCGCTTATGCTGTCACACATTACGTCATGACGCAACACCAATCAGGATTGGTTTAGTTTCATTCATGCTTCAGAGCCGCTATGCTGAGGGGCGTTCCCCCAAATTTTCATTCGACGCAGTTCGAGTTCTCTCGAAAGGGAACCTTCTTTTAAAAGCTCCTCTTTATTTAGCAGAGTTATGAGCTGACTTATTTATTTATTTATTGAAAACTCAAACATCTGTCTTTTTCTTAATATTTTTAATTGTTTTGTTCTCTTTTTATTAAAAACACTAACGATACCAATTCCTCGGAACTGGAAATCACAGCACACTGGATCTGGCAGGTGAAAGCTGAGATAGGGCCTGTCCCAATCCCCGCTGTCAGATCCGTTTGCGAACCCCAAAATGCGAGTCGCCGCCATGCCTCGGCAACAGCGGGACCTGCGCGGGGAACGCGAACTGAACCGTCCTCCTCGAAGAACGCCCGGCAGGAGCGGAGCGTCCTCACGGACAGCTTCTCGCAATGCTCACAGTCAGCCCCCTCAATAACTGACTGTTGGCATGCTCCACTCCCAAACAGCAACAAAAAGCTGATGTGTGTGTCCCCACCCATGATATAACATGGGGAGGGACAACACAAAGCTTGCTTGCTCTCTTTTGCCATATTGCAACTTGACAGATAACAAAAAATATGACAAGGACAGAATACACAGATCGCTTGCTGAAGGCACAGAAGCTGACACGGGCTGTTTTCAGGGGTGCTTTATAGCTTCCTGGTCGATGACGTCACCCACCTATGACGTCTCGTCTTTCCATTGGACTGAATAATATAATATACGTGCTTCACGACGCAATCACGCAGGGCGTTCCCACCGCGTCTCGACGCAGCTCGAGTTCCCTTGAAAGGGAATCAAAATTACTCATTACACGTTTTAGCTCTTTCCTTTTTGCTTTATCACTCCAGTTTATATTAAAATCTCCTAATAAATTATCTCATTGTTACTATCACACTCTTTAAGTAGGTTATTCAACTTATCATAGAATACTTTTTTTGCAGATGGTGGTCGATATATTACAATCACAGTGAATGACATTTGGGCTGAGAGAGTTAATTTAAGACCGATACATTCTAGGTCATTAGCACAGGACCATTGGATTTGCTTACAACTTATATTGTCCTTGACATAAAATAACACACCTCCACCTCGACCAATAGACCTGTCATGTCTAAACATATACAAGTAAACACGGCGTCGCCTCAATCTGCGTACACACGAAACCACTGAAACCGACTCAAAACAATGTAATAAACATGCCAAACCAGTATGGAGCGCTGTAATTCTGCCACTGAGATACACTCAAAACGGAGAAGAAGATTTGGAGCATGCGCATAAACCTTGTATACAATAATAATGGCCCAGTAGCATCTTCCTTTTTTTTTTGTTTTTTTTACCAGGAACTTTATACTTTATTGAACAATATAAACAACCATAAACGGTCTGGTACAAAATATTAAATGTCTTAATCCGACAACACACAAGCATCATAGCATAGGAAAGAAAATATAAATAAATAAAGAAGTAAAATAAAGCGTCTCCGTGTGGACAAGGCCTAAGACTCCTACCAGCTCCAAAACACCTGCCTGGAAGTTTTTAGTTATCCTGGAGACATTAATTAGCTGATTAAGGTGTGTTTAATTAGGGTTGGAGCTAAACTCTAGCACTGTCAGACAACTCACAATTATAGCTTAATTATAAATAAACATTACTTTGATATTATATGTGTAGGACGGTTTAATACAATTATGTTATATGTTAGATTATCAAAGGTTATTATCAAAGGTCACCACAGTTCAGAAGTTCACACTTCTGGTAATTAGCAGCACAAAAGCATGCTAGGTGTTGTCATTAGATGTCAAAGCAAGAGCGCATATCTTGAAACTCATATTGCAGAAATAATTTTAAAGTTCCATTTAACCACTTTAAGATTGTTTCATTATAGGAATTAAATCATTAATTTCCTAATTTAGTTAGTTAAAAAAAAAGAATGTGGGGAAAAGGAAAAATATTAATAGGAATGATAATAAAATAAAATACACTAATAAATAACATAACATTGACAGGGAAAGGATATTACATTTAAATTTAAGGGTCACTGCTAAATACAATTTACTATATTGTAAAAGGAGACCCACCCCCAGCACTCAACCTAAACTGGTCCAGGTTAAAGGGTAACTAAACACCAAAACAACTTTTTTTAGTTAATGATCTGTAAGAATGGAGCTTCATATATGCTGTTCATTGATTCGAGTACATTTTTTGACAATTGGGTATAAAGTGTTTTAATTTTCAAATATATGGTGTAAAAACGTCCTGCCCTCTTCAGGTTAAACGGAAAGCTCCTGCAGTAGGGGTACTCTCTGACGTATTGAACTCTCTGACGTCACTCTGTCACGCCCTTGGTGCGAGCTCACCACGCCCTTGGCAGCCCCTGGTATAAAAGCATCTGGTTCCGTCAAAACTACTGTAGCGAGTCAGGAGTTGGATTTATGAGTATTGAAAACGATCAGGATAGCATATATTAGCATCTAGTTAGCATAGCATTAATATAGTTATTTAGATTATTTCGTATAGCCTAGGTAGTTAATTAGCATAGTTGTTAGTATATTGTTAGAAGCATAGTTAGTTAGTTAGTAGCATAATATTGCATCAGTTAGAATAGCAGATTTTTAGCATTAGCTTTATCTGTATTTAGTACAGTGGTCAGGATGGTACGTAGGTGTAGTGTCGCTGGTTGCAACAGCACTGCTGGACTGCATAACTTTCCACTAGACTTGGAAATTAGGCGCCAGTGGTTGCATGCACTTGGCCTGGAAGACCGTGAGTTCCCGCCTATGGCTCGAGTGTGCAACCTGCATTTTACGAGGGATTACTTCTCCAACGCAATGGAGGTGGAAATGGGCTTCTCTACACAGCTCGCGCTGCCAAATGCTGCTCTTCCTGCATGAACTCCACCACCGCAGCGGCGTCATGATGTAAGTGAGCATATATTTTTAATCGCAATTTATGTTCATTCCTATTAGGCTAAAGTTAACCATCTGGTGACCCGCCGGCGCGATTTGCTGGATATTTTTTTCACATAGCAGCAAAATATACTGAACGTAATAGTAAATTTCCTCAAAATAACTGAAAATAAGAATAATCGGATGCCGATCGCGATGCGGGAGTTAAGACCGCAGTTTGAGCGGCTCGAATTGATATGGCTCTGGCCCTGTGTCCACAGACAATTCAACATCCTCCACTTCAGGTGAAGGTGGGGGAGAAAAGTCTTCAAATGACTGCTCTGTTGCAAAGCTACTTGCGTCACTCCAGTCACTCCATTTTAGCGAGTCTGACAGCAGCTGTCACTCACTGCGGATCTCAGGCGCCCGCCCCTCCGCTCAGCCCCGCCCTCGATTCATCCCCTCTATCTCCGTTGGGCTCTGCCCACTTTTCCAGCATTTTTCAAATATTGCCAGTGGGTGGAGTCAGGCTATGAACAGGGGTTTAGTTACCCTTTAATATGGCAATTTCTTACCCAAAATCAGACCAGCCCTTATGGTCCGTAATTAGGACAAATGTGGCTAAATGTGCCGTGTCTAGGTGCAAATTTGGCCGCACATCCGAAGCCTAGCCAAATCTGTCACCCATTACTGGGCAGGAGCTGGTTAACTATTGGTGAGCCGATCGCACTGGCTACCTGGGTTTGTTTGACTGGTTGTGAACACATGTGGCAAACACTCCAAGAATTTAGGTGAAATAATCTCTGATGATGACATCATTGGAATGCTGATCAGCACCTGTCTCAGGTCTATTTATAGCCTCTGACGTGCGCATTCCGATGTGGGGGATGTGCGCTGCAGTGTGACAATGCAGCGCAGAATCTCGTTCCCGCTTTTTCAGGGAACATTATTACAGTCAAGTAACCCGAGACGTTCCCTTTCTAAGGCTACTGTCAATGCTGTGCTGATTTAAGTACTATGGGAATGAGAATGCAAATACTGCCGCACTGGAAGTGTCTGGACCCCTCAGATCTATGTAGTGTGTGCGCACAAAGACGAGAAAGGCCTCAGACATAAGTTTGGAATGTCTACTCAAGGATGTGTGAGCCCGAAGTAACATGAACATCAAAACTATATAATCTAATAAATGTGTGCGGAGAGGACCTGCCTGCCATATCACATACTTGTTGCAAGGGGACACCTTGCTTGAGTATGCAAACCCCCTGATGGAATGAGCCCTAACTTCTAGAGGCGAAGCTTGACCACGAGCCTCATAGGCTAGAGCAATAGCATCCCTCACCCCGTGTGACATCATTTGCTTGGTAGAGGTTAGATAAAGTTTCTCCTGCTCCAGTGTAGTGAATGGTGGAGAACATAAGGTTCCAAGAACAACCGGCATGGTCAATAATGCAATAGAAAGATAGACAGGGTGAGGGTGCAAAATAGTTTTCTCTTTAACCCTCTGGGGTCTGAGGTGTTTTCTGAGCCCTCGAGGTGTTCTGACATGCTCTGACATTTGTGCTTATTTCTGTTACTTGTAACATTTTCATGGCTAAAGTCTGATTACACTGTATTCAGCACAAACTCTGCTACAAAAATATGTAAGCAGCAGTTTTTAGTTTTGAGAAAATTTCATTTATGCATGGTTTGTGAAAATACAAAACATTTTAGTCACTGAAATAAGAAAGGGAAAAAAGTCTGCACACCATAGCTCCAAAAATGTGAAAAATGTAATGGTAGACTCACACACAGGTGGTAACGTTTCGAGCACGTAGGCTCTTCGTCAGTTTACCATTACTTTTTTCACATTTTTGGAGCTATGGTGTGCCGACTTTTTTTTCCTTTTTTATTAATTTCCTTGTTGAGCACCCAATTTGAGCAACGTATTGCTTTGCTGTGGATGTGCGTGCTTTGGATCTGATAGTCACTGAAATGAGGCCATATAACCCATATTGATTATTTGTTCACATGTATTTTGAAAATTGTATCACATAGCCTAGAATTTTTGTCATCCTGCCCTAACCCTGCCCACAAACAATGTATTGATTTAAAATTTGTAAGGCATGTTTTGTGTAAGAAAGCTTAATGCAAGGATGGTGTGAATCATCATGAATATTGATGTGTTTCACCTAACCCTCCCATAATGGCCCTATCAGGTGGGACTGTGAAAGAACCAGATCAAAGAATTAGGAGAGTTCAGAATGGCTTTTTGATTGTTTGGATCTATTTACAACACAACATAATCCAAAGATACACAACGAAGGTCAAAAAGGCACATCATTGAGCACAATGATCTAAACAGAGAGATTCGAACAGTCACACACCTTTGTGCCATTCCTAAATGAGTTACCATTTAACATACCTTTATTTTTCAAGGAGTTTGCTTTTTTCACTTTACCATGCACATGTACAGAGTCTTGTGTAAATGTTTAAGTCAGCAGGACTCATCTGTGGCATCTGATCCTTGTAAAAAAACAACAACTGTGACCATGCTGGTATCAGGAGCAAGGCTGCATGATTTGGGGAAGAAAATCTAATTGTGATTTTTCTGGTTAATATTACGATTTAAAATTCACAAAATATATATAAAGAACACCAGGTTTGTTGTGCTTTGTATGCATATACTTATAGGGCTGCATAATATAATAATAAAAACTATTTTTTTGGGGTTTCGACATAGACGACGTGTTGACTGATTGGGATCACGCTTAGGGAGCTAAAAAAAGATTATATATATATTTCTGTAAAGACTTTTGGGCGGGTCTAATCCTTGGGGAATTTGCATATCATAATTAATAATTGGTAATTAATAATTATTCATACATGTTTGGATTAGATCAGTCTTACATGTTAATAAATCTCCCTCTAAGGGAGAATGTCATTTTACCTGAATTCATGCATGTGAATCTTTTCATTTTAATGACAAGTTGATTGCAGTTAATTACACAGATCACGTCTTACAAAGCAGGCAAAATTAATTAGCTCAATTGTCAGAATAATATTGTGGGGGTTCCCCAATATTGTCTTACTTTATAGGATTTCAGGAAACGCAATCCTCTGGCCAGAAGAATTGGGCTTCCTGCCCTATAAACACATACTAATTAAAGTATGTTTCATTTGTAAAGCGTGTAGCATAAGTTTAGATCTTTGGCACTTAAGAAACTTGAGAATGAGCAAAGAGAATGAATCCATCAGTCAATATAGTGTATTTAATAAATGTCTACTTATATATTTACTACGTTCACACGGGATATATATGTATTTACAAACACATAGAAGTACACAAACAATAAGACATCAATGAACGAGTGAGTGTGTGAGATATAGAGATAGGGATAAATTACACGCGTGAGAGCGAGTAAGAGAGAGAGAAAGGGAGTTACATTCACCTAGACAGACAACCTCTCTGAAACAACACAAAACACATTCTTAACCCTCAGAGACCTAAGGGTATTTTTACAATAAATTTTCCGTCTGGTGTTATTAACTAAAAAAGCTTGTAAAACATCAACCCTTTTGTGCACAGACAATTGACACACCTCTTTTTTTTCAGGACAAATTGAACTTTCAGCATATTTGTGTTACATTGATGTCACCTGAATGTAAAATAAGTTATGGGACCATAAAGACAAATGAAAAAAGAAATCGGAAATTGAATCACTCAAATATTTATTGAAATCACACACAAATAAATAAAAGCTAAGCAAATTTCCTCTGGAAAACAGTTTGTTCATGTCTTTGGAGTCCTGGAGCACAGGAATAAACATTATAACTTGTACAGAACCAAAACTATTTACATTTTTCCAAAAGAAGTCCAGGCGTTTTCATGAAATTCACTGGTGCCAAGCCTCAAAACAGTTCCTATCAGCAATTACAAAGAGGGCCACATCACAGGCTTTGCATTTATATTTTATTTATTTTATTTATTATTTTATTTATTCTATTCTTTTTATACTTTTATACTACTTTTATACTTCTATAATACTTTTTTCAGTAAATAAAAAAATGGCACTTCAGCTGGGTCTATCCTGGTAATCTAGTTCCTCATCTGTCAAAAAGCTCTGTTCTCCTGAAAATCCATCATGCAGCGCTCGATTTAGATCTATTTCTCTGTGATTCTCTGTGAAACCTGCGTGTCTCTCTCCTTCCCTCCCTTGGAGAGAGCGCAATGACCCAGTGACGCACCCAATGTTTACGACGGATCAGCCTGTAATTGGTCAAAAACCATCACGTGGATATCCAAAATGGCAGCTAGCATCGAGCTAGCGGCAAATATGACGGAATATTTATAAATTATGGACTTCAAGTGTATCAAAGTTGGATATAAACGTTTGGATTTATGGCTGAAAAACTCCGAAAGGATGCACAAGTTCCAGGCTGGATAGAAAACCTTCTGTAAAGGCTAGAAAGACACCAAAGACACCCCCGTGATGGCTAGCTCGTTAGCTTTCTGCTGGAAAAAAAACGGTAAGAAAATCGACAAATCTGTCGTCGAGTTATATCATAATTTCTCGGAGCTGATGTGTGGCGTCGTCGACGATGCCGTCGGGCTCAGAGGGTTAATGCTCTGAAAACAGGGTAACCTAATTTTACTTGCATGTGGAATGATTCTCTCATGCGTTGCTGTGTTCCTTGAGCGGCCTGCAAGGTCTAGCCGCGTTTTGGACGGCAGATCTTTTGTTCTCCGTGCGCGTGCGTGAGCTGAATCCTTGGTTCCTTGGATAGTCACGTGATGCGGCGCGAGTCTTTGAACAGCGGTTGGAAGTCTTTGAGTTAACATTACCAACGGAAAATAGTTCGACTGAGTCCGTTTCACTTTGTGGAAGTGAACAGAGTCGACTACGAAAACAAAACTTTGACTAACAGGAACGAAAAATCTTCGAAGGGAGATCCCAGAGAAGCGCGTGGGCATCTCTCAGTACGACGCGTCACGTGGTTACGTGCGCGTGCTTCTTCTTCAGAGAGAGCGCGCGTTTGTTGGAGTGTCCCTTGTAGTTAGATTTGCTGAAGAGATGTCACGCGGGGTTCTTTTCACTCGTCGATCGGAATTAAACCCGGGGACTTATCTTAAGACTGAAAAACACAAACTAAACTAGAACACATAAAAGAAAGGCGAAAAAGCTCGCCAGGAGGCGAGACGTTACATCATGACACGCGGACATGGACGAAAGGGGTGTTTAAACTGGTGTTCAGTCCTTTTGAAGCCCTGACTTTTCCGCCTTCTTTTGGAAGAGGGTCCAATCAGGAGCTTTCTCTTTGGAGGGAGGTTTTATGGCCTATTGTGTTCTAACCAGGCATTTGACTCCCTAATTTCATTGGGTGTTTAAGGGAAGAATCTTCACAATTTTTATAATACTAGTGTGTCACCAAGTTTAGCAAAATGTAATGTCAATTAACAAATGGGGAACGAAGATTGGAGTTTATCAAGACCAAACTTGCCAAAAACGGATTTGGTTAAACAGTTTGCAAAGTTTAAGACCTTATACCATTAGTTTCCCAACACATAGATCAAACCCCTAAAAGACAAATCGTAAGATGAGATTAGATACATTGTTCGTACAATTCTAAAGGGGAAGTATAATAGAATATATATGAATGCAGAATTCATTTCTCCTTCGTTAGAATTCTAGGGAATACGCAGTTACATGTAAAAATACATAATGGTAAACTCAGTTATTTCAATGTAACATGAACAAACAAACACATAAAACACATTGAATATTTCTGTTTAAAATGTCTTTTAAAAAGAGAAGTTTCTTTTCTCTGTAGCATTCACTTCCTGTGGCACATTCCACATTCCAGTCTTGGTGTCTTGTAAGCTGACACCACGCTGGGGGATGTGTGTGTGGTGGAATGCAGAGGTGGAAAGTAACGAATTACATTTACTCGCGTTACGTAATTGAGTAGTTTTTTTGTGTACTTCTACTTTTTCAAGTAGTTTTTAAAATCTGTACTTTTACTTTTACTTAAGTACGTTTTGTTTGAAGTATTGTACTTCGCTACATTTGAAATCATATCCGTTACTGAGTAAAAAATAATAATACAACAAGGGAGAAAAAAAAATCACACTACGGAAATTAGGCCTACTGCATTGGTTGAAGGGCGGGAGAACAAACGCGCAAAAAGGTGACGTCGCAGACCCAGCTGAAGCTGAAAGCGAAGTGCCCTCGAATTCTTATGAAGCGAATTATGGGCAGTGAGAAAATAGTTTGTAGGAAAAAAGCGTGGTTGTCCTCGAGGATAGATATCCAATTTGCAAAAAATGTGGACGCAAAGTGGCTGCAAAAGGAGGACACCATCCCTCCTGCAGATAAAGGTATGTCCCGATTATAATGAAAACGTTATGCAGAGGGAATCCCGGAATCCAGTCATGAAAATGGAATTATTCACTTAACGCAGATGTCACGTAAAACACGCAAAATAATGGGAATGAATACATGGAAAGTAGAACTGTGCAATAAATCCAATCGCGACCTGGTCTGTGAATATTTAAGCACAAAAATACTGCAAAAAAAGTGCTGCTGAGCTGCGCCGCTTTGTCTACTACATACTCAAGTACGCGTGACGTTCATGGTGTTTTCAGCATCTCACAAACAATTTGAGGACATAAATACATGAACATTTCCAGAGCTGCTCTGAGAGAACGCACGCCTAATAAGCATTTTCATAATTTTATTTGAGAAAAACCATTGTCAAATACACTTTAAAAAACCTTTTTACACTTTTGGTCTTCACTACAACCCGTCAAAATAAAAGTTCGGTTTTACTAGGAGACATTATGACAGAAATATACTACTATTGTAGGCATACAATAGAACGTAGCCTACTTCTCAAAATAATAATAATATCAACAATAATAATACATTTTATTTAAACATTATTTAAAGGAATATATTTTTTGTCCATGGTTTGATTTAGTAAATCTGTTTTTGTAGCGCTTCCCCCAAAAATAAAAGGACACAAGTTTAAATTTACATTTAATTACCACCGTTTTTGATAATATACATTTGGATTAAATCATAAAAAGAAACATACATTTTCTGAATAAAATACATTTAATAGGACAATATTATTCTAAAACTTTTTAATAAATAATTAATGTTAAAAATAAGTTGTTAATCTAATTCATTATCAATTATCGAATTTAATTGATTAGACGTTTTATTGAAAAACAAACAAATGCTTTCAAGTTTGTTTTAATTAAAAGCATTTGTTAAACCAAAAAAACCCCTGTTTCATTAATTTAACTGTCATTTTAACTGATGATAATAAGAATAATAACCATAATTTAATAATAGTTTATTTAATAATTGATTAATACTGTAAACCGTGATATTTTCTGAGACGTTATCATACTGTGAAAATCTCATACCATTACAACCCTACATGGTTACAACCCCCCCCCCCCCCCCCCCGTTAAAAAAGTAACTCAGTAACTTTTACTCTGAGTAAATTTTAAATGAGCTACTTTTTACTTTTACTTGAGTAGATTTTTAGACCAGTACTTTTACTTGTACTTAAGTAAAATTTCATTGAAGTAGTAGTACTTTTACTTGAGTAGACTATTTTATTACTCTTTCCACCTCTGGTGGAATGTGTGTGTGTTGATTTGGAGTTCAGGATCTAATGGTTCACCCCAAATACTCTACATATATATATATATATATATATATATATTATATATATATATATATATATATATATATATATATATAATATATATATATATATATATTCAGCACACTGACGTAGCTTTTGTGGATAAGTTCATGTTCTCATTGCGAGAACATGACTATCACGGTGTTGAGATCGAGATTCGCCTTCATGTGTGAAGATGGAGTCCCCATTACCACGCCCCGCTACGCCACCGTGTGGGATGGGTGATCAGAGGATCATAGTGAGGCTTCCCTGCCCATGGGCCCCTCATTCTTCTATCACACCGCAGCCAGTGGAGCCCCCTTTTGAGCACACTGGTCCCTCTGTAATGGACCGACCAGCCATTTCATTTGGGGCCCCTCCAGAGGACAGGATGCTGATTGCAGCATCGGAGGGAGAGCTGACCTCTGGAAATGATGACTTGGCTGCGTAATCTCCCTCTGGGAGTGTAACGTTGCCCAAGCCAGATCCAGAAATGTCATCTATGCTGATACGGGCCGCCGAGTCTGTCGGGCCCGAGTGGAATCCTCCATCATGTCCCGAAAAGTCTCGGTTGGATGATTGGTATCTCAGGGCGGGCCGAGCTGGTTCTCAGCTCGCGCCCCAGTGCCTTTCTTTCCCAAAGTGCATGGAGAGCTTACCAGGTCGTTGACGGCACCTTTCTCTGTCAGAAACTGCCTGAGTAGCTCCTCCCCAGTCACTATCCTTGATGAAGGAGCGGTGGTGGGTTACGAGGCTATCCCTCCAGTGGAGCGATCTGTCGCTACACAGGTGCACCTGTGTCAGGCGGCCGCTGCCTTTTGGACGGAGGATCCTCGTCTAGTTCTTATCAGTTCCAACGGGATTTAAGTCTTTGTAAGTGCTTTCAAAGCTTGTAGGCAAGCCACCTCCTCTTTGCATGCCATGGCGTTGCACGAGGGTAGCCCAGACCGAGCGCTCATAGGTGAATTCTGAACTGCAACCGGCCTCGCCCTCCGGGGCACGGGCGCTGTGGCTTGCGCAATCGGTCTGGCGATGGCCACTTTAGTGATCCATGTGGCGGATGCGGACAAGGTTCGGTTCCTGGACTCCCCAATTTCCTAAGTTGGGCTGTTCAGCGACGCGGTGGAGAACTGCGCCCAACAGTTCTCTGCCGCCCAAGCACAGACGGAGGCCATCCGGCACATCCTGCCCCGGCAGCCCGCTGCTGCCTCCACCCCGCTGCCGGTGGCAGTCCCTCCACCTGCTTGTCGCTGCGGGCGTCCCTCTGCCGCCGCTCCTGCTGGGGCTCCGCAGCAGCCTCCACCCAGGTCTCAATGTGGAGCCAGCCACAGGCAGGTCGCCCAGCCTGTGTCAGAAGCTAGCTCCCAATCCCTTCGGGCCATCCGTGCTGGGTCCCTGTACTCCAACTCGCTGCCCCACACCGGGTACGTCTGTGGAACCTCTGGTTCCCTGGCCTGATTCGTAGAAGCCTAGAAAGTGCTTCCCAACCGGTCCAGTCGACTCCTCCGTACCATCAGACTCGGCTATACGATTCAGTTCGCCCGGCGTCGGCCACAAGTTCAGCGCTGTTCGTTACACTTAGGTGTTGAGTGAATGTGGCCTGTCATGCGCACGGACATTGCACTTCTACTGGTGAAGGATGCGATTAAACTGGTTATATGAAGACCAAATTCTATAACTCGTACTTCGTTGTACCCAAGAGAAAGGTGGTGGGTTATGGCCAATCTCGGACCTGCGACTCTTGATTAGGGCCCTGTACAAGCCTCCGTTCAAGTTGCTAACGCAGAGATGCCTTTTCGAATGCTCCGTCCTTGAGATTGGTCTGTAGCATTCAACATGAAGGACGCGTACTTCAGATCTCTTTCCTCCGAAACGCCATCCTGTGTTTTTGCGTTTGAGGGTTCGAAGTCTCAGTACAAATTTTACCCTTCGAGTGCTACATAGCCAGTTTGGTCTTCATGTCAAATGGGAAAAGAGTAAACTTGCCCACGGGCTGAGGATCTTCAGGTCGTGCCTGATCAGCCATGGTGTATACATCTCCACCATGGCCGCCCGAAGGGTCATCTCCACCATGGCCGCCCAAAGGGCCATCTCCACCATGGCCGCCTGCACAGCCAGCTCCACTCTGGTCCCCTGAACTGCCTGCTCCGCCCTGGTCACTTGCACAGCCTGCTCCACCCTGGAGGCTTCCTACTCCAGATAGTCCACGCCCTCGTCAGCCTCCAGGGATCAGCCTCCAGGGATTTTTGTGACCTCTTCAGGAGAGAGCAGTGCAGCTCCGTCAAAATGGTGCATGTCTTTGATAATATACAGGTTTTTCGTACATTTTATTTTATCTATAAATTCATTATTGTTCTATATATTGTTTAATTTTATGCAAAGCAACATATGGGATGTGAGTCACTTACACTAGTGTTGCGTCAATCTATTTGCGTGATGGAAACGCATGATGCCTTGCATAAAATTGAATGATTTTATTCAAAAAGATACATAATATAAATACGTATGATGTTAAAATGTTCTCAGAACTGTACACTGATTGTTTATGGCCAGATTATGGAGCCTGCCACCACATATTTCGGCTAGGAGTGAAACGCAGTGTGGCGGTCTGAAGTTAGAAGTTCCCCCACTGAACATGATACAAGCTCCGCCACGAGATCCAGCACCGTTACCGTGGAAACGGGACAACAGAGACTGGTCAATTACACTTGAATTACTTATAAATGTTTAATTTTTACTTCTAATATTTGTTAAACGAGCTTAAATGTTGGAAATATGTATTAAAACGATATAGAATATACTACACTGTAAAATATGAATGAAAATAAAGGATTTATCATGTAAGCCAGTGGTTGTATCGAGTATTTTAAAAAAGTTTAGAAGATTTCAGTTATTCCGTAGACATTAATTCATGTATTGTGATCTCACAATTCTGACTTTTTTTTTCGCACAATTGCAACTGTGCGTCTTTGCGAATATAAACTCAAATGTGAGATATGAGATTTTTTTTTTATTATGAGATAAAAAGTCACAATGAGCTTTTAATTGTTTTTTATTCTGATGCACATAGCTTGCATAGATACAATTTCACTGTGTGTAAATTCTGTGTGTAAATCCAGTTTTTTAACACAGTTTGCCACTGCGTTTGTGCAAGCCATTAATAAATCTGACCCCTTAGTCTTATTGGTTTTCAACTCATTTTGGCGCTATAGCTAGTCAAGTCAAGTCATCCTCATTTATATTATAGCGCTTTTAACAATGTAGATTGTTTCAAAGCAGCTTTACAGAGATAAACATATAATTTAAGGTAACAAAGAATGGTTTGGTTTTATAGCGGTTCTTGAATAATGTTGTTTCCAGCTAATGTTTTGATTTATTCACTTCCGTCAAAATGATCATTTGTTATTAAATTAGGGGCCGCTAAGACGACGCCGTTCTCTCTAAACAGACTTTAAATGCGGACCTGTGATAAACGCTTATGGCGTTCACATGATGCACAGAATTGATTCTATAGTTATGTGCGTTTGAGTATATGTGCACATGTTTGTAATTCGCTAAAAACCATGCCTAAACAAACTACTTGTCTTGCCTATAAATTTTGATGCAGAATTTTATTTTATCAATTCAGGGTAGGGACGCGAAACCGGAATTTCATAGCGCTTTATCTGTAGAGTGGAATAGGCATCCTCCATAGGGAGAGGCTAGTTGGCACTTCAGCACTGCGTTGTAATCGGGTCCAGGCGAAGGTCCTTCGTCCGATCTGGAAACGGCCTGGATCCGGCAGGCTGCAGGAAAACCTTGGGATAAACAAAGACACTAAAATTGTCAGGGTGTGTGCAGGATGCCGAAGACGAGGACAGAGTAGATGCAGTTTAGGATATTTATTATACAAACTTAAATTTCCAAAAACAAACAGGAACAAAATAACAGACTCCAGGACTTCAGGGTAAACACAACCATATATTGACGACGACCAACAAACACTGAGGGAAAACACAGGGCTTAAATGAACTGAACCAAACGAGATAATTAACTGAAAACAGGTAAAGAGAATTGGTAATCAGACAGAGAGGGAAAACTAACTGGACTGAACCAAAAATCACAAAAGACAGGGGAAAACAAGATCACAAAACATAACAGAACACATCAAAACGTGACAGTACCTCCCCCCTCCCCGAAGGCGCGTCCTCGCGCCGTATAACATCCAGAGGGGTGGGAGGGTGGGCGCCCTGGAGGCTGACGAGTGCATGGTGCAGGTCCAGGAAGCCTCCAGGGCGGAGCAGGCTGTGAGCGTGGCCATGGCGGAACAGACTGTGGGCGTGGCCAGGGCGGAGCAGGCTGTGGGCGTGGCCAGGGCGGAGCAGGCTGTGGGCATGGCCAGGGCAGAGCAGGCTGTGGGCGTGGCCAGGGCGGAGCTGTGGGACCCTCGGGCGTCCAAGGTGGAGCTGTGGGACCTTCGGGCGTCCAGGGCGGAGCTGTTGGACCCTCGGTCGTCCAGGGCGGAGCTGTGGGACCCTGGGGCGTCCAAGGCGGAGCTGTGGGACCCTCGGGCGTCCAGGGCAGAGCTGTGGGACCCTCGGGCGTCCAAGGCGGAGCTGTGGGACCCTCGGGCGTCCAGGGCGGAGCTGTGGGACCCTTGGGCGTCCAGGGCGGAGCTGTGGGACCCTCGGGCGTCCAGGGCGGAGCTGTCGGACCCTCGGGCGTCCAGGGCGGAGCTGTGGGACCCTCGGGCGTCCAGGGCGGAGCTGTGGGACCCTCGGGCGTCCAGGGCGGAGCTGTCGGACCCTCGGGCGTCCAGGGCGGAGCTGTGGGACCCTCGGGCGTCCAGGGCGGAGCTGTGGGACCCTCGGGCGTCCAGGGCGGAGCTGTGGGACCCTCGGGCGTCCAGGGCTGAGCTGTCGGACCCTCGGGCGTCCAGGGCGGATCTGACCCTTCGGGTGGCCATGGCGGTGAGGACCCTTCGGTGGCCATGGCGGATCTGACCCTTCGGGTGGCCATGGCGGTGAGGACCCTTCGGGTGGCCATGGCGGTGAGGACCCCTCGGGTTGCCATGGCGGTGAGGACCCTTCGGGTGGCCATGGCGGTGAGGACCCCTCGGGTGGGCGCCCCCCCAAAATTTTAATGGGGAAATTGACAGGAAAGGGGGGATCCGGTAGCAACAAGGGTCTTGGACTGAGCAGGACCAGCGGTGAAGAATCAGTGGGCTCTGGTGCAGGATCAGTGGGCTCTGGTGCATCTGGTGCAGGATCAGTGGGCTCTGGTGTAGGATCAGTGGGCTCTGGTGCATCTGGTGCAGGATCAGTGGGCTCTGGCGCAGGATCAACGGGCTCTGGCGCAGGATCAACGGGCTCTGGCGCAGGATCAACGGGCTCTGGCGCAGGATCAACGGGCTCTGGCGCAGGATCAACGGGCTCTGGCGCAGGATCAACGGGCTCTGGCGCAGGATCAACGGGCTCTGGCGCAGGACTGGACGGGACCAGCACATCATGGGACTCAGAACTGGACGGGGCCAGCACATCATGGGACTCGGAACTGGACGGGTCCAGCACATCATGGGACTCGGAACTGGACGGGGCCAGCACATCAGGGGACTCGGAACTGGACGGGGCCAGCACATCATGGGACTCGGAACTGGACGGGGCCAGCACATCAGGGGACTCGGAACTGGACGGGGCCAGCACATCATGGGACTCGGAACTGGACGGGGCCAGCACATCAGGGGACTCGGAACTGGACGGGGCCAGCACATCAGGGGGCTTGGGGCTGGACTCATGCTCTGGTGGGCAGGCGACGGTCTCTGGCTGGACGGTCTCTGGCCGGACGGTCTCTGGCCGGACGGTCTCTGGCTGGACGGTCTCTGGCTGGACGGTCTCTGGCGGAAGAAGCTCAGGAAGGTCGTCAAAAGGGTCCGACTCAGGCTCTGGTGGGCAGGCGATGGTCTCTGGCTGGACGGTCTCTGGCGGAATAAGCTCAGGAAGGTCGCCAAAAGGGTCAGACTCAGGCTCTGGTGGGCGGATGAAAGGTTCAGTGCCAGACGGGAACCTCGACGATGGCGTTGTGTTGGATGGAATCAGCGGCAGATGGAACTCAGGGTCCGAGAGGGACTGAAGTGGAGAGTGATGGCTGGATTCACCTCGATCACCTCCTTTACTGCGGCCTCCACAGGTCCCGCGAAATATGGCCAGACGGGTTCCCACGAAACGCTGACTCATCTTCGTTCTTTTTTAGGGTTGGTCGTTCTGTCAGGATGTGTGCAGGATGCCAAAGACGAGGACAGAGTAGATGCAGTTTAGGATATTTATTATACAAACTTAAATTTCCAAAAACAAACAGGAACAAAATAACAGACTCCAGGACTTCAGGGTAAACACAACCATACATTGACGACGACCAACAAACACTGAGGGAAAACACAGGGCTTAAATGAACTGAACCAAACGAGATAATTAACTGAAAACAGGTGAAGAGAATTGGTAATCAGACAGAGAGGGAAAACTAACAGGACAGAACCAAAAATCACAAAAGACAGGGGAAAACAAGATCACAAAACATAACAGAACACATCAAAACGTGACAAATATTAGCGTAGATGCCATTCTTCTTATGATGTAACGAGTACATCAGGATTTAAGGGAAGTGTTCCCAGTTCCGGCTGACCTAATCTATGTAGCCTAACATTTAATTATAGAAGTCGATAATGTATTATGTGAATGCTAGGTCAAAGAGATGTGTTTTTAGTCTAGCTAACTCACAGACGTTATCTATATTTTGGTGCTAAAAAGGAAAAGGATCTACCACCAGCAGTTGATTTAGATATTCTAGGTATTATAAACTGGACAGAATTTTGAGATCGCAATAGACGTGAAGGACTATAATGCGTTAAGAGCTCGCTCAAGTACTGGGGAGCTAAACCATTTAGTGCTTTGTAAGTAATCAGCAATATTTTAAAATTTATACGATGTTTAATGGGCAGCCAATGCAGTGTTGACAGAACCAGGCTTATATGGTCATACTTCCTGGTTCTGGTAAGAACTCGAGCTGCTGCGTTTTGAACTAGCTGTAGTTTGTTTATTAAGCATGCAGGGCAACCACCCAGTAGAGCATTACAATAATCTAGCGTTGAGGTCATGAACGCATGAACTAATTGTTCCGCATTTGTCCGTGAGAGCATATGACGTAATTTACATATATTTTTAAGATGGAAAAATGCTGTTTTACAGATACTAGACACATGACTTTCAAATGAAAGATTGGTATCAAAGAGCACACCCAGGTTCCTAACTGATGACGAAGACTTAACAGAGCAGCCATCAAGTGTTAAACAGTATCTTAGGTTATTAGGTGAGGAAGTTTTTTGTCCAATAATTAGAATCTCTGTTTTTTCAGAATTTAGTAGTAGGAAATTACTGGTCATCCAATTTTTTATATCAGCTATGCATTCCGTTAATTTTGTGAATTGGTAAGTTTCGTTAGGTTTTGAAGAAATATACAGCTGAGTATCATCAGCATAACAGTGAAAGCTAATTCCATGTTTCCTAATGATATCTCCTAATGGTAGCATGTACAGAGTGAACAGCAGCGGTCCTAGTACTGAACCTTGTGGTACGCCATACTGAACTTGTGATCAATAAGACATCTCTTCATTTACTGCTACAAACTGAAAACCATGCTAGTGCAATTCCACTAATGCCAACATAGTTTTCTAGTCTATTTAAAACAATGTTGTGGTCGATAGTATCAAATGCAGCACTATGATCGAGTAACACTAATAGAGAGATAGAACCACGATCGGATGACAAGAGCAAATCATTTGTGACTCTAATGAGAGCAGTCTCAGTACTATGGTACGGTCTAAATCCTGACTGAAAATCCTCGCAGATATTATTTCTTTCTAGAAAGGAACACAGTTGTGAGGATACTGCTTTTTCTAATATCTTTGACAGAAAAGGTAGATTCGAGATCGGCCTGTAATTGACTAATTCTGTAGGATCAAGTTGCGTTTTTTTTAACAAGCAGTTTAATCATAGCCAGCTTAAAGGTTTTTGGTACGTATCCTAGAGACAAAGATGAATTAATGATATTTAGAAGAGGATCTATGACCTCTGGAAGCGTCTCTTTCAGTAGCTTAGTCGGTATAGGGTCTAACATACATGGGCCCTATCTTGCACCCGACGCAATTGACTTTGTACAGCGACGCATGTATCATTCCTATTTTGCTCCCGCGCAAATCGGGCTTTTCCCTCCACAGACGCACGACGGTAAACTAGGAAATAAACTTGCGCTCCCTGGGCAGGTCGACGCAAAAAGGAGGCGTGTTTCGGCGCAAACATTCCCTAGTGCTATTTTGCACTTCCAGAAAACAATTCCGCCACTGACCAAAAAAAACCTGGTCTAAAGTCAGTGGCGCGTTGCGCATTGTTCATAATGCTATTTTAAGCGTGCATGCTTGGCCATAATGTAGCGGGTGCACAACGCGCATGCACTTTGATTCTCTCATCAACACAGATGCAGCAGTTTTTATTTTTGCAAATCATACATTATAACAAGGAAATATATTACCACACGAAGGAAATCATTGTGGTGTCCATGAAGATGTGAAAAAATAGGCATAAATCTAGCTTACACATTTACCCAATTTTTTCAGGCAAATTGTAGTAATGACGGATCAGAGCTGTTTGCCCAATAGTGGCAAGACACATATGTATATAAGGACATCTGACAAATTAGTTTGTCCGTCTTGAACCAGGAAAAAAAAATCTGAAGACTGCGAAATCACCTTTACCATAATGTAAGTACATTAAAAACCTTACTCTTTAACTTACTGTAACGAGGTGCGATTGAGGCAGAGAGGAGGCGAAGATCCAAATGCAGCACACACACTTTAATTCAAAAGACAAACTAGACTAGGATACAGGACTCGGAAGCAACAGGAACAATCGACATCACATTAAACATTCGACAAGAACTCACAAAGACAAGACTGAAACACAGGGCTTAAATAATCAGACAACCGAGCTAAACAAGGGGGCGTGGGAAATCAGAAACACCTGGGATAATTAATAGACACAACAGGGAACCACTGAACATGACAAGACACAAAACCACACTGTAACATAGCCCCCTCCCCCCCCCCCCCCATGGGCGGCTCCCCACGCCCATCAATACAAGCAAAAAACAAAGTTCAGGAGGGCGGTCCTGGGGAGGGACGGGGGGCCAGGCCCGCACTGGGAACCGGAGAGCGAGGCGCCTGGGAACGCCCTCCGGAGCCTGGCGAGGCAAACGAGTCCTCCTTCTCCTCCTGCGATGGCGAGTCACTGGGCTTGATACTCTCACGGCTCTTGACTCACTTGACTCGGCGGAACTGGACTCACTTGACTCGGCGGGACTGGACTCACTTGACTCGGCGGGACTGGACTCACTTGACTCGGCGGGACTGGACTCACTTGACTCGGCGGGACTGGACTCACTTGACTCGGCGGGAATGGACTCACTTGACTCGGCGGGACTGGACTCACTTGACTCGGCGGGACTGGACTCACTTGACTCGGCGGGACTGGACTCACTTGACTCGGCGGGACTGGACTCACTTGACTCGGCGGGACTGGACTCACTTGACTCGGCGGAACTTGACTCGGCGGAACTTGACTCACTTGACTCGGCGGAACTTGACTCACTTGACTCGGCGGAACTTGACTCACTTGACTCGGCGGAACTTGACGATGCACTTGACGATGCACTTGACTCGGCAGGCGAAACTTCCACGGTCTCCGGATTGGCAAATCCAACAGGACCAGTGCGGAATGCGGGCTTGAGTGGGCAGACGTGAGTCGAGGGCTCGGCGGGGCTCACGTGGAGAGCGGGCTCGGCGGGGCTCACGTGGAGAGCAGGCTCGCCGGGGCTGGAGTGATGTGCGGGCTTGTGGAGCGTGGTCTCGGCAGAGCTGGGGCGAAGCGCAGGCGCGACCGGGCTGACGTGAAGCGCAGGCTCTCAAAGCTTCTCCTCCGCGCCCACGGTAAACGGAGAGCCGCTCCACAACAGGGCCAGGTCGATATACCACTCTAAAGACCCGTGCGGATCAGGTTCGGGCATCTGAGAACCGAGTGGTTCCGATAAACCCCCGCGGAAGAAGATCTTCAGGCACTGTGTCCATTTGCGCGAGGTGCGCCAGCTCGAGGAATTCTGCGACATAATCCTCGATGGCGCGATTCTCTTGGCGAAGCCGGATGATCTGGACATCAGGACTCCAGGTAGGCATGGTTGCTGGATCACTTTGCGGTGAGTTCTTCTGTAACGAGGTGCGATTGAGGCAGAGAGGAGGCGAAGATCCAAATGCAGCACACACACTTTAATTCAAAAGACAAACTAGACTAGGATACAGGACTCGGAAGCAACAGGAACAATCGACATCACATTAAACATTCGACAAGAACTCACAAAGACAAGACTGAAACACAGGGCTTAAATAATCAGACAACCGAGCTAAACAAGGGGGCGTGGGAAATCAGAAACACCTGGGGTAATTAATAGACACGACAGGGAACCACTGAACATGACAAGACACAAAACCACACTAACACTTACCAGTTAAGTTGAGCTTTCTCATATTTTTTTCTATTGATTTGGGTGGGTTTGTCCCATCCCCAATGTCACTTCTCTTTCTTTTACGGCCTTGAAGAGAACATCGATCTCCTCGGCTGTGAACCGCTCCTGGCGCGCCTGGTAAATGCGCCATAATAATAACAATCCGCCATGCAACATGTGCACCTGCTCTTAAAGGGTATGTTGGATGACGCTCTGATTGGTTTATTTCACGTTACGCGCAAAGCACACCTATGAATAATGAAGCTACTTCAGACCAACCACTTTAAGATTTGCGGCAGGCGCAAGAGGCATTTTTCCCGCCGGGAAAATAGCAACAGCGCCGGGATCCGCCCACAAAGTTACTTGCGCTTTGACACTTGCGTTTCAGATCGTTAAAATAGGGCCCATGTTGTTGATTTAGATGATTTAACGAGTTTGCAAAATTCTTCCTCTCCTATAGCAACAAATAAATCAAGCTACATAAGTTAGCTAACTTGCTTGTTAGCTACAAAGCAGCGAAGAGCACAAGAGTGAACTGTTATCCTCAGCACTCTCAAATTTTAACATCCATGCCATTCTTTACGGATTATTTCCCCCCTTATTTTCTTTTCTGTTTAAGGTGCTTTCATTGTACATGGATCGGTTCTTGCTACATGCTTTTTTGTGGCTACTAAATGTCTAATAAATGATTCTTATTCCACTTAACACAGAGAAAAGGGAAAGGAGGTGGGGAATAAATTATATAATCAATGCTAAATATTCATTATCATTTTTTAAACAAAATTTGTTTGATGTCATGCAATAATAATTATAATACTTTTAAAAAATAAATAATTTACACAGACAAAAGAAATATTGCTGTTTATACAAAATAATAATGTAAAATAATAATGTAAAATAATTTTTAGCATACTTTTTTGAGTTTCTCAACAGACACAAAGTTCTAGGACAAATTTTATTTTTGGTTATTTATTTATTTAGTTGATTTGACTATTATGTAATGCTTCTTCATACCCATGGAATTATTTAACTACAATTTGAACTGGAATGACAGAAAGTGCAATTTAAAGAATTGCAAATGAAAAAACCGACAGGTAATGCTGAAGTGCACCTCAATTCTAGTTAATAAAATAAAAGTGAATTCAGCATATAATATTTAAAATTAAACCAGTCTCTCTGTCTGTCTGTCTGTCTGTCTCTAGAACCTATAAAACTGTCAAATGTTTATCATTTAGTCTTTGTAAACATTTTCTTTCCTTCAAACTTTATAATTTCTTAATCATGTTTACAACTGCTATTCAAATTTGTATCAAATTCAGCAAATCTTCACATTCTTAATTCAATTTTGAATGACTCACAACAAAGAGATACACTCACGCAGTGAAACCACTGCGAAGGTCAACACACATCCCCCACTTCTCAATCCTGTCATCCCTTCTTGCATCTCTCTTCTTTTTTTCTCTCTCCCTCTTTTCTCTCTGCCTGTATTTCCTTCTCTCCCATTCCACACACAGACATTTTGACAAACAGTTTTATCGGTTACGTCATATTTCTTCCCTGTTTTAATCAAACAGTTGGGTGGCAAGCTGACTGGCAAGCAGATTAATATCACTATTGATCAGATTGGATGAAAATATTCTCACAAATGTTCCTCCTCTCCTCTCCTCTACTCTTTTAAATATATATTAAAAATTTGACCATGTTCTCTATGTTCTATATAATAAAATATTCGGTAACACTTTACAATAACAGGGCATGAATAATCATGTACTAATACCTGAATTAATAGTTACTTAAACATTAACTTGAACCAATGAAGAGCAACCCTTAACTACAACAGGAGTCATTATGATTCAAGCATGAATAACAGCAGCCTTAAACATGTTAGTACATGTTTGATAGTTAATGCTTTAACAGCAGAATATGTGATTTTTCTGCTTTAAAAATAGCAAAAATAACTATCTATGTTATATATTTTTTTTAGTTGTGTACTTACATCATCCCGACAGTTTCCACCAACTTTCAAATCCGGAGAAATTTATAGTTTAATTCGAAGACACGTCACGTTTCTTTATTTCCGTTTCGTCGCCCGTCTTTGGTGTCATATGACCTTTGACTCCTCTAGTTTCTCTAACTTCCTGCGGAACCCGGCGAAAACCCTATGGCGAAACCGCCAAACACAAAGGGGAACACCGGATGCCCGCCAATAAAAGCAACCACCAAACACAAAGGGGAACACCGGATGCCCGCCAATAAAAGCAAAGACGACGAAGAAGAAAAAGTAGTAGCATCATTACGCCACTGCACCGAACTTGACAGAGACTATTGTATTTAATATTTAAATATAGCTAGAGCTAGAACTACAGAGAGATGCTGATCTCGCTTGAATTCTATCCGTATATTTTGTGAAACGATGATGTCATGTATAAAACGCAGACGGACTAGCTCTCATGTATAGTTTATAATGTAAATTCACATTTGTTCTATATATAGCTGGAGAAAGTACCTTCATATGCAGTTCACTATCTTGTTCAATATCATAGTATAAACGTAATTATAATTATTAACGAAAGGTGACCGTGTTTTTTAACATCTATTAATACTAGCTAGATGGAATATTGATTTAATAGGTGTCTGATAATTCATATATCTCTCCGTTCGAAAAGACGTGATTGTCAAAATACTGATAAGTTAGCAAGTTAACGTTTTGTTAGCTAACGTTACCTCGCGGCAATTTCATTAGAATGGCATTACATAAAGTGAATAGCCGTAACTAAACGAAACAAGAATAGAGATATAATATAAATAACAATAAATTACCTCGTCAGTGAACATGTTTTCTGCTGGAGATGATAGATGGCTGGTTGTCATTGACAATGACAACAACTCCTATGAGCCCACACTCTTTCCCGACGTCATCAAAGTATGTGACCCCTGGTGTCCAAAAATTACATACTGTACGTTTAATTAACGTTTAGGGGTAGACTAAATCAACCAGTCTCCGTAAGAATAAATAAGAAGTAATCTAAATTTGAATTAAACATATCATTTAATACTACTATAATATTATAATGTATCTGCAGATTTGTGACAAATGATTGGAATGGCACATGCTATTTTAGCCATTAATTACACAGATCCAGAATTACACTGGAACTACAGTATGTAGGGTTTGTTTCTGGTGGGACACTCATTAGTGGTGCACTCGGTGCTCGCTCAGCACGTTGGTTGTGTTCCTATGGTAAGGCTGGCATTTTATTATATACACATTATTACCAGGCCCGCATTAATGCACGGGCTTACTGGGGCTGAAGCCCCAGGGCCTATGAAGACAAGGGGCTTATCATAAGCCCCAAAAAAATCACATTGTTTTGTAATTTGTCGAATTTTCTGTCAATCACTTGATATTCATGTTTTTGGCTGCTGATTGATCCAATTTACAAGTGACCCACGTGGGAAGCATGATATGACAGCCTATCAGAATGTAGAGAAACAGTTGCGTCATCTTCTCTAGTAGTCTATTCAAATTTATGCTAGTCACAGAGGCTGATAGCTATCAAAATGTTGAGGAAGAAAAAGTTTGAGAGTGGTGCTCATAAACGAAAAACATCGCGACAGAAAGAAAACAGTGAGAAGGAATTGTTAAAAAAGATTCCAAAGCTAACAGGATTTTTTAAACCTGCAAATGAAGGTGAGTCGAGCTCATTAAGCGAGGCACCGATCGATAAACAGTGGAGAGGACAAGCAAACAGGCGGGCAGTGTTAATTTCGTTGACGAATAATTTGCGTAATTATTTTCTTCAACAAAATTTTTTCACAGACGAAAACGAGACGATACGGTCCCGACCCGAAGCGTGCAGCCCTGCACATAGACAGACAGCGCGCGACGACTGAATTGAGCTCTCTTTCGCGTCTGAATGGACAAATAGACACAACATTATGTCTAAATGTCCGTTTTAGAGTGTATTCACGTAAACACAGTCGGTTATGTATTTACAGAACGTACAGTTGTGAGAATATTGGATGTGCATCAGTGTAATTGGAGCTGCGCACTCGGTCTTAAAGTGACAGTGCGTAATAAACCTAATGCTGCCGTCTGTACACTTAATATTAATCAAACAACAAAATAGAAAGAGAAAAGCATTTACTGCTCTTTAATAGCTTTAATATGGACTAATTATACATAAATTATACAAATAAATATGTCTGCTTGAAAGAATAAAGAATGATGTATGTAAGTTAAAGACTGCATAATCATTATTGGGAAAAAAAAGACGAGGAGAAGAAGTGTTTTTATTTAATTTTAAGATATTATGTTATGTCACCGTGCTAAATACTGTCTTCGTTAGGCTATATATATATATATATATATATATATATATATATATATATATATATATATATATATATATTATATATATATATATATATATATATATATATATTAGGGGTGGAGCCGAACACGAATACGGTATTCGGAAAGGCACAAATAACGTGTTTTTTACGAATACTTATTTCGAACAAATACTTTAAAAAATATTTGTATTCGGGAACAAGAAAAACTTTATATCAAAAAGATGCGTTTTCTCACGAGACCGCAGTGCATGCCCGGATGAGTGAGTGAGTGAGTGAGGGACGTTCAGGAAGAGAGGTGACTGACACAGGCTGCTCCACACAGCAACAGAGAGGGCTCGGCTGAGCGAAAAAACACTTAACTGCATCACTATTTTTGTTGAATAGATTTGTGTACCTTAACTGGGTTCCGGAGGCAGTTTATAACTTTCGGGAAGCGGAGTTTGATCGGGAGATTATTCTATTACGCTGCATTATTGACGTTTGCAGTCGGAGCTCTCATGTTCGCTCTGTTTACGTAGCTCTGTTAGCTCGGTAATTTAGACAAAAGGCAGTTGACAGAGTAACGTTGCGTTAGCGTTCGGTTTTAAAAGGTAAAAAAATGCTTGTGTAGGTGTGTCGAATTGTATGCACTTGTGGGAGTTATATGGTACGTAGACATCCAAGTAAGCGGGTTCAGTTCAAGTTCAGGGAATCTCCCGCATATTGATAGCGGGCGGCTCCCTGAGCGTGCATGCGAGACAGAACTGCTTCAAACCGTGTAGAGGCGCGCACGGCAAGAGAGAGAGCGAGAGACTTTGCGTGTGTGCGTCATCAAAGCTAGTCACCCCCCCCCGCCCCCCGCACCGACCGCCCGCCCGCCCGCCCGCCCCGCTTATTTTACAATTTACCCGAATACAAATACGAATACAAATACTTTTCCCCCCTCAACAAATACAAATACAGATACAAATACCGGCTGCTTTGCACATCCCTAATATATATATATATTATATATATATATATATATATATATATATATATATATATATATATATATATATATATATATATATATAAACTTATTTCTGCTTTTGTTGTATAGACAAACGTGATCATTAGACACTTTTTTTTTTTATTGTGGGCCTACAAAACCTTTCAGCCCCAGGGCCTAACGGCAGGTTAATGCGGGCCTGATTATTACTAACTCATCATTAATTACTTATTAATGTAACATAACTTACATTATAAAGTAACATGAATTCATGACTTGTTAATGTATCATTATGTCATTTCTTGTCTTGGCCCTCCAAGAGTACATCTTTAAAAAGTTATCAATTGCACATGTTCTAAACATATTCAGCTCTTCTAAATCAGATATCATTTAGTGCTTTTCAGTGGTTTGTAAAAAAGTGAAGAGCAGAGATGCTGTGCCCGAATTTGGATGGAGAAGGAACTGAATGGTAGGAGGAAAGTGGACACACTTTGAAGGGGCAATAGTGGCCCCAAAGGGTCTGCAGTGTTAGACCCGAGGGGACATCTATTACAGATCTCTTTCCTTCCGCACATCAGGCCATCCTGTGTTTGTGCATTCGAAAGGTGTGAAGTATCAGTACAAAGTCCTACCCTATGAGTGAGTCTTCTCTCCGTGGGGAGGTCCTGAGAGCATTCGGTCATTTCAGTGCTCTCTTTCTTGCAAGATGGGTTGGAGTAGGCTGTTCTCCTCCACCCTCAAAATGATGTTGCCACTGTTTTTCTTGATGCACATCATGATGCAGAAGCATGAGAAACACATCCTGATTTTCAGGTTCCTAAGGGAGCAAGGGAATCTGCCTTGCGCCCCTCTTTATCCTCTTGGGCCTTGTCTCTGGGGCTACTGTACTGCAGAGACCGCCACTGCAGGCAGTGAGTTAAAAATTCTGTTTTGAAACAGTTCTCCCGCTCACATGGTTAGTACTAGAGGGTAGGGACTTGCTCGCTTTCGGTCAACGAGTTGTGCCTGGAATTCGGGCCGGCTAACTCTCACGAGCTGAGACCACGGCCTGGATATGTGCCCAAGGTTCCTACCTCTCCCTTAAAAGGGACTAGGTGGTGAGCCTGCAAGCGCTGCCCCGGAGGAGGCAGACCAAGCCCTGGATTTTTCTGTCCGTCCGCTTCATTGTGGTTATACGTGCACAGAACGCAAGCCTTAGTACCTCAGACCAGCTTTTGTTTGTTAAGGAAATCAGCAGAGAGGGAAGGCTGTTTCCAAGTGAGGTTGGCCCACTGAATGGTGGCTGCCTTCATCTTGGTGAAAATCCTGAGATTCACATGTCCACTTAGGTGGTGAGCTCCTCTTAAGTGAGTGTGTGTGCTCCCGTCTAGGCGTTGACACAGAGTGCTTCGCTGACAGATATTCTAGAGTTGGGGGCTGGGCGACACTTATAGTTGAACCGCTGCTTCCTGTGGGCTCCCTTCTCATTAAGCCAGTTTCACCATGACCCTGGTCCAAAGTGTCTGCTTGCTGCGCCATTCCCCTCCTATGGACAGGATACGTGCGCCATTTCTGCTCCAGTTGAGTTCTCTTCAACCCTTATGCTGCATTAGATTTTTGACACCGTTGAGTGCATTAATGACCAAAAATGGCCACATATTAAACATTGCCTAAAATATTATATTTTTTTTTCCACTTTTACTAAGTTAAATCTTTTAACCAGCATCAGTCCTCATCATAACTACAAAATATTTATTTCATTTCAGGATTTTAACCCTTTAAATACCAGTTTTGGTGGCGATACCATCAATTTGTATAAGAGGAAAAAACACAAAAATTTAATTATTTTCCATATACTAAATGCAAAGTGAAACCCTTGGCTTTGGATTTTCACAGTCTTGAATATGCCAAAGATTAGCAGCAACATTATTTTTGGTGCATTTTTATTTGTTGTGCTATGTCAGATTTTTTTTTTAAATCACACATGGCGCAAGGACAAATTTGGTCCTATTTGAACCCATTAAAATATCCATTTTTGAACCCACTGTCATAATATCATAAAATCATAATTTCTATTCAAATACCTTGTCATTACCAAGCCTTGGGGTAAAATATTTACTTTTTACTGTTTTCCACCAGTTGGTACCATTTTTCATATAATTGACATACTGCAAACATCTGTAGTACTGCAAACATTTTCCTGATTTCTACTAGGTGATTATAACGTGTGCCTGTCTCACTACACATATAATTTGCTAAAGCAAAACTACAAGATCACCATGAACATGAATTTTTATTTGTTCTATAAACAATTTAATTCTATAAACAAATAAAACATATCAAAACTTCAAAACAAAATGGGGTCATTCTTCAGCTCATTTGCAGGAGCTGCAGAATTGCAATGCATGCTCCTTACAGATGTAAATGCCACATTTTGAGCAGGTGGTGGAGATTTTTCTTTTTTTGTTAGGGCAGAAACTGCACCCCCTCCTCCTCTTGTCATGGGTATCTGCAGACCCACTAGCTTTTCTTCATCTTGTCGAGTTTAAAATTTCCGCACCAAAGATGTGCACAGCTTTATAACTTCTGCATCAACCACACTTGTATGAAAGGCAGACTTTGTTTTGGATTCCTCGCAGCTACATCTTTGTGTTGCCGCAAGATGAAAGGTGTTATTATTGTCTAAGGAATAACTGCATGGCTGTGTTTGTGCCTCTACAATTATCAATTAACTTTGAAACATAGACTGCTAAAAAAAACGAAGCTGTGTCAAAGATGCGTAAAATTCAAAAGATTCATGTTTGTGCGTAAAGGTTTTGCTTAAGAGCGTGTTCTCTTGCTAAATACACACACACACACACACACACACACACACACACACACACACACACACACACACACACACACACACACACACACACACACACACACACACACACACACAAAGAGAGAGAGAGTAGACAGAAAGGGTAAAATATGACCTTTAGGATATTGTGATTTGTCACTCGCCTAAACACCATGTATTATATTTAGGCCCTACACACACACACACTTTTGTCAACACACACACACTTTTGTCAACACAGACACACATTGCTCTCAGACATCCACACATACTCAGAAACATCATTTTAGATCATTGAGCTATTACAGTTTTTCTCCATTGGTTTGGCTAATTTCTTGAAACAGAAATTACATTCTCAAAACTCTAAGATCATATGGCAAAACAGTCTTACAGTTCAGCACAACACTATAGCTCACTTGCAAAAGCTCATACCTCTCCCAAAACAGTTCACTCATAAGTCAAAGCTAAATTTCTTTCTCATTTAAATAGTCAGTGCCCCCAAAATGCTTAGCCCCTTTGGCATTGTGTAAGCACTGCAAGCCAAAATGTTTAGATGTTTTGTCACTATGGCAGAGGACCATTGAAATATCCCTCATGTCCACCTTTCAGTCTTAGCCCAGTCATTCATTGACAATGGTTACTGTACTGTTTTTGTCTAGCTAACAGAATACAATTGTGTATAAAACTGAAAAAAAAAATATTTGGGGATTTTAGGGTAAGAGTAGCATCCAAGGTTTGACATCACACATTGCACTCATACTGCCAAGGAATTGTAACCATTATCATTCACACAAATAAAGTAACTTCCATACATCAGAGGTAAAAGAAAATACATTCTCAAAACAAAATGGACACCTCCAATTACATAGGAATATTCTATGTTCTCCACAAGTTCAATATACTAATGGCCACTACTCCAGTGGTTCCAAACCTGGGGTACATGTACCCCTAAGCAGAGGTACTACATGCTTATTTGACAGAAAGGGGAGGGGGGAAATCATCAATGACTAGACTTACTGAAATGTTACAGTAAAACCCACAGTATTAGATAGATTTACATGGGAGGCACTAATTGCAGCTCTTTGACCAAACATACGGTTTGATTGGTCATCTGAGATGTGTGAAACTCCTCCTTCGTTAGTCAAGTTCTGTCAATTGCTGTAATACATGTATCAAATGTTCCAAGGGATTCATATATGGTATTCATGGTATTATGTTCTTGACCAGTTTTGACAATTGAACAACCATTAGACTGAGAATGAACAATCAGTTTAGATCAACAAGATTTTTTCACTTGGAAATTGTGCTAAATGTAGGCTACCTGTACTTAATCATTTACAAAGATGTACTGAGACATTGAGACATGGGTTAGGGTTAGGGTTAGGCATTTGCCATAACCCTTAGGCATTTGCAATTTGATGAACTGAATGAGAAATTCAATTCTGTTGTGAACAATTGCCAAGTGATTTGGAGGTTTGTCCATGTTGTTTTGAGAATGTACTTTCTGTTTCAAGAAATGAGCCAAACCAATGGAGAAAAACTGTAAAATGTTTCATAAAACACTCCATAGTGCCCCTAGTGGAAACCAGGAAAATAACATGCATTTCCACCCATAGGGAATACATATGTAGTGACGTCATCTGATGGAATACACTATATAATGCAAATATTATGCTTTTGCTTCAAAATGAAAGGATGTTTCAACATAAATCATGATTCATGTATTAAAGGGGTGGTTTACTGCTTTTTTTCTTTGCATGATTGTGTTTATGGGGTGCAATATAACATGTATTCGTGGTTTTTCTTTTTTAAAAAGTCTTATTTTTCATAAATTTCACCTTTATTGTAAGCCTCTTTCTCCTCTGTCATTTGAACGACCAGTTCCTGATTCTATGAAACCACTCCCTCAGAAACAGGCAATGGGCTCAGATTGGTTAGTTTGGGCCGGTGTGTTGTAATTGGCTAAACTGCATAGCGCACGTTGTCCGGAACCGTCACGCCCCTTACCTTTACGGGCGTGAGTTACATGTGCTGCGGTCAAACGTATGTGTAAACGTACATGTGTGTCAATACTGCCGTATCAGTTTGAGCCCGAATCAGACCCAGAAAGCGGCGATGAAGAGAGTCAAGCAGAACCTCCCCAAACACGGCTGTTACAAAACGTTTCTGAAAGGTACGTTTTTGAATTATTATTATTCTATTCTTCTATTATTACATAAGAAGTTTGATACCCTGTTATAGCCTACTTGAAAATGCTACTGCTGCTTGTTAGCTTTTTGAGATACGTTTTTATCTTGATTAAATATTTAATACAAATGATTACATGAGTAATACAGTTTTTTAAAGTTATTGTTTTATCGATATAATGAACAACCGTTTAGCTATTAACAAAACTTAGTTTACTCTGTGTATCGTTTTCTTTAGGTGTACATGGGTACTATAAACAAACACTGTTGACATTGATCACGTTCACGATCAAATCGAAAAATTACGTTATAAAGTAGCTATACATGGCATATACATTTACAAAATCTATATGATTACAAATTCAGGTCCAAAATGTTTGTACGCGTTTGCCATAGAAACACGAAATAGCATAACCAAGTGACTATAAAGCCAGCACTGGCATTTGTTTACGTCCTTGATAAAACGAAACCATTACGTCTAAAATTAGACAAATACATTTAAAATTATTAAGTCTTACTTACAGGTTGTGGTCCAACAATTGCTGCATCTGGTTTTAACGTTGGAACTGCTTCATGTTTTAGTATCAGTTTCTTGTGGAATCCGGCATTGAATTGTTGGAGATTCAGGAAGCTGTCTTCGGTGAAATGTGCCACACAAAGAGCTAAATTACGATTGTAATTGTCAGAAACATTATCAAACATAAATTGTAGCCATTGTTGACTACAGCGTCCGTAGGAAACCCGAACACAGAAGACCTGACAGCTGGATGAAAATAAATACTTTCGATGGCATGGCTAGCTCTCCCCTGTAACTCTTCCTCTTCGGCAAAGCCGCAGAAATATGGCATTCCCTTTTTTGCGTATTCCGGAGGGAGGGTTGATGCAAATGTATGGGTTAGTGATGTCTAAAACCCAGCTGTAGTCCCAATCGAGTCGTTTTTGTAGGCATTTCCACTTCCTGATTTTTAAAAGACATCTCTGCTTATATTGAACTTTCAGCGCTGCAACTTTGCAGATAATGTTCATGCACCAACAGCAACATTACACACTATTTAAAATGAAAAAAGTGAAATCGCAATCAACCACCCCTTTAATGACGGCCCCGGCTTTAAACAACGTTTTAATGGGTTTCAATGGGCCATTTTTGCTCATGGGTCATTATGCTGCTGAGTGTTACTATTTGATCTACACAGTGTGTGTTATACATATTCTGCAAAATGGGATCACATTTTTTACATTTATCCAAAAAGTCACAATTTTGCCAAATTACATACCATTTGCATTAAAACAGCCAAAATGGTCAAAGAAATTAAACTGCAAATGACCAAAAATGTCCCTAATGCTGCTTAACCAAACTATGTTGAGTTCCTCCACACCCCTCCGACATCGGACATAGCGGAACGTGCAGTGTTAGGCCTGCCACTCGTAAGCAGTCTGGAACCTGTGTTATGCTGGGTCAATATGTTGCAATCCCTACGGTGATCCCATATGTGTATTCTTCCACAGTACGGCTCCTTGCGGCAAGCCCGTGTCTTCCCTCAGCAGAAGCCTGCTCTGCCGTCACTGTCCGGTTGAGTCTCCCCCATGTCATAGGCTGGAGCCACCCCAGTGACATTCTATATGTTGCACTGCCCGGTCATCCGCCCAGTTCATATGTGTGTGATGTAAGTTAAATAATACTCGAAGATGACTGGCTCCCTGGTGTGATCCCATTTCAGTCGACGTCGACTATGTTCTCCTTCAGGGAACGGTGGGTTGCAACCAGGACGATCCTGCTGATCTAAACTGTGCAGCCTAACATTGAATTCAAGAAGTCTATAATGTGTTATGTGTATGCTAAGCCAAAGATATGTGTTTTTAGTCTAGATTTGAACTGACAGACTGTGTCTGCTTCCAGGACAATGTTAGGAAGATTGTTCCAAAGTGTTGGTGCTAAATAGCAAAAGGATCTACCGCCAGCAGTCGATTTTGATATTCTAGGTATTATCAACTGGCCAGAATTTTGAGATCGCAATAGACGTGAAGGACTATAACGCGTCAAGAGCTCACTCAAGTACAGGGAAAGCACTAAACCATTTAGTGCTTTGTAAGTAATCATCAATATTAAAAAATGTATACAATGTTCAATAGGGAGCCAATGCAGTGTTGACAGAACCTGGCTAATATGGTCATACTTCCTGGTTCTGGTAAGAACTTTAGCAGCGGCATTTTGGACCGGCTGTAGTTTATGTATTAAACATGCAGGGCAACCACCCAGTAGAGCATTACAATAATCTAGCCTTGATGTCATGAACACATGAACCAATTGTTCTGCATTTTTCATTGAGAGCATATGACGCAATATAGATATGTTTTTAAGATGAAAAATTGCAGTTTCACGTGACTTCAAATGAAAGATTGGTATCAAAGAGCAAACCCAGGTTCCTAACCGATGACGAGGACTTGACAGAGCAGCCATCAAGTGTTAGACAGTATTCTAGGTTATTACGTGTGATGAGGTTCGTGGAAGGAAGAAGACAGGGCCGGCGTGACTGGGACTCGTACTTTTACGCATACATGTGCGCATTCACCATAGGCTCGCTACAGCAACGAACATAAAACACTCCTCCCGCTGAATCAGCTCTCAGTTCACTTTAGAGGAACACTCTTCCCGCTGTAACAGCTTTCAGTTCACGTTAGACGAACATTCTTCCAGCTGTAACAGCTTTCAGTTCACATTAGACGAACACTCTTCCCGCTTTAACAGCTTTCAGTCCTACGTATGACAGGCTTTTCAGGTGTACGAGTCCTGAGTCCTTCTCTCTCACCCGCTCCCTCATTCCCGCCGGCTTTTATGCGGTATCTCCATGCCAATTACTGCAATCAGACACAGGTGTTCATCATCTGCACTTGACCTACTTACTCACCGCTCGGCTCCCTCCTCTCTCTCCCGCTACAGATTTTGCAAGACCACGCCCCCCTCGCCACATTACGTAACGACGTTCCCTTTATCGAAAAAGGGAACTTCGAGATGCGTCGAAAACGCTACGGGAACGCCTTCTGCGTGATTGCGTCTGAAGCATCTATGCCAACTAGTCCAATGGAAAAAGAGAATGAGCATCACGGGAGGGTCACGTCATGACCAGGAAATGATAAAAGCACTTCCGCTGCGAAACGCCAGTTAGCTTCTGTTGCCTCAGCAAGCGATCTGTGTCATACTGTCTTGTCTATTTATTGTTGTCAGTTACAATATTGTTGGTATTGGTATGGCGAAACAAGTCTACAAACAGTGTGTTCCTCCCTGCCCGCGTTATTTAACGGGTGGGGACACACACGAGCTTTGTGTGATTTATTTGGGAGTGGAGCATGCGGTCTCAGCCTTCGAGGGGCCTGAGTGCCAACACTGTGAGAAGCTACCGCTTCACATGCTCCGCTCTCGCCTGGCACTCTTTGACAAACAGAGTGGGCAGGCTCGCGATCCTATCCTCAAGGATCAGGACCCGCGTCTGCTGAGGCAGCGCGGAGAATGCATTATTGGGGATCGCAATTGGATCTCTCGGAGGGGGTGGAGACGGGTCCGAGGACCTTTTCTCCTTCCTTACCCGAGAGATCTAGCTCTCCTCTCCCGGTGTCGGAAGCACGCTTTGCGGTTTCTTCCGCTCGGGAAGAGAGCTCTCCTTTACTGCAATGTTCTTCTTCTGAGGAAGTTGACGTTATGAGTGTTGAAAGTGAGAATGCACACACGGGGGAAAGGGATTCACAATTTAATTCCCCGGCGTATGATGAGCTGGTGGATGTCATGTCACGGGCTGTAGAAAAATTAAATATTGAATGGCCATCTGAGAAAAAAAGCACTCGCTCAAAACAAGCACATTATATCCACCACGAGGGCTTCCTTTTTTTTTTCCAGATTTACACAATGAGATTTCTAAATCCTGGAATAAACCTTTTTCATCTCGTGTTTTTTAGCCCTCAGACCACTACATATTCAAAAATTAGAGGGCTAAAAGAGTTTGATTATGAGTCGATGCCCCAGGCCGAGCAGAATTTAGCCAGCTATCTCGCGCCTGGTCCAGCATCTTCTCTGAAAGCCCCGGTTTTGCTCACTAGACCGCTTAAAACTACATCTGTTTTAGTGGGCAAAGCTTATTCGGCAGCAGGTCAAGCCGGAGCGTGCTTACACACCATGACACTGCTCCAGGCTTACCAAGCTGACCTGCTGGGGGAACTGGATAACAGCGAGGGAATTAGTCATGACGATGTTCGAGAACTTCGTAGGGCTACTGATCTTTCTCTCAGGGCTACTAAAGAGACCGCCAGAGCAATTGGGCGGTCTATGGCAGCTTTGGTAGCCACTGAGAGGCACTTATGGCTGAATCTTTCTGAAATTAAAGAAAAAGATTGAACTTTTTTATTAGACGCTCCTCTTGAACCCTCTGGTCTCTTCGGTGACGCAGTCCACACAGTAGTGGATAGGTTTCAGGAGTCTTAAAAGCAGTCTGATGCTTTTAAAAAGTTAATCCCTCGCCGTGTCCAGCCCCCTGGGGCTGCTGGGCGTGAGCAGCCCCAGCCATCTAGCTCATCATATCGTGTGCAACAAAAAGAGAGTGTTGCGTCTCGTGTTCCTCCACGTAGATACTGGAGACAGACCGAAGTCGCCTAAGCCGGATCTGAGGACCGTTCTTCGGGCGAAGAAGGCTTCGGTTCAAAAAAAAAAAAGGTCCTGATGCTTAGGCATCAGGCCTGTGAGGACAGCCCCGACCGAAGTGGAACGGTGTTCACCTCATTACACGGTGCCCGTTCAATTTCGGGGTCCTCACGAGACCCTCCTGCCAACCCTGCCACCTCCGGTGCTTCAGGGCGCAGCGGTCTCCAGCGAGTCGCTGATGCTATGCTGCGGCACAGCATCGGTTTCGCGCCCTCTGAAGGGGGCTTTAGAGCAGTCAGGTCAGGTAGTTCCTGCCGTTATGTTTCAGGCTCCAGATTTGGCTCTCTTAGTAACACCAGAGACCAGCCTCGAGAGGCTGCCGAATATTTCTCATTGGGTCCTGCAGATTGTAGAGAAAGGATACAGAATACAGTTTGGCTCTCGTCCTCCTCGTTACAGCGGGGTGCTACCCACAGTGGTGCATCCCGAGCAGGCTCTGGTAATGGAGCAAGAAGTAAAGGCCCTGTTAGCGAAACAAGCTATAGAACAGGTGTACTCACCCGACCGAGAGTCAGGTTTTTACAGCCGTTAATTCATTGTTCCAAAAAAGGATGGAGGGTTGCGTCCCATTTTAGATCTTCGCCTGTTAAATCGGTCAGTTCAGAAACTCAAGTTCAAGATGCTGACCCTCAAGCAGATCGTGACCCAAATCAGATCCGAGGACTGGTTTGTCACGATAGATCTAAAGGATGCATACTTCCATATCTCCATCCTCCCTCAGCACAGGAAGTTCCTAAGGTTTTCTTTCAGGGGCAAAGAATACCAATATCGGGTTCTTCCTTTTGGCCTTGCTTTGTCACCCCGCACGTTCACGAAATGCATGGATGCAGCTTTAGCCCCTCTCAGGCTTCAGGGCATACGCATTCTGAATTATATCGACGACTGGCTGATTCTAGCGGAATCAGAGCAGTTGGCGGTTCGGCACCGAGGTGTCGTTCTCGCCCATATGCAGATGTTGGGGTTGAGGCTCAATGCCAAGAAGAGTGTTCTTTCTCCAGTACAGAGAACCACTTTCCTTGGTGTGGTATGGGATTCAGTGACGATGAGGGCCAACCTATCGCCCATTCGTGTAGCTGCTGTCCTGGTAGCCATCAAAGAGCTAAAGCTAGGTCAGTCACGCACTGTAAAACAGTTCGGGGAACTGTTGGGTCTACTGGCAGCAGCGTCCAACGTGATACCTTTTGGCCTGCTGTACATGAGGCCTTTACAGTGGTGGCTCAGGACCAGAGGGTTCTCCCCGAGGGGAAACCCATTCCGTATGATCAAGGTCACGCGGCGATGCCTTCGTGCCTTAGAGATATGGAGGAAACACTGGTTCTTAACCCAGGGTCCGTTGTTGGGAGCTCTTTTCCATCGAGCTACTATCTCGACAGATTCTGGGGCACAATATTTCACCCTCGTCCAGAGATTTGGAATCTGTGGGTTTGGCCTCTGAGGGGGCCCAACTCATAGAAAGCGGTCTTTCAGCTGAGGCTGCTGAGACCATCCTAAGTTCCAGAGCTCCGGCTACTAGGAAACTATATGCGCTTAAATGGAGAGTTTTCTCCTTATGGTGTCACCGACGTCATTTGGATCCAGTTAACTGTTCTGTGAACACAGTACTCGAGTTCCTGCAGGAGCGCTTTGTGTCAGGTTTATGCCCTTCCACGCTAAAAGTTTACGTGGCAGCCATTGCGGCTTACCACACCCTGGTGGGGGGTACATCTTTGGGTCGAGACCCCCTGATTACACGTTTCCTTCGTGGCACTTTGAGGCTAAGGCCTGCAACTCGCACTAGGGTGCCAGCTTGGGATTTGACTGTAGTTCTAGAAGGCCTGTCTAGGGCCCCATTCGAGCCCTTAGATTCGGTCTCAGATAAGTTCCTTACTCTTAAGACTATCTTTCTGCTAGCTATTTCGTCCCTCAAAAGAGTTGGTGACCTTCAGGCCCTTTCGATCTCCCCCACTTGCCTTGAATTTGCTCCGGGGATGGTCAAGGCGTTCCTATATCCAACACAGGGATACGTCCCTAAGGTGCCGACCTTGACTCCGAGGCCTATTGTGCTGCAGGCTTTCTGTCCTCCTCCTTTTACATCTGCGGACCAGGAAAGACTGCACCTCTTGTGTCCAGTGCGAGCATTGGACACGTATGTACGTCGGACATCCTCAATCAGGAAATCCGACCAATTACTGATTTGCTTTGGATCACCTGAAAAAGGTCTTCCTGCTTCCAAACAGACAGTCAGTAAGTGGATAGTCGAGGCTATTTCACTTGCTTACGAGTACTAGGGCCAGCCTTGTCCTTTGGTGGTCTCGTTCACTCGTCCAGGAGTATGGCGGCTTCTAAAGCCTTACTGTATGGGGTTTCTCTCCAAGATGTTTGTGATGCGGCAGGCTGGTCCTCTCCGCTCACATTCGTGAGGTTTTACAGCCTAGACCTGGATGCTGCCCCAGGTTCTCAGGTGCTTAGTGCTTAGTTGAACAGACTGACACTCAGGTACTTGAATTATGGCGCATTGGGTATTCTCGTTCCCGTAGCGTTTTCGACGCATCTCGAAGTTCCCTTTTTCGATAAAGGGAACGTCTCAGGTTACTATTGTAACCATAGTTCCCTGAGAAACAGGGAACGAGACGATGCGTCCCTCTGCCATACTTCTTGCGTCCCTGCGATCGGCTTGCTTCTGCAATTTCGAAGCTAACTGGCGTTTCGCAGCGGAAGTGCTTTTATCATTTCCTGGTCATGACGTCACCCGCCCATGACGCTCATTCTCTTTTTCCATTGGACTAGTTGGCATAGATGCTTCAGACGCAATCACGCAGAAGGCGTTCCCGTAGCGTTTTCGACGCAACATCTCGTTCCCTGTTTCTCAGGGAACTATGGTTACAATAGTAACCTGAGACGTTTTTTGTCCAATAATTAGAATCTCTGTTTTTTTCAGAATTAAAGGTCCCCTGACATGGGGTTATTTTATTATTTTATAATGTTTCCTGGGTTGCCCTTATAATGTTAGTATGTTTTTTAGATCAAAATTAGTCATAATTTAGAAATAAAAGGCATTTTTCCTAGCCTGATTTTAGCCTCTGATTTGAACACACTGTTTGAAGGGGCGTGTCTGCTGTGAGACTCAGTATAACCGCCCACTGCTGTGATTGGCTGACATGCGTGCATATGAAATAGCTACATGTGAAAGTCTCTCGATCTCGAATACTTTTACTACTGCTGCTATTATACGTTTTTACTAATACAGCTATCGAGATTAACGAATCGTGAGAAGTTTTTAAAGTATTTAGATCTATTCCCATCACATACAATGTGTGATGAGCATTGAGCAGATGACAGTCTGTGGATCGAGAGACAACGCAATTTCTCACTCTCTCTAATGCTTTCACTAATGCAAATTCAAACACGATGATGTAAATACAGTAAGAGATTCATTGTGCAGTAACGTGCGTCATTGATTTCATAACGAGTTGTCCTGATAAACTCGCGCTGTGTGGAAAAATGTTCTTTGATCGATTTCTGTATATAATTTGTTCACAATTTAAATAAGATTATTTTCATCCTACTAAAAGAAACGATGTGAAGGTGATATTTTAGTCACTGGCTTGACTTACTTATGCATAAACAGTATTGAACGATTTTGAGAGAAAGATTACCTGTCTGAACTTGAACTTGAATTGTTGCTTGGTAGCTCGATGATTTATTTTCAGACGTTCATCGAGGCAAGCTCTGTATTGTCCCAAGTTGAGGAAACAGTCGTTGGTGAAATGTTTGGACCATCCAAAATTTGGGAAGTTGTGTCGGCGCATTTCCAGAGAAAATAAAATTAACCCATTGTTTCTTCAGAGGCTCGGATGAAGGAACTAAAAAATACTTTTGTGTTCATTTGTACATCCGAACACCGATCAACTGCCATGCTTCGCTCGTTTGCAAGCCATTATATCTCTCTATTCCACTTTTGTGCTTTGATTGGTCACACGCCATGATATCTCTCTCGAGGATGATAAACTAAAATCGCGCAGCTCGTTTTCTCATGGGCGGGTCAAAGTCTCTTTGCGGCATAGCAGAGAAGGGGAGGTAACATTCCCCCATATGACGTCATATAGGGGGAGATTCAAGATCAGCTCGTCTGAGATCTCATTTTCTCACAGGCAGAGAAAGATAGCCAAAACTCAGTTTACACCGACTGAAATTTCTAGACACGAGGGGACCAAATACAGGCTAGGGGAACTAATATTAACCTCTTAACCTTCGCCAGAGCGAGGGCGCTCTGAGCGTTTTTTTTTTTTTAAATCGTTCAAAGTTACTATCAGATTCAATGTTAATACCTTGACAAACTATACATCATTAAAAAGATATAAGACTCAAGGTTTAGTATTTGACCACTATTGTATTCTGAGAATCTTATAGTGACAGTTATGTCTTAATTTGTGTCTGGAGTTATGTAATCAAAAAATGAGTCGATACCTTTGATATGAATTATGAGCGTCAGCCGCTTCCATTCAGAAAAAAACTCCAGTGAGATCGTCACGACAGAGCTTGACAAAACAACGTCCATCAGGGCTTTTAGCTCAAAAGTGTACAGATTTGGAGAAATATTGATAGATTCTCATAGGTTTACATCAGATTTATATAGACAGGAATCATATTTATTGAATATCTACCCAAATGCGTCGATTTAATCATTATGAGCGCTGGAGACTCTGATGTACTGTGTTTTCAATACATACAGGCAGCCTGAGGGCGCCCTGTGCACATATGCAGTCCAAATTTGGAACACGAAGAAGAATCATATCATGTGACATTTCAGGAAGTCCATCACGACGTAAACACTAACAGAGATCGCTGTAACATGCAGATAAAGATGTTTTGAAGACAATAAACATGATTGCAATGATATTTGGTTTACCTGTGTTCTTCGAGCCATGTCAGGTATTTTCATAATAATAGATTATATTTATAATGTAATGCTAATCGATATAGACTTTATCATCGTGAAGAATACTATAAAATACTATATTTTCTGTCCGATTTTTTTATCTGAAGCCAAATCAGAGCACAGAAGGTTATTTAAAACACTCGACTTGTGCTATATAGTAAGTTTAGAGCACAAACATGGTTTTAATCTCATAAATTGTCGTGTATTGATGGTGTGCTAAGCTAACATGCTAGCTAGCCCTTGGTGCACCTGCTACCTAGCTGTTATATTTATGAATATTTCTAAATAGGACTGCTTGCTGAAATGTTTCTTCTTTCAAGAAGGTCATTTTATATAGTTTCAAATGTAAGGTGAGAACTTTGAGAACTTTCCCTAAAAGAGATTAGGGGTTGAAACAGTGTGAATAGCCAGTCGTTAGTAATTATAATGCAGACAAAAGAAAGCATATTTAGAGCAATAACCAGAGGCTGGAGAGGTGTGAATGTGTGCAGGGGAGACTGACACTGAATGGAGATCGTTTAGACCACAACACAATAGAGAAAATAGACTGAATAGATGCTTAGAAAATGACAATAAACATCAGTTTGCTTTTTAGAGTCTAATCAAAATAAAGTCGTTTGACATGATCTTGAAAAACATTTAACTAAATAAAGAGTTTTAGACATATCATCTTCAGATTTTAAATATAACATGGTCAGACATGTGGCTTTAGCTGCAGTGCATTTCTAGATTGCTACAGGGCCAACTTCAATTTTATTTTCATGAAAATATTTCATAAAAATAAATTTCTAATAACTTGACAAAACTTTGAAGCTATTTATAACATTTATTTTTCATTATGACAATAATTAATTCTACATTTGCAATAAACTGCCAGGTGTCAGCTTTCAAATGAGATCATACTTGTGCTTTTAGAACAAATGGTTCATGAACTGTATCTGTTTCAGTTTGGGTATGCCATTTCTGGGGATTTTTCAAAATTGGGGGTGAAGCTTAACAGGTTAATGTTAAAAAACCTCAGAAAGTGAAAATTTCATGTCAGGGGACCTTTAAGGCAAGACACTACAGGTGAATAGGGTAAACAATTTAAATAAGAGATACCACCATGAAAATTTCTCAGTTGATTACTAGTGATTACACAAGTATATAAAAAAATGTATTACAAGTTTTTGATTTTTGTTTAATTATGCAAATTAGGCACTATCTCATTAAATGTGCACAATTTTGCATATATTTTTGGTAGATAGATCTGAACATATGATAAAGCCAGGTGCAAAATTATTTTTTCATTTTGTTTACACACAAGATGAAAAAAGAATTTCAGAGAGATTTTAGGATATATGCTTTCATTACCTAGGAAATCAAAATATACTGTCCATAGCCTTAAAAAATCAATTCTCGCCATATTTTTTTTATTAAAATGTCACATAAATCATGCCAGGAATGATTTATAAACAAATCCCTCTGAAAATATATTCATAATACTGCTAAGTGTATAACTGGAAAGTTTGGTGTACATAATGTGCTGCACAGGCTGAGATGTTTCTACTGGAGAATGACAAAAAAATAATTTTGAGAAAACAGCATTTAAAGATTTGTAATGTAAAAATTCATACTTTGTTTTAGTTGAAACAACTATTGACAGACACAATATCTTATAAAATCATTAGCAACAACAATACAAACCACCTAAATCACATTACAATTTATAACACCGCATTTGTGGCCTTCAACTGAGCAGAAAAACAGTCAAAAACACACATCTAAATGTCAGAGCACGTCACGTGATGCATCTGAATCAATCACAGTGTCAGAAATTGACATCAGCCAATGAGATTTAGGTTTTAGAGTTAAATGCCCATTTTACTTTCACGATTAGTTGCTGATAAAAAGGAAATGACCATATTTGGATCCGACAACAATGTAGAGGAGAGAGAGCTTTCCAACCGTGTATGTGATGACAGGGTGCAGATCACGATCGCAGAGCAGCATGTTGATTTAGAACGACAACTTTTTGTTGAATTTAGGAGAAATCTACAGACGCAAACAGACAAAGTGTAGTCAAATAAAGACCTAAATGTGTATTTTGGAAATGTTTTCACCACAAGTCTGAAAGAAGACATGTTATTGAAGACAAATAGCCCAAAATCTCAAAATTGACCAGTGAAAAAAAAACAATGTTTTTGCCTGCTGTGTCTCGCCTTAAGTGTCTCCATGCTTCCTATAGATATCTCCTAAGGGTAACATGTACAGAATGAACAGCAACGATCCTAGTACTGAGCCTTGTGGCACACCATACTGAACTTTTGACCAATAAGACATCACTTCATGTACTGCTACAAACTGAAAACGGTCAGATAAGTAACCATACTAGTGCAATTCCCCTAATGCCAACATAATTTGTCTGCCTTACAATCTACAATCTGCCTTTTGTAGTATCTATGACAGAAAAGGTAGATTTTAGATAGGCCTGTAATTGACTAATTCTGTAGGATCAAGTTGCATTTTTTTAACAAGTGGTTTAATCATAGCCAGCTTAAAAGTTTTTGGTACGTATCTTAATGACAATGATGAATTAATGATATTAAGAAGAGGATCTATGACTTTTGGAAGCATCTCTTTCAATAGTTTAGTCAGTATAGGGTCTAACATACATGTTGTCGATTTAGATGATTTAACGAGTTTATAAAAGTCACCCTCTCCTATAGCAATGAATCGAATTTTTCGTCAGTGAGACTACACTGCACTGTCTGATGCGATACTGTAGTAAATGGTTGCATAGTTATAATTCTCTCTCTGATATTATCAATCTTGTAAGTAAAAAAGTTCATAAAGTCTACGGTTTTGTTTATTGTCTTCTAATAGGGTTGAAAAATAAGCATATCTAGCAGTTTTTAAGGCCTCTCTGTATGCAATCGTGCTCTCTTTCCATGAAATTTTTTTTTTCTAGTTTCGCTCCATTTTTCTGGCTGCTCTCTTAAGGGCCTGAGTGTGCTCGTTGTACCATGGCGTTGGAATATTTTCTTTAATATTCTTTAAGCGCAAAGGAGCAACTGTGTCTAAAGTGCTGGAAAAGAGAGAGATAAAAGTTTCTGTCGCAATATCGAGTTCTTCTAAGCTATCTGGGATGCTGAGATGATGAAACTGATCCGGAAGATTATTTATAAAGCAATCTTTAGTGGAAGAAGTGATAGGTCTAACATAATTGTAACACAGAGTCGGCTTTGCAGCCTTGGCTAAATTAAGTTTACACAAGACTAGATAGTGATCTGAGATGTCATCGCTCTGCTGCAGAATTTCAACTGCATCAACATTGATTTCATGTGATAACATTAAATCTAGAGTATGATTATGACAATGAGTACGTCCTGACACGTGTTGTCTCACTCCAATTGAGTTAAGAATGTCTTTAAATGCCATTCCCAATGCAAATTTTTCGTTATCTACATGTATATTAAAATCACCAACAATAGGACTTTATCTGCAGCCAGTACTAACTCTGATAGAAAGTCAGCAAATTCTTTGATAAAGTCTGTATGGTGCCCTGGTGGCCTGTATACAGTAGCTAGCACAAATCTCAAATGTGATTTACCCTTTACACTAGATATTGTTACATTTAGCACCAACACTTCAAACAAATTATATTTGAAACTAGACTTCTTAGTAATTCTGAAAATATTACTATAAATTACAGCAACACCTACCCCTTTGCCTTTCATACGAGGTTCATATTTATAACCGTAATCTTGGGGGGGGTGGGGGTGCACTCCTTTAAAGGGTTAGTTGCCATTTAAGACATGAAGTTGTATGTAATCCTTACCAGCACTATAGTGCATACACACTGACCCACTCTGTAGTCACCTCGCTGGTCAGAGTTCTGACCGCTGGAAGTTTTTCAAGGAAGTACTCCCGGTTAGTTTCCGGGGCCACAAAACTGTGCGTTTTTACGTGAAAAAAATATTTGCGTTTCAAAGCTTGATTAATTTACCACACAAAAAACACGCCGGGACAAAATTCATACCTCAGTTTTAATCGGCACTATTTTCTTTCCATTTCTATCAATCCGCGCTGCTGTCAATGTCAACAGTGAGCACGTTCCGATCAGCTGTTGATAGCGCGACTCGCTGACAACATGTCTGACTGCAAAACTTCTGATGATGAAACCAATTAGCACAATGTCAGACAGAACAGATGATGATGAAAGTAATTTTAGCACAACGCCAAAGGGATACCTTTATGAACCGGAGTTTACCGATGCCGAAATGTTATTGATTGCAACACAAAACCAACCTCAATTGTGTGTGTGTTCAATCAAATAGTTTTCTCAGCAAATTGTACCTATATCCCAATATACCGTTTTTATATTAGACATCTTTTCACGTGTTTTCCACTGGAGTCTAAACATCAGCTTGTTTACCGTACAGTTTACATGGGATCATAAAGTTAGTAAATAGAGCTTACCCCGTGGTACTGGTACAGCAAAACTCTTTAAAATCAGTTTTTTTCTTTTTCCTCATTGGTTGGGGATGTAATCGTCTTCACTGAAGTGAGCACTGCACATAATCCTTGATTCTGGATATTTTAGCTCCCGCAGAGTAGCCGATGGCAACCAGCCAAAGCTGTCTCGTAGCTATATCCGAAACAGGAAAACGATGGAATCTGAACGGTGATCCCGGCACATTCTTGTGGTCAGAGCCTGGGAATTTACAAGTTCGCACCATTGTTCATTTTCTACTTTTTACGTCGTTGTCAATCGATTGTGTAAACACTATGGAACAGCTGATCGGAACGTGCTCACTGTTGACGTTGACAGCAGCACGGATTGATAGAAATGGAAAGAAAATAGTGCCGATTAAAACTGAGGTATGAATTTTGTCCCGGCGTGTTTTTTGTATGGTAAATTAATCAAGCTTTGAAACGCAAATCATTTTTTCACGTAAAAACGCACAGTTTTGTGGCCCCGGAAACTAACTGGGAGTACTTCCTTGAAAAACTTCCAGCGGCCAGAACTCTGACCAGGGAGGTGACTACAAAGTGGGTCAGTGTGTATGCACTATAGTGGTGGTAAGGATTGCATACAACTTCATGTCTTAAATGGCGAACTAACCCTTTAAAGTAATGTAATTGTTTGGTTTTAGCCAGGTTTCTGTCAAACACAGCACATCTAGGTTATAGTCTGTGATCATATCATTAAAGGGACACTTCACCCATTTGCATTAAGCTTTCCATTGTTAGAAACCCAGTCATACTATTGAGTGGTCGTGCAGCACTCTCTCATTTTCCCCTGAGACAAGAGAAATCTGCTATTTACCTTTTTCACTTCCTCCTACAATGACGCAAAAATCGTCATTTTACGTCATTGTTGGAGGAAGTGTAAGAGAGGGGGATTTCTGTAAAGACTACAAGCACCTTTTCAAACCCGCCCATAGGGGGGTTGGACCTAATGCACTAACAGACCTATCACAGATCAGTGCCAGTGCGTCTGATTTCACCGGGCAGAAACTTTTTGAAAATATGGACGAAGGTACTGAATACGCAGACGGATGCATTATGGAGGATTGGGATTACACATAGTGTCAGACATTTTTTGGAAGCTAAGCTAGCAGGCTCTTGTTCTGTGGTGAAAGCTGAGTAGTAACTTTAGGGGTTGCCAGCCTCTTTTTTCCCGGACATGTCCGGCCGTCGATGTCCGGGATTCAGCTTTCTGCAGTCGCCATGCATTGTTTACATGTAAGTTACAGCTTTTGATTCAATCTAACTGAATTCATCCCGATTGGTGAGTCTGAATGTAGTGTTTACATGAAACAAGTGATCGGTTGATGTGCGTTTTAACACTGCTAAGAAAATTCCCGCTCTTCCATGAGATATATACGAGACCGGTAACTTACGTCACAGCTGTCGCTCATCGGTAATCACGCCACCGGCCTCGCATCGGTCTCCACACGGCCCTCACTCGTCCTGCTCGCCACAGTAAACATGACTCTCGCCGTTCTCCACACGGCCCTCACTCGTCCTGCTCGAGCTCGCCACAGTAAACATGACTCTCGCCGTTCTCCACACGGCCCTCACTCGTCCCCCTCGAGCTCGCCACAGTAAACATTACTCGCGTCGTTCTCCACACGGCCCTCACTCGTCCTGCTCGCCACAGTAAACATGACTCGCGTCGTTCTCCACACGGCCCTCACTCGTCCTGCTCGCCACAGTAAACATGACTCGCGTCGTTCTCCACACGGCCCTCACTTGTCCTGCTTGCCACAGTAAACATGATTCGCATCGTTCTCCCGCGGCCCTCACTCGTCCTGCTCGCCACAGTAAACATGATGAATGGCGACTGTGGAACGCAAAAGCCGAATCCCCAACATGACATCATGACTTTTGCGTAAACATACACGCCACTTTCAAGTCAAGTGACGTGTTATTTATACGCATTTTGAGCTATCCGCGTGTATGCGTGTATATCTACGCCGTTATGTCCGAGTGATTCCGCGTGTATGTACACGCCGTTAAAAATCCGACCGAAATAAAGCCAAATTTTGATATACATCAGTGGGGAGCGATATTTTTCTTACTAGGATGGTAGGGAAAGACTCATAAATGGTATTAACCAGTGACGGGTAGGTTTAGGGACGGGTTTGGGGTAGGTCATATATTTATATATACAGTAATGGAACGTTAAGTCAACGGCGTTCATAAACACGCTGAAAAGCGATTATGCGTGTTGATAGCACGCCAAAAATGGAAATACGAAATGGCGTGTCATACATACGCAGTTTCATGAGATCAGTCTGGAATCCCGGACATTTTGGGTGATCTCGAAACACATTTTCATGCAGACTCATCACGGATAATCACTAGCTTAGACTGTTGTTTACCTACAGCGCGGTTAACGGTAGGCGTGGCCTCCTAGGGCAGCGAAGCAAGTGCATTCTGGGAGTTGTTGTCTTTCATCCACATAAGCCAAAAATACATTTTCTGTCTTTTCTCAGTCTAGAAAGCTCCAAATTCAAAAATAATTTCACATTTCTTCAACATAAATTACCCATTTTAAATACACATTCATCTTTCCAGGGGTGAAATGACCCCTTAAACGATAAGTGCTTTTGAAGTAAGGGATCATATATTCAGCAACCCAAGCTTTATCATTTGTTCATTTGTATTATCTGCTACTACAGCAGGAACCGAACAATGATCAGTGTTCTCTAAGCTAATCGCATCCAAAGTAGTATCTAAAGCCCTTGCACTCTTACAATTAACCCTCAATTAAAGTTTGGATGCATGTCTCTAATTCTGAAATATTCTCCGTCAGCCTGACTATCTCCCTGCATTTATTTAAATCCTGTGCTGACAGAGAAGGCTATGCTATACATGTTACATGAAGTGCAAATGACAATAAGAGGAGAAGATGACATTACTCACCGTGTTTGTTTGACTGACTGATACTCACCTCACCTGTTTGATGGATTGGTAAAAGGTGCGAGTAAAATAAATAAATAAATAAAGAGCACACTCATGATACGCTCTGAGAGAGAGAGAGAAGAGTTACACTCAGCCGACGGGGGTGGGGGGGGGGGGCTGGGGGGGGGTTAAGAGAAGAGTGATTGGTTGTTGCGTTATATCTTACCCAGATACAATAGTGCTATTTTCTGATTGGCTATAGCTCGACGAACAACATCAGAGGAGACGCGCTTGATTCCTGCCGGTTCCACAGTGAGAGCGGCGCGTTTTGGGTGCTGCGGCATATTAATTATATATCAAATAGTTTTTCAGCGTGAGAAATACAATGTGTGGCAGGAGAGCGTGACAAAAGACCGAAATGAGTGACTGTCACGCTCAATGCGTGACACTTGAGAGCCCTGATAAATGAAGAAGGGTGAAGCAAAAGGAAAGGGGCTCTATCGGGAGAGACCAAATAACACAAAAGCAGCGTTATTTAGAGAAACTACATGACATCAACAACATGGACCCGTACGACCTGCTACAGAATGGACGAAAGACCCAAAGCACTACCACCTTTCACATACCCTGACATAGTCAATTACCTGGTTTGTTTATGGTATCAGTGCCTAACGTTACTGCCTACACAATGCAAGAGTTCAGCTTTAAGTCATTAGAAGCTTATGAATAATTCTGCTGCGGCTGGGTGCAGGACTTAGAAACCCCCAAACATGTAACGTTAAACTGCGAGAGTTCAGTCATACTTGATGTTTCAGGCCTCATTCATATGTGGAAATAAATCTGATATGAATCAGATACGTGTATTTGCACCTGCCGTGCAACGTTAAGCAAACAGATCGGACATTCCCCAGTCAATGCGAATCGTACGTCATTAAAAAAGTGTCTTTTTAAAACATTTCACGGTAAAGATATATCTATAACAAATGAAACAACTCTAGTTGAATAACAGAGAATTAATTTCGTTCGGTTGTGTTAAATAAAAGGCGAACTGTGCTGAACTGTGTTGCTTTTGAAATAATGCTTTGCTCGCTGTTGCTGCTGTCAGTTTATTGACAAGCAGTTTCTCTAAGCTGGCTAGCATTGTTATTTAGTCTCTCCCAATATAACCCCTTTCATTTCTCTTCCTTCTCCATATCTTCCAAAGAAACTGCGGTGTATCGCTAAAATGTAAACAAATACTAAGCTGCGCTGTTTCTCTTTCGCTATTTCTGGAATGTTTAGTCGCGCCTTTGTGAAGTTCTGAAGGTGTTGCCCCTGGCAACCGAGAGCGTCTCCTACATACCATCATGGTCGACCGGCTCAGACCCCGCCCAAATCGGCACGTGACTCCTCATTCTCAATACAAGGCTTACAGATGCAAACCAATTTACCAGCAGCAGCAAGGCAGACAGGAGCAATTGAGCACAGTCAATGTGATGGAGCACAGTATTCTGCCCTACTAAGGCAAAAGACCTTAACTCACCAGAGTGTGAAACTGAGAAAAATGACTTTAAAGTTATCTTAATGTCCTGACAATTGAGTTATAGGTATAATATTGTAATTTTCACATTTTGTAGTGTATTCCTGTATTAACCTATCTACAATTTTTTTTTTATGCAAATTTGACCTTTGACCCTTTTTCGGAAGTTACTGTATTCTGCCTTAGCATTGCCCACAAAATGACAATCGGTCACACTAAGACAAAAGACCTTAACTTCTATTTTATAGCACAATGTTATGATAACACTTAACACTATGATAAAAATGGCTTCACATGTACAGTATAAACAAGAAATTGAAGTAGTCAGAATAGTTGGAAAAGTAAAATAGGTTTTAATTAACATGAATTTCATAAAACAAAGTTGATTAACACCACTAAAATGTAAAAGATGTGGAATATTTAAAGGTTTTTTGAAAAGCCGATTCTAAAACTGAAGTGTGTGTGTGTGTGTGTGTGTGTGTGTGTGTGTGTGTGTGTGTGTGTGTGTGTGTGTGTGTGTGTGTGTGTGTGTGTGTGTGTGTGTGTGTGTGTGTGTGTGTGTGTGTGTGTGTTTAAACATCAGAGCTGTGTGAGTCTGCAGAAGGGCATGAGGCCTGATTGTTCCCCTCCCTATTCTTCATCCTCACAGTCATTTCGCACAGTTAGTGACCTCCAGAAAAATCTCCTGGTAGCTGGCATCATGGGAACAAGATTCTGCAAAATCCCCTTCTTCTTGACCTCCTCAACACCCAGGTCCTGAGATCTCAAGGTAAAGGGTATGCAGGTGCTGAACTTCTTTTGTAGGAAGTCCACCTCCATGAACTCTTCTGCCGTATGTGATGTCTTGACCCACATGGACCTTGACCCACGTCGCAGTTGGATCACTTTCAGGTCCGCCAGTCTGGGCATTTTCGTCAGCTTTGCCATGGAATGGCCATTCACCCAGTCCCTGATGGCCTCGTTTTTGAGTTCCATGATCTCCATCTTCTTAGAATTTGAGTTTTTGACAATTGACAAAAAATCCTCCTGGTCTGCGTCTCATCTCTTGTTCCACGCCATGATGCACACTGTCAGCACTCATGAAAGTGTGACCAGGCTCAAAGAATTTTAGGGTGACATCTTCAGTTTCTAGAATATTGGAGTTGACCAAGGACACAAGAGATGAAAGAAGGCACCAGTTTTTGTTTTGGGCACTGCAGTTGTCAACCCAGTAGATGATATGTTTGCAGTCCCTCTCTTTTTCTAGTGCCACCACATATGCAGATGTGCTCTCCTTTGCACTCCGCCCTGCAATTCCTTCATGCCAGACAACAGAGATGTTTTTCTTTTTGTTGGTTTTCCCTCCCACGGATGCAAATGTCTCGTGGTAAACACAGATGCGCCTGGTGAAGAGCGCAGATTTCACACCAGGCATTCTAGGAAGCATTATCACTTTCTGCAGGTCTACACTTCTGACTGACGTACTCTCGGGCCAATCTCGATCTGCATCGGCACGGTAGTGTAGCCTGGATTCAACAGCTTTGGCCTTATGGTTTTTCCACTTGTCACACTGCGGACAGTTTTCTGGGGCCTCCTTCTGGTGCTTTTCCTTTGTGTGCTGGTCTTGCAACAAACAGATTTCGCACTCCTCCTCTCCAAGTTTGGCAAAACTGATGTTCTTTGAGCTTACAGCTTTTCGATACGTGTCATAGCTGCACTGGTGGTCTTTCTCCAAGTAGTCAGCAAACATCAGCTTGATGCTGATGTCACTGGGGAGATACTGGCGGCAGGGTGCATGCTCCCTCCTGTAGTGGCTGACGGTTGGATTAAAAGACTCAATATGAGCATATAAGGGTTCCAGGTCGAGCTTGTTTGGAGGCTCATGTCTCCCTCTCTGGTCAGCAGGTGGGGCTAGGGCTGATGTTAGTTCTTTGCCCTTCACAGACAGGACTATGCTATCATTAGTTGGATGATAGCCTAGTGTAGAAAGGAAGAACAGTTTGCATACCTGCTGTGGGTTTTCGCCTGCATCTTTCAGCCTATAGATGAAAGACCTGCTTCGCCTACTTTGATTTGCACAGACCTTTGCCCTTGTGACCTGGCTGACACAATGAAATACAAAAGCTCTCTTTTCTTGGTATGTAAGGTCCCAGAAATCCCGCCATATCTTCTTTCGGTGGTCCTCTGAAAATTTGGCAGAGCATTGCCGCCGACACTTGATTCCACATGGGGCCCTTAATGGTGGTCTACTGATGGGCTCTGGAAGAGGAGCTGGAGTTGATGTTGCTGTGGCCTCACAGCTTGGGACAAGCTCCTGGACAGACAAGGATTGTGCGGTTGTCATCTCTGGGGCTGAGGTTGGTGCAGCGGGTGTAAGTTGTGGGTCTGGTACATAGACATGGATAAGCTCAGGTAGTGACATGGAGGGCTCAGCAGTCACAGAAATGAGGGCAGACAGTGCATTGAGTGAAGGCCCTGCTCCCATCAGTGAGAGTGGAAGGGAGTCTTCACAAACTGCTGTGGCATCTGGTGTGCTGGTCATAAAAATGTCATCTGCTCCATATAATAGATCATCACTAAGATCTAGACAGCTATCCAAAATGGTCCACTTAAGTTTTGCAGGAGGCATGCATGAACTGTCCACTTCAGTTTCGCAGGGGACATGCTGCTGAATGTCACCAGAAGTAGGTGTTACAGAAACTGAAATGAATAAAACAGCATTAATTAGAAACAGTTTATTTGTAGTGCATTGACAACAGTTTTATATAATTAATTTTAAAAAAAAGACCTTGAGGTATTTGGTAATTGTACCTGAATGATTTTAAAATTAATTTGCTATATTTCAGATCAATATATTTGTTTTCCTTAAAACTTTAATTAACACTAACTTTATTCTCATCTGAATTATAAATAATGTTTCTGTATAAAATAATACTACCATTAGAATGTGTAACTTAAAAATAAACAGAAATAAAAAACAATGCACAAATGTTGTGTTTTATTGCGAGTGTACACAAATAAGTAAACTCTTTGCAGTTTGAATGGTGTCCTGTATGCTGAACAAAATGACGGAGTATGTTTTTATGTTTCCACTGTTAGATCGCGCGCGCGCGCAGCACACACACACACACACACACACACACACACACACACACACACACACACACACACACACACACACACACACACACACACACACACACACACACACACACACACACACACACACACACACACACACACACACACACACACACACACACACACACACCACACACACAAGAGCTTCAGAGCTAAGGCGGGGCTACAGGTTAGCTAACCCTAACTGTATCTAACAGTAGTTCCGCATTGTAATGGATTTGTTTTCTCGTCGGATGTTTGAAATGGATTTTAACCACAGACTGTAAAAAAATATGGACGTAGTGACCAATTTTAACCAGGGTTCAACAAAAGGTAGGCTCTAAATTACTACATTCCTGCTGCTGGTGTATAATGGGTGTGTCGTTGTGGCTCTAACCAACCAACTCGTGTAGTTTTCAGTCAGTGGACTGTCATTGGCAGGCGAGAGCTAGTGTCACGTTTCAGTGTGTTTCAGTTAAGTTTTGAGATCTTGTTTCCCCCTGTCTTTGTGGTTTTTGGTTTAGTCCTGTTTAGTTTTCCCGCTCCTCGTTTGTGTCCAATTTTCTGCACCTGTTTTCAGTTAATTATCTTGTTTGGTTCAGTTCATTTAAGCCCTGTGTTTTCCCTCAGTGTTTGTCGATCGTCGTCAATGTATGGTTGTGTTTACCCTGAAGTCCTGGAGTCTGTTATTTTGTTCCTGTTTGATTTTGGAAGTTTCATTTTGTTAATTAAATCTATTATCTTTGAAATTCCGTGTCCTCGTCTTCAGCTACCTGCAGCAACCCTGACAGAACGATCGACCCTTAAAATCAAAATATGGGCCGAAGGAGGAAAAACAAAGAGGTGAGCCCCTTCGACAACCCAATCCTCTTCCAAGAGGAACGCTCACTTGAAGAGTATGCAGGACTTTACATAAAGCTGTATGATGATGAGACTCAGGATGAGGAGGAACTTACAAGGAGTTTCTGGGGTGGACTGAAAGACCCACTAGCCCAGATAATTCTGGTAAGGGACCTCCATCTATCCTTCCTGGAGTTCGTGGATCACACACTGTGGGCGTGTGGATCCACATACCTCGTGGAGGATCTCCCACTCCAGTCAGTACCAAGCCCGCCAGCCCCTGAGCCCATCACCTGCACGCCAGCGCCTGAGCCCATCGCATGCCCGCCAGAGCCTGAGCCCATCGCCTGCCCACCAGAACCTGCACACCGCATCAGCCCTGCCACCAGATCTGTCCCTAGATTTCCCTGGATGATATCCAGTTTGACTGATCCCCAGATGATATCAGTGCGGTTAGCCAAAAAGAAGGCTGCCGAGGCTGGGGTTCAAGTCAGCCACATCCAGCCAGAGCCTGAGCCCGTCGCCTGCCCGCCAGAGCCTGAGCCCGTCGCCTGCCCGCCAGAGCCTGAGCCTGCCGCCTGCCCGCCAGAGCCTGAGCCTGTCGCCTGCCCGCCAGAACCTGAGCCCGTCGCCTGCCCGCCAGAGCCTGAGCCCAGCCCCAAGCTCCCTGAAATGCTGGTTCCGTCCAGTTCCGAGTCCCCTGATGTGCTGGCCCCGTCCAGTTCCGAGTCCCCTGATGTGCTGGCCCCGTCCAGTTCCGAGTCCCTGATGTGCTGGCCCGTCCAGTTCCGAGTCCCCTGATGTGCTGGCCCCGTCCAGTTCCGAGTCCCCTGATGTGCTGGCCCCGTCCAGTTCCGAGTCCCCTGATGTGCTGGCCCCGTCCAGTTCCGAGTCCCCTGATGTGCTGGCCCCGTCCAGTTCCGAGTCCCCTGATGTGCTGGCCCCGTCCAGTTCCGAGTCCCCTGATGTGCTGGCCCCGTCCAGTTCCGAGTCCCATGTGCCACCAGAGCCGAGCCCATTGACCCAGCGCCAGAGCCAGAGCCCGTTGACCCAGCGCCAGAGCCAGAGCCCGTTGACCCAGCGCCAGAGCCAGACCCGTTGACGCCAGAGCCAGAGCCCGTTGACCCAGACCCAGAGAAGCCCGTTGACCCAGACCCAGAGCCCGTTGACCCAGACCCAGAGCCCGTTGACCCAGACCCAGAGCCCGTTGACCCAGACCCAGAGCCCGTTGACCCAGACCACCCGTTGACCCTGACCCGAAGCGCCTGTTGATGTCAAGTCTGTTTCCGTTCCTGAACCTGTCCTTCTCCCCAAGAAAATTTTGGGGGGGGGGCTATACGCCTTCGCCGTGGCCAGCCAAAGATCCACGGAGGCCCGAAAAAATAACACCGCCATGGCCACCCGAAGGGTCTTCACCACCACGGCCGCCTGAAGGGTCTTCACCGCAGTGGCCACCTGAAGAGCCTGCACCGCCATGGCCACCCGAAGGGTCTTCACCACCACGGCCGCCTGAAGGGTCTTCACCGCCGTGGCCACCTGAAGGGTCTGCACCACCATGGCCACCCGAGGGGTCCTCACCACCCTGGACGCCCGAGGGTCCCACAGCTCCGCCCTGGACGCCCGAGGGTCCCACAGCTCCGCCCTGGACGCCCGAGGGTCCCACAGCTCCGCCCTGGACGCCCGAGGGTTCCACAGCTCCGCCCTGGACGCCCGAGGGTCCCACAGCTCCGCCATGGTCACGCCCACAGCCTGCTCCACCATGGCCACGCCCACAGCCTGCTCCACCATGGCCACGCCCACAGCCTGCACCGTCGTGGCCACGCCCACAGCCTGCACCGTCGTGGCCACGCCCACAGCCTGCTCCACCATGGCCACGCCCACAGCCTGCTCCACCGTGGCCACGCCCACAGCCTGCACAATCCTGCCCTGGAGGCTTCCTGGACCTGCACCATGCCCTCGTCAGCCTCCAGGGCGCCCACCCTCCCACCCCTTTGGATATTATACGGCGCGAGGACGCGCCTTCGGGGAGGGGGAGGTACTGTCACGTTTCAGTGTGTTTCAGTTATGTTTTGAGATCTTGTTTCCCCCTGTCTTTGTGGTTTTTCGTTTAGTCCTGTTTAGTTTTCCCGCTCCTCGTTTGTGTCCAATTTTCTGCACCTGTTTTCAGTTAATTATCTTGTTTGGTTCAGTTCATTTAAGCCCTGTGTTTTCCCTCAGTGTTTGTCGATCGTCGTCAATGTATGGTTGTGTTTACCCTGAAGTCCTGGAGTCTGTTATTTTGTTCCTGTTTGATTTTGGAAGTTTCATTTTGTTAATTAAATCTATTATCTTTGAAATTCCGTGTCCTCGTCTTCAGCTACCTGCAGCAACCCTGACAGCTAGCCTATGCGAAGCACATTTTATTTCAGTACATGTAGCCTTGTATTTATATTACGGGCTGTAAATTAAGATATCTGCTACGCTTGGAACTGGATAAATTGTTGATTATGGCTCGAAACGTGTTTGTGTCTAGTTTGTGAAGTAGCATCGCTAGCTAAAGGCTACCGCTATTACTGGATGTTAAAGATTATCTCTTTTTTTATGCACCCGTGTCGTGTGTCATTCTTACCTTGATCTTGGTGTTTACGTTTCAAAGCCATCTCCACCATCATTTTCCCCCGAGAGTATGCCATTCTTCAACAATCCAACAAAAGCAATCACTGTGAAACATGTACGTGTGTCTGAGGTGATTTAATTGTTACATCATAACCTCGTAACTTCAGCGCGGCAATACTTTGATGGTCGGTCAGAACAAGGCAAAGTGCCGTAACTGCACAGCAGCGCGCCCGTAACTTCAATCGAGTGTTCAGGAGCAGCGAGAAACGAAGGCATAACGCCGTAACTGACGTTACGGGCTTCTACCACAGTTTCCCCTTGGCTTTTTGAAGTTACGCCAAAAACATCATCTTTTTTCCCCCAGAAAACAATCGAATTGAAACTTGATGTTTGTCTATATGATAAAACTTATGTTTATTGTCCTAAAAATGACAATAACTAATTTTCGCCAAAAATTGAAGTTACGACCTTTTGCCTTAGTGCGGCAGTATTGTAGGGACCATGCCACTCTAGGTCCCTACAATACAGGACAGATTGTTGCATTTCTAGATGCACTACATGCAGATGTGCAGGACAGAACAGAGCAGCCCAGGTTTGTTGTCATCTGGGATAATGTTAGTTTCCACCGGGCTGCTCTGGTCCGAGATTGGTTCAACAACCATAACCATTTCACACGTTTATACCCGCCCCCTTACAGCCCCTTTCTAAATGCAATCGAGGAATTCTTTTCATCGTGGTGGTGGAAAGTATATGATCACCACACAACCACACGCCCACATGACTCTACTGCAAGCAATGGGTCAATCAATCCAAGGGTGGATTTGGCACACAAGGCGATATTTTCCCAGATGCCTAGCCCGCCAGGACATTGCCTGTGATGTTGATGAGGTCTTGTGGCCAGATCCGAACAGAAGGCAGGATCCATAAGCCGCCACCCCCAGCCCCCAGCCCCCAGCCCCACCACACACACACACACACAGACACACTCTGTCACGGCTCCACCAGACCTGCATGCTCCGCCCACTCGTTCACTCTCCCCTGATTACTGATTCACAACACCTGCACCTCATCACCTGCTTCCTAATAAACATTCACTTCCCCTTCACATCCTCGTCTGGTTTTGTCTATACATAGACACTCTACCTCAACACGTACCTGAGCTACTTACCCTTGATGCCCGTTCTCTGACTCCGTTCCTCTTCTCCATCTGCCATCACCAGAGACTCTCTCCATAGACTTCCATCCAGCCTGTTCCGACCACCTACTGTAAAGGACAGTTCTAATTATTCATCAGCTAAGTTCCATCCGACATATCTTCATTGCATTCTAACTTACCAATTACATCTGCTGGCCTCTGTGCTTCTGTTCCTAATAAATCATTGTTATATTGTAACTCACCTGTCTGACACACACACACACACACACACACACACACACACACACACACACACACACACACACACACACACACACACACACACACACACACACACACAACACAGACACAGCACAGAACAGACAAGACACAGACACAGACACACATACACAGACACAGGCTTGTGTGTAGAGTTCTGATGTAATGAGCCAAATTCTGCAAAAAGTGTGTAAGTAATAGGCAAAAACTAGTGACAGAAATGGCATTTATGTTACAAAAGATTTCCATTTCAAATTAATGCTGTTTTTAAAACTATCTCATCACAAAATCCAGAAATAATATATATCTGGACTATGTATGGTAATGATTCAGCTTCTGAATTTTAAAATGTAGAGAAAAGGGGAGGTGAGATTGCTACCAGCCACAATTCATGTTACCATTGAATGAAATTACGTTTCTAAAGTAAGTACATTTATTGTTTTTTTTCTTTTTTCTCTATTCTCTTCTCCTTATACCCAACACTGCACTGTTCTGTCTTCCGCATCTCTGCGTAATGTGCAGGGGTCAGTGACAGCAGTAAGGAATGTTCAGTGATTCAGGGAGAGAGATGGGACGCACAGAAAACACCTTTGGCTGCTAAGTGTACGAATGCCCGATAACCATACCTTTGGCAAACGTTAACTGCAAGGGTGTGAGAGAGAGAGAGAGAGAGGAGAGAGAGGAGAGAAGAGGAGAGGAGAGAGAGAGAGAGAGAGGAGAGAGAGAGAGAGAGAGAGAGAGAGAGAGAGAGAGAGAGAGGAGAGGAGGAGAGAGAGAGAGAGAGAGAGAGAGAGAGAGAGAGAGAGAGAGAGAGAGGAGAGAGAGAGAGAGAGAGAGAGAGAGGAGGAGAGGAGAGAGAGAGGAGAGAGAGAGAGAGAGAGAGAGAGAGAGAGGAGAGAGAGAGAGAGGAGAGAGAGAGAGAGAGAGAGAGAGAGAGAGAGAGAGAGAGAGAGAGAGAGAGAGAGAGGAGAGAGAGAGAGGAGAGAGGAGAGGAGAGAGGAGAGAGAGAGAGAGAGAGAGGAGAGAGAGGAGAGAGAGAGAGAGGAAGAGAGAGAGAGAGGGAGAGAGAGAGGAGCAGCTGGTGGATAATCTGAAGACAATTTTAAAGAATATGGGTTGAGTGTAGCATTACTAATTAAAGATGAGGAGTGGTGGAGGTGACAGAGAGGAGGCTAAACTATCTTTTTCAGGACAAAGGGGTGCAAAGTAAGGTACCGAGGGCATCTTAACAGCCTGTTATTTGTGCCCTTATGCCCTTGTCACTTTTTATTAAATATTTTGGAATTGTTTTTTTCAAAATGTAACTTTAAGAGCAGCAAGAGATGTGTAAAGTATGTACAAAAAAAGGAGAGAGAGGAGAGAGAGGAGAGAGAGAGAGAGAGAGAGAGAGAGAGAGAGAGAGAGAGAGAGAGAGAGAAGAGAGAGAGGAGAGAGAGAGGAGAGAGAGAGAGAGAGAGAGAGAGAGAGAGAGGAGAGAGAGAAGAGAGAGAGAAATAAGAATCCCCCACCCTCAAAAGTGAGCACCTGTGTCATTGTTATGCTTGTTGCCTAGTAACAACATTCTTCACCGCCCACCACAGAAAGAGCGGAAGCCATGCATGAAGATAGGAACAAAGAATCTCATATTTCATGGACAGAGTTTATGTTGGAGATGTGACTGCAAGGTCGTCCCCTTGGAATTATAAGGTTCTATCTGCGTTCTGAGATATTGAGCTTCAAAGTTTTTTTCATTACATATAGGAAAATGTATACGGGGAACAAGTTTCTTTCAAACATGAAAATAACAGGGACCCTAAATGTATTCTAAATATACAATATCAAAATCTCTCAAATTTGTAAATAGGGATTTTTGGAATGGGTCAAATGCAGATAGAACCTTCTAATTCTAAAAAAAACACTTTTCGCTTAGAATTATAAGGTTCTATCTGCCAAAACATCATTTGAACATTAAATATCAAATTAATGTTGTAACAACAATGTCTCAACATGTGTTAGAAAGTAAAATTTCATTCTTTCTATGACATTTATTTAATATTTTTAGCAATTCCATGTATTTAGGACATTTCACATTAAGCAAGATAGGTCTAAATATTTTGTTCAGTGTGGATGTTAATTTTTGGTACCAATTTGGTGGGTAATTAAACACATTATTGCAGAAATTGTTATTTTAATCTTTCTTTTGTTTAGACAGAAAGCAGCTACTGTAATACATCTGAGCAGGACTTTATTCCACCTAAAGTGGGTCAGGTAAAATGGCTTTCTCTCTAGACATCAGTATGGCTGAAATAACATGCTAACGTTTATTGTTGTAATTAAGAGCCCATCAATTAAATTGTTGACTATTTGACATTTTAAGGCTTAATATTGTAAAAAATTAAGATATTTTAAGACTTTAAAAACTGCAAGAAAACAGACATGCCTCATCAAATTAATTTATAGTTTAATAATCATTGAAAAATGATTCACTGGCTCGGTCACTGGCTCCATTGGTTTGTCTGGTAAGACCCTAGGCCCAGCTGCATCTACTTTGTCACCTGCCTGGAGAAAAAAAAATACATTTGAAAAAATACATATTTAAACATAATATTTAGTGCTTGCCTCTTAATATCAGGAACCATGAAACTAGCGCTGCTGGCTAGTGTGGTGTCTAATGGTGCGTTCACGTGCTATAGTAATTATGGTAAATACCAAAAGCCGACGTGGAAAATGTACATGAACGCCCCCTCATCTTGACCTTTTCAAAATGGCGGAGAGCAACGCGAGAGTCGTGAATGGTAGAAATATGTACTATTCATGATCTAGAGAAAATATACAGCATATTATTTACCGTTTGAGTTTTGATAAACCATATTCTTGATGTTAGCAGATGCCATAAGCAATATAAAATAGTTTTAGCAAAATAACAGGTCTGGATCTCCATCTTTTTACCACATTACGACAAAAAAAGCACTTGAACGCAACACACTGGTAAATACCAGTTCACACATGGAAAATGTTATCTTTTCCATAGCACGTGAACGCACCATAACTATGAAAACAATCTCCTCCGCAAGACCTAAAACAAAACAAAAAAAGACTGAACTTGCCTGGAATTCGGGCTGCTGTCCTTGACAAGATCATCAATAAAATTGTCAATCTTGAGGTTTCTTAAAAACTTTGCGTTGTGTACCATAATCCTCACAGATATTGTTTATCGGCACTCTTTCCTGTCTTTAAGGAAAAAGCCGGCGACATGACATTTAAAGTTGATTCTATTTGGTCATCTTCTGTGCATTTGAAGTGCTGATTGGATCACGCAGATAGAACCTTATAGAGCCAAGTTAGAGTTTGACTTTGTAGATGGAACCTTTTGTTTTTTCAATAAAAAGTCCCACAATGTACACAAAGAATATGTGAATAACTCAATTTTGACAAAAATGTAGAACCTTATAATTCCAAGGGGACGAGGTGTCTGCATTCATGATACTGTTACACAACAATCTGTACAATATACTGTAATAAAATATTTACCTTAGCAAAAATAAATAGTTAAAATAAATAAACATTTAAAACATTGGCAAGATGAATGTGAAAATGTATTTTAATACTGAAATAGAACAGAGTATTTTAAAAAAATCACAACTGCCATGTGCGTAGGCTTTCTGGCATTAATATTAGGCTGCTATAGCAACATTTTAGTTAAAGACTGAGTCTGTTTCGCAAAGTCACATTTTGATTGGCACCTACAAACTTCCTGTACCACAAAGAATGCAGGTCTACTGAATAAGCTAAAGGTATGCAATATTTAGAGATCTAGATAATTGGGTGTAGTTAGTTGATTATTTCACTGTATTGTATGTTATTACAATACAGTGAAATAATCATTATTGAATGTTGTATGTTAGTGAAGCAGCCACAATGAGCGTGTGTTTTATAGTGAAGCAGACACAATTATTTACTTTTTGTAGTGAAAAAATCCAAATTTCACAGAAAATAACAGATTTTTTTTGTTAATTTTCTTTCATTTTGAATTGTACTCAAAACTCTGTAAAATTACAAATAACATCTGTAAATTAAAAACTCAGCTGTTATTTTAGGTATTGTGACATTAATGACAAATTGCAGTAATTTACTTTTTTTTTACAGAAAATGTACTGTATTTTTTTATACAATATTTTTTTCTGTTTTCTTAAATTACATTAAAATAATTGTAGAATTACAAATATAATCTGTAAATATAGCTGCGAGCAGCGATTGCGGGCCCAAGCCGGTGGCACCGCCACCCCGGAGCCTTTAAGGCGCCGGGGTGGCGGTGCCACCGGCTTTGGCCCTTCATCGCTGCTCGCAGCTATATTTTGATATATTTTGATATATATATATATATATATATATATATATATATATATATATATATATATATATATATATATATATATATATATATATATATATCAGGGTTTCCGTTGTCCGGAAAATTACCGGACATTGGCCGGTAAAAAAATTAAATGTCCGACAAAATTAAATCGCTCCGGTCAAATTGTCCGATTAAAATTGCCTAATAATCCCGCCCCCAATTTGAGAATAAGCCTTAAATGTATAAAGCAAAAATACACCGACCTTTGGCTATGTTATAAAGGAATAGGCTCTACTGTTTGAAAGTTATTAACCAACATCACACTGCATTTCATATAAATCGCACGACTAAAACGGCTGTAATAGCCTATAGACCTAAACAACGAACGATTGAGTGAGACGTTTCAAATATGGCCAGGCCCAGGCAGACTAACCTTGGTGATGGTGAATCAGGAACATCTCATTATATAGATCGATGTATATTAGCTCTTAAGAGCGCTCTCTACGTGCAAAGTTACGAACGCTCCCACAATTCCTTGTGCGTTTCCCAAAAATGCACTTAATATCAACGTGCGAGAACGCGTTTTGTGCAACTTAAGTCGCTGTCCATTCGCGAAGTGCTGAAATATAACCTGCTATGGAATCGTATTGTGAACGTTTAACCTAAAAATCGTCATTTGTTGTAGAAATCAAGACAAGGTTATATAAAGCACCTACCTATATGCTACAGGCGAAGGCAGTGACAAAATGGCTGGGGAAAAAAAAACGAGAAGATAGGCTACCTTTCAAAAAGATAAAATTAATTTTAAATGTTTAATAAAGGGGCAAAAAGTCATAAACATTTTTTTTTTTTTTTTGCGCAGCATTTGTGTAGCCTACAGTTCAAATGCAAATTTTGGTGTTCAACTTTGCGTTTTAAAAATACAACAACTGTTCATTTTTCGTTTTTCAATTAGGCCCTACGGGTTAAAAAAAGAAAAACGAATTGACGAAAAAGTACACGGATCTTATTAAATATTTTAAATAGCCTAATGTATTTGTAGAATAGTTTGATATTCTTGGATCCGTGTGAATTTGCGTAGGCCTATTCGAAGGCCAGTTGCGTCATTGCAGCTCGACGAAGGCTACCCTGATTCAAAAGCGACGCCAAATGCACCCTCCGACTTTTGTCATGTAAAATATTCACAAATTAATATGGAAAACATTTCGATTTTACTGGTTTTCTAAGGCCAAATTAGAACCGGAAAATAATATTTTCCCTGCAGTGCTGAATGAGAAGAGCCATGTCTCTGGAACCATACAGAGAAGATTTATAGGCTAACGATAATAAATGTGTCTGAAAAAATAACGAGCCATTTTAATTGTTCGTTTAAAAGTAAACATTTCAAGCTTTATATAGCCTATATTTTGTTTCAGTTCATTTATGAGACGCCTCCAGTTCACGGAGATCATGAAAGCGAGCCTGATTGTTTTATTTTATTTTACAAAAGCACAGCATTTTCTTGTAATGTGAGTTTGGACAAATAAAAGTAGTTGCGAATGCTGTATTATTCTTTTCTATATGACCAGACATGATAAGAGTGTTTTTAGTTGTTTCCACTGTTCAAAGTAAAATGCAAGTGTTCACGCCCGCGCCTCCATGCCATGCAGTGCGCGCTCCACACTCACACACACACACTTGGATATGCGCCAAATCTTGTGTTTATTTGTGATAATCTTAGCCCTGTATTATTATTGTCTAACCTGTATTATGACTGACATTTGACGAATTGCTTTGTTCCTTTTTTGGATAAAAGCGCCTTCTAAATAGCTATTTAAATCCTAAATGTAGGCTAATAATAATACTATTAATATCATTTGCGTTTATAACTATAAATGAGTTCACTGAAGATAGTAATATGTTAATCATAAAATAATTTATGAATGTTTTATTTTTATATAACCTAACCTTGTGTTTGTGTTATATTTCGTTTTTAAATGTGAAGTTTTTTTAAGATACTTTAAAGATACTAGTAGCCTAAATGTTTTTTTTTATTTTTTTTTTTTTTAGAAAATTCAAAAAATTATCCATTAAAAAAATTACGTTTAAACATAATGAAATGCATCCCGCTTAAACAGTAGGCCTAGTTGGCATAGACTTGGGGAGGGGCCACAAATCCGTGAGTACAGTTTACAAACCCGTGGGAACAGATTGGGAAAGCATGGGCACGGTTCATGAATTTGTGGGTACAGATTGCAAAAACTGAAGGCACGGTTTACAAATCTGAGCGCGCGGATTAGGAAGTAGGAACTCGTGGGTAGGGGCGCGTCCGAGTGAAGTTTGTTTTACTCTCGTTTCCGTAGTTTCCCCTATTAAATCCAGTCATGCAGCAGCTCTTTTGCCACTCAGTCCGGCTGAGGGGGCGTGTTGCGGCGGGAAAGTGACGTTAATGCATTCCCTCTATAGACCTAACTCCCCCTCTTTTGTCAAAAGGTGGCTCTACTGAGCCCCTGCACCACGCCCGTTTCTGAAACTTTGCACATGTCTTCTGGCTAATAAATGTGATGTGTCTGTCGAGTTTCATGCAATTTCAAGTATGTTAAGAGTCTCAAAAGCATCAACAAAGAATATTAAAGTTTAATGCATTGCCACGGCAACAGCCTCTAAGATATCAATAATCCTTTCACAGGTCTACATCTGCCGTGTGTTTACATTATACACATAAAGTTTGAAGCAAATCGGGTATAAATAAGAGGGTGATTTCAAAGCATTTAGGAAGTGACACACTTCCTGCTGCCAGTTGGTGGCGCTATAACTTTGGCTCACATTGGTCACATCCATGTGATCGGACTCTTACAGCGAACACACGGCTGAAGTTTCATCAAGATCAGTTCATGTATAAAGAAGTTATAACACACTTCCTGTTTCCATTATTCGCCATAAATTTGTTGGCAATTTTTCATCCTCAATGTCTTGACTTCATGCTGACTGAGTTTCGTGGCGATTGGTTGAATTCTCTAGGAGGAGTATATCAAATACGCTTCCAAACAAACCATAATAGCCGACTTCCTGTTGGGCTGGGGTAAAAAGTGAAAGTACAAAGGATATATGAACCGATGAGATCTATATGTGTACCGAGTTTCATATGATTACATGCAACCGTGTTTGATTTATGGACCAAGTTTTCGGACCCCGTTCTAGGGGGCGCTGTCGAGCCCCCTGCCACGCCCGGGTACCATCTCCAGCCCGGCCCTGATGGCCGCGGGTTCTGACCCGTGTGCAAAGTTTCATGTTAAGCATGTTAAGGGCCCCAAAAGTGCCCGAATAATCGTAAGAAAAATAATCCTAAAGAAAACAATAGGGCCTTCACCTTTTCAAGGCTTGGGCCCTAATAATAATAAGTTGGAATAATAATAATCCTTAGGAAAACAATAGGGCCTTCGCCTTTTCAAGGCTTGGGCTCTAATTAAACAGTAAAAAAACAGTTAAATGATAAAACAGTCGAATGAATGGCATCCCAAAAAAACCCTGTAACATTTAAAGTAAAATATTGTAAAGGAAATAAACCAAAAAACACTGTTATTTTACATGCATTTCCTGAATTATCACGATCATATACCTTCATTATTAAAAAAAAGTCAAATGACTGTCAAAAACCGTAAAAAAAAAATAACGTAAAACCAGAAAATATTAAATAAACCCGAAAAAAAAAACTTTAAAAGAAATTTGATGTCACCATGATGGAGATCAGTGTTAGCTTTAGTTGGGCTCATGACCCTTGAATTTGTATCATATTTTTTTCTCTGGCTGCTTTAACTGTGTTTTTTATACATATGTTATAGCAATAAATGCAGGAGAAAATATCATCAGAAGATGTTGGTCACTTTTTGGTGATGTTATAGTCATCAGGTGACCTGATTGATTGATATGACTTTGAGTCAAATCTCTGAATATATTAGCAGAGGTTGCATAATATATAATAGAGAGACTTTAATTTTATATAGAGTATGATTAATGTCACAATTTTTCACATGACCCTTATGATATTGTGGCATCAGTATTATGACAATGTGATATTCTGAAATAGAATATACCATATATTATACAGAACATGTTTTGAGCTGTTTTTTTTAAGGAGTATAGAGACTTCAAGAATCAACATATGAATCTAAAAGGGTACCTATCATGGAATTTTGAAAATTACCTTTCATGTAGTGTGTAACATAAATCTAAGTGAACAAAAACATCCTGCAAAGTTTTAAAATATGAAAGTTCACCGTATACAAAGTTAGGGTTAGGGTTAGGGTTGTCTCTCAAAAGTAAGAGTCGGCTCTGAGTCGGTGATATGAATCGATAGACAAACGATGCTTTCTCTCTAGCTTTCGTACGTCACTTGTACAAGTTATTTAAATTCAACACGCCCACTCAGTGCGCGCGCCGAGCAGACAGAGAAACCTGACAACATCATGTCGACAAGATTCTGTTCTGAAGTGCGAATCAAAAGCAAACTTTTTTTTTCACTGCCCAGGGACGAGCATGTGAAGACTCAGTGGCTAGAGTTTATATTTACAACTATACCACACAAGTATAGCCACCTTGAGCTGTGTTCGCGTTATTTTAACCTGTTAACCTTCACCCCCACTCGGGGGCTCACAGCTGAAAATGACATACCTGGATTAAAATAAATACAGCTCCTGAGAACAGTGTACCACAGGCACAATTAAGGTATCTTTGGAAAGAAGACAATTGGGACTCTACTAACAATCTATCAGAGTTGATAATACTCAAACAGATAAAAAATTATAAAAGTTGAAGTGCCTCAAAAATAATGTGCGCTACAAATAATGTTTTATTATTTCATGTACAAATATATAAAAATAGACCTGGAGGAATCCAGATAGGTAAAGGATTGAAAGCCACAAGTCTCATCAGTTTATATTTCAAATTTGAGGAAGATATAATGAAAAATGGGGTTCCTTTTTTCCAAGACTATGTCAGTTCCCTTTATCCCTCCCCTGCCTGAGGCACATCCCCAGAAATGACATCCCCAAACTAAAACTAAGTTCAGTTTGCTGAACTATTTGCACTACATGCACAATTTAGACATATTTAAAAGAAGACACTTTAGAGTTTATTACCCAAATCTTAAAGTTGAAAAAACTTTCACAGACAAAAATTTATAGAATCTGAAGTGTCTTGAAGATAATTTGTACTGCAAGTAACATTTGATTATTTCATGTAAAAATAAATGAAAACAAACCTGGAAGAATCCAGTTAGGTAATTGATTGAAAGACACAAGTCTCATCAGTTTATGTTTCACATTTGAGGAAGATATTATGAAAAATGAGATTCCTACAATATTTTTTCCAAGACTATCTCCAGGTACCAAGGGTACATCAAAAAGCAACCTACTGACCAAATGTTATGAAGGGTACTGCAAGCCATTTTGGTCAATTCATAAAATAGTTCATAATAGTTATAAAATAATACACACAACCATAAGACTTTATGTAAGTGATTTATTTGCACAACAGAACAAAAAAAATATTATGAAATATATAAATAAATAAAAAAAACTGAACTTCTTTCAGCTGGTTTCGCTGGTGCCTGGATGCCACTCTTCATCTGAAGATTCAACTTGATTGCTGTTGCATGGGAAATAGTGATGTTACGTTCGTGAACGAATCGTTCTTTTTGAACGAATCTTTTAGGTGAACGAATCATTCTCGTTCACGTTATCCATTGACTCATATTTCTCGTTCACTGAAATTCCTCCCTCCACCATTGCGCGCCGCTATTGCGCGCATGCGCAGCTCAATGAACCGTGTAGCTCTGTGGACCGTTTCATCTGTCAAAGACAAAGAGTGACTAAACCTCGAGCCAATAGCCTTCGAGTATGATACGAGGACGGAGCATGTGATTTGTTGAATCTAGTGAACGAATACACCCTTTATTGAGTTGCTTTGAGTTTGAACGAGTCAAATGAACTGTTACATACATCTCGTTCGTGAATGAAAGAACCAGTGTTTTGAGTCTGAACGAGAGAGAGAGTTCTCCCGTTCGTGAACGAATTGAACGAACTGGTTGCTATACCCAGTTCGTGTACCAGGTCGGCCATTCTGTCAATCTAGTTCATCAATCAGCAGAAAGTGAATGCAAAGCGCAGGTATCCGTACTGTGCACGCGCAATTCATATCTTACATACAGAACATAACTCCTCGTTTAACTCGTTCTGACCAAACAAATAAAATGTTAACTAGCCTGCCTAGTATGCAAACAAATTAAAAAACACTTGTGATTTGGTCATCCGAAAAGAGTGTAATTTAAAAGATAAAAAGAGTGTAAAGACTTTGATCGCTTATTTAGACTTATTTTATCCATTTAATGAGTAGGGCACCTTTTAAAAAAAAGAAAAATCAGTTTTTTTTTTGTAACAAGTAAATACGTTAGTTGAACAACACATTTTGCCGCACCTGCTGCTGACGTATTTGTGTAATATGGAAAAAAAAAAACTGAACGAATCTGAACGAATCATTTTGGTGAACGAACTAAAAATGAACGAGTCTCTGGAAAGAATCAAAATTTCCACCACTAATGGGAAAGAATGGAAAGATAATTAGCACTGCATGTAAAGTAAATAATTCAGTTGAGTTTTTATATGGCTGGCCATTCAATCAACAATCAAACTGATGGGCAGTCGTTTAGACAGCATTCATACTAAAGCTCATCCATACAATCAACAATCAATGGCCGGTGATGGCCAGTGATACAGACAGCATTCATATGGATGGATAGACATAGAGCCAACAATCACTCTGATGGCTGGCCATCAGACAGGAATATGCAATTTTGATAGCATACAACTCCTTCTTATTTATCTCTAGCACATTATTTTCTGCAATTCTTCCCAGCACACACACACACACACACACATATATATATATATACAAAGTATACATTTTTACAGTATAATATACATTTACAGTACAAATACAAATAGACCGAGACCATTAGGATGTAGTGTGCTGTAAATATTATGTATATTATACTGTAAAAATGTTAGATAGATAAAAAGATAGTGTGTGTGTACCAGGAAAAACGACAAACAAAACAACTGCACAACAGTCCAACACATATAAATAGATACAAATAAATAAATGCATATAAAAGTAGCATAATCTTATCAGACCACAAATCATTTACCTTATGAAACAACAAACACTCATTCACTAATTCTCTCTCTCTCTTCTCTCTCTCTCTCTCTCTCTCTCTCTCTCTCTCACACACACACACACACACACACACACACACACACACACACACACACACACACACACACACGTATTATGTGCATGCTACATCAATTATATAACGTTATATCAACTCACCGATATAAAATTGGATCACCTTTTCCGTCCGGAAGCACATCACCCTCGTCGCTGTCTGTCTTCACTCTCCTGAATTCATCATCGCTGCCTCGAGTGATCTCGAACATCTTCAGCAGAAAAAAAACTTCTTTTGACGATCCATATGATGACAGAATCCGTCCAGTGAGTAAGACGCGAAAACAGATGTTTGTTGACTAGGGAACCGTCTACTATAGCTTGTTAGCTAGCTGGCCTGTCAGATGACAGGCGTGTCGTCAGAGCCTGCGTCGCAGTAACCTGACTCCGCCAGATGGATTTGCTCCGCATATCCATCTGGAAACCTTCCGTTGAAGTAGTTTTGGTAAGGGGCGAAAATACTGGTTAGCTGATTGGCCTATGTTGGTGATAGACGGGCCAAATCAACCAATCAGATCAACGAAGCATATGAGAGCGACGACGAAAACACAACCACAAGCCAGGCTACTCTTGCTGCTGCAGGTAAAGGCTCGTTAGCTCTGTAATTCCGTAATAACTCTGTAATTCCGATAAAACTTGCTCGATAGCCACACTGATGCTAGTTTCATCCGCTGAAGCCGCCATGTTCTTAAGACTGAACTGTCGCGCTTCTCGTTGCGTCACACCTCAACCCACCTCAAAGCCAACGCTGATTGGACGTTCGTTTGGTGAACTGCTCCCAAATTTTCTTTAACGGAAAGTATCCAGACTGATCTGCGAGTGAAACCTTGAAAGCTCGCGAGATCAGGATGGTCTCAGGAGGCTAGCGTCGCAGGTGAGCTGCTCAAACTGATTGGAGAGCGGGGAGAGGCGCCGGATTCAAATAAAAAAAACATCTTGATGAGTGAGGAATTCAAACTTCCCGGGTATCGTTGGATTCGTTTACTGATTGGCTACATTTTCTATCAGTCATATAATTTCGACGATTTCATTGGCTTTCGTTGTAAAGACAAAATGATAGGATGTGCATATCATGACGACACAAAAACTGACTGCAGTGTTTGGATATTTTGAGCTAGATATCGCCTATCTTTGTTTGTGTGTGCGTGTGTGCGGTCTAAATGTGTTCATTACACTCTAAGCAACACACACATATAACCTTTTGGTACCGGGAGTCTGTTTTTTATGCGTTATTTATTGCATAACAGACAAATATGAGACGTCACCCTGAAGAAACGCGATGTAAACAAAGGAATGATTATCAATATTACAACGTTATTGTTTCTCTGGACTAAAAATGCTCCATGGGATGTTATTCAGTGGACCCTCACTTTCCATTCAATCTGGAACTTTTAGCAGTGTATGCGTGTGTGGCTCGTTATTACAACAATACTGGTAAGAGCTCCGTTTTTGATTATGTGTGTTTTGATGTGTACTGCTTGCCTAAATGCAATAAATACATTTGTTATAAGCTTTCCATCGAAAAACAGTGCTCTATCATCGATGCTTGAGGCTTTGACCTTTAAAATGATATATAGTCTGCCAAGATTAATGATCTTCTTTCACGTTAAATCTATTCATAAACATTAAACTAGTGTGGGGGAGGAATGCTTCAGAGCGACGGCGCTCTCGCGAAGGTTAAGAGGTTAATCAGACTAAATATAGTGTGTTTACAGAGTTTATGTGGGCGTTTACACATCTCAATGTGTTGCTTCAGATCATTTGCGTTTGAATAGCGCGCGCTCTCCGTGGGCGTGTCACATTACCAGAATAATGAGATGTGAGGACGATAATTAGAACTGCTGACACCTCTCTCTTTTTATATAGATGACATAAACGGAGAATATTTATTTTACTTTTGAATCAGATCATTTAAAAGTACAAAACTTAAATGATTTTAAAGATATGGGTCATTCCTGGGATTCGGTAATATTTCAACTTGGACTTTTTTAATTTTTTAACTACATATGATTACATTTCTAAATACCCCACATTATTAGGTACATATCAAACCTTCAAAGGCCTCCCATCTCAGGCATTAAAGACTTTTTATTATTTTCAGTTTTTTTCAGATTTGTACACGTTTTATTCAACCCCGTAACGGACAAAATTGAATTAGTTTAAACAGGATTTTACACAAAACTTGTTATAAAACAAACATCTACCTACTGCTCATGTGTCCCTCATACCAATTCAATGACTTCAAATGTAACATTTATGATAATTTTCACATTTGTATGTGATGGAAGTTACAAATATCCAAATTGTTCGCCCGTGGTCTCTTTATTTTAGTAAGAAAAAAAATAATTTAGATGTTTCACTAAAACCACAATTTTACTTTGTTAGCCCTTAACATGTCGGGTGGTAATCGGCAATAAATGCTTTAATTTTTAATTGTCTTCTTTATTTTATTTTCCAAAAATGTTAATGTGACAGGGTTGAGAATACTGTGATGGGGTTGAATACTGTAACAGGGTTGAAAGGACACATTGGCTTACTTTTAAATTGTATTTGTTTAATACGAAAATCCCTCTTTGAGACTCAAACAAAACACAATTTTATTTTAGGCAACCATGTAATAAAGACATAGTCATATTTATTTTTTTAATTTTTACTTTATTATCTGAACTGCAGTGAGAATTTAAACAAAGAAAACTACTGCAGACAGTACGGTCGTTAGTAACTTTTCAATATCTTTGGTAAGAAAAAACAAAAATAGATTACCAAACAGAACCTTTTATCAAATGGGCACAATAGGTAAATTCACTATAGTGTCTAAAACAATCCTCAGTGCTGGAACATAAAACAAACTGCAGCAGATAAAAGTTCATAATAACATAAAACAAACTGCAGCAGATAAAAGTTCATAATAACATAACATAAAACAAACTGCAGCAGATAAAAGTTCATAATAACATAACATAAAACAAACTGCAGCAGATAAAAGTTCATAATAACATAAAATAAAACAAACTGCAGCAGATACAAGTTCATAATAACAAAACATAAAACAAAACTGCAGCAGATAAAAGTTCATAACATAAAACAAAACTGCAGCAGATAAAAGTTCATAATAACACAAGTAACAATCAGTGGGTCATTACAAAAGAAAATGCCATGTTAACACAAAAACTCAACATAAACAGGATTTCAAAATAGTTACTTTATGAACATTTGCATAAAATACCTGAACAAATGTAAAGAAATAAAAGGTCTAATCCATATTTATTCATAGAGGCACCACAGTGCTGAGCTACCGTGTGTGTGTGTGTGTGTGTGTGTGTGTGTGTGTGTGTGTGTGTGTGTGTGTGTGTGTGTGTGTTGTGTGTGTGTGTGTGTGTGTGTGTGTGTGTGTGTGTGTGTGTGTGTTGTGTGTGTGTGTGTGTGTGTGTGTGGCTGTGGCACTTTATTCAGGCTTTTATCTTGAGAGTCTGGCCCAAACCTCCTTCAGAACCTCTACATGGCGAGATGTCACATGTTGTGGAGCTGGAATCATCTCAATGACTTCATCAAATTGGTACCAGTGGATGTCATCACGAGAAGGCCAAAAAAATCTGTTTGGTCCAGCACGATGCATACACTTAACTTGAACACTTGTTTCGTCTGTGTCAAGGACAATGCCTGGGTACAGGTCATCATCATATTTCAGTATGCACCACTGTCCAACATCTGGATGTACCAATTTCTCCACTTCCATGGGTTGTGGATTTTCCTGATTGTCTGCTGGCTGTGCAGGCATTGGTATGTTCTGACCAAAACTGAAGTGCTGTGTGTTAAAGCATGTACAGTTTAGGTCTTTCTTTGTTGAACAAAAGCAGCTGACATCACGACATATCAGCTCACCTGGAGCAAGGGTGATGACCTGGTCTATTTTCATTGAAGAGGGCCCTGCTTTTATAGGACTCTGCATCATTTCTACAGCACGGTCAACATCAGTGCTTTCCACAAAAAACAGTTCCACTGATGTATTTGTTTGTATGAGGACTTCATACAGTTGCTGTGCATCTTGGATGTCATTGCCCTTAGCCACCAACCTGTCTGCAGCTCTCTTTAATGCTCCTCCTACACCATCGGGGGCCCCTTTCCCATGACTTGATTCAAAATAGTTCCATGTGGCAGCTTTAAATCCACTTTTGTGGATTTCTGTAGTAAAAAGCATGAAATTTCCTTTCTGTTTGTACTGTGTACAAGGTCCATCACTAAAAAAATGTAGGACAGAAACTTGTGGGTGAGTAGCCTGAAGGTGGTCTAGCACAGGATCAAGATATTTCCAGATAGCAGGAGGACCTTTGTATCTAGAAGGGGAGATTGTGGTGAAGCACATGGGCTCTTGTTGCCCTACATGCATTACCCCAGTGTGTAGAGTGGCTTGCTTATGTGAGGCCCCAAAGTGAACAGCTTGGATCTCTGATGCATATTTACAGACATAGTTCTCTGAAAAATCTATGTGGATCAATGCCTCATCTATTGCCAGGTTTTTTTGAGCTCACGGTTGTAGGCATATTGCTGTTTGATATTGAACAGGTGCTTCTTAAACTTGTGAATGTTGTTGTGAAGCAAATCTGTAAGGGTCTCCTGTGTACCCTCAATAGTTTTCTTGACAGTTATCTTTACTGTTGAACTCTTCTTCATGTGGTCTTTTTTTTCTAAAGCCTTGTCTTCAGTGACCCACTGTAGAAAAGATGCGTTTGCCATCCCATCATATTGACTGGAGAGGGGGACACGCTTTTGTTTGCATAAATCACATTCCCCATACATACATGCCTTGCTAGAAGAATCACAAGATACCATCTCAGCCAGTCGCTCTACATTTGAAGTCTCAACCACCTTCAGCTGATTCAGCTTGTCAGCCACAAAGCTCAGATTCTCATGGAGCTTACACTGGCAAGTGTCTCGGTCAGACATAGAAGGGTGAACAACCCAAAAAGGTCTAAGAAGGCAAAACAGAGAATAAGAGATATTCCCAATGTTCTCTGACAAAAATTTTCTGTGCAGGTTTTTCATAGTGTCCTGCAGGAACCTTTTCTGCATTTTGACTTTATGCACTGTGATTGTTTGTTTCTTCCCTGTTGTAATCCTGCTCACATCATCTCTCACAAAGAATGACTTCACTTTGCTTTTAAATTCATCGGAATGTCGGTTAACAGCTTTTCTTTCAAAGGCTGTTATATTTTTACTCTCCAGATGTCTCCAGCATTTGTTTGAAAATCCTAGAGTATGTTTAGCAAACTTCTACAATTTATATTTTCTAACAATTTTCCCTATTGTCACTTTTGAAATTATTTGTTTGTCTTTTTCCTTTCGGGCATTACGATATTTGTGTTTGATGTCTGCAATAAGAGCTTCTTGATACAACAAGGTCTTCCTAATTCTTGCATTTACAGGGCAATTCAATAATGTTGTTTTCACTTTTGACCGAGGAGATTCTAAGGTCTTCTTCTGTCGCTGGACTCTCTTTTTATACTTCTCTGTTAACCGCTTTTGCCTGTCCAGGCTTTTCTGGAGCTGTTTAATTTCATTATGTAGCTTCTTTCTTTGTTTTCGTGATTGTCTTTTGCCTTCCTCCCTTTGCCTACAAAACAAGTAATCAAACAAATTAGTCAGTCCAACATTGCATGAAAATGCTGAGTATGTCACATTAAACCGTACTCGGTTACTAACGTAACCTCGGTTCTCTCTAGAGAGGGAACGAGTACTGCGTAATATCTTACGCTATGGGGAAAAACTCTTTTCCACGAGATATTGAAGCCAAAAATTATCCTTAATTTTTTATTAATGTAAAACGCTTTGCGGCAGCAAGCAGACATAGGCGAGACAGCTCGCGCGCCTATTGGCTGCCCTGCGGCAACAGCAGCAGCCTATCGAGAGTGGCTCTGCGTGACGTCACGACGAATGGGGGCCTTTCGCGCCCATATAGTCACGTCCCGCCAGAAAGGGCGTGGTCTCGCCCTACAACTAGGCTCGATAGCTGCTCTTACGTTGGTTTTCATCGCCGAAGCGAACCAGAGCGTATTCCAAGCACGGCAAGATACGCAGTACTCGTTCCCTCTCTAGAGAGAACCGAGGTTACGTTAGTAACCGAGTACGTTCTCTTACGAGAGTATCTCTCGTACTGCGTAATATCTTACGCTATGGGGAACACAATGCAACACGCCGTGCTGGTAGGGATCCAACACCAAAGTCCCAGGGGCCGAAGCCCGGGGCGCATATAGTGCATAATCACCATAAACTCACAGAGAGTGAGGGAAGAGAGGCTAGAAGCATCATTCCCTGTAACTAGCATCCGAAAGGAGCTAATCATGTGACAAATAGACCATACCGTCAGGGTGAACATTCAGCCTGAACTGGGTGGCCACAAGTGTGTCAACATTTTAATGAGCTGCTGTACCGGTCAGTGAGCAATACGCAGGTCAAACTCAGTATCCGAGCCGCACAGCGGGCAGATAGCACTGAATTTTATACCGCCAAAAGCTTAGCTTGTAAGGCGGGGAACCTCCAGGTTATAGTATTTTATAAATGTAGACGGCGAGGCCCAGCCCGCGGCCATACAAATATCTTGCAGGGTAACCCCGCTAGACCATGCCCACGAGGAGGCTATGCCTCTTGTGGAGTGCGCTCTAACACCCAAAGGGCACTGTAGGCCCTTAGAAGTGTAAGCCAGCGCAATGGCACCGACTATCCTTCTGGATAGGCTCTGTTTCGAAGCGGCAAGTCCCTTAGCACGGCCGCCAAACGAAACGAAAAGCTGCTCAGTCTGTCTGAAACCAGACGAGCGGGACACATAAGCCCTTAGTGCCCTGACAGGGCAAAGGAGACTCGCGTCCTTCTCCTCATTGAGAACCGGAAGGGCAGACAGGGAAATCACCTGGGCCCTGAACGGTGTGTTGAGGGATTTTGGCACGTAGCCGTGCTTCGGTTTGAGTATGACCTCTGAGTCATTAGGTCCAAACTCCATGCATGACGCGCTCACTGAAAGCGCTTGCAAGTCCCCTACGCGCTTCACTGAAGCGAGAGCCATAAGAAACGCTGTCTTGAAAGACAAGTGTTTCATGTCTGACGACTGGATTGGCTCGAATGGGGCACCTGGAAAGGTCCCATGTCGGGACTGAAGGGGGCCTGGGAGGGTTTAGCCTCCGAGCTCCTCTAAGTAAACGCACGACTAAGTCGTTCTTTCCTAGTGACTGGCCAGACACCGGTTTTGCAAACGTTGCTATGGCCGCCACGTATACTTTGAGCGTGGAAGGGGTCCTGCCCTTATCCAGTAGCTCCTGAAGGAAGGAAAGCACTTCCGTAACCCCGCAGTCTACAGGTGAAAAGCTCTGCGCTTGACACCAAGCAGAGAACACAGACCACTTCGAGGTGTAGAGCCGTCTGGTAGACGGGGCTCTAGCCTGCGCGATCGTGTTTAACACTCCCTCTGGGAGGTCAGCGGGTACCCGTTGATGGCCCATGCGTGCAGGGACCACAAATCCGGGCGAGGATGCCAAATCGAGCCTCCCGCCTGAGAGAGGAGGTCTCTCCTCAGCGGTAAAGGCCATGGGACCGCGCTGGTCAGCTGCATCAGGACAGGGAACCACGACTGGTTTGTCCAGAGCGGAGCTATGAGTAGCACTGGGCATCCCTCCCTCCTGATTCGCTCCAACACCTGAGGCAGGAGTGAGACAGGGGGAAAAGCATATAGGGGGCGGCGGGGCCAAACATGGGCCAGCGCCTCCCGGCATTTCGAGAAGAATCTCGGGCAGTGAGCGTTTTCTTGGGACGCGAACAGGTCCACCTGCGCTTTGCCAAACGTTTCCCACAGCAGCTGGATCGTCTGCGGGTGCAGAGACCATTCTCCTGCTGGGACGTTGTTTCTGGACAGCCTGTCTGGCCCCACATTTAGGTGACCAGGCACATGCGCCGCTCTCAGCGAGAGCAGGTTGTGCTGAGCCCAGACCAGGAGGCGTCCCGTCAGCCTGTAAAGGTTTCGGGACCTGACGCCGCCCTGGCGATTTATGTACGCCACCACTGACATGTTGTCCGACCGGACCAATACGTGGTGGCCTTTTATCTGGGGACAGAAGCGCCGTAGCGCTTTGTCGACTGCTATTAATTCCAAGCAGTTTATGTGAAGGAGCTTCACCCGTACTGACCATAGGCCAGCTAGCGGTCTGCCCTCGAGCAGCGCTCCCTGCCCCGAAGCGGAGGCGTCCGTAGACACCACCTTCACACTCGAGGGGATCCCCAGACTCACACCTGACTGATACCAGTCGGTTGCTTTCCATGGTTTCAGAGCCGAAATGCACTGAAGGTCGACCCTGAGGCGAAATAGACCTGCGGTCCACGCCCTGGGGGGAACTCGTGCTCTTAGCCATAGCTGCAGTGGGCGCATGCGGAGCAGGCCCAACTGGAGTACGGAGGCTGCTGAGGCCATCAGACCCAGCATTTTCTGAAACCTTCTGAGCGGGACTATAGAGCCGTGGCGGAAGGATCTCGCGACGTGCTGAATATTCAATCCGCGCTCCGGTGACAGGCGTGCTGTCATGGATAGCGAGTCTAACACTGTTCCCAGAAAGGAAATTCTCCGACTGGGGAGCAGTGAGCTTTTCGCCCAATTGACTGTAAGGCCCAGCTCCTCGAGGTGCTCGAGTAATGCGGCCCTGTGTTCTATGAGCTCCGTTCGTGAACGAGCTAGAATCAGCCAATCGTCCAAGTAGTTCAAAACTCGCATGCCCCGAAGTCTCAGGGGGGCGAGGGCCGCGTCCATGCACTACGTGAACGTACGGGGTGCTATGGACAGGCCGAACGGCAGGACTGTGTATTGATATGCCTGGCCCTCGAAGGCGAATCTCAAGAATTGCCTGTGATGGGACGCTATTTGTATTTGAAAATAGGCGTCTTTCAGATCTATTGACATGAACCAGTCTCCTTGGCGCACTTGCGCGAGGATTTTCCTGGTCGTAAGCATTCTGAACTGGCGCTTCACGAGCGTTCTGTTCAGCAGTCGCAGATCTAGAATGGGTCTGAGCCCACCATCTTATTTCGGTACCAAAAAATATCTGCTGTATAAGCCCCCTTCGCCCTGAGGTTCTATAGCCCCTTTTCTCAGTAGTTTCGCTATCTCGGCTCGAAGTAGATGAAACACTTCGCTTTACACCGTAGTTTCGACTCGCGCCGTATAACGGCGGGAGCGTCGAGCGAACTATAGCGAACAGCCTCTCGTTATAGTGTTCAACACCCATTCTGATACCCGGGAAGCCTTGACCACGCATCTGCGTGAATAGCTAGGGGTAGAATGAAATCTGGGCTCTGGCCGCGGCAGGACGGCGGCTCGAGAGCCCCTGTGTACTGGGAACACAACACCGTGTTTACAGCGTTCGAGGCGGGGGGCGCGCTGATCACAGCGGGCAGCCTGGCCGCGCTCAGCTTCTCTATGGCGGGACGCGCAGAGAAAGCGAGCGGGGCGAATCCTGTGGGATTCGGCGCGTGTGAGGGAATGTGGGCACATTTACTAAATGCGGGCACATTTACTACACTGAGAATACTGTCAGCTCGCGCCGACTAAATCACTGCTGTGTTTACAGCGTGCGAGGCGCGCGCTGATCACAGCTGGCAGCCTGGCCGCGCTCAGCTTCTCTGTGACGGGTTGTGCAGAGAAAACGAGCGGGGGCGAATCCCGTGAGATTCGGAGTGTCTGTGAGAAATGCGGGCGCGAGACAGCGGGCACATTTTCTGCACGGAGAACACTCGGCTCGCGCCGACTGAATCAACGCTGTGTTCACAGCGTGCGAGGTGCGCGCTAATCACAGCGGGCAGCCTGGCTTCTCAGCTTCTCTGTGACGGGTTGTGCATAGAAAGCGAGCGGGGGTGAATCCCGTGGGATTCGGCATGTCAGTGAGGAAATGCGGGACAGCGGGCACATTTACTGCACTGAGAACACTGTCGGCTCGCGCCGACTAAATGTGTGTTAGTTTCGTTTTTACAGAAACCAAGGGACACGCATCGTGTAGTGTAAGCGGGCATTGTATGGGCGCGTTCACTACATTTTCTGCACAACCAACATGAGTTGGTTTATTTGTGCTAGCCCTGCACCGTGGCGGGCTGTGTCTGGGTGTGGGAATGGGCACTGGGACGTGGGCATTCTTACAACACTCGTAACACCATCGGCCGTGGCCGGAACACCAGAAAATGCACTCTTTATTGGATTTATCTGGGTAGCCATAGAAACGGCTTTTGTGCGCAGGCAAGCGGGCTGAGACACCGGCTGCTTCACTGCGAAATACACTGGGACAGTCACAACGCATGGAACTGAACGAGCGAGAAGTTTTGGTGGAAATCCGGCCGCAGCGGGATCTGAACACCGTCACTTTCCTAGAGAGACTAGGAAGGCCTTGAGACCTCGGGCTTTACCTCAATCCTCGGCCGGGGCCCGCGCTGAGGGGGGCGGCGTCCAGCAGAGCGAGAGCGCGGTGTTTGATCTCGGGCCTGGCGGCGCTGCTAGTTAGCCGAAACGACGGCCTTTGTGCGCAGGCAAGCGGGCTGTGGAACCAACTTGCTCACTGCGAAATACATTGAAACAGTCACATTGCTTGGAACTGAACGAGCGAGAAGTTTTGGTGGAAATCCGGCCACAGCGGGAGCTGAACACCGTCGCTTTCCTAGAGAGACTAGGAAGGCCTTGAGACCTCGGGCTTTATCTCAATCCTCGGCCGGGGCCCGCGCTGAGGGGGGCGGCGTCCAGCAGAGCGAGAACGTCGAGGAACACGGAGCGCTCAGCTTCCGTCATCTCGGATAGCGTTAGCCACAAATGTCTCTCACCATTCAGGGGGGAAAGGCGCGGGTCTTGACTGTGACGGAGCTTCGCCTTTCCCGAGAAAGCGTCCGTCCAGCCTATTGCGCGTTAGTTGCGCGAGCGCCTTTCAGTCGAGGCCGATGTAATCCACGGCTTGAGAGAGCGGACGCATCGGCTCAGTTTCAATGCCGTCTCGGTAAGTTCGTCGAGCTCAAGTGCGGACGCGGCGGCAGATGGCGGCCGCTGTCCGTCTGGGAGCGACTCGAGCGAAGCCGGCGAAGCTGGCGGGCGAACCGGCGAGCTTTGGCGGGCTGGAAATAGCTCGGGCGCGCGCTGGGCGCTGCGCTTCTTGCGGCGCGGCATCACGGCGGGCTGGGATGCGGGCTCGGAGAACGAAGCTAGGCGAGTCCGCAGAGTCACCATAGGCAAGCGTTCACAATGATGGCATCCGCCGTCAGCGAGCGCGGTGGCCGCGTGATCCTCACCCAGGCAGGACACGCAGATGACGTGGCGGTCCTCATCGCTGAGTGGGGCTCGGCAAGAACCACAGAAAGGCATCTTTAAAAAGACGCCGCTCTTTTAGAGGGGTGGGAAAAAAAGGCAAATAATGCAACACACACACTCTAAGCATAGTAAAGGATATGTACGCCGGAAAGCGCAGCAGGTACGGCGGCTGAAGGCGGCGAGGCCAGCGACTCCAGACTCGACGGCACGTCCCGCTGAAGGCTACAGGTCGACGGCGCGGCTTCTCACTCTGGATCCAGCGATGCGGGAGGCTTCGCTGAAGAGATGAAAATCAACGTAAGAGCAGCTATCGAGCCTAGTTGTAGGGCGAGACCACGCCCTTTCTGGCGGGACGTGACTATATGGGCGCGAAAGGCCCCCATTCGTCGTGACGTCACGCAGAGCCACTCTCGATAGGCTGCTGCTGTTGCCGCAGGGCAGCCAATAGGCGCGCGAGCTGTCTCGCCTATGTCTGCTTGCTGCCGCAAAGCGTTTTACATTAATAAAAAATTAAGGATCATTTTTGGCTTCAATATCTCGTGGAAAAGAGTTTTCCCCATAGCGTAAGATATTACGCAGTACGAGAGATACTCTCGTAAGAGAACAGGGATTCACAAACTTTTTTTGTTAGCCGAACCCCCTTGAACTGAAATATTGATATGAAGAACCCCCCAGTTCTCTGATGTTGGTTAATAGTCACATGGCATACAGATAAACAAATTAAATATTTAAATATTTTTAGCAAGTGATTTATTTTAATTTTACGATTTTATAAATTATTAGCTATTCATCAACTTGAACCCCCTGCAGTTCCTTCACATACCCCATGGGTTTAAAAGCCACAGTTTGGGGAACCGTGCATTAGACAGTTACACATGCTCTAAACTAAACTAATTTTCTAAACTAATTTTCTTACTCTAAACCTATGATTCTTCTGCCTGTTGCACTTCACCTTGACAGTGGCTGTTGTGGCAGCTCTGGCATATGTTCAGGACTTTGTGTTGGAGTGCTTATGTTTCTTAATGCTTCTCTTCTTTCCTTGCTTCTTGTGTATGCTGCTCTCCATTTTTTACGCCTCTGACGCTGTGCTCTCTCACTTAGGTCACTAATTGTTTTTTTCTTTCCTGCCTCAACATTCCTTCTCCATCTCTGCTTCTCTCTCTCAAGGTACTGTGCCCTTTTTTCTGGGTCAGCATCTCTGCGTGCACGAAACTGCCTTTGCCTCTCTGCTGTTGATGTGGGTGCCATTTCTGACTAGGATGCCTGTTGAAGTTTAAGTGGAATCATTACATCAAATATTTTATCTATAACAAAACTATGAGTTAAAATATGAGTTGGTAATAATATATTTACTGAAATTAAACTTTTAAATTGAAATCATTGATTAAATTAAGTGAATAACTCAACCCTGTCACAAAGTTTACAACCCCGTAACAATGACATATGTGACGGGGTTGAGTGTGATGGGGTTGAGTTTTTTTGCTCAAAATGGCCACTGCTCTTAATGTGGTGTAGAAGAGTAGGCCACATGACAGCCAATGAAATAAATATATTTTAGATTTTTATGGATTAAAATAAAATTTTGAAAAGTCATCATTTTCCATCTTAATTGTATGTGATGGGGTTGAGTTGTTAAGCCTGACAGTACCCTCCCTGACTCTAATACACATCAAAAAATGAATAAAAATTGTGATATCACTCACCTTCTTCTGCACCATGCTGTTGAAGAGAGCTGAATGATGCAACTTCCTGTGAATGATGTCACATATGGGTGGAGTCTAAATTATTATGGGCGGAGAATGGTTGGCGTGACGGGGTTGAGTTCAGACTGAGGGCCGTAACTTTATAAGTTGTTTTTTATCAAATATTTTGCTTTTTTTTATTTTCAGAAGCAAAGAACACAAATAAATACTTGCATTATTGCCGAAAATTATAGACACTGTGCATATTTTATTAATTATTTTCAAAGTACAAATTCAGCGAAGAACCTCAGGGACATGACAAAATGCTTGCTGTAATACAGAAATAAGATTTTTTTTAATGATAAAAATTATTTAAATGCAATAATTATTTCTATTCATTATAAAGGACATACCAAAGTATTGTGAAAAGCTTTTAACATTTCATTTTGGTGAACCACCACTTTCAAAAATCTAGGGGACTGAAATATTACCGAATCCCAAGAATGACCCATATATTGCTCATGGCTGGGTGAATAGTATTCGCTGAGTTTTGTTTAAAGTCACACTAAGTTTTTTTTCAACCTTCATAATATATTTCCAAGACCCTTGTGATGGAACATCGACTTAAAATAAGTTAAATGACTCGTCTACCATAGCCGGACGTGGTCTGTATCGCTTTTACTGGCACTATGTAACTTCGGTTTTCGGGTAGGAACCCGTGCACAAAAAGAACTACAAAATTCGACTGCTTTACGTCAAGCGCTACAATAGTCATTATTTCGTTTCTGATGTCGCAATACATCATCCTTTCATGAAATCATGTAACATACTCTACCTTGTCTGTGGACTATTATTGTTGGTGTTTAAACACCACTTCCTCTTTAAAAAAAGGGAGGAGACCGCAAGAAACTCTGGGTTTACTGAAGAAAACCTGCTCCCGACCAGGTTAGGTTCACAGAGTATGTTACCATGGTAACTTACTCTGAGCAGGGGCGGTTTCTTCATTAGGGCGATTGGGCGACGCACCACCAAAGTGTGAAAGGGACTTTTTCAATCACATTCACAATCTCATTCAACCACAGAGTTACGCTCATAGACTGTAAAAAAATAGGTTACGCTAGCAGTCACTGTGCCTCTGGATATAGTCCAATCAGCGTCATGTCACGTTCTGTGGAGTACCGCCTCTTTTTGGGCGATTTCACTCTGGCTGAGAATCGCCCAGAGTGTTCCCATAGACTTACATTCAAAGACGTTTTTTTTCTAACTGCAAGCACTGCAATGCATTCTCTATGGGTTCCGGGAGGGCTCGCACTAACGTGCTTACGTCATCATACGCATCCTTAACTTGTGCAGCGATTGGTGGGAACAAACATACGCTATTAAAAATCTTTAAGATTAAGTGACAAATAATATTTGAAAACAATTTTGAATTTGAACAACAAGAAAAACTGAAACACTACTTTAATATCTTTATCAAATGTGATTAAAAACTAAAAAAGAGAACGAGAGTGAAAGAGACTGTTGGGACATCTCGCGAGTTGTTGAGGCCAGTTGAACTTGAACGTCATGGCGAACGCAGTTAATTCTATCGTGTCATTAATTCAGCCGTCGTAGTAATCAGGATATTTCAGGAGCAAGTAGCAACAGGAACAACATGATTAAGGAGGGCCTTGGGAGAAGAAGACAATCAGAGGCTGTCTAAAAAGGTTGGCTGTATTTATTGCTGACCATTTAAATACTCGAGTGTTGGAAAATCTCACTTTGTTTTTACAATTAGTTTAGGAAAGGATGGTAGCAGTCTTTTTTACTCCTAGCATTGTACTTTGAAATTTAAGATATGTTAATCTTAAGCTGTTAATTTATCCATTGCATGGGTGGATCTTATCCTTATCAATCATCCAAACTTCTGTCCCCCCTGAGAGATTTTGCAGGAGCCGCCACTGACTCTGAGTATAAGTTACCTCTCTTTCAGAAACGGGCTTGACTTACTCTGCTTTCTCAGGTTTAATATACCTCCCTTTCTGAAACCGAAAACCCAGAGTTTCCCTCATTTCAGGGTTAACATACTCAGAGTTTTCACTTAACCTCCTTTCTGAAACAGGCCCCAGATGCCACTGAGTCCTGTTGACTTAAACATTAACATGAGTCTCTATATATGAACATGGTAAAGTGAAAAACATTAGAAATGACAGGTTTCAGGAATGGCACAAAGGTGTGTGACTGTGCAAGTCTCTGTCTTGTGTGTTCAATAATGTTATTTTTTTGTCATTTGCTGTGTATCTTTGGATTGTGTTGTGTTGTAAATAAATCAAAACAATCAAAAAGCCATTCTTTTTAAAATCTCATTCTTTGTGCAAGGCTCCTCATAATGATTGGGCCTGAAAGCACCTAATAGGGCTATTATTAGAGGGTGTTTGTCTTTCTCAGGTGTGGAATGCATATTATGCATGATGGTTTATGCCTCCTCGCAGAAAGCTTTCTTGCACAAAACATGTCTTGCAAATCTTATCTGAATGAGTAGTCAGGATGATTTTCACATAGTTTTGGAACAAATTTTCTAGGCTGTGATACAATTTTCAAAAGTCGTGTGAAGAAAAAATATGGGTTTCAAGACATTATTTCAGTGACAATTATTTTTTTTTTTTCACAAACCACACATAAACGTCCTTATCTCAAAACTACAAACTTTTACACACATGCTGCTCACATATTATTGTAGCAGAGTTTGTGCTTAATACAGAGTATTCAGACTTTAGCCATGAAAATATCACAAGAAACAGAAATAAGCACAAATGTCAGAGCATGTCAGAACACCTCCAAGGCCCAAAAACACCTCAGACCCCAGGGGGTTGAAATCAAGTCAAGTCATTCTCATTTATATAGCGCTTTTAACAATGTAGATTGTTTCAAAGCAGTTTTACAGAGATAAACATATAATTTAAGGTAACAGAGATTGGTTTGGTTTTATAGCGGTTCTTGAATAATGATATTTCCAGCTGAAGTTAGTTTTGGTTGATTCACTTCCGTCGAAATTATCGTTTGTTATTAACTTAGGGGCCGACACAGTTCTCTCTAAACAGACTTTAAACGCGAACCTATGATAAACGCTGATGGTGTTCACATGCGCATTAAGAATTAATTCTTTAGTTATGTGCGTTTGAATATATGTGCGCAGGTTTGTAATTCCCTACAAACCATACCTAAACAAACTACTTGTCTTGCCTATAAATTTTGATACAGAATTTTATTTTATTTTATCACTTCGGGGTAGGAACGTGAACCTAAAGGGTTGATAGCACTTCTGCTGAGTACACTGCCTATTGGCAATGTAAACCTTAGAGCTGGAGGCGCTCCCCTTATTAGGGTCCCTCTCAGAGTGCCCAGCCTCCACAGGGCTCTGAAGCACTGTGTAGATCCAGGATTGAGTAGAGTCACTCCCCTTGTTTGCAAGGTTTTGAAAGCACTATGCTGAGTTCTATTCTCCATGATGCCCATCTCTATGATCCGGTCTGTGAGTGATTACTGCCACTATCTGTGGTCCTAACTATCAGATGCCTCCACAAGGCAAGTAATACTAGAGACTTGGTTGGCCTTCATTTTATCGGAGGCCTCTTTGAGGTTTATAGCAGTCTGATATGTTCTTAAGGATGGCATAGATTTATATTTAGCTATATTCTTTCCATTTCTTCATGGGTTTAATATGTGGAGATGGGGTAATGCAATAATTACCAAATAAAAATAAGTTTTTCTATGATTTAAATCATGTCAGTAATTTTTTTCTTGAACCATGGAACTGGAACCATGCAATAAATGCTCTGAAAGTGGTCCAATGAGAAATGGTGCCTAAACGGTACTTCTGGGAGCAAGACTCTTAGTCCTAATTGGTTGAATGACTATGTTACTTAGATCACAATGTATTGAATGTGTCTGCATTACTGATAAGGTCCTGATGCATTATTCTGACACAACATGTTTAATTATAAGGGCTTGTTTGTATAGTTTGTATTACTGTTGTTACACTTTTAAATATTAGAAGGTTAAAATGTTGCTGAGAGTAACAAGGATGGTTTCGGGTTTACTTCTTTAAAAATGGGGGAAAATGTTGTGTCCGTGAGTAATATTGTATTACTTAGTATAAAGAAACAGGAAGTTAGGACTGTTTAAGTTATACCAGAAATTATGTTGTGATGACCGTAATTTTCTGTGGCTTTAAAACTAGATGGATGACGTTTGTTACTCCAGTCTTGTCCTCCATGCTATATAATAACTTCTGACTATAACAACAACAACAAAAATTAATCTTCAGGACAATGCAAAACATCTCAGGTTATGACTGTAACCCTGGTTCCCTGAAGAGGGAATGAGACTCTGCGTCAAGATGCTGTGGGAACACACCCCTGCGTGATTGCGTCGTGAAGCATGTGTATAATCAGTCCAATGGAGAGACGAGACATCATAGGCAGGTTACGTCATCAACCAGAAAACTATAAAGCATACCTGAAAACAGACAGCACTAGCTTCTGATAGGCCGAAGCAAGTCGATCACAGGCATGCAGGGAGTATAGCAGAGCGACGCAGCGTCTTGTTCCCTCTTCAGAGGACCAGGGTAACATTCATAACCTGAGACGTTCACTTTCAAGGGAACTCGAGCTGCGACGAGATGCTGTGTGAAACCTACTCCCACAAAGCCATAGTAAACGGTGCCTGTCCGTGTGAAATCTCTGCGCACACATAGACGAAACCACCTATGCCCCTGGAGTGGAGCTGAGGTCAAGGTCAAAAACCTCACTAATGTGTGCGGTGAGGCATAATCCTGCCATATCACAAACATATTGGAGGGAAACTCCTGACAATAGTGTTTTAGAAGCAGCCATACTCCTAGTATCTTGGTCCGACGCCTCACAGTGCCACGACGGAAACGTTACTAGAGGGTGTCTCCCCAAGGATACACCACTTAAAGGGACATGGTAAGCAGCTAAGGCCGCCATGTACGGAGGGGGTGTGGAGGAGGATAGACCTGAGGAGAAACTCTCCTGCAGGAACTCCAGCACTGCAACCACAGGGCAGATAACTGGGTCCAGCTGGTGCTCCAACAATATCCACTTCAAGGTGTAGAGTTTGCTTGTGGAGGGAGCTCTGGAGTGGAGGATGGTCTCAACAACCTCAGTTTAGATACCTGAACTTATGAGCTGGGCCCCAAGCCCAAAGTTTCCACAATTCTGGGCAGGGGGTGAAGGATCAACCCGCTCGACTGAGAGAAAAAAAAAAGCATCTGTCATTAGTAGGGGTGGCACGGTTCACAAAACCCACAGTTCGGTTCGTATTACGGTTTTAGGGTCACCGTTTTCGGTTCTGTACGGTTCTTGTCGTTATTTTTTATTTTAATCTTTAACACTCCAGAAATGTACTTCAGCATATGATATAGGCTATAGCTTAATTATCCACAATTCAGGATACAATATTTTTTTAAAAAAAATGTATATCATGTAATCATGCACAGACTGAATTTGACTTGACTTTAAGCACATTATTGAGACCATCTCTGAGGAAAGCTAGGTGACATTTTGAAACAGCAAGAGAGAAGCTTTTGTTTATTTGGCAAAAAAGGAGAATGTGTGTTGCTATCTCTACAGGAACTTATGTGCATTTTTAGCACACAAAGATTAAAATTAACTTGCATTTATCAAATTGTCAACTTCAGTGTAGCTCTTACAAAATGTTTTTCTTTTAAAAGAAAATGAGAGGAACTCTTAAAGCACTATCTTTTAAATAAGTCAAAATATGTTACACATAATTGCCTATAATGAGGCTATAACAATAGCAAAGGCCATAATCATAAAGTGAAACATAAGTTCAACCTCAACCCAAAAACAGTATCAACAATGCTTCTATTCCCTGAGAGTGCGGATACATTTTTTTCACTTGAAATTAAAGTGCAGTATTTGGAAACATATGACTGGAGCTCTTATCTAAACTTAGTGTCACTGTATATATTTAAATATCATAGGTAACATGAAATCCAAAATGTTCCCACACACCGGACTTATACGACGCTGGTGCCTCCTCCAACTCCTGTTAGCCTTCCTTATCTCTCCATATATATACCAGCCATGTCCGGGTTCAAGGAGGAGTGACAATCGACTTTCAAGTGAATTCGGGAGTTAGACAAGGCTGCATTCTTTCTCCCAGCCTGTTCAACAGTGTCGTGGACTGCATCATGAGGCAGGTCTTCCTTGGACGACGCGGAGTGAGATTTGGAGCCTGGGTTGCCGAACACGCCACAGATCTGATGTACGCTGACGACAGTGTTTTTCTCACAGATGATGATGCCGAAGCCTCCACAATTATCCAAGATATCGCCGAGGAAGCTACAAGATTTGGGCTTAAAATCAACACTGTCAAAACAGTTGTTATGACCTCAGACAACTCTCCGGCAGTTGTATATCTTAATGGGATCCAGCTAGAACAAATCGAAACATTCAAATATCTGGGGTCGACCATTCAAGGTAACAAGATCGCAGCATCAGTTGACATTACCCACCGAATCGGATCTGCTACTTCGGCCTTTGGTTCGACTTCCTGGTGCATCTGGAAGAAAAAGTCTCTAACAACAGCAACGAAGGTTTGTTTATACCGCACTCTGATTCTACCAATCCTCCTATATGGAGCGGAAACTTGGGTACTCTTAGAGGCAGACGTGAGAAGATTGGAGGTATTCCAAATGCCAGATTCTTGGAGTTACGCTCCTTGACAAGATCCCGAATGAGGAAGTTCGCCGTCGCTGTTCTCACCAACTGGAAATTAACGTCCTGATTAAGCGTGCCCGCCTCCGATGGTTTGGACATGTTTGCAGGATGGATGAGTACCGTCTCCCATACCGCACCCTATGGCGAACCAGGCCAGACAGCTGGAAAGTATTAAGAAATGCACCTAAAAAGACGTGGATCAAACAAGTGGAGAGAGATCTAGCAGCGTACGTATTTCACCCGATTATGCCAACAAGAACGCGGCTCAGGACAGAAAACAGTGGAGAAAGATCGTGGAGTTTGTATGTGAAGGCAATTTCCGTTCAGCACCCACGGTTCCATATAACCTACGGCCACGTTAGGACTACGGAATCACGGGAGAGAAATAAATAATCTCTCCCATTTCTATACGTGGGTTAGGGTTAAAACACTAAAGAAACTCACAGTTTCTTTGATTGTGTTATCAGCATGCATTCTATATGGGCCATCAATAGATGTTGTTGTTGTTGTTGTTGTTGATACTTTATTGATCCTTTGCAGGAAATTATATTGTCACGGCAGCTTTAACACTCAATAACAAAACATAATACAAAAAAAAAACAATAATACCTATATAGAATATTCAGTAACAGATGCATATTCAGTACAGAATATTCAATAACTCAGTTGTATACATAATGTACCTGCCTTTACTTTTGTTTATTTAGGTTTATATATATATATATATATATATATATATATATATATATATATATATATATATATATATATATATATATATATATATATATATATATATATATATATATATATGATGCATGGATATCCATGGAAATTTGTGATTGATAATGATAATAATACAGTTTCTTTGATTGTGTGTGCTCTGCTGCATCAGCCTTCAGAAATCATTCTGATATGATTTTTTTTTTAAATCAATGTTGGAAACAGTTGTTAAACAGTTTTTTAAACCTGTGGTAGTTTTTTTTTTTTAGTATTCTTTGAATACAATTTTTTTTTTATAAAAAAAAAACAAGTTTGGTATTTTTATGTTTGTTTTTTTGAAATGATGTGTTAAGTGATAGTAATGACTTTAAGTCTTTACATTCTTAGGAAAGAACGTAAATTCTATTTTGAATAAATGCTGTTCTTTTTAACTTTTTATTCACCAGTGAATCATTCTTTGTTCAGGCTGCCTCACAGCACCTTGATCCCATTAGCCATTGGGGGAGTGGGGGAGTGTCTTTAGTCTTCCCAGGTGTAAATCACATTAATATTCATGGAGATTAACACTCCCACGCATACAGCACTGCTGACCCAAAAACTGATGTAAGAAATTCAAATCGTTATATTGATGTTTCTGAAAGAGTGGTCAGAATGATTTTCACTTCATTTTGAAGTAAAAATTCTAGCCTACAAGAATAGTAACTCAAAAGTATTGTGGACAACTATTCAATATGTGTTAAATGGCCTTATTGCGGTGACATTTTTTTTTCCCAAAACGTACTAACCACGCATATTTTTTTTTCTATAAAATGCAAACAAGTACACCAATTTTGCTCACATATTATTGTAGCAGAGTTTGTGCTGAATACAGCAAATTTATATGTTGGCAAATGGTATGTTTTAAGTAGCTGAAATAAGCACAGATGTCAGGGCATATCAAAACACCTCAAGGGCCCCAAAACAGCTCAGACCTCTTAGGGTTAAATCCTGATGTACCCGTTACATCATAAGAAGAATGGCATAAATGCTAACTTAGTGTCTTTGTTTATCCCAAGGTTTTCCTGCAGCCTGCTGGATCCAGGCCGTTTCCAGATCTGACGAAGGACCTTCACCTGGACCCGATGAAAATGCAGTGCTGAAGTGCCAACTAACCTTTCCCTATGGAGGATCCCTATTCCACTCTACAGATAAAGCGCTGTGGAAATTCCGGTTTCGCGTACCTACCCGAAATGATAAAATAAAAAAAAAATTCTGCATCAAAATTTATAGGCAAGACAAGTAGTTTGTTTAGGCATGGTTTGTAGCGAATTACAAACCTGCGCACATATATTCAAACGCACATAACTATAGAATCAATTCTTAATGCGCATGTGAACGCCATCAGCGTTTATCACAGGTTTTCGTTTAAAGTCTGTTTAGAGAGAACGGCGTCATCTTAGCTGTCCCTAATTTAATAACAAATGATGAGTTTGACGGAAGTGAATCAATCAAAACTAACATTATCTGGAAACAACATATTCAATAACCGCTATAAAACCAAACCATTCTTTGTTACCTTAAATTTTGTTTATCTCTGTAAAGCTGCTTTGAAACAATCTACATTGTTAAAAGCGCTATATAAATGAGGATGACTTGACTTGACTCTCTTAAGGCACCACACTAGGTGACCTCCATGGATGGAAGTCTGGATACAATGATGTTATAGGCCTACTTTACAACACTCTGTAGACCCCTCTTGTCAGAGGCAGAACAGCTGAGAACAAACCAGAGTGTTATGTTACATTAACACCCGCCAACCCGCCAAATGCGGGTGGATTTTGCTCGTGACAGGTATCACAGTCACTCCAACTAGCCATGTTGGTGGGTTGAATAATTGTATTCTTTTCAAAAAGCATCTGAAATAAGCCATATTGCAGTGTGACCGCAACACAGAAACGAAGAGACAGCTAGCTGCCGGAGTTACGCCGTTGTCAAAGGTGTGTGTGAGGATTTATCAACTGGAAACCCTTTCTCAAAGGTGTGTGAGAGACTTCAACGGAAAACCCTTCCTCAAATGTGTGTGTGTGTGTTTTTTTTTGTGTGTGTGTGTGTGTGATGGTGCGTTCACAGACCCAATGGCCACCAAAGCGCTTTACATTTTGCCTCACATTCACCCATTCACTCACTCATTCATATACCGACGGCGGTGTCAGCCATACAAGGCGCCACTAGGACAAGACTAGGTGTCTTGCTCAAGGACACCTCGACACTTGGTCAGGTGGAACCGGGGATTGAACCAACCTTTCGGTTTGTAGACAACCTACATGAACCACTGAGCTACCTACTGCCGCCCCACAACCTACACGAATAGAGTGTCTGGCGCGAGTGATTTCAATGTAAAGACACGTTTATGCGCGTCTAGAGGTCCTTGCGGCGCGAATGAGGTCTAGAGGTCCTTGCGGCGCTGCATTCGCATTTGGTGTGAACGCAGCATGCATGCATGCATTTGTCGTGAGGTTTCGAGACTGGCCTACTTTCCATTGCAACTTGTAACAAAGAATTCCCCATCTGGGCTAAATAAAGTAATACTGGGTCTGATTCTGATAACAGGCAGTGTTTCTAAAGGTTTTTTTCAGTTTAGTTTTTTATCTTTTTTATTAATCTTATACATCCATGCACCACTTTTATTATGCATTTTTTATATACTTTTATTTGATTGGGACAGTGCATTTTAATGAACATAACATGGAGTACATGCATGTAAAAATGCCGGATTTTAGCCAAAGGCTAATTTCCATCCGTAGTCCCACGGGCCAGGATCATAGAATTTATAAAACATTGCAAAATAAAATTTTACATCTACAGTTAATTCATAAATTAGCTAAATCCTATACACGGGTTTCTGTGCAACGTCATCACATAGGTGCGCGCGCATCTAAGGGGCAGAAAGCAACACTCTTTACGTCTATTCCAGCAGAAGCAGAGATGACAGCTGTTTTGCTGTAAACTAACCTAAATGCATAGGGTATGTCAGGTTTTTATGATTCACCAACTTAGTTGGACAATTTCATTCAGAGACCTGATGACCAACATTATAACTTAGCTTACTAGTCAAGTGAACTAACTAACATTTTACATAATATATTAATATGCAAATGAAACGCAAACAAACAGATCCAACTCTGAAATTGCAAACAAACAGATCCAACTCTGAAATTGCAGTTTATTATTGAGTCGACAAGAATTTACAAACAATGCAAAATCTATGTTAATTGCAATGTTCTTTTACAGAACTCGGCCTAACATATAGCGGTCTTGCCTCTTGGATGCGCGCGCATCCGGTATTGTTTGTATACAAGAAACCTGTGTATATACAATATTCACACAAGACTACATTCAACTTCACAAAACACTCATCCATATACACGTTACAACAAAACAATTTTAAAAAAGGATAAAACCTACACACTAGTGTGTGCAGCTTTGATTTGCCCATAGCCATTTTTTCAGCTGGACTTTAAAAGAGCTATATGTTGTACATTCTCTTAGTGTTCGAGGAAGACTATTCCACAGGTTCCCACCCCGGACAGACAGGACCGTCTGACCGAAGGTGGTATGCCAACCCGATCTCACGACCAATTCGTACGAATTTGTACGAGTGGCTAATTCGTAACAATTCATACGACCTGACTCATACGAATTTGTACGAATTTGTAGGATTTTTGCTAAATCGTACATATTTTACGAATTCCAAATTCGTTTGAATTCTTACGAATGACCTACCCCTGACCCCGCCCCTAAACCTACCCATCACGTGGGTTTAGACAAATCGTACGAATCCGTACGAGTGAGTTTGTATGAATTGTTACGAATTAGCCACATTTTAATCACTCGTACAAATTCGTACGAATTGGTCGTGAGATAGCGTTGGGTATGCCTGTGAGGTATTATCAAGTCTCCTCTAGTAGAGGCTCGTGTAGTCCTTAGAGAATTGTCTTTCGATTTAATGAAGTCCTTCAGAGATGGCGGAGCGAGGGAGTGAAGGACTTTATATATTAGACAGGCCATTTTCAAATTAATTATATGTGATGCGATCTGGGAAAACCCACCACATGGTGAAATTTGACATATTACAGATCAAGCCCTTTCCAAATCTGTTTTTATTTCTTTTATAGTTTGTCTGTAACAAAAGTTATGGTTATCTGAAGTCGGCTGATCGCTGTGATTTTCAGAAATGGAATTTTGAGAAAAACAGTTCTCTTACGAGAGGTTCTCTCGTATTGCGTAAGCTAGCTTACGCTACGGGAAAGATTCCATCTTTCTGAGAAATTGAAGCCAAAAATTATCCTATAATTTTGTATCCATTGTCAACGCAGTTCAGCTGCAGCAGACCATGAGAAGGCTAGCTAGCCGCTCATTGGTTCGCTCACGGAGAACTGCTTAAGCCTATGAGGGAGCGCGGATGAACCCGCGACCAATGAGAGTCTGACTCGCTCTCCCTACGTCACCGCCCCCGAAGCGGGCGTGGACGAGGCTATAAATACCCCGAATAGGCTGAATAAATCTGATTTTTTCATCCTTCAGCGACGCACCTGCATCTGCTGATCCTGAGAGAGAAGCCGCCGTCGTTTGAAAAGGCACTTTCTAGCGAGCGTTTGGGAGACTGAGGAAGCCGGCCGTCTTCGCCACCTTCAGCCGTCCTGTGAGCTAGCGCCATCCGACGGAGTGTATCCTTTTACTCAGAGCTTTTATAAAAAATCCTATTGTATCTAAAAGAGCGAGCGTCTTTTTAAAGATGTCTCGAAATTCCTGCGGCTCCTGCCGCGCTCCGCTCGAGGCTGGAGACCGCCATGTCATCTGCGCCGTTTGCCTCGGACCGGAGCACGCTGAAGTCGCCCTCGCCGACGGCGGCTGCGACTTCTGTGATTCTATGCCTATGTTGACCCTGCGGGCTCGACTGTTGGCTGCTAAAAGCGCTCCCAAGCCACCTCTGTCTGCGCCGCGGAAGAAAAAACGCCGCGCTCAGAGGCCGCCGGAGCCCCAGCAAGAAGCGTTCATCCCGCCGGAGCCTGTAGCCTCCCGCTCTCCTTCTCCGCCGCTTCCGGACGAACAGTTGCCGCCGAGTGGCCGCTCTGTTGCCTCCGATGACGCCGCGGACATCAAGGACTCATGTTCGCTTCTCGCTTCCGACAGTGAGGATTGGTCCGGTTCTCAGGTCTCGTCGAACCGCGAATCCTCCAGGACTCGCGCGGGCATTGAAGAGGAACTAATGCGCCTCCTCACGCAGGCCGTCGAGCGCCTCGGTCTCGAGTGGTCCCCTCCCCCCGAGCAGACCATCAACCGCATGGACGGCAGCTATTTCCGCCAGCGCTCGACTCCCGCTGCCAAACGGGCTGCGCCCTTCCTGCCCGAGCTGCACGCTGAGCTCTCAAAGTCTTGGAATGCCCCGCTCTCTGCCAGGTCTAGCTCTGATTCTTCCACCCCGCTCCGCGTTGTGGACGGAGCCGCAGAGAAGGGCTACCTCACCATCCCGCCGGTTGAACACTTGGTCGCCGCACACTTATGCCCGCCCTCTGCTAGATGGCGCTCATCACCTGTGCTTCCCTCGAAAGCCTGCAGAGCGACTTCAAGTTTTCACGGCCGCGCATACTCAGCCGCCGGCCAGGCGGCGTCTGCGCTTCACTCGATGTCTGTGCTGCAAATCCTGCAGGGCGATTTGCTGCGTGAGTGGGATGAGGGCGGTAAGAACCCCCCGTCAGTCGCGGATTTGAGAAGCGCCACGGACCTTGCCCTTCGCGCTACAAAGTCTGCTGCTCTAGCCTTGGGGAAATGCATGGCCGCCATCTGCGTGTCTGAGAGACACCTATGGCTCACTCTCGCCGACATGGGAGATTCCGAGCGCGCCGCCTTTCTCAACGCCCCGCTCTCTCCAGCCGGCCTCTTCGGATCCGCTGTCACGGGTATCGTCGACCGCTTCTCCGAAGTACAGAAAGCCTCGCAGGCCATGGACCTCTTCCTGCCTCGTCGCGCTAGCTCCTCTGCAGGCCGCCCACGTGATCGGCCTCCTGCACGAGCCCCACCCCAGCGCACAGCTCAGCACAACCAGACTGCTCAACGACGCCAGGGCGGCCGCCCGCGTTCCCGCTCCGACAGCCGCCACAGGCCGCCGCCTCCTCGGGGGCCTCGGCCTAGAATCACGCTGAAACCTGAGCAACCAAAGTCTGCCTAGCACAGCTGAGAAGAAAAAGACGGCGCTCTCCCGCTGCGGCCGGACCGCCGTCAAAGATCTGCCCTCTGTTAGTCCCCGCCCAGGCGGTTACTACAGCAGTGTTTTCTGCCATAACCAAGCCGGTCTCCCTTCCCGCTTGCATGAGCACAAACGCCGTTTTCACGGCGACCCAGAGAAATCTCAAAAAGAGCATAAAAGCCTCTTGTGTACGAAATGTGCCCGCAACACTGTGTTCACTCATACACAAAAGCACTCCAGTTCCCCTGTCTCACACAGAGTCCACTCTCATAAAACGGGCCAAGCCCGTTCGAGTCCCAGAGTACATAAGCGCGCCCACGAGCCCGTGTGCGCGTCCCACCTCTGCTCACTCTGTTACAGGGCCCTTAAGCTCCTCTCCAAGTGTAAGTCCCGCTGTTATAAGCACTATCAGCGCGCTCACGCAGCCCGCGAAGTGCGACAATGGGGACCATGTAGCCATTCACCCCCTAGCGTCACGCTTCAAGGCGTGGAAAGCTATTCCGGGAATCTCCCAGTGGGTGTTAAACACAATAAAGCTAGGCTATCGCTTACAGTTTCGTCGCCGCCCCCCTCGCTTCCGAGCGCGGCTAGAAACTACGGTGAACCCAGAAGCAGTGTCACTGCTCCGTTCAGAGATAGCAAGTCTGTTGTGCAAGAAGGCTATAGAGAGGGTGCCTCTGGCTATGAGCGAGTCGGGGTTCTACGGCCGTTATTTTCTTGTTCCCAAGAAAGACGGCGGTCTCAGACCAATATTAGACCTCAGATTTTTGAACAAAGCTCTCATAAAGAGACCGTTCAAAATGCTCACTATCAGAAAACTCCTCGCGCATGTGCGCCAGGGGGACTGGCTCATATCACTAGATCTGAAGGATGCATACTTCCAGATCCAGATAAATCCCCTTCACAGGCCATTCTTACGTTTCGCCTTCGAAGGCCAGGTTTATCAATACACCGTCCTCCCGTTCGGCCTATCCTTGGCACCCCGTACGTTCACGAAGTGCATGGATACGGCGCTCGCCCCCCTGCGGAGTCAGGGGCTGCGAATTCTGAACTACTTGGACGATTGGCTGATTCTGGCACAGTCTCAGGAGGAGTTACTGTCTCATCGTACAGTTCTCCTCGACCATCTGAAAGCTTTGGGCCTCTCTGTCAACTGGACAAAGAGCGTACTACAACCCAGTCAGACTATCTCCTTCTTGGGTATAGAGCTGGACTCGGTCACGATGACGGCGCGTCTATCGACGCAGCGCGCGCACCGTGTGCAGCGCCTCGCCGCATCTTTTCAGATGAACAGACTCACGCCTTTGAAAACTTTTCAGAGAGCGTTGGGTTGTATGGCCTCAGCCTCTGCGGTGCTCCAGCTGGGGTTACTGCGCATGCGCCCGCTTCAGCTCTGGTTGAAGAGCCGTGTGTCTCACCGAGCGTGGACCTCGGGCCACCAGCTGATAAGGGTAACGCAGACCTGTATTACAGCTCTGCAGCCATGGTTAGTGGCAGAATGGTTTCAGCGCGGCGTCTCCATGGGGACTGTTTCATGCCGAATAGTCATCTCGACAGACGCCTCCAACACGGGGTGGGGGGCGGTCTGCGAGGGCTCACCGGCCTTCGGCCCTTGGTCAGCTCAAGAGAGCCTCCTACACATAAACTGTTTGGAGATGTTGGCGGTCGAGAACGCGCTCAGGCGGTTTCTCCCGCGCATTCAGGGCCATCATGTGCTGATCCGTTCGGACAATATGTCCGTGGTCTCCTATCTAAACCGTCAGGGCGGAGTCAGATCCAGGAATCTTTTCCGGCTGACAGAGCGCATTCTAGTTTGGTCTCAGTGTCACCTGCTCTCGCTCAGAGCGACGCACGTGCCGGGACAGCTGAACGACGGTCCAGACAGCCTGTCCAGGAACCCCATTCCCCCGGGGAATGGTCCCTGCACCCTCTTACAGTCCAGAAACTGTGGCGTCTATTCGGCAGAGCAGAGGTGGACCTCTTTGCCTCGGCGAGAAACACCCACTGCCCAATATTTTTCTCAAGGAGCGAGGACGCGCTAGCCCAAACCTGGCCCAGCCGCCCGCTTTATGCCTTCCCTCCGGTCTCTCTGTTACCACAGGTGCTTCAGAGAATCAGAGAAGCGCAGCACTCGGTGCTCCTCATAGCCCCGCACTGGGAGGGTCAGACTTGGTTTCCGGAGCTCACGCAGCTGTCTCAGACAGCGCCGTGGCCCATTCCAGTCAGAGCAGATCTCCTCTCTCAAGCTCGCGGCTCGATCTGGCATCCCCACCCAGAGCGCTGGGCGCTTCACGCGTGGGTGATCAACGACTACCCGTTGCTTTGCCAGAGGGAGTGATTAACACGATCATACAGGCTAGAGCGGCTTCTACCAGAAGGCTCTATGCGTCAAAATGGTCTGTGTTCTCGAAGTGGTGCACAGATAGGGGTCTGGACCCGCGGTTATGCGAGGTTCCCTCCTTACTAAATTTTCTCCAAGAGATGCTGGACAAGGGCAGATCCCCGTCCACTCTCAAGGTATATGTGGCAGCCGTCGCGGCGTTCGCTGAACCCCGACGCGGCCAGTCACTGGGAAAAGACGGGCTGGTAGTCCGCTTCCTCAGGGGAGCTAGAAGGATGAATCCCCCGCGCCCCCCTTCGGTGCCGATCTGGGACCTTTCCATAGTTCTTGATGCTATGAAAGCTCCCCCATTCGAACCGTTAAACACCGTGGACCTAAAGTACCTGTCGCTAAAGACCGTTTTTCTACTCGCGCTCGCGTCAGTAAAACGGGTGGGAGACCTACACGCGCTGTCCACCAGCGCGTCCTGTCTTGAGTTTGGACCTAATGACTCATTAGTCGTTCTCAAACCTAGGCATGGCTATGTTCCCAAGGCGATTGGCACCCCGTTCAGGGCACAAGTTATATCCCTATCGGCGCTGCCTGCTTCCGATAGCGAATCGGATTCTAATCTCCTATGCCCGGTCAGGGCTCTGAGATTATATGTCACTCGCACAGCTCCGGTCAGACGATCCGAGCAGCTTTTTGTTTCGTTCGGCGGGCGCACCAGAGGGTTGGCCGCCTCGAAACAGTCCCTATCCAGATGGATTGTTGATGCCATTGCAGCAGCATACGCATCGAAGGACCTGCCATGCCCGTTGGGCATCAGGGCTCATTCCACTAGAGGCATGGCCTCATCGTGGGCATGGTCCAGTGGGATTTCCATTCACGACATTTGCGTGGCAGCGGGATGGGCTTCCCCCTCCACCTTTGTCAGATTTTACAATCTGGAAGTACCCGCTTTGCAGGCTAAACTACTAGCAGTCTAGTATGTTTCAGCTCTTCTGGTTGAGCTGCACTATAGGGGGTTAATTCACACAGACCGAGTTCGTTCTGTCCCTCTCTTTTATGTGCTTATGTACTACACAATCACCGGCCCGCTCCGCTGGCCGTTTGTCACTGATACATATATTCATTCCCACTTTCGGTGTTCCCCGGGATGCCCCGCGGGACTAATAGTGGATGCTTAGCACGCACGGCGTTGACAATGGGTTCCCGTAGCGTAAGCTAGCTTACGCAATACGAGAGAACCTCTCGTAAGAGAACGAATCGGTTACCTAACGTAACCTCGGTTCTCTCTAGATGAGGGAACGAGTATTGCGTTCCTGGCCGTGCTTGTGCTACTGGCGATGTTCGCTTCAGAATTGAAAAAAAACAGATTTATTCAGCCTATTCGGGGTATTTATAGCCTCGTCCACGCCCGCTTCGGGGGCGGTGACGTAGGGAGAGCGAGTCAGACTCTCATTGGTCGCGGGTTCATCCGCGCTCACTCATAGGCTTAAGCAGTTCTCCGTGAGCGAACCAATGAGCGGCTAGCTAGCCTTCTCATGGTCTGCTGCAGCTGAACTGCGTTGACAATGGATACAAAATTATAGGATAATTTTTGGCTTCAATTTCTCAGAAAGATGGAATCTTTCCCGTAGCGTAAGCTAGCTTACGCAATACTCGTTCCCTCATCTAGAGAGAACCGAGGTTACGTTAGGTAACCGATTCGGTTTATTTAACTGTCACGTCCTGCTAGCGGGACGACGGGCGCTCTTTTTTTTATTGCCTTTTTTTCATATCACATATTTTAGTAATCATCATAGATTAGGTATCATTCGAAAGCTTACAAACTCAATTCATCCTGTGAAAACCGTTTTGAAATTGGACGATTGAGAGGCGAGCAAGGTCTTTTAAACGAGCAGCTTCAGACTCTGTTGTTCTCTTGTGCTCCGCATCACATAACGCTGGATAAAAATAAATAAATAAAAACTTGCGTGCCGTTGTAGTTTACAGGACTGGCGGGACCTTTATTCTGTTATGTGGTTTATTTTGATAGGAGAAACTGTCTTTGTAGTGTTAAGAGAAGGAGAAAAAAATAGCCGTTGTTGTTTTTTTTGCACCTCCGCTCCGCGCGTGTTCTTAAAGAGAAAGACACGTCTTTTCAGCTTGACACTATAAATCGCTATTTTTCTGCACTAATCTAGTGAATTTTCACTAGATATATTCAGAGATCATAAACAAGATGTTAAGGAATAATAATTTATTGAAAACCCAAATTTGACAATAAACTGACATTCAATCTATTTTTAGACTTTACTGAAAATGTACAAGCGCGACATCCGACGGGTTTTCCCAGATCGCATCACATATTTTGAAAATCTAATAATCTATGTTTTTTTAGCACTTGACAGTGGTGGTGGGACAGTGGTGGGACAGTGGAAAATCTAATGTTTTTAATGCCTTTTTATATAGACTTTCTTTGGTCTTAAGTGTTGTGGGGCAAGCAAGAGACCAGGGGCCTCATTTATAAAACTGTGCGTAGGATCCTTACTAAAAGTGTACGTGCCCCCGAAAGCCAAAAATGGCGTACGCAAAAAAATATTCAGACTTATAAAACCGTTCGTACGCCAGAATCTGCGCAGAATTCACTTTATAAATTCCAGTCAGCGGAAGATTGTGCGCATATGCGTCTCCACCCCGAAACAACCATATATGGAGCTTACAATGCCTAGTTTTACTATGCATATCCTCATCTGCATATCATTTGCATATGATTATTCATCCACGTGATGACATGTTTAACGGTACAAGACATTAGGAAAATATGAAATACGGATGTGCCGTCACATTACATTAATAAAAATCATTTAGTAGCCTATCCTTGATTTGTTTTTGAATAAATAAATCAAATAGTGTAAAATACATTTCAGAGAAAGTTTTTCTCAATCTTTTCCACTGGCCAAATAGTATTTTTATATTTTTAATGGAAACAGATAGACCTTGTTTTGCATTATTTGCACGAAAATATTTTCTCAGACAATCTGCTATTATCATGATAAGCAATTATCTCTGTAGTTAAAACATTAAAACACAGCACGCCAGCGGAAAAGTGTTGAAAAGCATTGCATCCACAACAAATATTTATATTTATTGAATATATTTTTTTTTGTGTGTGACTTCTCAGTAATGATTTCATGTAGGCTAGTTTAAGTGTTTAACTTAATTAATGAGAATGTCCTATTTAATCTAATGTTTATATCAGAAGTAAAACATAGTTTAAATCATTCTTTTATTTATTTTAACTGTTATTGTGAACATGCACTGTATTTATGATTAGGAGTAAGGACTCATAATGAAAATTTATGGTTGTCCATCATGCCGTTAGATAGGCGATAGACATGCGTCCGTTTCACTAACTGCTTTGAGTAAAATTTCTCGGTGAGTGAAATTATATTTGTATTATCTTGTATATGTATAATTTTCTTTAGATTTTCTGTCTAAAAGTGACCAAAAATACATTTAACCAGCTAACCATCGGTGTCGCCAAACTGCTCCGTCTCCAAAACGTTCGTACGCATGGATCAGAGTTTGCGTGCAGGTGCGCACATTTTCCCGTCAAGTTTGTTTTTATAAATCACAACTTATGCGTCGGAAGTAGCGTACGCATCTTTCAGGGCCTGTTTTGTGCGTACACAACGGTTATAAATGAGGCCCCTGGTTGTCAAATAGTAATCAAAATGAGACAATCATCGAATAAAAATATGTTTTAGCAGCACCCATAGTTAAATTATTTCGAATGTGCCAAAATTTTTGAAGATTAAATTTGACAACCTTTGCTACTTTTTTTTTACATGACTTTTGAAGCAAAGTGTTGAATCAAGGACTACCTCAAATGTATTTGAATTCTGAGACCAGGAGACGTTTGATCTACTTACTTCGACGTGGCGTTTTGAGAAGTACATGCACACAGTTTTTCTGGTGTTCAACATAAGGCATGAATTCTTGAGCCAGTCCTGCACATAAGATAGGGCAGCTGTGAGATCAGCAGCTGCTTGTTGGATGGTTTTTGCTTGAGTGTAAATTACTGCGTCATCCGCATACATCTGCGAGAAGACGTTTGGACATGAATTTGGTAGGTTATTGATAAAAAGAGAGAATAAAACTGGCCCAAGAACAGGCCCCTGCGGGACACCAACTCCAGTGCTCCAAAAGTGCTTGATCAGAGATGTTAAATTGAGTCAGCCTGGATATTAAAATCTGATGGTTAACAAAGTCAAAGGCTTTCTTCAAATCTAAGAAGACAACCCCGACACAAGGACTCTTGTCAAGCAGACCTTTTATGCTTTCTGTTAACACACACAGGGCACTATCGGTGGAGTGATGGGTCCGAAAACCGAACTGTAATGGATGTAGTGAAGGTTGGACATTTTCCAGATGAGCCGTCAACTGTCTGACTACCCACTTCTCTGCTTTTTTTGATATAACGGGAAGTATGCTGATAGGTCTATAATTAGACATGTCTGTTGTAGCACCAGATAAAAAAAGAAGCTACTTTTTATGTCTTTATCTTAATACCTGGTTTTATTTTAAGAAAGGAGCTTTACACACAACCTTATCAGAGCTAATGATAATGACCTGTATTGTTATACATTTATGTTGTCTTGATTTGGGTGTGTAGTGGTTTGACATTTACATTTAAATTTTAGCACGCCACAGTCAACTTTAATCAGGTAATTTCACAACAACAAAAATGTGGCTAGCAAAAATGATGTGTGGCTAGTAACTTTGGAAAACCACTAGCCATATTGGCTGGTGAGCAAAAAAGTTAATGTCAAGCCCTGGTGATGTTATTGGTCAAGATGCTCTCCACTACACATCTGTAAAAGTTCATGATGATGTTACTCATACCAGCCTTCTGGTTCCAGGATAAATCATTTGTTATGTGGACCCCCAGAAACTTTAAGCTTCCAACTATTTTAACCACCGCTCCGTTGATATAATGTTTTATTGACAAATTTCAGGAGGTCCATGTTCAGATAATTAACATAATTAACACAAGTGGAGAGCATTCAGTTAATCAACTATAAGAGGTATATAAACAGTAGACTTGCCTCTGTTCGCTGACAGTTTATTAGCATCCCTCCAACACTCCTTTCCACACTTTTTGTTCTAACCACTCCTATACACAGGGGAAGTACTCTGTGTTCGGGCCAAATTCAGCATGCCAAATACGCATAAAGCTTTACTGCATCTAATTATATGTAAGCGTGAACTAGAAAAGTGCAGTGGGGGGGTGAATCACAAGAGATTTCCCAAGTCTAAAATTATTTCTTTCATCTTGCTGACATTAATAGACAGATTGTTGCATGACCACTCATTTCCTGCCACGTTCTTTATTGTGGACAAAGGAACATCACTCATGGGGAAGGACCTAATGTCTTCACTGGATGTGAGGATTGAAAACAATCAAGCCCTGCATCCTAGTGCCCTTCCTGTGCCTGCTTCTCCTGTGCCAGTCTTTCAGTGCACTGTTGCTGAGTCAGATGATTTGGAATGTGCTAAAAACTTTATACACCGCGTAATGCTGGATGAAACCGTCACACTTGTGCGCCAAAAACTTTGCAGTCTGCCATTTTCTGGTCGTAGTGCTGTGTCAGAGAAATTAATTCTATTGCGAACAGCTGGGGTGATGGCATTCATCGACACTTCTGCATGGGTCACCAATTGTTGTTACGCAGAAGAAGTCTTGTAAAATTAGGATGTATTGATCTCAGAGAGCCAAATAAAGCAGTGATTGTGGACTCTTTTCCATTGCCACACATGGATGAATGCTCTAAAAGGTTATACTGTTTTCTCAACCTTCAACCTGACTAATGCTTACTAACAAGTGCCGCTGCACGAGGACAGTCATGACCTCCCAGCGTGCTGTTTTATTTTTGTCTTGTTCCATACGGATTGGCTTCAGCCCCCCCCCGGTATTTCAGAGGATGATGACCATTATCCTGACTGGCTTGTCAGGGGTTAAAAATTACCTGGACGACATTGTCATCCATAGATGTGATATGACAAAGCACTTCAAGCGGTCTTACAATGACTAGCAATGGCTGGCTTGCTGCTCAATAAAGACAAGTGTTGCTTCCAGTAAACCAGCCTGCTTTTCTTAGGTCATACTGTTTCAGCAGAAGGTCTTCTTCCTAATGAATTACATGTACAGGCGATTTAAAATGCCCCTGCTAATTATCTTTTAGGTTTGCCCTTACCTGCTTCTCCTGCAGATAATACTGTTGTTCCAGCTCCTGTTGATGATGTTAATGAGGGGTTTGTTACTTTTCATGATGTTTCATTAACAAAGTTCGAGAGTAACACGTTCAAATTATCTATCCAATCAACATGTCATCAGCAATTAACACATCTATCCTATCAGCATGAGAGGAGGCCATATATATATATATATATATATATATATATATATATATATATATATATTTATATAATATATATATATACACAGTCAACTTACCAACATTTCTAAACAGTTTTTCAGCATTGGGCCCTCTTCCTTTACCTTCCCTGTTACAACCGAAGCCCCAGGGCCCGACCCAAGCCTCCTAACTCTCTTCCCCAGGCTAGATCGTCATTTTCCCTCTTCTCTGCAACACAGATGCCCATACCACCGAATGCCATCGCTTTGGAATGCCATCGCCCCCTGTCACCAGCAACATCAGAGCACAGATCTTCACAGAAATTCAGGCTGCTGGCACCCAAGGCAGACCTATTCCCAACTCCAGTACCTCACTATTCAGAGCTGATATTTCCATAAGTCAACCATTGAAACCTCTCATTGATGCCTCTCTCAATTCCATTTTCAAGACGTTTCCCCTCGAACCCTCCAATCCTACATCATCCTCACAATTTTTTTCTGCTCACCATCACCACATTCATATCTTTTCTTAACAGCACCAAGAAACTCCAAGCCAGCTCCATCAACGGTTACCTAAGCGGAATCCAATCCAACCCTCCTCAGAAATAGCCAATTCACATACATCTCTGCTCATTAATGGTATCCGAAGAACTCAACCCACCCACCCATGCAACCAATAACTTAATAATACAGAATCAAATTTATCTCCACCCTCCACCAAGACTTCCACTTCATTAATACCGCCCACACACTTGACACAATGCTCCTCAGATGCTCAGAACTCACCATCATGTCCAGCTTCAATCCAAAAGTCCATCCCACAATCTCAGATTTATCAGTGATAGACGATGAAACATATCTTACTTCATAATGAAAAGTAAAACAGGAGCAGAGCTAAGTGCACTGGCTAAAATGTATCCACTGCCACAGCAGTGATGTTCCCTCTGCTCCTGTAGGAGCTCAGTTTCCTGGCCAAAATGTCCCCCTGCCACAGCAGTGAGGTTGCCTCTGCTCCTGCAGGAGCTCAGTTTCTCTGGCTACAATTTCTCTACTGCCGGAGTAGTAATGTTCCCTCATGTTCCCTTAGGAGCTCCGTTTTTCTGGCTAAAATATATCCACTGCCACAGCAGTGATGTTCCCTCCTGCTCTTGCAGGAACTCAGTTTCTCTGGCAACATGTATCCATTGCCACATCAGTGATTTTCCTTCTGCTCCTTCAGGAGCTCAGATTCTCTGGCAAAGTTTATACAATACAATACAATACATGTTTATTTATAAAGCACAATTTTAAAAACAACCAAGGTTGACCAAAGTGCTGTACATACAATGTTAAAAAGAATAGTAATGGTAAAGTGTAACATTAAACAATTTTACAATTTACAGACAAGCACCAATTGTAAAATGGGTATGACACACAAAAGTAAAATCATAAAATAAAGGGTCAGGGTATATTAAACGCTAAAGAGAAAAGATAAGTCTTAAGAGTAGACTTAAAGGTCGATAGGGTTGGGGCAGTTCTGATATGGACCGGGAGACCGTTCCATAATTTAGGGCCAATGGCAGAGAAGGCACGATCTCCTCTATTTATTAATCTAGTCCTTGGCACTTGCAGCAGACCAGTATTAGCTGATCTGAGTTACCGTGGCTGGGCGTGACGGTGTAAGAGGTCTGACAAATACTGTGGTGCCTCATTATGAACGGATTTAAAAACAAACAGTAGAATTTTAAAATGAATTCTATACTTGACCGGCAGCCAATGTAGTGAGATCAAGGTCGGTGTGATACGTTCATATTTACGCTTCCCAGAAAGAAGCCGAGCCGCTGCATTCTGAACTAGCTGCAAACGTGCAACACAGGCCTGTGAAGCGCCAATTACAGTGAGTTACAATAATCGAGTCGTGATGTAACAAAAGCATGCATGACCGTTTCGAATTTCTTAAGGGAAAGAAAAGGCTTCACCTTTGACAAAAGACGAAGATGATAAAAACACGACTTAATCACAGTACTTATCTGCTTATCAAATTTAAGATTAGTGTCAAACCAAACACCCAAGTTTCTGGCACACGTGGTACTATAAGGCGATAAAGATGCAAAATCAGGGTCATGTAAATATTGTCCATTTGAACCAAACACAATAAATACTGTTTTACTCTCATTCAAACTCAGGAAGTTAGACGTAAGCCAAAGTTTTAGCTCTTCCAGACAATCCGTGATACGCTGTAATGCCTGCCTATCGTCACGCTTCAGAGGGATGTAAATCTGGGTGTCGTCTGCATACAAATGAAAGGAGACCCCGTACTTATTAAAAATAGACCCAAGTGGAAGCATAAATAGGGAGAACAGTACAGGACCAAGAATTGAGCCCTGGGGGACACCAGAACTTAAAGTTGTTTCAGAGGAAGAATGGTGACCGATATTGACAACATACCTCCTGTCAGAGAGGTACGACCGAAACCACTGTAGTACTGTGCCACAAGACCGACACATGTTTCAAGGCGTGATATGAGAATGTCATGGTTAACTAAGTCGAAGGCAGAACTGAGGTCTAACAAAACCAATGCCATAGACTGCCCAGAGTCAGTGGTTAGCATGATATCATTTAAAACTCTTAAGAGCGCTGTCTCAGTACTATGGCGGCGTTTAAAGCCAGATTGAAATTTTTCATGAATAGAACTGATAGTCAGATAAGACTGAAGTTGATTTAAAACAATTTTCTCTAGAATTTTAGATAAAAATGGTAGATTTGAGATAGGTCGAAAGTTAGCCAATAGTTTGGAGTCCAGACTAGTTTTTTTAAGATGGGGTCGCACTGTGGCCAGTTTAAAATCAAACGGTACCGTACCAGTATGGAGACATTTGTTGATTACAGACAACAAGTCAGGGCCGACAGTCTCAATAACTTGCCCCAGGAAACGAGATGGAATAACGTCATTGGGGCACATAGTTGGCTTCAATTGTGACATAGTCTCGATCAGAGAATTGAGGCTAACAGACTCAAAGACAGACCAAGTGGAAGAGGAGAGTGGGACATCAGACAGTTTATACGATGTGGTACACAACGAAGATGTAATTTTGGAGATCTTGTCATTGAAGAATGTCACAAAGTCCTCACATAAGGAGACAAATGCATCAGGGAATAAATTAACCTTTGGATGGAGAACAGATTCAATAGTGGAAAATAGAATATTTGGCTTACGGCTATTCCGTATGATTAAGTTTGAGAGGTATCTACTCTTTGCCACCTTAGCAGCTCGTTGAAAGGCAGAAAGAGAGTCCCTTAGGATTTCATATGAAACTTGTAATCTGTCTTTTTCCATTTGCGTTCTGCCCTTCGACAGGTCTGTCTGAGAGAACGGGTAATATCATTATGCCAAGGTAATGAGTTATGCTTGCTTTTTTTCTCTTTTAGGGGGGCGATAGAATTTAAAATGTTAAAGCAGGTAGTATTAAAAATACTTAAATGTTCATCAGCATCTAAGTGGGATATGGAAAGGTTTGCATCCTGAGTAGCGCACAATTGTACATACCTAGAGCAAAATTCATTGCTTGAACATTCAGTGAGAATTCGAGTCAAACGTGGCAGTGGAGAATGTCTTTGAACATTTCCATCAAATGGCACAGAAAACAATAAAGGCATGTGATCGGATAAACCAGGTTCACCAATTTTGACGTTCAACACCGATAGACCACGAGATAAGATCAAGTCCAAGGTATGCCCCTGGACATGAGTTGGTCCGGACACCCATTGCACAAAGTCAAAAAGAATCTATTAAGCTAAGAAAGTCTTTTGAGAGAGGCTTAGAGTCACAGCACACATGGATATTGAAGTCCCCAATAATTAGAATTCTATCATGGCAGGTGACAATTTCAGACAGAAATTCTGCAAATTCATTGATAAAGTCATTATTTGCATGGGGTGGCCGATATATGATAACAAAAACCACTGGATTTACCAGAGAAAGTTGAAATAGCTGAACTTCAAAACTCCTGCGTTTATGAGTTGATAAACAGTGACAGAGATGATTGTTTTTTAAACACTGTTGATAACCCCCCACCACGACCAGACAATTGGGGGGAATTAAGAAAGTTACAGCCCTGTGGCACAAGTTCAGTAAATGGACTTAAGTCTCCCGGTTTAATCCAGGTTTCGGTGATGCATAAAATATCCAAGGTGTGGAGAGTAAAAGTCATTTAGTATAAAAGTCTTGTTTACCAGAGAGCGTGCGTTGATCAAAGCCACTTTTAGTAGCTTCGTGTCCTCCTGCAGCTGAGTTGATCTCTGCAATGGTCGAAGGTTAGAGATATTCACTCCACACGCGCGAAGACGAGGAGGAAGGTAGCGCGTATATGTTGAAAGAGTGCCGGGGACCACGGGTCGAAGCCATCGATGCGATGAATCTAGCGGACGCCAGGGCGGACGCCGTTCTCTGGTCATAGGCAGAGGAGATAGCCTATTAGCAAACGGCGACCGTGCACCAGCACTCAGCGAGTGCGGGTAAGCGCGACGCTCGCAGAGCCTCACAGACGGCAGCCACGCGGCGGGAGACCTAAGCCGAGCAGCGGCTCCACCCCGCTTTCCACGTTTTCTCCGACGTTTCCTCTTCCAAGGCAAGTCAGCAGGACGCCAATATTGGTATACTGGAAGGTAAGTATGAGTAGGCAGAGGAGAGGGACGATGCAGGTAAATGTCACCTCTAGCAGCTTCAACAGTCAGTCGAATGTCCAGAAGTGTTTGACGATCGTACGTCAGCGCCATTTTACAACCAGTAGTTAAAAAAGACAAGCATAAGAACAGTAAGGACATCAAAACTAGAGGATGCGACAGACGGCATGCCAAACACAGCGGCGCCATCTTGCCTAAAAAAAACTCGCCTGATATTTATCCACTGCCACAGCAGTGATGTTCCTTCTGCTTCTGCAGGAGCTCCCCCATGTGTGACCATCCCCAGCCAACTACCAGCGAGGCTTACCCATCTGAGGCCATAACCACCAAAGTCCCGTCCAATGATGCAAGAAGCCCTCTCGATCCAATGATTAACCCCCTCCATACGATTGGCACACCATCAGCTTTGTGCTCCGAAATGTTTGGGAGGTGATCAACATATTTTCTGGCTACTGTACTGCGTTGGTTTACTTCTTTTTGGAGGGAGTACTCTGGGTTCTGGCCAAACACAGAGCTCAGAGTCCTTTCCTGGGAGAGCACACCAAATATGCATACCATTTGACATACCAGTCATCTGACTTATTTGTAAGTGTGAACTCGAGAAATTATATTTCATTAACAAAGTTCGAGAGAAGCACGTTCAAATGATCTATCTAATCAACATGTCATCAGCAATCAACATATCTATCCTATCAGCATGAGATGAGGCCTATATATATACATATATACACACAGTCGACTCACCTATTCCTTGACAGTTTTTCAGCATGCCTCCTCTACCCCGACTCCTCACTCTTAGCTGGTTCCTACCACAGCCAGGAATATAGGGTGAGTACTCTGTTCTCGGGCGAAATACAGAGCTTGGAGCCATCTCCTCGGACAGCACAACAAATATACACTCAATAAATATGACCCCCTTTCGCCTTCAGAACTGCCTTAATTCTACGTGGCACTGATTCAACAAGGTGCTGAAAGCATTCTTTAGAAATGTTGACCCATATTGATAGGATAGCATCTTGCAGTTGGTGGTGATTTGTGGGATGCACATTCAGGGCACGAAGCTCCCGTTCCACCACATCCCAAAGATGCTCTATTGGGTTGAGATCTGGTGACTGTGGGGGCCATTTTAGTACAGTGAACTAATTGTCATGTTCAAGAAACCAATTTGAAATGATACGAGCTTTGTGCCATGGTGCATTATCTTGCTGGAAGTACCCATCAAAGGATGGGTACATGGTGGCCATAAAGGGATGGACATGGTCAGAAATAATGCTCAGGTAGGCCGTGGCATTTAAACGATGCCCAATTGGCACTAATGGGCCTAAAGTGTGCCAAGAAAACTCGACCATCTGAATGTCTCAACAGAAATCGAGACTCATCAGACCAGGCAACATTTTTCCTGTCTTCAACTGTCCAATTTTGGTGCGCTTTTTTTTTTTGGTGTGCAATTTTTTTTCTTGAAAAAGCCTCTTTTTCCTATTTGTAGTGGAGATGGGTGGTACCCGGTGGGGTCTTCTGCTGTTGTAGCCCATCCGCCTCAAGGTTGTGCCTGTTGTGGCTTCACAAATGCTTTCCTGCATACCTGAAATGCACTTTCTGTAAAGCTGCTTTGAGACAATGTGTATTGTGAAAAGCGCTATACAAATAAACTTGCATTGAATTGAATTGAATACCTCGGTTGTAACGAGTGGTTATTTCAGTCAAAGTTGCTCTTCTATCAGCTTGAATCAGTCGGCCCATTCTCCTCTGACCTCTAGCATTAACAAGGCATTTTCGCCCACAGGACTGCCGCATACTGAATGTTTTTCCCTTTTCACACCATTCTTTGTAAATCCCAGAAAACTGAGCAGATTGTGAAATACTCAGACCGGCCCATCTGGCACCAACAACCACGCCACGCTCAAAATTGCTTAAATCACCTTTCTTTCCCATTCTGACATTCAGTTTGGAGATCAGGAGATTGTCTTGACCAGGACCACACCCCTAAATGCATTGAAGCAACTGCCATATGATTGGTTGATTAGATAATTGCATTGATGAGAAATTGAACAGAAATTGAACATCCTCCTAATAATCCTTTAGGTGAGTGTACATACCATTTACACTATCTGACTTATTTGTAAGTGCAAAATCACATATCTGCTGCCTGAAGTAATTTGGCAGCATGGGTACCATAGAGTCCAGGAAGGGTCTTCATTTGTACAGCCTTCATTTTGAGACACAAATATTGTTTTTTTTTCTCCCATAGAAAGTGCAAGAGAGTCCAAGGAAAAGCAACTCAGAGGAAATAAAAATTAGAAATGAGATCTCTTATAAATTTAAAATGTTTCTCCTAGAAATAAATGAGGTTACTTTAAAATCAAATGAAGACTTTTGATTGAGTCTCCTGTTTCTCACACTCTCACAATGGTCTTCTTTAAAGTTTTAGAAGAGACCTCAGCGACATCACACTGTAATCAAATTTTACTCCTAAACTAAAGACTTATTGTTTCAGATCAGAATCACTTTATTCGCCAAATGCATCGGCAGACACACAGGAATTTGGTATGGCAATCAGTAACACACAAAACTCGACACAAACCATATATACGTGTAGCTACATACAGCATGTTTAAAATAAATAAAATAAAATAGTCCAAAGATAAAATAGTCCAGGAGGGTTGAGTGAGGCACTGGATCAGCTATTCAGGCGGGAAATGGCTCTTGGAAAAAAACTGTTTAAATGGTGTTAGGTCCTCGTCCTCATTGCCCTATACCTTCTTCCTGAGGGAAGCAGCCTAAAAATGTCACTTGCTGGATGAGACTGATCAGCAGCAATTTTAGCTGCCTCTTCCTGACTCTGTCATCATACAAGTCATTGATTGACAGCTGCTGCCTCTGTCCAGCACAATGTGCTGCAGCCTACTCTTCGCCTGGGCTGATACTGAGGCAAACCATACGGTAATAGATGCTGAAAGAAGGCTTTCCACAGAGGCTCTGTAAAACCTAGACCGAACAGAGATGGAAATGTTCCGTTTGGTTAACTGCCTTAGGAAAAACATTCCACTGTGAGCCCTCTTGACAATGAAGGAACTGTTTTCTTCCCATTTCAAGTTGTTAGTGATGAAAGTGCCTAGGAATTTGAATGACTCCACCTCCTTAACAACAGAGCTCTTGATGGTTAGTGGTGGGAGAGAGACAGGGGTTCTACGAAAGTCTATCACCATTTCCACTTTCTTTTGTTGGTTGAACTTTGATTGTTATTTTCACACCACTCAACCAGATGAGACACTACCTGCCTATAAGCAGACTCATCATTGCCCTCAATAAGGCAGATCAAGGTCGTCTGCAAATTTAATCAACTTGATGGAGCGATTATTGGAATTGCAATCATTGGTATACAGTGAATAGAGAAATGGTGACAGCACGCACCCCTGAGGTGCTCTAATGCTGGTGGACCGAGGATCAGACATGTGCTGGCCAATCCGAACATGCTGCTTCCTTTTGATGGATTGCTTTCCCTGATCGATTGCTCCTGTCTGCCTCGCTGCCTGCTGTGTGTGAGTGTGTTTGCTCTGAGGCTGTAAGCTCCGTCTAAACCTCGCATTTTTTTTTTGTTTTGAACCATCATTTACTATAATTTCTAGTTTACAGTTTACTTAACATCTCAGATTAACCGAACATCGCTAGCTTCCGTTATTGTTAGCACAACACGCTAGTATCTCGCTAGCCTGTTAATGCGCCACCTGTGCGCTCAGTAATTTAATTTTCTCATGCGGGCCCACGCCTCCGAGTTCATATAAAGCCCAGGTGAGTAAGAATCAGTCAACAAACAAGGTGAGTAATGTCTTGTCCTGTTATTGTCACCTGCACCTCATGCCACATGTTTACCATAACCTTCCCCGTCAGCAATATAGTGTTTATAAGTGATACATGCTGACGGAGAAGATTTCAGAATTAGAGACACGCATCCAAACTTTAATTGAGGATAGTAAGTGTACTCAAGCCTTAGATACTACTTTGGATGCGCCTAGCACAGTGAACTCTGTACATGATTCGGTTCCGACTGAGTTATTCGGTTGTTAAGTCTGACGTCACGCGTGATAAATGCAAGGAGACAGTCAGGCTGACGGAGAAGATTTCAGAATTAGAGACACGCATCCAAACTTTAATTGAGGATAATAAGTGCACTCAAGCTTTAGATACTACTTTGGATGCGCCTAGCACAGTGAACTCTGTACATGATTCAGTTCCGGCTGAGTTATTCGGTTGTTAAGTCTGACGTCACGCGTGACGTTTAGCCTCTTCCGGGCCCAAGCACTCCGCTCGTCCACTCCAAATCCTAGACTACATAAACCCTTTTCTTAAAGGGCTTTTTTCGCTTCAGTGCCAGTGGGTGTTACTGGGGATTAAGGGATAGCACCCACTGGCGCCAAAGTTTCTTCATTCGTTTAAGATTTGTAACTTACCTTAACAACTGCAGCCATTTTCTCTTATCTTTCTCGTCACAGGGAAAGCGGTAGAATGACAGTTGAATGTCACTTGTTTTTTTTTAACTCCGATCTATTTAAACAACACGGGAACACGTTCAAACTCGGGCGAAAGTGGTAGGTAGGTAGAGAGGACCCGGCCTTTGGACCCGGAAACAGTATTATCGGAGAGTGGTTACGTCACGACTTAACAACCGGATTGCCTGTGCAGCAAGGCAGATGGGTGACTGTCAGAGATCGCTCTAGTCGTGGATCAAAAAACCACTCTTCCGTTCCGATTACCATAACAAATCGATTTGCCCCTCTCAGTGAAACAGCCACTGAGAATTCTGTTGATTGTGCCCTGGTAATTGGCGATTCTATTACAGGGAACCTGAAAAAAGAGACACCAGCCACCATAGTCACATGTTTACCGGGAGCCAGAGCGCCTGACATCAAAGCAAATTTAAAAGTGCTGGTAATGCCAATCATAAATTCTCTAAGATTGTTATTCACGTCGGCACAAATGATGTTCGACTCCGCCAGTCGGAGATTACCAAAATTAACATTAAAGAGGTGTTTGAACTCGCAAGTACGATGTCAGGCACTGTAATTTGCTGTTCGGAGGAGTGATGAGATAGTTAGTAGGTTGTGTTCACTCAATGGCTGGTTGTCTAAGTGGTGTCTGCAAAATAATATAGAATTCATAGACAATTGGAAAAGTTTTTGGGGCAGACCTGACCTGTTGAAAAGAGATGGTATTCATCCCTCCTGGGATGGTGCAGCTCTTCTCTCTAATAATTTGGCTCATATTCTTAGAGATGAAACATGACAATCTGGGGCTCAGGTCAGGAAGCAGACAGACTGGCTAAACCGACCATCTGCTAGCGGCCTCGCGTCACCAAGGTCAGATAAATCCCATCACATAGAGACTCTTTCACCTAGATATCATCATATAGAGACTGTGTCTGTTCCCCGAATTTGGAAATCCAAAAAACGTCCAAACCTATCTAAGGTTAAAAATTGTATTGATGTTCAACAAATAAAAAACAAATATAATACAGATGAGCAAGCGATAAAGCTTGGGTTGCTGAATATTCCATCCCTTCAAAAGCGCTCATAGTTAATGATATGATTTCAAATTATAACCTAGATGTGCTGTGTTTGACAGAAACCTGGCTAAAACCAAACAATTACATTACTTTAAATGAGTCCACCCCGCAAGATTACTGTTATAAACATGAGCCTCGTCCGAAAGGCAAACGGGGAGGTGTTGCTGTAATATATAGTAATATTTTCAAAACCACTAAGAAATCTAGTTTTAAATATCTTCTTTTGCAGTGTTGGTGCTTAATGTAAATATATATAGTGTAAACGATAAATCACGTTTGAGAATTCTGCTGGCTACTGTACACAGGCCACCAGGGCACCATAAAGATTTTATCAAAGAATTTGCTGACTTTCTCAGTCTGCTCGTTAGTGCATGACTGACATCGGTTCCAAAACAAACCAAAACATACAACAATTTACATCACTAATAATCACATCACTAATAATTACACAACTCACAAAAGAAATACAACCTTACAGGGCCGAGGTTCACCACGGAGAAGTGATCACAAAGCTAGTTAGTCAAAAGTACGCTTGCACACACACACACACACACACACACACAAGCGTGCACTCAGATCACGCAACCAAAACACTTCAAAAGTGTTGCACGGCAACCGTAGGAGGAGCACCACCACCACCACCACAAGAGACCCTTCACCCGTGGGACCCCGGCGACTAAAAGAAAATAAAAGAACAAACTTCAAAACAGTTACAATAAAATCACAATTTGATTACATCACTGTATGATCACAAGAACAGGCAGTGATAAAGTCGTATCAAATCACAAACAATATACAGATTTTAGTACAATAGAAAAAGAAAAGAAACAAATTAACTCAATTCAGATAATAGGGTAGACAAGTTTGAAAAGAGCAACCACAGAGTTCTTCTCCTTATATCACAAATTAGTGAACGTCAACCCCAAAATACACTAAACTATATTTAACGAAACCAGACAGTGACAATCCCCCTGATTAGTTGGACGATACGGCGTTCTCGCATTATGGCAGCAGAGAAGCGAACGGGACTGCAATTATAGCAGAAACAAATCTCTCACGAGCGAGAGAGAGAATCCTGAGACAAATACACACAGAAAACAACTACTAAAATGCATACATCACCTACTAAAATTCTCAGCATATAACTATGTGCATGAATACGCTTACCGAAAAATGGCGATGAGCTCTATTATCCCTTTACAGGCACGGGTATACGGTATTCATATAACTGCCGTTCAGCTGAGATACAGGGAATATTGCACACAATGCAAAACATCAACTAATCCCCAAACCCCACAAGGCTAACCAATCTGCTTCCCATAAAACAGTTTGCACATACCTGATAGGTTAGCAGTCTTAGAATCCACTTAAAACAAGCCGAGGGAGCCAGGGAGGAGAAAAGACAGGCTAGGATGCACCATGAATCATTACTGCCATGCATACAGCAAACAACAGAACTTGCTACATACTAATGAAACATACCTGTGTCCACTGTCAACAACAGAAAAAGGGGAGGAGCCGGACGTGACGCATCCCAGGCCTTCTTCTTCTTCTTCTTCTTCTTTCTTTTTATTGGCGGTTGGCATACCAATTTAGTGCATTACCGCCACCAACTGTTTGGGGTGTGGAGCTTCAATGCGGATTTCTACAAAAAAAAAAAAAAAAAAAAACTATATATATATTTCTTAAATTCGATCAAATAGGTCTGTTTCTTTAAGGTATCTTATGATTGCTGGCCATGCTGATGGTTTTGATGTAGAAAAAGAAAGTAAACCCTCTACTGATAAATGTGTGTAACCTAGTTCTTTAACTTGATCTAACAGTACGTTTCGTTCTGTTCTGTATGCTTCACACTCCATTAAAATATGCTCTACTGTTTCTCTCCTGTCACAATTAGTGCATAATCCTGTTGCGTGTTTCCCTAAACGACTGAGATTATGATTAAGACCTGTGTGTCCAATTCTTAGCCTTGTGATTATAGATTCCTCCCTTCGCTTCCAACCAAACTGCCTCCTTGTTTTCACTTGTTTCTGTATTTTATATAAAAAACGACCTTTTGTCTCCTTTTCCCATTGCTCTTGCCATAGCCCATTGATTCTTGTTTTAATGATACATTTAACTTCCATTTTACTCAATGGAAGCATCTCAGGCCATAACCAACCAGCTCTTAAATAGTGGATACTCCTTTCTGATTGGTGCTCACAACCGTCAATCACCACCACTCATCTCATTCATTCGGTTACACTTAGAAGAACTTGATATTGCAACAGAAACTTTTAACTCTCTCTTTTCCAGCACTTTAGACACAGTTGCTCCACTGCGCTTAAAGAAGATTAAAGAAAATAGTCTAACGCCGTGGTACAACGAGCACACCCGGGCACTTAAGAGAGCAGCCAGAAAAATGGAGCGCAACTGGAAGAAAACAAAACTAGAGGTAATATCGGATTGCATGGAAGGAGAGCTCGATTGCTTACAGAGAGGCCTTAAAAGCTGCTAGATCTGCTTATTTTTCAAACCTATTAGAAGAAAATAAACAAAATCCTAGGTATTTATTTGAAAACGTGACTAAACTAACGAAAAAGAAAGCTTCAAGCCCAGAAGTTTCCAAGAAACGGCAATAATGACTTTGTGAACTTCTTCACTTATAAGATCGATAATATCAGGGACAAAATTATAACTATGCAAACGTCTACTACAGTATCGTATCAGACAGTGCAGTATAGTCTTCATGACGAAAAATTTGATTATTTTTTTTTTGCTATAGGAGAGGAAGAATTTTGCAAACTCATTAAATCACCTAAATCAACACAGACTGATCTCATGAAACTGCGTATGTATGACACGCCAATTCGTATTTCCATTTTTGGCGTGCTATCAACACGCATAATTGCTTTTCAGCGTGTTTATGAACGCCGTTGACTTAACGTTACATTACTGTATATATAAATATATGACCTACCCCAACCCCGTCCCTAAACCTACCCATCACTGGGGTTAATACCATTTATGAGTCTTTCCCTACCATCCTAGTAAGAAAAATATCGCTCCCCAAGATGTATATCAAAATTTGGCTTTATTTCGGTCGTATTTTTAACGGCGTGTACATACACGCGGAATCACTCGGACATAACGGCGTAGATATACACGCATACACGCGGATAGCTCAAAATGCGTATAAATAACACGCCACTTGACTTGAAAGTGGCGTGTATGTTTACGCAAAAGTCATGATGTCATGTTGATCAACAACATGTATGTTAGACCCTATACCGACTAAACTATTGAAAAAGATGCTTCCAGTGGTCATAGATCCTCTTCTAAATATCATTAATTCATCTTTGTCTCTAGGATACGTACAAAAAAACTTTAAGCTGGCTATGATTAAACCGCTTGTTAAAAAACCACAACTTGATCCTACAGAGTTAGTCAATTACAGGCCGATCTCGAATCTGCCTTTTCTGTCAAAGATACTAGAAAAAGCAGTATCCTCACAACTGTGTTCCTTTCTTGAAAGAAATGATGTCTGCGAGGATTTTCAGTCAGAATTTAGACCGTACCATCGTACTGAGACAGCTCTCATTAGAGTAACAAATTATTTGCTCTTATCATCCGATCGTGGTTGTATCTCTCTATTAGTGTTACTCGATCTTAGTGCTGCATTTGATACTATCGACCACAACATTCTTTTAAATAGACTAAAAACTATGTTGGAATAAGTGGAATTGCACTAGCATGGTTTAAATCATACTTATCTGACCGTTATCAGTTTGTAGCAGTAAATGAAGAGATGTCTTATCGATCACAAGTTCAGTATGGCATACCTCAAGGCTCAGTAGTAGGACCGCTGCTCTTCACTCTGTACATGCTACCATTAGGAGATATCATTAGGAAACATGGAATTAGCTTTTACTGTTATGCTGATGATACTCAGCTGTATATTTCTTCAAAACCTAACGAAACTTACCATTTCACAAAATTAACTGAATGCATAGCTGATATAAAAAATTGGATGACTAGTAATTTCCTACTACTAAATTCTGAAAAAACAGAGATTCTAATTATTGGACAAAAAACTTCCTCACCTAATAACCTAGAATACTGTTTAACACTTGATGGCTGCTCTGTTAAGTCTTCGTCGTCAGTTAGGAACCTGGGTGTGCTCTTTGATACCAATCTTTCATTTGAAGGTCACGTGTCTAGTATCTGTAAAACAGCATTTTTCCATCTTAAAAATATATCTAAATTACGTCATATGCTCTCAATGACTAATGCGGAACAATTAGTTCATGCGTTCATGACCTCAAGGCTAGATTATTGTAATGCTCTACTGGGTGGTTGCCCTGCACGCTTAATAAACAAACTACAGCTGGTCCAAAACGCAGCCGCTAGAGTTCTTACCAGAACCAGGAAGTATGACCATATTAGCCCGGTTCTGTCAACACTGCATTGGCTGCCTATTGAACATCATATACATTTTAAGATATTGCTGATTACTTACAAAGCACTAAATGGTTTAGCTCCCCAGTACTTGAGCGAGCTCTTAACGCATTATAGTTCTTCACGTCTATTGCAATCTCAAAATTTCCTAAATTCTTCAAACAGCATCCTTACATAGGAGCCAGGAGAGTCAAGATGGTCCAGAGCATAATGCAGGCCTAAGTTAACTGCATTATCCACTGAGCTGTTTGCCCTGTAAGCAAACTGCAGTGGGTCAAGATTGGGAAGCTGTGATGGATTTGAGATGGAACAGAACCAACCACTCAAGACATTTCATGACCACTGATGTAAGGGCCACCGGTCTGAAGTCATTCAGGCCCACAGTACTGATTTTTTTTCGGTACTGGAATAATGGTTGATGACTTAAAACAACCCGGAACCTTACATAAGACAATTGACTGATTAAAATTGCCTGTAAAAACTGGAGTGAGCTGGCTAGCACAGTACTTCAGGGTGGCAGGTGAAATCCCATCGGGGCCACCTGCTTTCCTTACATTCTGCTGGCAAAATAGCCGGTACACATCCCTTCTCCTCAATATCAAAGGGAGTTTGATCTTGAGGAGCCATGTTCTCCTCGTGCCAGATCCCGCCCAGAAGGGCAAGGAGAAGGTGAAGGGCAGGGAGATCTCTCAAATCTGGTATAAAATACATTAAACTCATTGGCCAGTTTAGCAGATGGAATGACTTCAGAAAGTCAAGTCAAGTCATCCTCATTTATATAGCGCTTTTAACAATGTAGATTGTTTCAAAGCAGCTTTACAGAGATAAACATATAATTTAAGGTAACAAAGAATGGTTTGGTTTTATAGCGGTTCTTGAATATGTTGTTTCCAGCTAAAGTTAGTTTTGATTGATTCACTTCTGTCGAAATGATCATTTGTTATTAAATTAGGGGCCGCCAAGACGACGCCGTTCTCTCTATATAGACTTTAAACGCGAACCTGTGATAAATGCTGATGGCTTTCAAATGCGCATTAAGAATTGATTCTATAGTTATGTGCGTTTGAATATATGTGCACAGGTTTGTAATTCACTACAAACCATGCCTAAACCAACTACTTGTCTTGCCTATAAATTTTGATGCAGAATTTTATTTTATCAATTCGGGGTAGGGACGCGAAACCGGAATTTCATAGCGCTTTATCTGTAGAGTGGAATAGGGATCCTCCATAGGGAGAGGCTAGCTGGCACTTCAGCACTGCGTTGTCATCGGGTCCAGGCGAAGGTCCTTCGTCAGATCTGGAAACGGCCTGGATCCGGCAGGCTGCAGGAAAACCTCGGGATAAACAAAGACACTAATATTAGGAAAAGGATCTACCGCCAGCAGTCGATTTAGATATTCTAGGTATTATCAACTGGCCAGAATTTTGAGATCGCAGTAGACGTGCAGGACTATAATGCGTTAAGAGCTCGCTCAAGTACTGGGGAGCTAATCCATTTAGTGCTTTGTAAGTAATCAGCAATATTTTAAAATTTATACGATGTTTAATAGGCAGCCAATGGAGTGTTGACAGAACCGGGCTAATATGGTCATACTTCCTGGTTCTGGTAAGATTTCTAGCGGCTGCGTTTTGAACCAGCTGTAGTTTGTTTATTAAGCGTGCAGGGCAACCACCCAGTAGAGCATTACAATAATCTAGCCTTGAGGTCATGAACGCATGAACTAATTGTTCCGCATTTGTTAATGAGAGCATATGTCGTAATTTGGATATATTTTTAAGATGGAAAAATGCTGTTTTGCAGATACTAGACACATGACTTTCAAATGAAAGATTGGTATCAAAGAGCACACCCAGGTTCCTAACCGAGGCCGAAGACTTAACAGAGCTTCTCAGTTGCGCCATGTCTCAGTTGTGTCTAATTATTTTCTCCTACGGAATTTTAGGACACAAATCTGAAACACTGTTGAAACTAAAATGAGAGAGATATGAGAATCACAAATAAGTCTCCTGAGCTCAGAAAAAGCAACCACTGAGCAATAAAATGTTCCTCTGGGGAAACATTGCTCAAAAGCAATAGAGGGAGAGAGAGTGTAAAGTTGTATCATGCCCTCCTTTTTTATTTATTTTCTTTCTACATTTTTTTTTCACAGCACATATATTGATGTGGAGAAACCAGTGTGTGAGTGTACGCCAGAATCATTTCCTGATGAAGGTGACAAAGTGGAAGTAATCAGTAGAGCTCTGATCCAGTATGACAGCCCTAGCAGTGGCACTCTGTGCTCACAAGCAGGTAGGGCAAAGAAAATGAATTAAAAAAAATCTCTCTTCACACTTGAATGACAGACATCTTCATAAGGTAAAAAGGGTAATGGTTTTGTCACAAGCGTTGTGCAACCCAAACTAGAATTATTCAGAATGACAATTCATTCTAAAAAGTTTTAGACCTCTCCAACAAAAATCTAAATTTTTAATTTGCCTAATTTAATTTCTGTGAATTGAATATTATACTTTTTTTGCAACAGTCTGTTAACATGGGCTCAAACAGGCAGAAATAATATGTTGAGCCAATGGAAAAATGTAGTTACCAAAACACGTTGTTGGTCCAATTAAATAATTTAAATTGCAGTAGCAATTGTTTATTTCTCACTGTTCCAAAAGATAAAAATGTATGAAAAACAAATACATCAAGCAAAATACAGAACACAGACAACAGGGTTGACATTTTCAGTGAACATACCTTATTTTAAATAAGAAAAAAAAACTGAATACAATCGAGAAGTCCTCTGGGTAACACTTTATTTTACGGTGTCCGTGATACAGAGTAATTACTTAATTAATTACTTGGTAGTAGACATTGTAATAACATGTAACAAAATGTAATTAACATGTGTAACAGGCCGAGTCGGTTACATACATTGGTACAATGTAACAAGTGCTTAAATATGTTACTAAGGTAAAAAGCCTGCAGTTACACATTTTATACCTTCTAAAATAAAGTGTATCAAGGTTGTGAGGGCACTTCATGTGTATCTACATACCTTATCCATCTGAATTAACCCTCTAGTTTACAGCTTAAATACATGCAGTAGCTTCTTAATTACATTCAATTTACATAATATTACACAGGTATAAGCAACGTAAAATAAAGTGTATCAAGATTGTACTTAACCCACTGGGGACCAAAAACACGCCGGCGCGTTTTGGCAGATTTTTTTCACATAGCAGAAAAATAGACTTAAAGTACTCCCATCATTTCTGGTCATACAGAGTTAAGAATTATGAGAAAATAAACTTAAATGTCTACTTTTTTATGTGCCCACATACAATCGAAATTAAATTTTGTGCATTTGTAAAATAAAGAAAATGAACATGGTGTGCTTTCTGCCTCTCCGTCTCCGTGAACTTTTTTTCTGGAGCACGTCTCTAAACTTAAACAAAACTCAGCGAATACTGTTCACCCAGCCACGAGCAATATATCTTTTAAATCATTTGAATTTGTACTTTTAAATGATCTTATTCAAAACTAAAATAAATATTCTCCGTTTATGTCATCTATAAAACGAGAGACGAGTCAGCCGTTCTAATTATCTTTCTCTCAGCTCATTATTTTCCTAATGTGACAAGCCCACGGAGAGCATGCACTATTCAAATGCTAATGATCTGAAGCAACACATTGAGACGCGTAAACGCCCATATAAACTCTGTAAACACACTATATTTTTTAGTCAGATTAATCTACTGTCGTCTTGCGCGGCTATATGAGGAACAATCCTGGGATTACCTCAGAACAAGTATAAAGTTTTTACTCTAAAATAGACATCAAATAAGCTTTTGTTAGGGGTTTCTGCTCATATGTTAAATATATAGTATGTTTTGTCAATAAACTTATCAACTAAGATGTAAAAGTGTTTGTTCCAATGCAAGCTATATCAAAATAATGAATCCTTAAAGGTGCTCTAAGCGATGTCATGCGTTTTTTAGGCCAAAACATTTTTTGTCACATACAGCAAACATTACCTCACTATCCGCAGACTGCCTGTCCCCTGAAAACACTGTAAAAAAACGCGGTCTCTGCGGACACCCCAGGCTCCACATACGGCTACAAAAACAAACTCTAGCGACCCGCTCTACGAAACATAACAAACTGTTCCAGCCAATAACCGACAAGAATGGTTTGGGGGTGGGTTTGAGGGGTTAGTGCGCGGATGAGGAGGAGGGAGGGTCTAGCTAGCCTCCGTTTTGTTTGACAATAGTTCGAACGTCAACAAGAAGTGATGTCACCCAGGATCGCTTAGAGAACCTTTAACTTTGAAATATGTATGATCAAATGTATTGGCCTGGCCAATACATTTGATCATACATATTTCAAAGTTAAGGATTCATTATTCATTATTATGGAAAAAGACTATTTTCTTTTCAAGATGTTTCCAACTCTAACTTTGAACCAATTCTGTAAAATTGCCCATATAACCTTTTTTTTTTAACAGGATTTGTTTCCAGGTATGACAAAAAATTTGCTTTTGACTTTCATTTATATTTAGATTATATTTTATATATATATATATATATATATATATATATATATATATATATATATATATATATATATATATATTTAGATTATATATATATATATATATATATATATATATATATATATATATATATATATACATGAGGAGCTCTTTTCCAAAACGCGATAAATCCATTTCAATAGTTTTTAGGAAAATTACATTTTTTACCTAGACCCACACATTTTGTGAATATTCAATTTATCCTGTTATAACGTTTTTTCCCCTCAGTCTGAACATGTTGAACAATGATTATTAAATCAAACAACAATATTGTTGATGATAAATTCAAAGTTAATTTTTTTTTTTCAAAACGCTATAAATCCACACAAAAAAACCCAAAAATGGATGATTTTGCCCACTTAATTAAGTTTTGTTTTGTAGAAAGCCTTTCTTTAAAGTGAATTTCGTTTTGTATAAATTGTATCTTAATTTTAATAATGTTTTCATTAACCAATTGCCTGGATTTAATAAATAAGAAGCAATTATTAATATAATCATGACATGGAGGCGCCGCTGCCGTCACTTGCATTGCACGCGAACTGGTGCGCATCTCATCATAAATTAACCAAAATTCAGCGTATGCCTCCCAAACATGAGAAATATATCTATATAGAAAGCTTGAAATGTCTTTAAACGAATCAATTAAAAACGAAAATAAATAGCCTACTCTCTGATTATGTCCATTACATGCATTTCTCTCTATAGGCGCGTTCACTACAGAGATGCTGATCATCAGTTTCATATTTGCAGACACTGACACACAGAAAACAGTTGATTAATAAAAAATAAAATAAAAATTTCGATTTTCGAACGATATTCGACTTTTGCTCCTTGATTGTCGAATGCCATTTTTGGCAGAAATTATAAAATAGACAGAAACCTTTGGCAGCAGCATCTACCCCCATGTGTAGGTCTCACTGGCTCATCAAGGCCATCAGAAGTGGTATCACCATTTAAAGCACTCATTTTGAAGAATGAATGAACATAAACTAACCTCTGTTCAGCGCGCCGATGTTGGATTGCGTAGAATGCTCACTGAATTCTGATTTGTCAAGAGAGGTTTTATCGCGTTTAGGCTAAAAATAGGTTTGGCGCTTATCGCGGTTTGGAAAAGAACTGCATCTTGCAGTACATTTTAAACAAGGAAATATAGCAATTTGGCATGAAACATTGATGGAGCAGTGAATAGGTTCAGAACACAGCAAAATGACATGACAAACAATTTTTTTTTTAAAATGGCGTTTATCGCGTTTTGGAAAAGAGCTCTTCATATATATATATATATATATATATATATATATATATGTGTGTGTGTGTGTGTGTGTGTGTGTGTGTGTGTGTGTGTGTGTGTGTGTGTGTGTGTTTTGTATGTATGCATGTATGTATGTGTGTGTATATATATATATATATAATATATATATATATATATATATATATATATATATAATATATATATATTGTCCTTGCATTCTTTGGGGTCCTTGCATTCTTTCTCACACCTGAATGAAAGGCTCATTATTATGCAGGGTCTTTGTCTTCTCAGGTGTGAACCAACTAATTATTCAAAAGGGGGCTGGGCCGTTGACGCCCATTCGTATATTGCCTTGGCAAACAAAACATTTTTTTTCACAATTTTAATCAATCTATTGTGTTATGTGAATGATTAGGCAGGATGATTTTCAGATCATTTTGAAGCAAAAACTCTAGGCGACAACTTCCATTAGTCAAAAGTCTTGTGGACACATATTTAGTATGTGTTTTGTGCCCTTATTTCAGAAACTTTTAGTTTTAGTTTTTTCAATAACCATGCATAAATAATATTCTCTCAAAAATACAAACATGTACATACATGTTGCTCACATATTATGGTAGCCCCGTTTGTGCTATATAGAGTGAATTTACACCTTTGCCATTAACATGTTTATAAATAACTGAAAAAAGCACAAATGTCAGTGCATGTCAAAACATCCCAAGGGCCCCAAAGGGTTAAGTGTACTTCATGTGTATCTACAAACCATATCCATATGTACTTTAGTTTGAATTAGGCCTAACTCCCTCGTTCACAGCATAAATGCATGCGGTAGCTTCCTAATTACATTGCAATTACATAATATTACAAAGGGATAAGCTACATAAAATAAAGTGTATCAAGATTGTACTTAAGTGTACCTCATGTGTATCTACATACCTTATACACATGAAGTACACTTAAGTACAATCTTGATACACTATTTTAGAATAGGTACAAAATGACCATGTGTAACTGCAGGCTTTTTTCATAGTAACATATTTAAGTACTTGTTACATTGAGTAGTACAAAGTACTTCCTTATATAATTACATTGTACCAAGTCGGTAACACATATATAACCAACTCGGCCTGTTACACATGTGTAACAGTAGCTGCCTATTACATGAGTGTAATTACAATCTGTAAGTACAGGCTGTTCCATAACTTAGTTACAATGTAATTACAATTTATATTTAGATTATATATATAATATATATATATATATATATATATATATATATATATATATATATATATATATATATATATATATATATATATATATATATATATATATATACATGAGGAGCTCTTTTCCAAAACGCGATAAATCCATTTCAATAGTTTTTAGGAAAATTACATTTTTTACCTAGACCCACACATTTTGTGAATATTCAATTTATCCTGTTATAATGTTTTTTCCCCTCAGTCTGAACATGTTGAACAATGATTATTAAATCAAACAACAATATTGTTGATGATAAATTCAAAGTTAATTTTTTTTTTTCAAAACGCTATAAATCCACACAAAAAAACCCAAAAATGGATGATTTTGCCCACTTAATTAAGTTTTGTTTTGTAGAAAGCCTTTCTTTAAAGTGAATTTCGTTTTGTATAAATTGTATCTTAATTTTAATAATGTTTTCATTAACCAATTGCCTGGATTTAATAAATAAGAAGCAATTATTAATATAATCATGACATGGAGGCGCCGCTGCCGTCACTTGCATTGCACGTGAACTGGTGCGCATCTCATCATAAATTAACCAAAATTCAGCGTATGCCTCCCAAACATGAGAAATATATCTATATAGAAAGCTTGAAATGTCTTTAAACGAATCAATTAAAAACGAAAATAAATAGCCTACTCTCTGATTATGTCCATTACATGCATTTCTCTCTATAGGCGCGTTCACTACAGAGATGCTGATCATCAGTTTCATATTTGCAGACACTGACACACAGAAAACAGTTGATTAATAAAAAATAAAATAAAAATTTCGATTTTCGAACGATATTCGACTTTTGCTCCTTGATTGTCGAATGCCATTTTTGGCAGAAATTATAAAATAGACAGAAACCTTTGGCAGCAGCATCTACCCCCATGTGTAGGTCTCACTGGCTCATCAAGGCCATCAGAAGTGGTATCACCATTTAAAGCACTCATTTTGAAGAATGAATGAACATAAACTAACCTCTGTTCAGCGCGCCGATGTTGGATTGCGTAGAATGCTCACTGAATTCTGATTTGTCAAGAGAGGTTTTATCGCGTTTAGGCTAAAAATAGGTTTGGCGCTTATCGCGGTTTGGAAAAGAACTGCATCTTGCAGTACATTTTAAACAAGGAAATATAGCAATTTGGCATGAAACATTGATGGAGCAGTGAATAGGTTCAGAACACAGCAAAATGACATGACAAACAATTTTTTTTTTAAAATGGCGTTTATCGCGTTTTGGAAAAGAGCTCTTCATATATATATATATATATATATATATATATATATATATGTGTGTGTGTGTGTGTGTGTGTGTGTGTGTGTGTGTGTGTGTGTGTGTGTGTGTGTGTGTGTGTGTGTGTGTGTGTGTGTGTGTTTGTATGTATGCATGTATGTATGTGTGTATATATATATATATATATATATATATATATATATATATATATATATATATATATATATATATATATATATATATATATATATATATTGTCCTTGCATTCTTTGGGGTCCTTGCATTCTTTCTCACACCTGAATGAAAGGCTCATTATTATGCAGGGTCTTTGTCTTCTCAGGTGTGAACCAACTAATTATTCAAAAGGGGGCTGGGCCGTTGACGCCCATTCGTATATTGCCTTGGCAAACAAAACATTTTTTTTCACAATTTTAATCAATCTATTGTGTTATGTGAATGATTAGGCAGGATTATTTTCAGATCATTTTGAAGCAAAAACTCTAGGCCACAACTTCCATTAGTCAAAAGTCTTGTGGACACATATTTAGTATGTGTTTTGTGCCCTTATTTCAGAAACTTTTAGTTTTAGTTTTTTCAATAACCATGCATAAATAATATTCTCTCAAAAATACAAACATGTACATACATGTTGCTCACATATTATGGTAGCCCCGTTTGTGCTATATAGAGTGAATTTACACCTTTGCCATTAACATGTTTATAAATAACTGAAAAAAGCACAAATGTCAGTGCATGTCAAAACATCCCAAGGGCCCCAAAGGGTTAAGTGTACTTCATGTGTATCTACAAACCATATCCATATGTACTTTAGTTTGAATTAGGCCTAACTCCCTCGTTCACAGCATAAATGCATGCGGTAGCTTCCTAATTACATTGCAATTACATAATATTACAAAGGGATAAGCTACATAAAATAAAGTGTATCAAGATTGTACATAAGTGTACCTCATGTGTATCTACATACCTTATACACATGAAGTACACTTAAGTACAATCTTGATACACTATTTTAGAATAGGTACAAAATGACCATGTGTAACTGCAGGCTTTTTTCATAGTAACATATTTAAGTACTTGTTACATTGAGTAGTACAAAGTACTTCCTTATATAATTACATTGTACCAAGTCGGTAACACATATATAACCAACTCGGCCTGTTACACATGTGTAACAGTAGCTGCCTATTACATGAGTGTAATTACAATCTGTAAGTACAGGCTGTTCCATAACTTAGTTACATGTTAATTACATTTTGTTACATGTTATTACAATGTCTACTAAGTAATTAATTAAGTAATTACTCTGTATCACGGACACCATAAAATAAAGTGTTACTATAAAAACTAACATTAATGACAAAGTTTCCCTGCATCACATATGGCAAGTGACAGAACAGAAGTTATTTAAATATATAATGAGCATGAGACTCGTGTCAGTTTGTATGGAGTTTGCTTTGTTGTTTATTTCGCATTATGTAAATATGCAGCTTTTCAGGACTGCCTAAACACGACACGAACAATAAAAAGATGAATGGATGAATAAGAAAATTATGAGCTTGATTGATATTTGTGTTTGATATTAAAATTCAATAAGTCCCCAAAGAGGCTGAGGTCAACTTTAAAGGGGTGGTTTACTGCATTTTTTCTTTGCATGATTGTGTTTATGGGGTGCAACATAACAAGTCTTCGTCTGTTTTTTTTTTTTAAGCCTTATTTTTCATAAATTTCACCTTTATTGTAATCCGCTTTCTCCTCTGTCATTTGAACGACCGGTTGACTTCCTGATTCTATGAAACCACTCCCTCAGACACAGGCAATGAGCTCAGATTGGTTAGTTGGGCCGGTGTGTTGTAATTGGCTAAACTGCGTAGTGCAAGTTGTACGTAAACTTCACGCCCATTACCTTTACGGGCGAAAGTTGCATGTGCTGCGGTCAAATGTAAATAATGGTGTATCAGTTTGAGCCAGAATCAGACCCAGAAAGCAGTAATGAAGAGTGTCAAGCAGAACCTCCCCAAACACGGCTCTTACAAAACGTTTCTGAATGGTAAATTTCTTTATTATTCTATTCTATTCTGTTCTACTATTATTATATAAGAATTTCGAGACACTGTTACTTGAAAATGCTACTGCTGCTTGTAAGCTTTTGAGATACGGTTTTCTCCCGATTAAAAATTTAGGTAACACTTTACTTGAAGGGGTGTGCATAAGACTGACATGACACCTTCATAACCATGACATGACATATGTCATGAATATGAAGTAGGGTTTACGCATGTTTATGACAACTGTCATTAAGTGTCTTTCGCTCAATAATGACATTTTGAATGCAAATATGACATTGTTTAAGATGTCTTTGTTATGACATCTTGACATAAACCAATACATCATAACCTGTCAGTGTCTTTGTCATGACAACTTGACATTAAATTAAGTTAAACTGTCATGTGATTGGTTTTGACATTGGCTGTCATGAGGCCATTATAACTGTGTCATGAATATTTTTCGTGACCTCAACTACAGTGGTACAAATTTAATTTGTCATTAAAAAGTTATAATGGCTTCATGACAGCCAATGTCAAAACCAGCCACCTGGCAGTTTAATGTAATGTTAACCAATAAAGCTAAGTGGTTTCTTAAGTTTGATAATTAATCTGCTATGTCATGTGTGGCGAGGGGGGCGTGATTCAGTGGAGTCTGTAGTGGGAGGGCGAGGGCGGAGCTGAGCGGTGAGTAAGTGGGTCAAGTTCAAATGACAAACACCTGGTTATGATTGCAGTGATTGGCGTGAGGAGACCGCATATAAGCGGGCTATGCTGATGACATTGCGAAAGAGAGACTGGAAGCACGCTGCCATTTGTGACTGCTGAAGATTGAGAAGCTGTGAACCGTGGAAATAGTGCTGCCTCATCGGTATCCTGAGAAGCTGTGAACAGCGGAAAGTGTTTTGTTCTACATGTGAATTGAATATATGATTTTGAGTTAATTGTGAGAGCGCAAGGAAGCGCAGTGAAAAGAGCATCATTAATAAAGTGCACGAGCTCCAGCATTTGCCGACCCCGAGTTTTCTTCTATCACCCACACACAAATCCTGAGGTTTATCACATCATGTTTATGACAGGTTGTGGTTTCTTAGTAGGGTCATTCTTAGCATTCGGTGCCATTTGAGTCCTCATGACATAATGTGGTATATTTTGAGTCAAAATGGGCTAATACTTGTTGATCATCTTAAATTGTTAACCCCCCTTTACCATAGAACACAATAAATGTACCCAGGATTAATTAATAAAAAAAAAAATTACTCTGATGTTAGTGCAAGTAGGCTAAACTGCCATGTCCCCAAGTAAGCTTGCACAACTTCAGTCACAAATATAAGTAATAAAAATCAAATAAATTCCAACATTTTCAATATTGTTGTATAATCCTATTTATAATATTCCTCACAAAAATATATTTTTTGTTAGATATACATTTTTAATACTTAAAGTCTTTAAAAAATGTTGTGTCCCTGAATTGAATGTCCCCCCTGTTACAAATCCCTCTGAACACGTCCATTGACTGTTCCTCTAATCACATGTCTCTCAAGAATTTTAATACTTTTTGTTGGCAACTTATCTTCAAGAAGCAGAGTAAGTATCATTCCTTAATTCACTCTTTTTTCAATGTTTTAGAATGATTCACTGAAGTGGTGAAGCATAACATGTCCATTTATAGTGGAAACTGATAATTGTTTGTAATTTTGAAACAGGTTAAAAATCTTCCTCAATAATCACTGCGCACTAGCATGTTTTTCATCACATTTGTAGCAATGGCTACCTTTAGCATAAAATGTCCCCCCTGTTACTGTCCACCCTGTTACTCTTTTGCACAGTAACAGGGTGGACATATTGTAACAGAGTGGGCGTAAATGCTAAATAAATGAGTGTTTACAGCTTGAATTGGTACTTATAATTAATTTATTATACATTTATTTGTTATATACCTTCAGGGGGTGCCAGGGTAAATGAGTTGATGACATTTATTGTTGTTCAGTGGTGTGGTGTCCACCCTGTTACCCCTCTGTCCACCCTGTTACCTCTGTGTTTTTATTTTAATTTTAAGTTAATAAAATAAGTTCAACAAATGTTATGCATATCTTTGTGGTTAATTTTAGGGAATCAAATGGCAAAATGAAATAATAAAAAAATGCGGCAAAATTCCATTGAAATGTCTTTTTATACTAAAAGATATGTGTTGAAAATACCATTGTGGCTTAAAATACAACCACTTTTTTCAAGATAATGCTCGTTAATGAACACTTTGTTAAAATACATTTGCGGGGTAAAGTTAGGGACATTTGAGCTCTTAGAAAATGTAAATATTACAATAAGTTCAAAACATTTATTAATTTAGATGAGAATGTCCTGTAACAGGGTGGACATTTGGCCTTTGCATGTGTGAAGAATTTGGTCAAAATTATTAAAGAGTGATATCCTGAGCTGAGCCAATATATTTTTCTTGTAGTGTAACAAGCCATTCTTCAGATAAAATTAATAAATCATGGAAATTTTTACTTTATTTTATAGACATTTACCAAGCTGAAATGGCACCGAATAGTAGGAATGACCCAGTAATGTCAAGTTGTCCTGACAAAGACACTGACAGGTTATGATGTTATGGTTTATGTCAAGGTGTCATGACAAAGACATCTCAAACAATGTCATATTTGCATTAAAAATGTCATAATTGAGTGAATGACACTTAATGATAGTTGTCACAAACATGCATAAAACTTCCTTCATATTCATAACATGTCATGTCATGATTATGAAGGTGTCATGTTAGTCTTATGCACACCCTTTCAAGTAAAGTGTTACCAACATTGAATATAACTGAATAAATGACTGAGTAATACTGTTTTTAAAGTTATTGTTTTATCAATATAATGAACAACCGTTTATCTATTCAGCTGAAGTTTGCTGTTGCGATTACATATCATTTTTTTTAACTTTATACACGTTTGTCTTAAACACACAAAATAGCAACGAACTAACTGGCTACTATCAACAAACAGCATTGGCATTGGTTTACGTTCTAGATCAAATCGAAAAATTACCTCAATGTATACATGGAAAATAAAATTAGTACATAATTACAAATTCAGGTCCAAAATGTTTGTACACGTTTGTCATAGAAATAGCATAATCAGTGGCTACTAAAGCCAGCGCTGGCATTTGTTTACGTTCTTGATCAAACTAAAACATTATGTCTGAAATTATACATGCAAATACATTTAAAATTATTACGCTCTCACAGCGGCAAAAAAAATGTTAGTTAACCGTTGGAATCCTCCTCACACAATGGACAGACGAACATGGACATTGTCTTTGCTAGACATTATATCGATGGAACGAATCGGTTACCTAACGTAACCTCGGTTCTCTCTAGATGAGGGAACGAGTATTGCGTAAGCTAGCTTACGCTACAGGAAAGATTCCATCTTTCTGAGAAATTGAAGCCAAAAAATTATCCTATAATTTTGTATCCATTGTCAACGCAGTTCAGCTGCAGCAGACCATGAGAGGGCTAGCTAGCCGCTCATTGGTTCGCTCACGGAGAACTGCTTAAGCCTATGAGGGAGCGCGAGTGAACCCGCGACCAATGAGAGTCTGACTCGCTCTCATTACGTCACCGCCCGCCGAAACGGGTGTGGACGAGACTATAAATATCCCGAAATAGGCTGAATAATCTGGTTCCCTTTCGTCCTGGGAACTCCGATGTGTCGTCGGGGGAGTTCCCTGACGAATTGGGATCACGCTAGGGAGACCAATCGACTTCGAGTGAACTAAAACGAGCCAATAAATATTGGCATGCAAGATTTGCATTCCGCGACCCGCCTGCCAGTGCGGGTATAAAGGGCGGAAGCAAACGCATACACAATGCTTTTTGCTTCGGAGACGACCAGTTGTGTCCTCTGAGTGGAATGAGCTTGTAGACTGTGAGTCTGCTGTTTCCTGAGAGTCTCTCTGTGCTGGTGTGACGGCGCTTCAGCGGTCTTCGCGATCTCCCGTCTGCTTTCTGTCTGTTACTACACGCGCTGTGTTTACAAAGAGCTGTTTTAACAGCTGGTATACGGTTGAGTGCACGCAGCGGGCTTGCAGTTTCCCCGCTGTGTTGCCGCGTTGATCCCTGTGTGCTTCAGCACAACTAGAGAGTATTTTTCTCTGAAAGAGCAACACGGGTGAAGATCGCGTCCTTTTCAGGATGACGTTTCACCTGTGTGTTTCTGGATGCGGTCGTTTCCTGTCCTCATTGACGGCCACGATCACTGTTTCACATGCCTGGGCTTAAGCGTGTTGAGACTGCGTTCGTGGGTGGTTCGTGTTCTCTCATGAGAACATGACCACGTCGGCGCGTTGTTCGTCTCCCCTTTCTCGTAAAGGCTTGAGCCGTTCAGCGTGCCGTGTGCCGTCGAGCCGCCGGCTGACAGCGCGGTTGTCACGGCAACCCAGCGCGCGTCATTCGGCGCTCTAGATGCGCGGTCAAGACTCAAGTGCCTCAAACGAGGTGGAGTCCCTTTGCATATTCCCCGATCTAGTTCCTCTTCTGCACCAGAAGAGGGCTACTTTGGCTAATAGCATTGGTGATCTGAGGATTACAGTGGGGGTACCCCTCACTCCTCTAGCGCATCGCAAACATGCTGAAAATGTGTTCGTGGGTGGTTTATGCTCTCTTATGAGAGCATGACCACGTCGGCGCATTGTTTGTCTTGAAAGAGCTTTCAACGTGCCGTGTGTCATCAAGCTTGATGGCCACGTTCACTGTTTTGTGCATGCCTGGCAGCTTACGGGTGGAATTACTGGTGGTTCTCATGAGGAACCAAGTGTTTCATTCGGGGCTCCAGGGGAGGATCAGATGTCGATCGCTGCATCGGAGAGAGGGCTGTTACACTCTGGATATGGTGATACTGAGTCCCACTGTAATGGTGTGTGCACTCATGCTAAATCAGGTCCAGACTTAACAGCCACACTTCCCGGGCTACTCTGGGGGCGCAGTGCAACGCGTGTCGCCTTGCCCCGCCCCCGTGCTTGCCTGGATGTGTGTGAAAAACTTTTTGCAGTATGGAGGCATATTGGTGCCAAAATCTGTGAAAAATTTTCCTCTCTCACTACCCTTGATGGTGGTTTTGCTAATAGCAGACCACCTCTTCCCTGCATGTGATGGTCAGTGTAGACCAAAAAACACGCAGTGCACAAGGGTAGTTCTGAGTCGGGGTTGAGCTGTGCTTAGTGACTACCGTGATTTTAGTCACAGCACTGGCCCTCGGTCAGACGATGTTCACACTGTGGTCCAGAAGTTTCCCAGGGCTAACCTTGTAGACGTACGAGACATCGCCAAAGTTTCTTTCTCGATGCTCCTATTTCTCAAGGTTTGCCCTGTTTCGGTGACACTGTTGGAGACTGTGCCCAGCGGCTCTCCACAGTTCAGAAGCAGGCTGAGGAAACTACGAGCTTGACTTGATGTGCTTCCGAGTCCCTCATGCTCCTCCTCAGTCTGTTTGTCGCCAAGGGTGTCAGTCCCCTGTGGAAGCTGTCACAGCTAGCTCTACTGTGACGTCTAGCTTCGCAGGAAGACGGCGCCACCTGTCTCGGCAGCCCTGAGACAGGTGACCCAGCGTTGTAGGGAATTGCTCTCTCGGAGACGGTGCACGCACCTCTCCCTCCCCCGGAGCAGGACGGGGTGGAGTATCTTTCATTCTGTTCCGCCGCTGGCTCCCCGGAGTCCAGTGGTACCCTCATTTCTAGAGCAGTTTCTTCCATCTCTGGGTCACGAGGGTGCGGACTGCAGTGAGCAACGCTCCCATGCCTTGCCACTCCTTTCCCCCTCTTCCATTTCTTAGATGTCAGTGACGCCGCCACGGCCTCGTCACTCTCATCTCCCGCTGGGCAAGGTGGTGCGAAAACCTGGACTCAACGCCCTCGGGCCTCGCTCCTCGTTTCCCCTCCTTTCTTCGCCTCGGGACAGCCCGCAGCCGAACGCCTCCGAGCCTTCCCTGCCGTCTGTTCCTCTGTGGAAGCAGGTAGGTGTAGCCCCGCACACCCAGACCTCTCTCTCGGCCGCAGTAATGCCTCCGGAGTCTGGTCCCTGCCTTCCACCTCGCTGCCCCTCCGCTGGTACGCCGGTGGTCTGGGTGGGTTCGTTGGTACGATTCTCAAAGCCTGGCTAGCACTTCTGAGGCCGTCCCGCTGGCTCGCCCGTTCTATCCGGCTCGGCTATGCAATTCAGTTTGCCCGCCGGCCTCCCAGGTACAGTGCCCCTGTCCTGAGGAAGGAGATCGACGTCCTGCTGGCGAAGGACGCGGTCGAGCCGGTTCCTCCAGCCGAGATGAGGTCTGGGTTTTACAGCCCTTACTTCATTGTACCCAAGAAGGGTGGGGGGTTATGGCCAATCCTGGACCTGCGAGTTTTGAATCGGGCCCTGCACAAGCTCCCGTTCAAAATGCTCACGCAGATACGCATCTTCGAGTGCATCCGTCCCCAGGATTGGTTTGCAGCGATCGACCTGAAGGACGCATACTTTCATGTCTCGATTCTCCTTCGACACCGACCTTTTCTTCGGTTCGCGTTCGAAGGTCGAGCATACCAGTACAAGGTCTTACCCTTCGGCCTGGCCCTCTCGCCCCGTGTCTTCACGAAAGTCACAGAGGCGGCCATTGTTCCCATGAGAGAACATGGCATTCGCATTCTCAACTATCTCGACGACTGGCTCATAATAGCTCACTCGCGAGATCTGTTGTGCGAACACAGGGACCTGGTGCTCCAGCACCTCAGCCGCTTGGGTCTTCAGGTCAACTGGGACAAGAGCAAACTCTGCCCAGTGCAGAGGATCTCTTATCTCGGTATGGATGGATTCGGTCGCTCAAGTCCAGTCAGTGCTCAACTGCCTCAAGTCCTTTCAAGGCAGATTAGCGGTCCCACTGAAACAGTTTCAGAGGCTCCTGGGGCATATGGCAGCCGCAGTAACGCCGCTCGGCCTGCTTCATATGATACCGCTTCAGCGCTGGCTTCACGATCGAGTCCCGAGATGGGCGTGGCAGAGCGACACGTTCCGGGTCAACATTACCCCGCACTGTCGCCAAACCTTCAGTCCTTGGTCAGACCCTGCGTTTCTTCGGGCCGGAGTGCCCTTAGTCCAGGTCTCCAGGCATGCTGTGGTTTTCACAGATGCCTCTGCCAACGGATGGGGGGCCACGTACAACGGGCATGCAGTTTCAGGTCTGTGGACGGGGCCTCAACTGCATTGGCACATCAACTGCCTAGAGTTGCAAGCAGTACGCTTAGCCTTGTCTCGCCTCAAGGGGCTGCTTTTGCACAAGCACGTACTGGTCCGTACGGACAGCACTGTGACCGTTGCGTACATCAACCGTCAGGGTGGTCTACGCTCCCGTCGTATGTCGCGACTCGCCCGCCATCTCCTCCTGTGGAGTCAGAAGCATCTGAGGTCGCTTCGAGCCATTCACATCCCTGGTGTGCTCAACCGTACAGCCGACGAGCTTTCACGGCAGCCACCTCTTCCGGGAGAATGGCGACTCCACCCCCAGACGGTTCAGCTGATATGGGAAGTCTTCGAGGCCGCTCAGGTAGACCTGTTTGCCTCTCCGGACACGACTCATTGCCGGTTGTTTTACTCCCTGACCGAGGGTTCTCTCGGCACGGATGCACTGGCGCACAGCTGGCCCCTGGGTCTTCGCAAATATGCGTTTCCCCCAGTGAACCTTCTTGCACAGATTTTGTGCAAAGTCAGGGAGGACGAGGAGCAGGTCCTGCTCGTTGCGCCGTATTGGCCCAACCGGACTTGGTTCGCGGAACTCATGCTCCTCGCGACAGCCCCTCCTTGGCCGATTCCTCTGAGGAAGGACCTCCTTTCCCAGAGACGGGGCACCTTGTGGCACCCGCGTCCAGACCTCTGGAGACTCCATGTGTGGTCCCTGGACGAGACGCGGAGGTTCTAGGTGGCCTACCGCAGGGTGTGGTAGACACCATCACTTCCGCCAGAGCCCCCTCTACGAGGCGCCTCTATGCGTTGAAGTGGAACCTGTTCGTCGAGTGGTGTTCTTCCCACCGGGAAGACCCCCGAACTTGCCCGATCAGAGTCGTGCTTTCCTTCCTGCAAGATGGGTTGGAGCGAAGGCTGTCTCCCTCCACCCTCAAGGTGTATGTTGCCGCAATAGCCGCTCATCACGATGCAGTAGAAGGTAAGTCGTTGGGAAAGCACGACCTGATCATCAGATTCCTTAAGGGTGCCAGGAGGCTGAATCCGCCTCATAATCTGCACCACTTACCCTCTTGGGACTTGACTCTAGTGCTTAGTGCACTCCAGAGGCCCCCGTTCGAGCCCTTGCCTTCAGTCGAGTTAAATATCCTGTCTATGAAGACAGCTCTCCTGTTGGCTTTGGCTTCTTTTAAGAGGGTAGGGGATCTGCAGGCATTTTCGGTCGACGAATCGTGCCTAGAGTTCGGACCGGGCCTTTCTCACGCTGTGTTGAGACCCCGGCTCGGATACATGCCCAAGGTTCCTACCACCCCGTTTGTGGATCAGGTAGTGAACCTGCAAGCGCTGCCCCTGGAGGAGGCAGACCCAGCTCTAGCTTTTCTCTGTCCCGTCCGCGCCCTGCGCTGTTACGTGGACAGAACGCAAAGCTTCAGGACCTCAGATCAGCTCTTTGTTTGTTACGGAGGCCAGCAGAAGGGGAAGGCTGTCTCCAAGCAGAGGTTGTCCCACTGGCTAGTGGATGCTATCGCCCGGGCTTATGAGTCCCAGGGCGTGCCTTGCCCACCTAGGTTGACGGCACACTCTACTAGGAGTGTTGCCTTCTCCTGGGCTTTGGCGCAAGGCGCCTCGCTGACAGACATCTGTAGAGCTGCGGGCTGGGCGACACCTAACACGTTCGCTAGGTTTTATAGCCTTCGTGTTGAACCTGCTTCCTCCCGTGTACTCGCTACGGCCGGTAGCGCGAGGAATTAGGTTATGTCGGCTTGCTACGCCATTCCCGCCCCGTGGGCCGGATACGTGCGTCTTTTACTCCGTTGGTTCCCCAACATACGGCTAACCTCGTGAGTTCCTCCATCACCCCTTCGGCATCAGGCGAGGCGGATCGCCGGTGCCAGGTCTATTACCTCTCGTAGGAGTTGCTATTAGACTGGGTGGCCTTGACAGTGGTCCCTTCGGCGACCCATTTTTTCCACGTTCCAGCTACCCTCCGGGTTAGCTCCGTGTCTTCCTCTCGACAGATCCCTCTGTCGTCCTTGCTGAGTACGCTCCCACCCCTCGGGCTGGGACTACCTCAAGGACTTCCGTATGTTTCACTACCCCACGGGTTAGTACATACGTGTATTCCAGTGCCTCCCTTCGGGCGGGCAGGGGCTCCGTAGCGTTCCCTCCTACGGGTTGGGCACGCTTTCCCAGTGTTATCCAAATCCACTGAGTGGGTCTTGCGGAACAGCAGTGTGATTTTCCCTAGCTAGCTCCCGCATCTTGTTCAAGAAACTGCTGCAGGGTAGCTTAGCTGAGCGCTGGAAGGGGTCAGCACCATGGCGTGTTTGTAGGGATCCCAATTCGTCAGGGAACTCCCCCGACGACACGTCGGAGTTCCCAGGACGAAAGGGAACGTCTCGGTTACATATGTAACCCTCGTTCCCTGAGTACAGGGAACGGAGACGTGTCGTCCCTTCGCCATGTTGCTGTACCTTCGCGGAGGGCTGGACACTGTTCGGCTCCTCAGCGAAAAAGCATTGTGTATGCGTTTGCTTCCGCCCTTTATACCCGCACTGGCAGGCGGGTCGCGGAATGCAAATCTTGCATGCCAATATTTATTGGCTCGTTTTAGTTCACTCGAAGTCGATTGGTCTCCCTAGCGTGATCCCAATTCGTCAGGGAACTCCCCCGACGACACGTCTCCGTTCCCTGTACTCAGGGAACGAGGGTTACATATGTAACCGAGACGTTTTTTCATATACTGAAGCGAAAATCGCCAGTAGCACAAGCACGGCCAGGAACGCAATACTCGTTCCCTCATCTAGAGAGAACCGAGGTTACGCTAGGTAACCGATTCGTTCTCTTACGAGAGGTTCTCTCGTATTGCGTAAGCTAGCTTACGCTACGGGAACACCTGGTCAACGCCGTGCGTGCTAAGCATCCACTATTAGTCCCGGGGGGGGGGGAGTGGGAATGAATATATGTACATGTGACAAAAGGCCGGGGGAGCGGGCCGGTGATTGTGTAGTACATAACCACATTATAGAGAGGGACAGAGCGAACTCGGTCTGTGTAATTAACCCCCTATAGTGCAGCTCAACCAGAAGAGCTGAAACATACTAGACTGCTAGTAGTTTAGCCTGCAAGGCGGGTACTTCCAGATTGTAAAATCTGACAAAGGTGGAGGGGGAAGCTCATCCCGCTGCCACACAAATGTCGTGAATGGAAATTCCGCTGGACCATGCCCACGATGAGGCCATGCCTCTAGTGGAATGAGCCCTGATGCCCAGAGGGCATGGCAGGTCTTTTGATGCGTATGCTGCTGCAATGGCATCAACAATCCATCTGGATAGGGACTGTTTCGAGGCGGCCAACCCCTTGGTGCGCCCACCGAACGAAACAAAAAGCTGCTCGGATCGTCTGACCGGAGCAGTGCGAGTAACATATAATCTCAGGGCCCTGACCGGACATAGGAGATTAGAATCAGATTTGCTATCGGATGCAGGCAGAGCCGATAGGGATATAACTTGTGCCCTGAACGGGGTGCCGATCGCTTTGGGGACATAGCCATGCCTAGGTTTGAGAACGACTAAGGAGTCATTAGGTCCAAACTCAAGACAGGACGCGCTGGTGGACAGCGCGTGTAGGTCTCCCACCCGTTTTACTGATGCGAGCGCGAGTAGAAAAACGGTCTTAAGCGACAGGTACTTTAGGTCCACGGTGCTTAACGGTTCGAATGGGGGAGCTTTCATAGCATCAAGAACTATGGAAAGGTCCCAAATCGGCACCGAAGGGGGGCGAGGGGGGTTCATCCTTCTAGCTCCCCTGAGGAAGCGGACTACCAACCCATCTTTGCCCAGTGACTGGCCGCGCCGGGGTTCAGCAAACGCCGCGACGGCTGCCACATATACCTTAAGAGTGGACGGGGATCTGCCCTTGTCCAACATCTCTTGGAGAAAATTTAGCAAGGAGGGAACCTCGCATAACCGTGGGTCCAGACCCTTTTCGGTGCACCACTTTGAGAACACAGAGCATTTTGACGCATAGAGCCTTCTGGTAGAAGCCGCTCTAGCCTGTATGATCGTGTTTAACACTCCCTCTGGCAAAGCAACGGGTAGTTGTTGATCACCCACGCGTGTAGCGCCCAGCGCTCTGGGTGGGGATGCCAGATCGTGCCGCGAGCTTGGGAGAGGAGATCTGCTCTGACTGGAATGGGCCACGGCGCTGTCTGTGACAGCTGCGTGAGCTCCGGAAACCAAGTCTGACCCTCCCAGCGCGGGGCTATGAGGAGCACCGAGTGCTGCGCTTCTCTGACTCTCTGAAGAACCTGTGGTAGCAGAGAGACCGGAGGGAAAGCATAAAGCGGGCGGCTGGGCCAGGTTTGGGCTAGCGCGTCCTCGCTCTTTGAGAAAAATATTGGGCAGTGGGTGTTCTCCGCCGAGGCGAAGAGGTCCACCTCTGCTCTGCCGAATAAACGCCACAGTTTCTGAACTGTAAGAGGATGCAGGGACCACTCCCCGGGGGGAATGGGGTTCCTGGACAGGCTGTCTGGACCGTCGTTCAGATGTCCCGGCACGTGCGTCGCTCTGAGCGAGAGCAGGTGACACTGAGACCAAACTAGGATGCGTTCTGTCAGCTGGAAAAGATTCCTGGATCTGACTCCGCCCTGACGGTTTAGATAGGAGACCACGGCCATATTGTCCGAACGGATCAGCACGTGGTGGCCCTGAATGCGCGGGAGAAAACGCATGAGTGCGTTCTCGACCGCCAACATCTCCAAACAGTTTATGTGTAGGAGGCTCTCTTGAGCTGACCAGGGGCCGAAGGCCGGTGAGCCCTCGCAGACCGCTCCCCAACCCGTGTTGGAGGCGTCTGTCGAGATGACTTTTCGGCGTGAAACTGTCCCCATGGAAACGCCCCGCTGAAACCATTCTGCCACTGACCATGGTTGCAGAGCTGTGATACAGGTCTGCGTTACTTTTATCAGCTGGTGGCCCGTGGTCCACGCTCGGTGAGACACACGGCTCTTCAACCAGAGCTGAAGCAGGCGCATGCGCAGTAACCCCAGCTGGAGTACCGCGGAGGCTGAGGCCATACAACCCAACGCTCTCTGAAATGTTTTCAAAGGCGTGAGTCTGTTCATCTGAAAAGATGCGGCGAGACGCTGCACACGGTGCGCGCGCTGCGTTGACAGACGCGCCGTCATCGTGACCGAGTCCAGCTCTATACCCAAGATGGAGATAGTCTGACTGGGTTGTAATACGCTCTTTTTCCAGTTGACAGAGAGGCCCAAAGCTTTCAGATGGTCGAGGAGAACTGTACGATGAGACAGTAACTCTCTCTGAGATTGTGCCAAAATCAGCCAGTCGTCCAAGTAGTTCAGTATTCGCAGCCCCTGACTCCGCAGGGGGGCGAGCGCCGTATCCATGCACTTCGTGAACGGACGGGGTGCCAGGGATAGGCCGAACGGTAGGACGGTGTATTGATATACCCGGCCTTCGAAGGCGAAACGTAAGAATGGCCTGTGAAGGGGATTTATCTGGATCTGAAAGTATGCATCTTTCAGATCTAGTGATATGAACCAGTCCCCCTGGCGCACATGCGCGAGGAGTTTTCTGATAGTGAGCATTTTGAACGGTCTCTTTATGAGAACTTTGTTCAGAGATCTGAGGTCTAATATTGGTCTGAGACCGCCGTCTTTCTTGGGGACAAGAAAATAACGGCCGTAAAACCCCGACTCGCTCATAGCCAGAGGCACCCTCTCTATAGCCTTCTTGCACAACAGACTTGCTATCTCTGAACGGAGCAGTGACACTGCTTCTGGGTTCACAGTAGTTTCTAGCCGCGCTCGGAAGCGAGGAGGGCGGCGACGAAACTGTAAGCGATAGCCTAGCTTTATTGTGTTTAGCACCCACTGGGAGATTCCCGGAATAGCTTCCCATGCTTTGAAGCTAGGGGGTGAATGGCTACATGGTCCCCATTGCTGCACTTCGCGGGCTGTGTGAGCGCGCTGATAGTGTTTATAACAGCGGGACTTACACTTGGAGAGGAGTTTAAGGGCCCTGTGACAGAGTGAACAGAGGTGAGACGCGCACACGGGCTTGTGGGCGCGCTTATGCACTCTGAGACTCGAGCGGGCTTGGCCCGCTTTATGAGAGTGGACTCTGTGTGAGACAGGTGAACTGAAGTGCTTTTGTGTATGAGTGAACACAGTGTTGTGGGCACATTTCGTACACAAGAGGCTTTTATGCTCTTTTTGAGATTTCTCTGGGTCGCCGTAAAAACGGCGTTTGTGCTCATGCAAGCGGGAAGGGAGACCGGCTTGGTTATGGCAGAAAACACTGCTGTAGTAGCCGCCTGGGCGGGGACTAACAGAGGGCGAAACTTTGACGGCAGTCCGGCCGCAGCGGGAGAGCGCCGTCTTTTTATTCACAGCTGTGCTAGGCAGACTTTGGTTGCTCGGGCTTCAGCGCGATTCTAGGCCGAGGTCCCCGAGGAGGCGGCGGCCTGTGACGGCTGTCAGAGCGGGAACGCGGGCGGCCGCCCTGGCGTCGCTGAACAGTCTGGTTGTGCTGAGCTGTGCGCTGCGGTGGGGCTCGTGCAGGAGGCTGATCACGTGGGCGGCCTGCAGAGGAGCTAGCGCGACGAGGCAGAAAAAGGTTCATGGCCGGAGAAGCTTTCTGTACTTCGGAGAAGCGGTCGACGATACCCGTGACGGCAGATCCGAAGAGGCCGGCTGGAGAGAGCGGGGCGTTGAGAAAAGCGGCGCGCTCAGAGTCTCCCATGTCGGCGAGAGTGAGCCATAGGTGTCTCTCAGATACACAGATGGCGGCCATGCATTTCCCCAGGGCTAGAGCAGCAGACTTTGTGGCGCGAAGGGCAAGGTCCGTGGCGCTCCTCAAATCCGCAACGGAAGGGGGGTTCTTTCCGCTCTCATCCCACTCACGCAGCAAATCGCCTTGCAGAATTTGCAGCACGGACATAGAGTGGAGTGCAGACGCTGCCTGGCCGGCGGCTGAATATGCGCGGCCGTGAAAACTTGAAGTCGCTCTGCAGGCTTTTGAGGGAAGCACAGGTGATGAGCGCCATCTAGCAGAGGGCGGGCATAAGTGTGCGGCGACCAAGTGTTCAACAGGTGGAATGGAGAGGTAGCCCTTCTCTGCGGCTCCGTCCACAACGCGGAGCGGGGTGGAAGAATCAGAGCTAGATCTGGCAGAGAGCGGGGCATTCCAGGACTTTGAGAGCTCAGCGTGTAGCTCGGGCAGGAAGGGCGCAGCCGGTCTGGCAGCGGGAGTCGAGCGCTGGCGGAAGTAGCTGCCGTCAATGCGGTTGATGGTCTGCTCGGGGGGAGGGGACCACTCGAGACCGAGGCGCTCGACGGCCTGTGTGAGGAGGCGCATTAGCTCTTCCTCAATACCAGCGCGAGTCCTGGAAGATTCACGGTTCAAGGAGACCTGAGAACCGGACCATTCCTCACTGTCGGAAGCGAGAAGCGAGCATGTGTCCTTGATGTCCGCGGCGTCATCGGAGGCAACAGAGCGGCCACTCGGCGGCAACTGTTCGTCCGGAAGCGGCGGAGAAGGAGAGTGGGAGGCTACAGGCTCCGGCGGAATGAACGCTTCTTGCTGGGGCTCCGGCGGCCTCTGAGCGCGGCGTTTCTTCTTCCGCGGCGCAGACAGAGGCGGCTTGGGAGCATTTTTAGCGGCCAACAGTCGAGCCCGCAGGGTCAACATAGGCATTGTATCGCAGAAGTCGCATCCGCCATCGGCGAGGGCGACTTCGGCGTGCTCCGGTCCGAGGCAGAGGGCGCAGATGACGTGGCGGTCTCCAGCCTCGAGGGGAGCGCGGCAGGAGCCGCAGGAATTCCGAGACATCTTTAAAAAGACGCTCGCTCTTTTAGATACAATAGGAATAACTCTGAGTAAAGGATACACTCCGTCGGATGGCGCTAGCTCACAGGACGGCTGAAGGTGGCGAAGACGGCCGGCTTCCTCAGTCTCCCAAACGCTCGCTAGAGATGCCTTCTCGACGACGGCGGCTTCTCTCTCAGGATCAGCAGATGCAGGTAGCGTCGCTGAAGGATGAAAAAATCAGATTATTCAGCCTATTTCGGGATATTTATAGTCTCGTCCACACCCGTTTCGGCGGGCGGTGACGTAATGAGAGCGAGTCAGACTCTCATTGGTCGCGGGTTCACTCGCGCTTCCTCATAGGCTTAAGCAGTTCTCCGTGAGCGAACCAATGAGCGGCTAGCTAGCCCTCTCATGGTCTGCTGCAGCTGAACTGCGTTGACAATGGATACAAAATTATAGGATAATTTTTTGGCTTCAATTTCTCAGAAAGATGGAATCTTTCCCGTAGCGTAAGCTAGCTTACGCAATACTAGAGAACCTCTCGTAAGAGAACTCTCAACTTCTCGTATGCAAGGATCCACTGTTAAGACTGTGAATTTATGGCATGCTGCTTTTGATAGTGTGTCAACCTTTTTAACAGCCATGTAACTTATTTATTTACTTATTTATTTTATCAATATTATTACTATTTATTTATAAAAAAAATTATGGAGTCTACATTCTATGTTTGTATTTTATTGTTATTTTCTTGAAATCTACCATGGTTTCTTGTATAGTTGCTTTTTGCTTTGTATTGTTTCTTGACTTTAAAAAAGAAAACTCAATAAACAGCTGTTAACAAAAACAAAAGTCTTACTTACAGGTTGTGCCCCAACAACTGCTGCCTCTGGTTTTAAAGTTGGAACTGCTTCATGTTTTAGTAACAGTTTCTTGTTGAATCCGGCCTTGAATTTGTGGAGATTCTGGAAGCTGTCTTCTGTAAAATGCGCAGCACAGAGAGCTAAATTACGATTGTAATTTTCAGGAACATAATCAAACATAAATTTTAGCCATTGTTGACGCAACTGCAACTACAGCGTCCGTAGGAAGCCCGAACACAGAAGACCTGACAGTTGGGGGAAAATAACACACTTGACTTGCGACGGCATGCCTAGCTCTCCACTATAACTCTTCCTCTTCGACAAAGCCGCAGAAATATGGCCATGCCCCCTTTTTTGCGTTTTCCGGAGGGAGGGTTGATGTAAATTTATAGGTTAGTTACGTATAAAACCCGGAAGTATCTCGTTGTTGTCCCATTCGAGTCGTTTTTGTAGGCATTAAACTTCCTGATTTTAAAAAAGAGATATCTCTGCTTACGTTGAACTTTCAGCGCAGCAACTTTGCAGATACTGTTCATGCACCAACAGCAACATTACACACTATTTAAAACGAAAAGTGAAATCGCAATCAACCACCCCTTTAATCAAACCCATACGGTAAATTATATATATATTTTTTTTTTTTTCAAATATATTATCATATATTTCAAATTATTCATTGACTAAAATATAAGTGTTAAATTTTTAGAACATTTTTGTGTTCAACGGTCACATGACGCAAACATCACACATAACATCTCAGAAGTCAATCAAACAATATTTTAGACATATATGACATGAGGAAAATAAAGCTATTGGCTACCATCAGATAATAATGTGGAGACCGCAAAAACATTATCATGAACCAATGAATGCATGAAACTGCGATTCTACAAAATGTCTTTTAATTTTATACCGGGTCTTAAAGCAAAACTTTGGAGAATAATTTCAGTGCTTAATACTTACCATGACGTTTTGAAAAATTTGTGACAATGTATATTTGTATTCTCTTGGGAATGTTTGTTTTGGTCTTCAACTTGATGGATTGACTGAGCACAATTAAATGTTTTTCGGTGAATATACATTTTTAAGTGAATGCTATGACTAGTACAATGCTAGTACAAATATTTTTGCATTGGGATAATTATTTGCAAGTTATTTATTGAGCCAATATGTAATTGTCAGTTTCCAAAACTCTTAACATTTTTTACAGTGTTATTATAGTCTTTAATTAATGAAACCAAAGTGCAGAGAAGAATCTTCAGGAGATTATGAACGCACATTAACACTAGGGTTGGGTATCGGTTGGGTTTTATCCGATACCAGTACCTACTCGGTATTTTTTAAACGGTTCTGGTACTTAAACGGTTCTTGAAACGGTACTTAAGAAAACGAAACCGCACACACTTTGTCAAAAAATAATACCCTTTTATTGACAGGGCCAAACTGGACACAATATTAACTTAAATCTTTAAACAATATAAATACAAGTAACATATGGTAATAATAAATAAACCAATATAAAATAAAAATTCACATTTACATAATATCATATAAAACAGTATTGTATCAAACAATGTAATACTACTGGAGATTAAAGGCACAATATGTAATTTTTCGGCTCTCAAAATAGCAAAAATAACTGTATCTGTGTTATATATTTCTTTTAGTTGTGTACTTACATTATCCCGAAAGTTTCCACCAACTTTTAAATCCGGAGAAATTTATATTTTAATTTGAAGACACGGACCATTTCTTTATTTCCGTTTTGTCGCCCGTCTATGACGTCATATAACCTTTGACTCCTCTAGTTTCTCTAACTTCCTGCGGATCCCGGCGAAACCGCCAAACACAAATGTGAACACCGGACGCCCGTCACTAAAATTAAAGAAGACGATAAAGAATCAATTGTTGGATACCAATTATGGACCATGATTATGCTTTGCCTGCATGTTCTGCTGCTGGAGGCAGATCCGTGAAGCGGAAACGCACGGGTGAAAGAAATGACCCGAGAAGGTTTTGGGACAGGAGAAGAGAGTAAAAAATCTTACCCACCCAAATTAGTAGTGTATCTATCTGTAGTGTATCTATTTGACGTGCATTTTCACAAGAAAATGTATTTTTGAGCATTTGGTTCAAATGCAAAGTTCCAAATGATGTGCTCTTTAACAGATGGAAATTATACTGTAACATTATAAAAACACTTCAGACAGTATTTCTCCAGGACCTGGGTGGGACATTAAGGTTTGTAGACTCCTCTTACATTAGCTAACGTTATTGATAAGTTAGCAAGTTGACGTTTTGTTAGCTATCAAGGAATTTAGAGAAGAGATCTACAGCGATCCAACGGCTGCAGGATAAAGACAGTGTTTTCTCGCGACAATTTCATTACAATGGCATTACATAAAGTGAATAGCCGTAACTAAACGTAACAAGAATAGAGATATAATATAAATAACAACACATTACCTCGTCAGTGAGCATGTTTTCTGCTGGAGATACTAGATGGCTGGTTGTCACAACGACAACAACTCCCATGAGCTCACGCTCTTTCCCGACGTCATCAAAGTATGTCTTTTGTTATTATTTTGATTGAGTGACCCCTGGTGGCCAAAAGTTACATACTGTGCGTTTAATAGAGATTACTACTAGGGTAATCTAATATCGACATGGCTACAGGTTCCCATGTTTTGTCTGCTTGAACCAGTCATGTAAGTTATCTGGTCATTGTACTAGTTACGCAGTGCTTAGCTTGGCGAGTTTGGTATTTCGTTCCCACTGGGTCTTAGCTACGCAGCTTTGAGTAAACCTATGAAAGAGAATGTCTCTGGTTACTGGTGTAACCCATGTTCTCTGAATAGGGAACGAGACACTGCGTTCGCTGCCAAACTCCTCGCGCTGTCGACAAGCTTCCTTTTTCGGCATAGAAATCTGAGGAGCAGATGGCGCGCGCTAATATAGTATGACGATGTAAGAGCGTCAAGGTGGTGCTTGCGCCATCAGCCAATGGATTGGCGTGATTCTATATGGGCTTTAGACAATCGGCACACCTAGAGGCCGTACTGACGCGTAATTTTACACTTGAAATGCAGCCAAACCTTGGAGCATTTTGTCTTCGGCATCTTCATTAATCCCCTCGCTATCAGCAGACGTTCCGGGAGTCTCCCGCATATTGATAACGGCTCCCTGATGCCCGCAAATTTGTTAAAATCTCCCGGAATCTAGAGCGAGCGAGCGAGCAAGAGCGCGCATGCGAGACAGAACGGACTGTGCTCCAAACTGTATAGTGCCCGCACGGCGGAGAGGGAGTGGGAAAGAGTGAGAGACTTTGCGTAGTATGGACGTAGTATCCGACCACTGAATCTGACCTTTTTTAAAAACTCCTGCCAGGGTGAAGATTTGTTTTATATTCCGGTTGCAGTGTTTTCGTGTAGATGGTGAAACCAGAGATTTTGGCTTGTGATGTCGGAGTGCGTGCTGTTATATCCAGTGGTTAAATTGGGCCGGGGCTCTCCGGGGCTCAGCCCCGGCACATAAGCCTGCTCGTTTGCAGTCAGTTGCCTACTAGAAATTATGTCACATACAATTTGATGAAAGTGATGCTTTTGAAAACATATTTCTGACAATAAATGAAAGATTTTTGAAATGGCATGTCTATTTTGTCTCGGCGGAGCTGAGATGAGAACAATCGGAACACGGCCGTAATTTTGTTCAGCTGCTGATCTCGTTGTCAGTCGACCATGATCGCGCACCGCTCGCGCATGCGCATCTGACACGGATAAATGTACGCAGCAATAATGAATGTTCCTGGGAGACCGTGGTTGCGCGGGATGTGGATGTTCCAGAAATGTCAAAAAAAGTGCCCTGGCCTTGAATGACAAGGTAAGGAAAATAAGACTAAATCAAAATTAAATAACAAGGACTAGGTTGACCATGTGATTTTTCTCAGGAGATGTTTTGAGCATTTTACTTCAGATACCGGATTATCAGCAAACTGCCAAGAGAACTGCTAATTTAACGTTAGCTGGCTACTTAAAATAAACTAGCAATCTATTCAGTCAGCATATTTGTATTTGATCTGTGTGAATTACAGAAATATAAGACTTGCTAGACCTAAGTTACTTTTAGCTAGCTCTGTGGTTAATGAAAATTAAATCAACCATTTATTCTCCAACTTTCAGAGATAAATTGAAATGAGTGGAGCATATCCACCCAAGAAGAGGAAACTGACTTACTTCTTCAAAAGGTGGGGTGATATTCCAGACATTTTTAGCATGACTAGCTCTGTAACATGTTGGCAGTAGAGATGGGACAGTATGAAAATGATCAAAATTATCACAGTGTTCGGTATTATTGCGGTATTTTTAAAAGTGTGTTCAATATGTTCAGAAAGCACTGACAGCCTGTCAGTGACAGGCCTACACAAGCCGAACTAGTTTCAAAAAGTGTAACAGTGCTTAATATATTACAAAAATATAGGCAATATGCTTGTAAAAACTATTGAAAACGGTCTGAAACACTGTGAAAGAACTTGAACCAGATATGTCTGGCTGAGATCCAGGAAGATTTATTTACAACTCCAACGTGAAGTCAACTATGAAGTTGTATTTGAGGTTACATGTGAAGTTGGTTGTGGTTCTAAAATATAAACAAATAATAATGCACAATAATAAGCATCTGGCTTACTATGAAAATTATTTACCAGTACTAAATATTATAGCCACCAGCATACAAGAAACAATACTAAGAATTACATTAATTTCTCTGTAATAATTAACATAATTTTTACCGTTACACCGGCAATGATCTCATCCCTAGTTGGCAGCAGACTTTACAGTGATGTACTCAGCAGACTTACCAGATGATTTAATTGATATCATATCAACATTCTATTAATGTTAAAGTTACAGAGCACCTGGCGTGTAAGAAAAGGCAGACTAATACTGAGGTGTTTGCATACCAGCCATTGTGGGAAGTAATGAAGTTATAGATGAGTGATGAGTTATAGATGTGTGTTCTCTGTACTGTTTTTAAGAATGTGTATGAAATTAAATGTAAAATCAAAATTAAATTACAAAGGTAAAACACAAATAAATTCAAATGTTGATTGTAAAACTAACCAGTGTTATCATCATTTTTATATCTTAAAGCTGCAGTCCGCAGTTTTCGCCATCTCTGTTCGAAATCTGCAATTGCAGTTATTCGCGGAATTATCAACTTTACGTGGGTTGTGTAATGAGGCAACCACTGGAGCCAGAAATCAAAACTTTGCCTTTTTATGTGTGTGTGTGTGTGTGTGTGTTGTCGTAGTAAAGAGAGAGAATGGGAGAAGGAAGTTTGTATGAGGTGGACCTGGTCACCACAGACCCAAATCTTCTCAGCTGTTGCTACTGTCATATGCTGCACTGTCTCTCCATGTGGCACATTATGTTTAGCACATTGTATGGGTCACTATATCATAACAAGGTAATACAACGTGTAATCAAGTGATGACTGATTAACAGTAATGTAAATGCTAAATGTCCTAATACCTGTTGCAAAGTAAATGCTCTTAACCTTGCAGTTTTTCACATATCATGTAATACTCAATTTCTCCATTTCTTTGCACAAAACTCTCCAGAAAGTGCTATTTAATGGTTTATTTTTCAAAAAAAAAAAATCCCGGGGGGGCATGCCCCCGGACCCCCTAGGGAGAGCACCCCCACTTAATAAATCCCAATTTAACCCCTGGTTATATCCTTTGTTTGACATCAGATTGTGACCCGCTATCTCTGTGTACATGAGGCGCGTCTGTGCAATGGCGGACGTAGCCAAAAATATTGCTGTTTATAACTGTGCTAACAGGTCTTATAACATGTATAAAGATACATGCACAGTTCTTCCATTATATTGCAGAACAGATGTGTCAGAATGCAATTCTATGTAGGTAACTACTTATGACAACATGTTGTTAGCCTACCAGAACCGGTAATAAACCTTTTTCAGGCTTATGATTGGTCAGCGTGGCTTTATGGTTAGGGTTATATTGACACCTGTTGGTTTGGCATGGTCTTGACAGCGCTTCATAGCATGTATGTTTTGCTATATTCATAGCATTCATTTTGCGTTTTCATGTTGACAGAGATATTTTTTAAACCGTGCTTGTGTGGACGCGATTTCATTTAAAAACAAAGGAGGAAAAACTCCATTTATAAAAATACCTGTGTACGTGTGGACTAGGCCCCAGAGTGACGAGTGACCAAGAAAAGGTCCCATTTCCAGAAAAGAAATGACATTATGGTAAAATGCAATAAAATCCACAATCTTTGATTTATTAATTCTTTTGAAAAAAAAAAATCAGGTGCAATTCTTCCCGGAGGTGCATGAGAAGCTCACTAGGAAGTGGACGGCGCCGTATAGCGCCAGAAGCCGCCCTAGTGGCTCCTCCCATCCAGGGCCTGTAAGTTTCCGTCCGGTCTAAAGGCAAAGGCTTACAGAGCCTGTGGACAGACTGCTTCCGCCCTCCATGCCATGGCACTCCTGCAGGTTCACCAGGCCCAGGCGCTCATGGACATGCACAAGGGTAGTTCTAACCCAGAGCTCCTTCGGGAGATCTGTGCGGCAACCAGTCTCGCCCTCCGAACGACAAAAGAATACTGCACGTTCCATTGGTCTAGCGATGTCCACCTTGGTGGTCAAGGAATGCCACCTTTGGCTCAACCTGGCGGACATGAGGGAGACTGATAAATATCGGTTCCTGGACTGCCCGCTCTCCTAGGTTGGGTTTTTTGGTGACGCAGTCGAGAGCTTTGCCCAACAGTTCTCGGCTGCCCAGAAGCAGACGGAGGCCATCCGACACATCCTGCCCCGGCAGACCACTGCTGGCCCCACCCGTCCGCTCATCACCGAGGTCGACCTCCAGCGGCGACGTCCGCTCCCCTAAGCCGCCACAGCAGCCTCCACCCATGCCACAGTGTGGAGCCAGCCGTAGGAAGTTGACCCCGCCTATCCAGGCCGCTGTCAAACGAGGTGGAGGTACAAAAAACCCTGAGACGGGCGACCAAGAGGTGGATCAGACTGCTCTTCAGGAGATGGTGAATGCACCGCTCATTCCCCCGGTGGAGGGCCGGGTGGAGAATCTTTTGTTTCCTTTTCTTTTTGTTCCCCCTACTGGCAAAGGACGTGATCGAGCCGGTCCCTCCAGCCGATATGAAGACCGGATCGGATTCTACAGCCCGTACTTCATTGTACCCAAGGAAGGCGGTGGGTTAGGACCAATCTTAGACATTTTCAAGTGCATTCGTGCCCAAGATTGGTTTGCAGCTATCGACCTCATGTCTCGATTCTCCCTCGACAGACACCGTTTCTTCACTTTGCATTCGAGTGACTGGCATATCAGTACAAAGTCTTACCCTTCGGGCTGGCCCTGCGCTCACCGATGGTGCGTCCAGCAGCACTGAACACCCTTTCACTGCACAGAATGTCACATCTTTTGCATTTCCCATAACCCACTGGCACATTATTCTCATAATGCACATGGTCAAAAGTTTTCCACACCTCAGACTTTGCTTTCTTTGCCAGTGCAACCAAAACGTAATCGCCAGAGGCCAGCCTCCGTTTAACCTCCTCTGCATCCAATCGAAACGCATCACCTGACCGCTCATTTACCGCGAATCCCGGAGCACAAGCCTGAGCCCATGTAAAATGATAGAAATTAGACGGGTTCGGGCAAAGATCTTCAGCTCTATTGTACTGCCCCTAACCGGCCAGTCTATATGTGTATTCTCCACGTTACCTCCATTCAGGCAGGGTGTGGCTTCCGCAGTGTCCCTCTCCCATGGAAAGGCACACTTTCCCAGTGTTATCCAAGAGTTCCACTCTGTTGGTTAACGGAACAGCAGTTCGAACTCCCTCTATGCAGGCCTTCTGTCCCAGTCAATTGGGGGTCTGCGAGTCTTGCGTAGGGAGCTGGATGTGGCAGCAACCTTGGTGTTTTCCACAGGGATCCCAATTACGTTGTCACCTTGACGTAACGTTGAATGTGAGCAACTAAAAGGGAACGTCTCGTTCGTCACAATCTCGTCTCCTCAGCAAAAAAAAAAAGTGCGGGCGTCCGCGGGGCAGGGCAGGGCGGGGCGCGTGACTCGATTCATGCACGCCAACGTTTATTGGCTCGTTCTGTATATACTCGAAGATGATAGGGCTCTGTGATTTGATCCCAATTACGTTGTCACGTCTACGTAACGTCTCCTGTTCCCTCCTTCAGGGGGGCCGAGACGTTTTCCAATGTTTGACCAACATAATTGTATTTTGTAAATATATATTTTTTTTATTTTGATGGCTACAACACTACAAAAAAGTTGGGAAAATTAATTAAAAGATTATAGCATATTCAAGTTAAACTCTTCTGAAACAGTCCATAATTAGCAGGTGAATTTGTAATAGGTGAGGGTATTGTGATTGGGTGTAAAAGGAGCTTATCTGTCTTTGCAAGAAAATGGCTTGGGTCATAGCTCATCACTTTGTACCAAATTTCAAGAGATAATTGTCAAACAACTCAAAAATCACATTTCTTAATGCAAGATTGAAAAGAATTGATGTATTTCACCATATACCATACATAATATTTTAAAAAGATTCAGGGAATCCAGAGAAATCAATACAAGTAGGGAAAGGCAGGAAACCTCTGTTGAATATGCATGACCTTTGAGCCCTCAGATGGCATTGTATGAGAAACCATCATGCTACTGTCTTAAATACAGCCACATGTGCTCAGGAGTACTTTAGAAAACCGTTTTCACTGAACTCAGTCTGATGCTGCATCAATAAATACAACTCAAATCTCTATTACGCAAGGAGAGAGCTATACATCTGTTCAATGCAGAAATGCTGCTGAGTTCTCTGGGCCCGAGCTCATCTCAGATGGTCTAAAAGACAGTGGACATGTGTGCTGTGGTCAGATGAGTGTATGTTTCAGCTCATTTTTGGAAAAAAAAAAAACAGACATTTCATTCTCAGTCCCAAAGATGAAAGGGACCATCCAGACTTTCATCAGCAACAGGTCCAAAAGCAAACATCTGTCATGGAATGGGGGTGCATCCGTGACTTGCATATGTGTGGAAGTACCATTGACATGAGGCATATATTTGAATTTTACAGAGACATAAACTGCCATAAGGATGGCATCTTTCCTGGGAAGCAAGACAATGCCATTCCTCATTCTGCACGTGCAGAGTGGTTTCGAGACACTCTGCACCATAGAGTGTATGTACCTGACTGCCTGCCTGCAGTCCAGATCTGCCTCTGAAAAGGAGAATCAGACAACGATCACCACGGACTGTTGAGCAGCTGTCTTGTATCAAGCGAGATTGTGTAAAAAAATGTTTGAGTATTCTCAATTCCCAAATTATTAAATAGTGCAATTAAAAGGAAAGGTGATGTGACACAGTGGTAAATATCCCTCTGTCTCAACTTTTTTTGTTGTTTTTTGCAGCCATCAAAATCAAAATTTGTTTATATATTGTATTGAGAGGCCCATCTGAGGGTGGCACTTCCTTCACTTCTGGAAAACCTTCATCTCGGCACAGAGGCAGAAAAGGTCATAATAAAAAGTCTTTGTGTTGTTCAGCCAATGTAAAAGAACTGACTGGGCTAATGAAAACTGTAACCATTTAAAAAATGAAGAGTTTGGTTCCAAAACGCGACAAACGCCATTTTGAAAAAAAATGAGTTACTGTCACGAATCTGGTCCATGCACTTCCGGTCAATCACCACCAGAGGTCACCAAATCACAGCATGGACTTTTGCACTTCACTACAATCCCCATCATTCATTGCATTGACTACTCTCACAGCTGATTCCACTAATCACGCTCACACCTGAGAACTATCACACACTATCTCACACACTTTATAAGCCTTGGACTTTCTCTCCCTTCTGCCGAGTATTGTTTTGCGTTTAGCACTCCCTTAGTGTTAGCTTCTCTACCGAGCCATCCGTTGATCTTAGTCTTGCCTTGTCCTGTTATGATTCTTGCCTGTTTCCTGGATTCATCCTTAGCCTAGTGATGGGCAGATCGAGGCTTCGTGAAGCAATGAAACAGTTGAAGCAAATGTGCCATTTTGTTTCGAGGCTTCGAATCAATCCGAAACCCGTCTCCACGGTGACACCTAGTGGTCACTTGCAGGTGTTGATCTGAAACAACCTTTACAAAGAGCTAATCAAAAATGTGTTGTTGTTTTTTTTATTATTGTATTTTTGTAATATATGAAGCTTGTAACCTGGGGCTCGTTCTTCGTACGTCGCTAACTCAGTTAGCTGGATTTGATTGTTGGCGATTTGGCATGATCTTGGATCGTTTGGTTCTTCGAAGCTCATCCTAGACTTGCTGTCATAGCAACAGGTGCGCTAGCTTGAACCTGCTCGCGAGCAGGCTTATTTCATGTAAACAGGATTAGATCGCGGCTTTATAAGCAGAGCTGATACGGGAAGTCTTTTAACGCAGCGCGATAGTGTACTTTTTGAGATATATATTTTTTTCTCATGACTCATGAGTAGGCTATGTCGTTACATCATTAATTTGTTGGAAACGCACAAATGTTCGACTCGTCGGAGTCGGGCTTTAATAACAGCACAAATAAACAGCATATAGAGATTCTTTGCGAGTGGCTCTTTCCTTTACATTGGAGATGCGGAGAACTTGGTGATAGCCTATAATGTCTGTCGTGCCATTCGCAAAGTTTACCTGCCTCTTAAGCAGGTTTTAGGGCATTTCCAAGCCACTTTAGACCCAATTGGTTGTATAGCAGTTTTTTTTCAATGCAGGTAGGCCTAACGTTACATTATAATTTTTAATGTCGATCATGTAATCGTTAGCATGATGATTATGACTTAGCAATAGTTCTCTGTGTGAAATAATATATTAGCACTTACTCTGAAGTTCATTTGAAGCAACTATATCTCTAGTGCCAGTCTTTTTCTTTAAGTTGTCAAGTCCCCCCCCCAAGAAAAAAACACTCTATATTGTATATATACTCTTATATTGGGGGGGGGGCTTGGGTTAAACCTGTCAACACAAGCCTTATGCAACAAAAATGACAAGGAAAAGTACAACACTGCCCACCTCTGCATCACTGCTTTGTGCAGACTCTTCTGTAGATGTGGACTCCTGCAACTCATATTGCATTCAGAAATAATAGCTCAAGTGTAAATTAAGTAAAGTTATTTATGCACTTAAAGATACCTGAGAGGGTTTCTTCACTGTCCTGTGCATTGGGGGAAAAATGGGCATTATAAAGTGTTGTACTTTCTTCCCTTTTGATGTAAAGTTATCAAAAGTCTTACTGCACATGCTTCAGCCACTTGCTTGGGAACACATAAAAGTGTTGGTGTATTGTTTAAAACTGCACAAAAGAGGAAAACACAATTGCATTACAATGAAGTACACTGGGGGGAAATGTGATCAATAACTCATTTCTACATTTATTTTACATTAATGTTTCACAGTCACACATGTAGACTTTCACAAGTCAAAGCAATTCATTACAAGGTTTAACAGCTGATATGACTGGACAGCCATTGGGATTATAGGCTTACTTAATTTAATGCAGCAACAAATTATTTTACAGTGTACTAGGATCATTTAAAGCTCATTTACCAGCAGTGAAGGTGTTACTGGTCCTGGCCTCTGGCTGTGGGTCTGAGGAAGAGCTGAACCCAGGGATGCCCTCCACAATGGGTCACATTTAACCCAAGGGCCAGCTCTTCTGCCTGGGTATAATGTGGGGGTGCAAGACCTGTTTGTTTTTCTTTTCTTTTTATTTCTCAGCCTTTTTCATGGTTGCTTTTATAAACAGGGAAACATTTATTATCAGTGCCTTTTTAAAAGAGATTAGTATAAGTACAAATTACTATTATGTAGAATAATCTAGTAGGCTACTTCACTTTTACTTGTTCCTATGTTCTAGTAGTGGGTGGTCATTCTGACATTACAATGAACAAAGTTATTAATTATTTAGAAATTATTCAAATATAAAAAAATATACTGTAATAAGTTATAAAAACATCTAACTACAAACTTAATTTGTCTGCTACTTTTTGCCAGCCCTCTCTCCTGGCTTTTGCACACGTTAAGGTGTTCCCTGGCGTTTTAATTAAGTTTTCAAATTCAGCATATCCTTCAAGCAATAACTCTTGCTCTTCTGTGGAGAAAAAAACTGAGCGCGCTCTTTGGCCACGGTGAGCAGCCAATAGCAGCGTTGCTGATCAATGTTTCTACTATCGATACATATCCCCTTTTAACCCAGCGCATGAACGCGCAGTTATCTCAGATAATTCAATCCAGCGATACTAATCATAAACAACAGGTGTGTTCGAAGAACCCAATTAGCCGGATCATGATTAGCCCGATGATATTATCTTGGATGTCTCATTTGATCTCGGATGTTTTAAGCAACGTACGAAGAACGAGCCCCTGTAGTCTCTTCACATTGCATAATGTGATTTTGGTCATGAAAAATGAATATTAATAAAAATAAATCAAGCCACAATTTCTCACTTTCTTGTAGATTTTTATTCAAAAATATTAATTTCTCTGCTGTTGAAGGACTCAGCCTACTTCTTTTTTTACAGATAATTTCTCCAGCCTTTGAAAAAATTCTCTCACAAGGGACACTTGTTGCTGGCAATGCATACAAAGATATTTTTATAGCTAGGACATACAAATGAGGAAAGATTACTGCTCTCTCTTTCCAGTAAGTTAGCTTTCCATATTACCTTGCTTAGATGGCCCAGCAGTGTCAGTAGCAGGCCTTGGTACAGGGGGAACACTACCATCCTCTGCACCCTGCAGAATGGCAGGATGAGTGCTCCTCAAATGGCGCATCATGGATGATGTATTGTTGCAGTAGGTTAGCTGCCGATCACAATACACACATCTCACTTTATTTGGGGTTTCCAAATGGAAATGCGCCCACACCACAGATCTACGGCATCTTTTCTGTGGAGCCTCCATTTCTTTCTATCTATCTATCTATCATATGTATCTATATATTAATTATATATTATATATCTATATGTATCTATATATTAGCCTAGCTATCTAATAATCTATATGTATCTGTAATATGTATCTTATATATATATATTATATATATATATATATATATTATATCAATGCATCTATTAATGTGTCACTGTATGTACTCTGTGTGTCTCTAAGTCAATGTGTAAATGTAAATTAAATCCTAAATATAACTAAACAAATCGCACTATAAATGTCACTATATCACCAAAAATCCGCTATCTCAAAACCAAACTCCTCTCACAAAAACCCACGATATGAAAATGCGTTAACATAACTTTTATACTGTGTGATTGTGTGATTTGTTCCCGAATCGACCAATCAATGAAACCCCGATTCGGCGGAGCACGCCACCTGATGAAACACTTAGAAGCTTCATTTAGCCGTTGTCACGTGACGTGGGTGTTTTGAATCACGCTTCGGATCAGTGTTTCGAATCATCTTTGCTTCGGGATCTCGCAAAGCTTCGAAACGTCTGTTTCGCGCCAGCCATCCTTACCTTAGCCTAGCCCTTTGGACTCTGTTTGTACCTCTTTTGGATTATTGCTGTCTCCCTGGATTCTCTCTCTCTGCCTTGCCCCTGTTGGATATTGTTCGCCGATCGTCGACCCACGCTTGCCCTAAGGATTACTCTGTGCCATGCCTCTGCCATACCTGTTTGCTGTTTATTGACCTTGCCTGTGTTAAGACCATGTTTTGGAATAAAGCCTTGCATATGGATCCGCACGTCTCTTGTCTTGTTCAGCCCGTAACAGAATACTCGGCCACACAAGGATCCAGCGGCTTTTCCTGTGGAGATTGGCCAGGTATGGACACAGCACGAATGTTATTAAGACTCAAGCAGGGTTCGCGATCGCTCAAGGAGTATATACAAGAGTATTTGGATCTCGCCTATTCCTCTGATCTGCCGGATTGTGTGCTCATTGATTTCTTTTGTGAGGGCATTAATCAACTGCTCTGATCACGGTTAGTCTGTGAGGGTCCCCGTTCATCTCTCAGTCAGTTTATGGATTATGCTTTGGTGTCTGTTGGTTCAGCTTTCACTGTGGGTGTCGCAGAGGAATGCGACTCCGCACTCACTCAGGTAATGTTGGCCATACCAGAGCACGCTCACAAGATGGCGGACACAACACCATCCCGTTCCGTCATAGCTACCAATCATGAGTCAAGCCAAGTCACTGTTGATCGTCACGAGTCAAGCCAAGTCACTGTTGATCGTCACGAGTCAAGCCAAGTCACTGTTGATCGTCACGAGTCAAGCCAAGTCACTGTTGATCGTCACGAGTCAAGCCAAGTCACTGTTGATCGTCACGAGTCAAGCCAAGTCACTGTTGATCGTCACGAGTCAAGCCGAGTCACCGTTGATCACCACGAGTCAAGCCATGTCTCAACTGATCGTCACAAGTCCCTTCACATCTCAGTGGATTTTCCAGAGTCTTGTTATGGCATCGCTGACCACCCAGAGTATTCTCACGTCCTGTCTGCCAAACCCAGAGATTCAAGGTCAGTCCTTCGATTTCCTCGTCTGGTTTCCAGTGTGAGGGATGCACCGCTGGGGTCTGCACACGCTGCTGGCATAACCAAACCTATTTGCTTTCATCCTTTTGTTCCTGCACTAATTACCCTGTCAGAAACGCTTTCCATGATGGGGATCGCTCTATGTTGCATTTGGGCTGCATATACCACCTCAGAACTGCCCCAGGCGATGGCACCCGCTGCAGTTTCTCCAGAGGTGGCGGCACACGCTGCAGAACCTCCCGAAGCGGCGGTGCTCGCTTTCGCCCCTTGTATGGTGGTAGCGCCCAGCAATGTCCTCTCAACCTGTCATGTCACGGTCAAGGGGACCGTAGAGGAGAACTGTACCTGTCCTGTTAATGAACTTTACCTGATTCTTGATGCTACCACTGTAGAACCTCCAGAGGTGGTGGCGTCTGCTGCAGAACCTTCAGAGGTGTCAGAGGTAACCGTTGATGAATTCCTGTCCTATCCTGTCACAGCTCTGGAAGCCATGTGTAAATCCTTGTCTTGCCCTGTTACCAAGCCAGAGGACGTCCAGCCAGAGCTCTACGTCAGCCACGTCCAGCCAGAGCTCCACGTCAGCCACGTCCAGCCAGAGCTCCACGTCAGCCACGTCCAGCCAGAGCTCCACGTCAGCCACGTCCAGCCAGAGCTCCACGTCAGCCACGTCCAGCCAGAGCTCCACGTCAGCCACGTCCAGCCAGAGACTGCTCACGTTACATCTTCCTGTCCAGTTCCAATCCATGCCGAACTATCATTGTGTTCGGAACTAGCCAAGGTGGCTGATTTTGAACTATCTGTCCTGCCTGATTCTATCAAGGAATCTGAACTGGAGTTATCTGTCTGTCCTAGTACTGCTGTCGAGTCTGAATTTAAACTATCTGTCAGGTCTGATTTAAGCATTGTGTTTGTCGAACCATTTGTTTGTCCCATTTCAATCTATGAATCTGTTTCGTGCCCCACTAGTCCAGTCACGACCCCAGAAACCTTACCCGAGCTCTCTTTGGGCTCTAGTAGCCCTGTCACAGCCCAAGGACCTGCCGTTGAACTCTTAACCCTTTCTGTCATGAACTCAGAAACCATGAATGCACTATATGTCTGTCCTGTTCCTACCACAGAGTCTGATTTTGGAATGTCTGTCAGTCTAGTTACAGTCAATAAGCATGCTCATAAACTGTTTGCCAGCTCAATTGTCAACAGGGAAAGTACTGACGAACTTGTGTTCCCTGCCTTGGTCCTTGGGACCATAGATACTCTGTCCGTTTTGTGTGTTTCTGTGTTCCCTAGGTCCCAGTTCTTGCCATGGTCCTCAGTCTCTTCTGCACAGTCTGCTCCGCCTGGGTTCCTGACCCGACTGCACGGCCTGCTCCGCCCTGGTCGCCTGCACGGCCTGCTCTGCCCTGGTCGCCTGCACGGCCTGCTCTGCCCTGGTCGCCTGCACAGGCTGCTCCGCCCTGGTCGCCTGCACAGGCTGCTCCGCCGTGGTGGTGCTCTGCTCTGCCGTGGAGGCCTTTTGTTTCGTCTGCTCTACTGTGGTGGTCTTCTGCTCCTGTCTGGGTGTCTTCTGCTTTGCCGCAGAGATCTTTGTCTCTGTCCTGGCCCCTGTTCCGCCTCTGCTCCATCGCCATCGTGGATTGTGTAAGAGCGTCTGGAAGCCGCTCCTTGGAGGGGGGCTATGTCACGAATCTGGTCCATGCACTTCCGGTCAATCACCACCAGAGGTCACCAAATCACAGCATGGACTTTTGCACTTCACTACAATCCCCATCATTCATTGCATTGACTACTCTCACAGCTGATTCCACTAATCACGCTCACACCTGAGAACTATCTCACACTATCTCACACACTTTATAAGCCTTGGACTTTCTCTCCCTTCTGCCGAGTATTGTTTTGCGTTTAGCACTCCCTTAGTGTTAGCTTCTCTACCGAGCCATCCGTTGATCTTAGTCTTGCCTTGTCCTGTTATGATTCTTGCCTGTTTCCTGGATTCATCCTTAGCCTAGCCCTTTGGACTCTGTTTGTACTTCTTTTGGATTATTGCTGTCTCCCTGGATTCTCTCTCTCTGCCTTGCCCCTGTTGGATATTGTTCGCCGATCGTCGACCCACGCTTGCCCTAAGGATTACTCTGTGCCATGCCTCTGCCATACCTGTTTGCTGTTTATTGACCTTGCCTGTGTTAAGACCATGTTTTGGAATAAAGCCTTGCATATGGATCCGCACGTCTCTTGTCTTGTTCAGCCCGTAACAGTTACTGCACAAATCAGTATTTTATCTGGTCGGTATTGAAAAGTCAATGTTTCATTTTAAATAAAATGCAATATCCGCCGTGTTATTCTGTCATGTTTTCTCCCTTTCTTTCCAAACCGCGACAAACGCCAGTCTCCCTTCTCTGCAGAATGCGATACATCCGCTCAACCAATCACAACGCACCATTCCACGCAATGTAAACAGTAACGGAAGCGCTTTAAACACCCGGCTTCCTAGTTTTTCTAATCTATTTTGTACTTTTCGACCAACTAACAAAAAAATTAATAATTGTGACGGCATTGATGAACCTGTGGTTGTTTCTGCTGTGGGTAAGAAACGTAAGGCATCGAAATCGAATCATTTACGTGAGGAGATTAAGAAGATGAGGCACTCGGGAGGAGGAAAAATGTCGACTGTTGCTTGTTCTCACAGGACAGCAGCATCAAACTTCTGTCACGCTGACACATTGACCCCAGGGGATCTTTTGAAAAACTTTCAATTGTTTTATTCAAAGTCAACGAAAACCGAGCAGGACCAAGCCATTTTACAGCTGATCGCTGTCAAAAATTCGTGAATCTTTGTGAAAGTACGTGTTTTTGTCTATGAAAACTTTAGATATTATAGAGATAGATATTAAGATATTATACTAATATTATTATACTAATAAACTTACTTTGTTGTGTATTTTTAACAGTTTCAATATGAAATATAACTTTTATATTGATTCAATTAATTAATTGCATTTTGGGGAAAAAATAACCAGTTTTTGTAATAAATCTTTGAAAATCAAAACCTGGATTTTAATTTTTTTTGTTATTATAACCTACAAATGATATGTGAAAGTTTGAAACAGAAAATAGTGATTTTCATCTTTCCACTTTCTTGGTAAAGAAAACACATTTTTGCTCAAAATAATCAAAATGGATGTATTGCATTTTGGAACCAAACTCTTCAAATGTTCTCCTATGTAAAAGGAGTCTTTTGCTTTGTACTATATTTTTCAGCCACAAAGAGTCATTAGATTAGTAATATATTCAGGAGACCTTTTACCCCCAGTCTCTTACTAATCACCTGCCATGTAAGCATGTCTTTGTTTACATGGCAACAAGTGTTGTTTCTAACAACTGTTGAAACTAGCACCTGTCGCTTCTAACAACTATGGCTTCATAGCTTTTCCTAACAACTGCATAAATGCTTGCTACGCACATGCATGCAAGCACACTTGACCAAAAGCATATAAAAAAAGAATGAGAGAGACTCTTCGCTCTTCTTTGAAACCACCACTCTGACACCCCAGCAGTTGTCAGAGGCAAGAAGCATCAAGCCTAGCTAGTATCTATCTGTTAGTTATTACTCATTTATGATCTGTAACAAATATTCCTTTTTCATTTGATTATTTTAATAAATTTTGTTAAAGCATTTATTATAATCATTTGACTGGACCTTGGATCATTGAGTGTAGAGTGTAGCTCCTTTCAGAAGACAACGACATCAGAGGGTGAGAATTGTTTTAAATTAAGAATAACCCTTGTGAGGTTTGATTGATCAGATAAGCCTAGCCAAAGAGGCAGCATGTAACATGTATATGTGCACTGTTTATGCATATGACAGGTAGTTATAATGCAAACACGGTTTAAGAGTGCCATTAAAAAGGAGACTTATAATATAAAGGGGAAATCTATTATTTTATAATAGAATACAAATTCATATAGACTGATCACCTAACTCTTGAGGACACGACTAAAGGATAGGCTCTTTAGTTACCGCGGGATTATATTAATGTCCTGAATAGGATGTTTTATAATTGGGAATGGCATTAATCGTGGGATCCATCGCAATATGCAAAATACAATTAAGTTGGTCCGTGAAATCATTGGAAATATTTTCTTTTTACATTTGTCAGTTAAATAAAGATCAAGATAATTAACAAATGACAGATTCTTGATTTTATTGCATTTTACAAAATGTCCCAACTTTTCTGGAAATGGGGTTGCAGAAAAAACATGTGGCCCATTCACTTTTTTTGTTGGACTGTAAAAAAACCTGTCGCTACTACAACTATGAAACTAAAAGCTCAGCAAATACAGATGGCAGAGCTTTGAATAATATTAGGCCTACTACATAAAACAAAAAAGGAAATTTGCCTAGGCCAACAATTAAGAAAAGTCGACTCATCAATATCCATGATATAAACAAATTTTAGACCACCAGATATACACTCACCTAAAGGATTATTAGAAACACCTGTTCAATTTCTCATTAATGCAATTATCTAATCAACCAATCACATGGCAGTTGCTTCAATGCATTTACAGGTGTGGTCCTGGGCCGGGTTTCCCGATAACGATGTATCTTAGCTCTTAAGAGTGCTCTCTACGTGCAAGGTTACGAACGCTCGCGGCAATTCCACGTGCGTTTCCCAAAAATGCACTTAACATGAACGCGCGAGAACGCGCTCTACGTGCTACTTCGCGAAGTGCTGAAATATAACCTTATATGGAACCGTATTCTGAACGTTTAACCTAAAAATCGTCATTTGTTGTGGATTAGAAATCAAGACAAGTCTAAAGCATCTATACAGGTGGAGGCAGTGACAAAATGGCTGAAAAAAAACCTAAAAAAAAAAAAAAAAAAAGAGAAAAAAAGGTACCTTTCAAAAAGGTAAAATTAATGTCCTTTTAGAGGAGATAGAGCAAAACAAAGACTTTATTTTTAACAGATTTAAAGGACACCATAAGATCAGGGAAGGAGGTCCGCAAAATACATGGCTGGTTTTCGTGCACGTCAGCAAGTCATTGACAGATTTTTTTTAAATTCATCCCTATTTTGCCCAGTTTTTAAAACATGATTCCCACATTACTTCATTTATGATTTTTTTCATTTAATTTAGATGTGTATTTCTATTTTTTCTTCCCTTTTTAATTATTTCATTTATAAATTCATTTAAACAAAACACGAGTACAATAATAAAGTGTACACTAAAGTACAATCAAAACCTAATATTATACTCACGTTGCAGTGTAATCTGTTAAATCTAGATAAAAGTGTAATCTGCCGGTTGTCCTGCAGGTGACCTCATAACTCTGTCTTCTTACGATCCACTTGGGGATTTACGATTACTCCAGAGCACTCGTAGTTCTACGAAGATTTTCAAGTGCTACTTAAGTTACGATGCTTTTGGGAAACAGACCATAATATTAAGGTCAGTCGTACGATCGTTTTTACGATCAATTTAGGCTTAGGATGCTTTTGGGAAACGCAGCCCTGGTCAAGACAATCTCCTGAACTCCAAACTGAATGTCAGAATGGGAAAGAAAGGTGATTTAAGCAATTTTGAGTGTGGCATGGTTGTTGGTGCCAGACGGGCCGGTCTGAGTATTTCACAATCTGCTCAGTTACTGGGATTTTTACGCACAACCATTTCTAGGGTTTACAAAGAATGGTGTGAAAAGGGAAAAACATCCAGTATGCGGCAGTCCTGTGGGCGAAAATGCCTTGTTGATGAGAATGGGCAGACTGATTCAAGCTGATAGAAGATCAACTTTGACTGAAATAACCACTCGTTACAACTGAGGTATGCAGCAAAGCATTTGTGAAGCCACAACACGCACAATCTGAACGGATGGACTACAAAAGTAGAAGCCCCACCGGGTACCACTCATCTCCACTACAAATAGGAAAAAGCGGCTACAATTTGCAAGAGCTCACCAAAATTGGACAGTTGAAGACTGGAAAAATGTTGCCTGGTCTGATGAGTCTCGATTTCTGCTGAGAAATTCAGAGAGTCAGAATTTGGCGTAAACAGAATGAGAACATGGATCCATCATGCCTTGTTACCACTGTGCAGGTTGGTGGTGGTGGTGTAATGGTGTGGGGGATGTTTTCTTGGCACACTTTAGGCCCCTTAGTGCCAATTGGGCATCGTTTAAATGCCACGGCCTACCTGAGCATTGTTTCTGACCATGTCCATCACTTTATGGCCACCTTGTACCCATCCTCTGATGGCTACGTCCAGTAGGATAATGCACCATGTCACAAAGCTCGAATCATTTCAAATTGGTTTCTTGAACATGACAATGAGTTCACTGTACTAAAATGGCCCCCACAGTCACCAGATCTCAACCCAATAGAGCATCTTTGGGATGTGGCGGAACGGGAGCTTCGTGCCCTGGATGTGCATCCCACAAATCTCCATCAACTGCAAGATGCTATCCTATCAATATGGGCCAACATTTCTAAAGAATGCTTTCAGCACCTTGTTGAATCAATGCCATGAAGAATTAAGGCAGTTCTGAAGGCGAAAGGGGGTCAAACACAGTATTAGTATGGTGTTCCTAATAATCCTTTAGGTGAGTGTAAATACGTAATAGGTACACAATTTCAGCCTTTTTACCATAAATACAGACAAGGTACCACAGTGTAAAAAATAAAATCGTTAAAAAATGGTCAATGACTCTCAGCTATGGCTGCAAAAAAAAAAAAAAAAGTAAAAATAAAGTAAAATATCCTAATTTAAATAAAGTGCAAAAAACTTTTGCAGAAATTTTCCTTAAATGTTTTACAGAAAAACAATGTTATTTTACAGCTATTTCCTGAATTATTATGATCAAACACCTTCACTGTAAAAAAAAACAACAATATAAAAACGGTTAAATAACTGTCAGCAATGGCTGCATGCAAAAACCATAAAATGAATGAAAAATATCCTAATTTAAATAAAGTGCAAAATACTTTTACAGACATCTTCTTAATAATTTTTACAGAAACAGTTTTTTCCACATATATTTGCTTAACTTTTACTAACAAACACATTCACTGTAAAAAGTGAATCTCTTGCAGTTAACATTCATCACTGCATACGTCACAACATATGTCACTGCATCAGCATCTACACAGTTACTGTCTTTTAAATAAATTAACATGCAGCATAACATCAGTGTTTCTCTGCTCATCCTGGACTGAATCACAGGCTCTACTCTCCAGCACAGTTGTGACCAAAAAAGACAATGCAGAAACACTTTAAATCCCAACATAACATTAAACACTAACAGATCTCTCAAGATCTCAGCATCTTCACTTATTACAATCCAGACTTTATTTATTTTATGCTGACGTTCTTATTGAGAATTAACAGAGGTTTAGAAGTTGATGTTTTATTGAAAATAATAAAAATTTTAAATACATTTTGCTGATCAGTTTTTGTTTTAGTTGGGCTCGTGACCCTTCAGTTCTCTTTCATAGGTTCACTCAACGCTGCGTAGCTTAAGACGCAGTGGGAACGCCCTCTGGGTGTGCCGATTGTCTAAAGCCCTTATAGAATCACGCCAATTTATTGGCTGATGGCGCGCAGAGCAGATGGGCCAGGCCGAGCTCCCTCCCTCTCCCGAGCACGCATGCGGTGTTCGGCCAGTCGAGATTTCGCATGATTATTTATTTCCCAGCCGAGAGCACGCAAGACGGTTTCTTTCGGGCTGGAAGATATTATTTACACTGCATCGTCTGACTCCGAGGATTTCAGGCCTGCTTTAGCTACTGACGGTCTCCCGCCTAGAGGCCAGGAGGCGCAGCCTACCGCGGCCTACACGGAGCTTATCGACGTGCTTTTGCGCGCTACAGAGAAGCTCTCTATCGACTGGCCTGACGAGCCCCGCGAGTCACAATCGTCTAAACTCGACGAGAGATTTTTAAGTGGCCCTAATTCTAGGCCTGAGCGGAGTAAGCTGCCCTTTTTCAGTGATCTGCATCATGAGATCTCCAGATCCTGGAAGCAGCCTTTTTCCGCGTGTCTAACAAACGCGGCAGCCGCTGACTTCACCAACCTCGTTGGTTCTGTGGAGCAGGGTTATTCCGACATCCCAGCGGTTGAGGACACGTTGGCTAGTACTCACCTTTCTCCGTCGTCTGCTCCGTCGTGGAAATCTCGTCCCCTCCTTTCCTCTAAACCGTGCAGGACTACTTCCGCCCTTATCGGAAAGTCCTTCATGGCAGCTGGTCAGGCAGGCATGGCCCTGCATACTACGGCCATCCTCCAAGCCTACCAGGCGGACGTCTTGAAGGAGATGGACGAGGGAACTGGAATTACGCCAGAAGCTGTCAAAGAGCTTCATAAGGCCACGGCCGCACATGCTATAGGTCGTTCTATGGCCGGGGCGGTTGCTGCAGAGCACCACCTATGGCTCAATCTCACAGAGATCCGTGACAAAGAGAAGGTTTTTTCTCTTGGATGTCCCAGTTTCTCAATCTGGACTGTTCGGGGAGGCACTGTGGTTGACAAGTTTTGGGCCACAAAATCCCAGTCAGCTGCCCTCAGGCAGTTTATGCCCAGGAGGGTTAGGGAATCCTCTAACCCCTCCCCGTCTCAACCCAGAGAACGTTCTTCTCATAGGACAGTTCCTACTCAACCTCGTTCAAACCATCTGGTGCAGGAGGAAGGAGATGCGTTCAGCTTTCTCCCCTCGCCTCCGACGCGTTTGATACCTGCCGCTCGCATCCTCTGAGACACTTTAGATTTTCATCAGAAGCAGGCAGACCCTATGATCTTGATCAAACAGGCAGCGGTACCTCCCACTATGTGTCAGGACGTCAAGTGCTCTCCTTCACGTTGGACCACGCCACCCCACAGGAGTCAGCGCGTCACCCTAACACAGGTATGTCCTCCGCATTGCAACACTCCAATTCCTCTATTACATTTCTTTCAAGAATGGAGGCGTCTACCAGGCTTGTGCACAATTCAGAATTTGAATTCAATTTGAATTTATGTCAAAAGCAGGATCTAGAATTACAATTCGAATTTGAATTAAAGCAGAATTGCAATTCAATTCAAATTCAAAGAAATTCATATACATATTTTAAGTGAAGTGTTTAACAATGGAGCTTTACAGTATGTCAGATATGATTGCATTATGCACTTTGTTTTATTTGATTACTTTGAAATGAAAATGACATTGGAACAAATCTAGTTAAACAACATTGAAGGTGTAATTTATTTCAAGAATTTGATCATAATCTATATTTTAGAACTAAATGTATTGTTACGTTCCGTGGTTGTGTTATGGCAGTTCTGGTGTTTTGTGTGTTTTCTCTTTTTTTCTCTCTCTCTCTGTAACTCTGCAGCTCTACCAGGTGGGGGAGAGAGAGAGAGATGATTGATCGCACCTGCTGCTCGTTGTACCAGAGACGCTACACATTGAAAAGAGCCTTCGGAGGACATTCAAACTGAAGCTTGCCTTCCAGAGTGTTGTGACTGTCTCTCACTTGTTGGTCTACTTGTGTTGTGTTGTATAACATTACGACTTCTTATTGTTCACCAAGCTAAGGCTTATTGTAGCCTACTACCACTTCTTTTTGTTTGTTGTTGCTACTTTATTTTTGTATACCAAACGGTCTGGAAGCTGTAGGGAGGTGGGTGCCTATTTTTATTTTTTGTAATACCTTTTCTCCTGTTTTTGGCTAGTTAGGGAGTTAGTGTAACTTTCTGTTGTTTATTTGTTTACTTTTGGCAGACTAAAAAGTTTTACTCCCCAACTAGTCAGAGGGTACTTGTGTTTGTTATTTTGGCTTTACCCCCTCCTGAGGTAATTAGTTTTTTTTCTTTGTTTAATTTTGTCAATTATACTTATATATTCTGTTAATAAATTTTGAGCTACAATTTGATGTGTCTCTCGTACGGGGCTGGGAACGGGCTCAGGCACATTTATTTTCTTTTTACTGTCTACTCCCTTAAACCTAGACAAACATTACATCTGGGACGTAACAGTGAAAATTGGGGGCTCGTCCGAGATCTATCTATATATAGATAGAACTAAAAATTAATCCGCTTTTGTTTTTTTGTTTTTCTTGATGGTTGGAGTGGTTGTACTCTAAGGGATGGAGTTTGATTTGATTGGGTTTACCCTTGCTCCAACGGTAGAAGTTTTTGATCGTTGTCGTAAGAAAGACTTAGTGTTGATTGCTGAGTTCTATAATATTTCTGTGTCTAAAGACATGACAAAGGCAGTTTTAAAGGATCAGCTGTACAGTGAATTGGCCAGCACTGGTATTTTACCAGCTGATTTGCAGGCTGATGAAGAAGAAGAGGAGGAAGAAGAGGAAGAGGAAGAGAAGGAGGAAGAAAATGTTTTATCTGAAACTAGTCCTATGGCTGTTAATTCTAGAATGGATCCTTTACTAGAGATTAAATTAAAAGAGCTCGAGTTGGCCATTAAAAAGCAGGAGCATGAGACTCAAGTTGTTCAACTCCGTGCTATTGAAGTAAAGGCTCACAGGGATATCAAACTGCGAAGCTTACAGTTAGAAGCAGAGTCTGAACGCCGTAAGCCTGTGCCGCTTCCTCGAGCCAGACCTTCCTCACCTGTTTTAGCTGGTGTTCCAGTGCAGAATAGCACAGTTAATTTTGATACTGTGAATGATGCTCAGAGTAACTTTGATGTAACAAAGTATATCAGACTGGTACCCCCATTTCGAGAAGCTGAGGTGGATGCTTACTTCATAGCCTTTGAGCGCATTGCTTCAAAGTTAGGATGGCCAAAAGATATGTGGGGCTTACTGCTTCAATGTAACTTTGTGGGTAAAGCCCAGGAGGTATGCTCTGCCTTGCCAATTGAACAGTCCTTGGATTATGACACCATAAAAGCTACAGTGTTGCGTGCCTACGAATTGGTCCCCGAAGCATATCGTCAGCGTTTTCGAGGTACAGCAAAAACCGCTAGACAAACATTTGTCGAGTTTGCAAGGGAAAAGAGAGCCCTGTTTGAGAAATGGTGTTTTGCTAGTAAGGTTACCAGTTTTGAACAACTGCAAGAACTCATCTTGCTTGAGGAGTTTAAAAACTGTGTTCCTGAGAACATTGCAGTTCATATGAATGAGCAAAAAACAAGTTCACTATCTGAAGCTGCAATGGTAGCTGATGAGTTTGCACTTACACACAGGTCAGTTTTTCCTTTTGCACGACAGAGTAGACGCCAGAGTTTTGGGAATGACCAGACAGGGAGAATGATGTCACCTGTTCTTTCCTCTGAGAAAAGTGAGAGAGAGAAGCCTGTGCTGAAACGCTCTGACCGTAAACGTGTCTGTTTTTATTGCTTAGATCCAGGTCACATAATCAATGACTGCAAAGCATGGAAACAGAAGACTGCTGCTGAAAAATCCAAGAGTGTAGCTTTTGCTCAAGCTGGTTCCATCCCCGACAACTGGTTTCCACAGCTCCAGGATTCTGGTTACCAACCTTTCTTATTAACTGGTTATGTGTCTCTTTCAGCTGTCTTACCTGGCCGACCTGTATCCATTCTACGAGATACGGGGGCAGCACAATCCTTTATTCTGGCTGACACTTTACCTTTCTCATCCGAAACATATTCTGGTACAGATGTATTGGTTCGTGGGATCGAACTAGGCTGTGTTAAGGTACCATTGCATACGGTCTACTTGGAGTCTGATTTGGTCACAGGTCCCGCTCAGATTGGAGTGAGAACTGAACTGCCGGTGGAGGGCGTAAGTCTCATCCTTGGGAATGACTTGGCTGGAGGTAAAGTCTTCCCTAACCCAGTAGTAGTGGATAAGCCTGATGTGTCAGGACAACCAGATGTTGCTGCTGTTTTCCCTGCTGCTTTCCCTGCCTGCGCTGTTACTCGAGCACAAGCTCGAAAGTGGGATGATGTTGTGAACCTCACTAATTCCTTTTTGAACCCTGTGTCAGATGTTGCAGAGTGCACACTGTTCATGAAACCCGAATTATCTTCCGCTGATGAAAATGCTGACCCTGTTTCAGCCTCAACTTCCTTAGAAGCTGGGAAGGAAAGTCTGATTGCTGCTCAAAAGGCTGATCAATCTCTGTCATTCTGTCTAGATGCAGCTGTCACTGTGGAAAGAGCCCCTGGTGGTCCAGTTACTTACTATTGGGAGGATGGTATTCTCATGAGACGCTGGCGACCGCAACAGAATGGGGATGTGTTAGCGGTACATCAACTTGTCCTACCTTCTGCCTACCGCCCTCAGATCCTGAAACTGGCACATGAGCACCCTCTGTCTGGTCACCTTGGTATCACTAAAACATATAAACGCATCTTAAAGTACTTCTTCTGGCCCGGAATGAGGAACGGTGTTGTGAAGTACTGTCGAACTTGCCATGAATGTCAAATTTCGGGTAAGCCTAACCAGACTGTTCCCTCTGCTCCTCTTCGTCCCATACCAGTAATGAGTGAGCCATTTGAACGCTTGATTTTGGACTGTGTTGGACCCTTGCCTAAGTCAAAATCTGGACACCAGTATATCTTGACTTTGATGTGTGTTGCCACACGATTCCCAGAGGCAATTCCCTTGCGTTCTCTGAAAGCTAATGTAATAGTCAAAGAGATCATCAAGTTCTGTTCAACGTTTGGTTTACTGAAGATCATTCAAACTGATCAGGGCTCTAACTTCACCTCAAAGCTGTTTGCTCAGGTTTTGAAAGAGTTAAAAGTTTCTCACCAAATGTCTAGCGCATATCACCCAGAGTCACAAGGGGCATTAGAACGATTCCACCAGACTCTTAAGTCTATGCTTCGTACATACTGTGTGAGTACTGGTAAAGACTGGGTAGAGGGTTTACCTTTGCTGCTGTTTGCTGTCAGAGAAACTGTCCAAGAGTCATTAGGATTTAGTCCGTCCGAACTAGTGTTTGGTCACACAGTTCGTGGACCACTAAAGCTTCTTCGTGAAGAACTCATGTCAAAAACCCCACAGGCTACCAACCTCTTGGATTACGTCAGTAATTTCCGGGAACGACTGCATAGAGTGTGTGACATTGCTAAAGCTCATCTCTCGAGTACCCAATCCAAAATGAAGACACGGTTTGATAAGAAGACTACCAAGCGTAGTTTCGAGCCTGGTGATCAAGTGCTTGTCTTACTTCCTGTTCCCTCCTCGGCACTACATGCTAGGTTTGCTGGTCCCTACAGTGTTGAGAAAAAGTTGAGTGAGACTGACTATGTAATTTCTACTCCAGATCGTAGGAAAAAGAGTAGAGTTTGCCACATTAACATGTTAAAGTCTTATGTAGGTAAGTGTGGGGTAGTAACTACATCCAATAGGGAAGACAAGCCTGCTGTGGTGTTGCCGGTTGCGTTTTGCTCTTCTGTTGATGATGCGGATGTGGGTGAATTACCTGTTGAACGTTTTCAAAATTCAACTGTGTTAAGCCAACTTGATGACTACCTTGCATACTTGCCTAAGGGTCAAAAAGAAGCTCTTATGCAGTTGATTAATAAGTACCCCATGCTCTTTTCAGATGTTCCTGGTAGAACCTCTATGGTCGAACATGACATAGATGTAGGTAACAGCCCCCCCATAAAGCAGCACCCGTACCGTGTTAATCCAAAGAAACGTGAAGTGATGAGAAAGGAAGTGGAGTATCTTTTAAGACATGGTCTTGCCACACCTAGCCATAGTCCTTGGAGTTCTCCTTGTTTGTTAGTGCCTAAACAAGACTCGACTTTTCGTTTCTGCACTGATTATCGCAAGATAAATAGTGTGACAAAACCAGATTCCTTTCCTCTGCCTAGGATGGAGGACTGTGTTGACCGGATTGGTAGTGCACACTTTGTGACGAAGCTTGACCTACTGAAAGGTTATTGGCAAGTGCCATTAACTGCCCGTGCATCTGAGATCTCTGCCTTTGTGACCCCTGACAACCTGCTGCAATACTCTGTTATGGCCTTCGGGATGCGCAATGCTCCTGCAACATTCCAAAGGTTGATGCATCGAGTGTTGTCAGGAATTCCTGACTGCGAAGTATACTTGGATGATGTTGTAGTTTACTCCCACACTTGGGAAGAACATCTAAGTACCCTTGATAAAGTTTTCAATGCATTAGCTAGTGCATCACTGACCCTTAACCTGCTTAAATGTGAGTTTGCCAAAGCAGTTGTTACCTATTTAGGTAAAAAGGTAGGCCAGGGTCAAGTAAAACCAGTGGAAACTAAGGTAGCAGCTATCCTAGACTTTCCTCCTCCCCGCAATAAGAGAGAATTGGGGCGTTTTCTCGGAATGGTAGGATACTATCGAAGCTTCTGTAAGAATTTTGCTACAGTGGTAACTCCTTTGACTGACCTGCTTAGTACTGCCAAGAAGTTTTTTTGGTCCACTGAATGTGAATCTGCTTTTAATGCTGCTAAAGATCTGTTGAGTAGTGCGCCTGTACTTTCTGCTCCCTGTTTCACTCTCCCATTTAAGCTGCAGGTAGATGCCAGTTACTCAGGTGCTGGGGCCGTGTTACTGCAGGAGGATACTTATGGCATTGAGCATCCTGTGAGTTACTTCTCTAAAAAGTTCACCAACACTCAGCAACGGTATAGTACTATTGAGAAGGAGGCCCTAGCTTTGGTATTAGCTTTACAGCACTTCGAAATTTATCTTGGTGGTAGTCACTCCGTCACGGTCTATACCGACCATAATCCTCTTGTATTTTTGGATCGGATGCGAAATTCAAATCAACGCCTGATGAGGTGGTCACTGGTTATTCAAGAATACAACTTGAATATCCAGTATTGTAAAGGTTCTGAAAATACTGTAGCTGATGCCCTTTCAAGAGTATATACTCAAGAGTGAAAAAAAATATTTGTGATTCATTTTCAAGACATGGGTTGATGTCTGAAAACTTATGGGTGGGGGTGTTACGTTCCGTGGTTGTGTTATGGCAGTTCTGGTGTTTTGTGTGTTTTCTCTTTTTTTCTCTCTCTCTCTGTAACTCTGCAGCTCTACCAGGTGGGGGAGAGAGAGAGAGATGATTGATCGCACCTGCTGCTCGTTGTACCAGAGACGCTACACATTGAAAAGAGCCTTCGGAGGACATTCAAACTGAAGCTTGCCTTCCAGAGTGTTGTGACTGTCTCTCACTTGTTGGTCTACTTGTGTTGTGTTGTATAACATTACGACTTCTTATTGTTCACCAAGCTAAGGCTTATTGTAGCCTACTACCACTTCTTTTTGTTTGTTGTTGCTACTTTATTTTTGTATACCAAACGGTCTGGAAGCTGTAGGGAGGTGGGTGCCTATTTTTATTTTTTGTAATACCTTTTCTCCTGTTTTTGGCTAGTTAGGGAGTTAGTGTAACTTTCTGTTGTTTATTTGTTTACTTTTGGCAGACTAAAAAGTTTTACTCCCCAACTAGTCAGAGGGTACTTGTGTTTGTTATTTTGGCTTTACCCCCTCCTGAGGTAATTAGTTTTTTTTCTTTGTTTAATTTTGTCAATTATACTTATATATTCTGTTAATAAATTTTGAGCTACAATTTGATGTGTCTCTCGTACGGGGCTGGGAACGGGCTCAGGCACATTTATTTTCTTTTTACTGTCTACTCCCTTAAACCTAGACAAACATTACATCTGGGACGTAACAGTATGCAGGGTTGAGAAGTGACTAGTAATGTGTAATTAAATTATATTATTAAATTACAAAATTAATGTAATTGTATTTACTGAGGTAAAATGTGTAATTCAATTAGTTACTAATCAAATTAAAATGAAATTGCATTGATAAAGAAATCCAAATAAAGTAATCCAAACCACATTTATAATGGGTAACTTATAACAGTTAAGCAATTACTTAAATGTAATTGCTTAACTGTTATAAGTTACCCATTATAAATGTGGTTTGGATTACTTTATTAGGATTTCTTTATCAATGCAAAGCAATTTCATTTTAATTTGATTGAAATTTAATTTTTAAATTTAATGATTTAGATTTGATTTAAAGCTCCATTGTTAAACACTTCACATAAAATATATGAATTTCTTTGAATTTTAATTGAATTGCAATTCAGCTTTAATTCAAATTCGAATTGTAATTCTAGATCCTGCTTTTGACATAAATTCAAATTGAATTCAAATTCTGAATTGTGCACAAGCCTGACGTCTACCAGGGGTATTGCCTTGGATCCTCTGCATGGTTCGGCTCGGCTACATACTTCAGTTCCAGTGATGCCGGTAACGCGTTACTTAGTAACGCGTTACTCTAATTTGACCCCTTTTTTCAGTAACGAGTAATCTAACGCGTTACTATTTCAAAACCAGTAATCAGATTAAAGTTACTTATCCAAGTCACTGTGCGTTACTATTTTTGTCATTTTCCTTAGTAAAAATATATATTTATTTCTTCTTGCATCTCGGGGAGTGTGCGCGACAAGTCACGTTTTCAGCATGAGGTTCACGTCACGTGTACGTACCACGCAGCGACACAAACGTAAACAACAATGGAGGGAGGAGAGAGATGCGCTTTTTCTAGCTGGAAATACAGTCACTATTTTGAGTTTGTGTCTGTCAGCTAAAGATGGCAACATTAAGGTCCGTTGTAAACTCTGTGCTGGACTGGTGGCGCCAAAGTATCTACCTACAGAAACACTTCGTCGAATTTGAAAAACATATGGAGTCGCAGCACCGCACAGTCAAACTTACGCCCGTTTCACACATACTTGTCTCCGTCTGCAGTGCGTATGCGGTGCATATTTTTTCCCGTACCCATGTTAACAGGTTAGAGCTTTCACACTGCACGCGGGTGCGGTCCGTCGATCTGTTTCAGGTGCGTGAGTATACAGCAGTGCAGAGATCGTTTCCGCACCTAGTTTGCTGTGCTGCACCGTGCTGAATTAAAGTGGCAGCGCATTGTTCACATTAAAATAGACATAGATTGACAAGAAACTGTATAAATTTCATCATATACGCAAAATTACAGTTAACGTGTTCTACAGTTACTAAATTACAGGGTCAAGAAAAACAAAAAAACAATATATATTTTATAAAAACAAGTATTTATATTAAGTGAAGTCAAGAAAGACTGTTTTTTCAGGAAATAGTTTTTAAGTTCAACTTTAAATGTCAGGAGATAGATTGTTGATATTACTGTTAAAAATACACTTCCAATAAAGTGAGTGTTGGCAAAACCGGTTGTCATTTTTATGTTGAGGTGGTGGGGGTGTTGTCGGCAACTGCTGAATGTAACTAATAAAAGTAACTTGTAAAGTAACTTAGTTACTTTTAAAATCAAGTAACTTGTAAAGTAACTTAGTTACTTTTAAAATCAAGTAACTTGTAAAGTAACTTAGTTTACTTTTTCAAAGTAACTGTGGCAACACTGTTCAGTTCTGTCGCCCGCCCCCTTGCTTCAATGGAGTCTTTCCAACTGTAGTCAACAGCGCCTCAGAGGCTTCTGTACTACAGCAGGAGATTTCGTCCCTTTTCCTCAAGGGAGCAATAGAAGAGGTTCCTCCGAAGGAAGTCGAGCTAGGATTTTTCGGACGTTACTTCCTGGTCCCAAAAAAGGGCGGAGGTCTGCGACCAATACTAGACCTGCACCGGCTAAATTTCTCCCTTTACAAAGGGAAATTCAAGATGTTGACGCTAAAAGCTATCATATCTCAAATTCGAGCGGGGGACTGGTTCGTGACAGTAGACCTGAAGGATGCATATTTTCATATTCAGGTCGTACGGCGACACAGGAGATTCCTCAGGTTTGCCTTTGGGGAGAGGGCGTACCAGTACAGGGTACTTCCCTTTGGTCTCACCCTAGCGCAGAGAACGTTCACAAAGTGTATGGATGCTGCTCTGGCCCCGTTGCAGCTCCAGGGCATACGTATACTCAACTACCTGGACGATTGGCTCCTTTTAGCCCACTCCAGGGAATTAGTGACTCACCACAGGGACATTGTCCCTCATCACATTCAGTCTCTCGGCCTGAGGTTAAACACAGAGAAGAGTGTTCTTACCCCAGCTCAAAGCACAATTTTCTTAGAGGTGGGTCTGGATTCCGTTCTGATGCAGGTCCGTTTGGCTCCTGCCGGGATTTCCAGTCTTTTGACATGTTTGGCTCGCTTCACGCTCGGCAATCGTGTTTCTGTGGGCACTTGCCGCAGGCTTCTGGGTCTCATCGCCGCAGCATACCCTGTGCTTCCACTAGGGTTGCTCCACATGAGGCCGTTTCTGTGGTGGATGAAACTCTCAGGTGCCAAGTTCCTTTCACTGAGAGCAGGCCATGTTCCTGGGGTCCTAAACCTCGCAGCAGATTTTCTGTCGAGGCAGAAGCTCAGGTCGCGGGAATGGATGTTGAACCGCCGAACAGTAACCCTGATTTGGGAAATGTTCGGAAAAGCAGAAGTGAACCTCTTTGCATCACAGGAGTCCTCCCAATGCCCACTTTGCTTCTCCCTGAGCCCCCCAGCACCATTTCGGATAGATGCATTCGCCCACCCATGGCCGATGCAGAAACTTTATGCATTCCCACCTGTCAAGTTGATCCAGGCAGTTCTGTCCAGAGTGATGGAGAGAGAAGCCCGTCTCCTACTTATAGCCCCATTCTGGCCATCCCAGCCGTGGTTCTCGGAGCTAGTTCCTCTTCAGGGAGGATCTGCTGTCCCAGTTTCAGGAGGGCATCCTTGCCCCGAAATTTGGAAGCTATGCGTATGGCCCATCTGAGGCTGCTAGCTTTGAGTAAGGAAAAAAAGCCCCGAAGAATCCCATTAGGGAAAAGTTTTGAAAAAGACCCAAATATAGCCCATTCAAGTGCCTATTCATTATTTTTCTCACATTAATAGGGTAAAAGTTTTAACCTTTAGATATCACCATGAAAATTACTGAGTATATTACTCACATCAAGACAAACAAAATATGTATTACAAGTTTTTTGAAATTGTTTGTTAACATGGACAAACGGTGCATAATCTAATTACTTATGTGCTAATTTCCATAATTAACACAATATCTAAACATTGGGTATAGCAGGTGAAAATGTCTTGTTGAGTCTTGTTGACATATAACAGTAAAAGACTTAATTTTAAGGTCTGAATGGAACCCATTTACGCTACCCTGTCATGTTAACTGATCACAGGAAGCAAAAGCGAGTTAACAGTGATTTATTAGTGCAACAGAGTCCCAGACACAGTAAAGTCAGATGGAGAAATGGTGACGCAGGGACTTTGATGGCCAGATCCGGTGAAGTGCAGACAGACGGTGAGACAAACTAAATCCACACGGAAGAAGACAAACAGGAACACCAGGCAGGAACACGAACCAGAAGAACAGACAGGGATACATCAAACAACGATCTGAAAAAGATGAGAGAACAGCGGTGAGTATAAGTAGCATGGTGAGATCAACTGCAGCTGGTGTTGTAATGGTGAGCAGCTGGAGCGGATCGGGTAATGACATACAGACACGCCTCTTGCACACGTGCACACATACAACAACATAAACACAAGACTAGAAGGAACCAGTGAATACGTCTACCGTGACAGTACCCCTACTCCTAAGAACGCCTCCTGTCATTCCCAGGCTCCCTTACCTGTCGATTGTAATCATCGATAAGGGAGTGATCCAGGATGTCTCTAGCAGGAACCCAACTTCTCTCCTCTGGACCACAACCTTCCCAGTCCACCAAGTACTGAAATCCGCGTTCCCTCCGCCTAGAGTCCAGAATACGGTTGACCGAATATGTGGTCTCCCCATCTACGAGTTGCGGTGGGGGAGGAACCGGGACCGGCGGATTAATGTGAGAATGAAATACGGGTTTGATTTTGGATACATGGAACACAGAATGAACCCTCCTGTACGCAGAATGTAACTTGAGGCGGACTGCCACCGGACTAATGATCTTGGTGACAGTAAACGGGCCAATAAATTTGGGTGCAGGTTTATTAGAGACGGTGCGAAGAGGAATGTTCTTGGTTGAAAGCCACACTTTTTAACCAACGACGTATACGGGTGGCCTTGACCTGTGGCGATCGGCCTTGGCCTTGGTGCGCGCCCCCACCTGGAGTAGAGTCTCACGGGCTATAGTCCAGGTGCGGTGACACCTCTGGACAAAGGCGTGAGTGGAGGGAACCACAACTTTGGATTCCAGACTTGGAAAAATAGGTGGTCAGGCAGGCATGGCCTTACCAAACCTACACTACACCCAAACGGAGATAGACCCGTAGCTGACACTGGCAACGTGTTGTGTGCGTACTCAACCATAGACAGTTGTTGGCTCCATGAGGAAGGATTCTTGGAAACCAAACATCGCAACATTCTTTCCAAATCTTGGTTGGCTCTCTCAGTTTGACCATTGCTCTGGGGATGAAACCCAGAAGACAGACTAATCGTCGCCCCCAGTAACTTACAAAATACTCACCAAAATTTGGACACAAACTGGGGTCCCCTGTCGGAAACCACGTCTGTCGGGAGGCCATGTAACCCGAAAGACGTGATCTATGATCGTTGCCGCTGTCTCCTTAGCTGAGGGTAATTTGGGTAAGGGAATGAAATGGGCCGCCTTCGAGAATCGGTCCACCACAGTCAAAACTACTGTGTTACCCTGGGAGGGTGGGAGGGTGGGAAGGCGGTAATAAAATCTAGAGCGATATGGGACCAGGGTCTCGAAGGTACCGACAGCGGCTGGAGTAACCCATCTGGGGGTCGATTGGAAGACTTACCAGTGGCACAAACTGAGCAAACCAAGACAAAATCGTGAATGTCACGAGCCATAAGTGGCCACCAGAATCGTTGCTTGACTAAAAACCCAGTGCGATTAACTCCTGGATGACAAGCTATGTTGGAACCGTGACCCCACTGGATAACATCTGACCGTCATCCCTCCGGCACAAATAAACGATTCGGTGGGCACCCGGGCGGAGGCGTTACCCCTTTTAAGGCTTTCTTGACCTTCGCTTCGACCTCCCATGTGAGCGTTGAAACAAATATGGTTTCAGGTAAAATGCACTCGGGAGTGGACGGGCGTTCGTAAGAATCAAATATACAAGATAATGAGTCGGGTTTGATGTTCTTGGACCCCGACGGTATGAGAGGGAAAAATCAAAAAGACAGAAAAAAAGTGCCCACCGAGCCTGCCTGGAGTTCAATCTTTTAGCAGTTCTGATATATTTGAGGTTCTTATGATCAGTCCAGACGATAAAAGGTACCCTCGACCCTTCTAACCAGTGGCGCCACTCCTCCAACGCCAACTTCATTCCCAACAACTCTCTGTTACCAATGTCGTAATTACGTTCGGCTGGGGATAAACGATGGGACAAAAGCGCGCAAGGGTGCATCTTGTCGTCCACAGGCGAACGCTGGGATAACACTGCCCCTTCTCCCACCTCTGATACGTCGACCTCCACCACAAACTGACGTGATGAATCAGGGGTAATGAGAATGGGGGCTGAAACAAAGCGGCCTTTCAGTTTCTTAAACACAGCCTCGGCTGTGTCAGACGACCTGAATGCAGTTCTGGTGGAGGTCAAGGCAGTCGGAGGCGCGACTAGCTGGCTGAAGTTGCGAATGAATCGCCGGTAAAAATTGGCGAACCCCAAAAACCTCTGCAGGGCCTTGCGGGAATCTGGACTTGGCCAATCTACCACAGCCTTAATCTTCTCAGGGTCCATCCACATTCCCTCAGACGACATGATGTACCCTAGAAAAGGAACAGACTGTGCATGAAATTCGCATTTCTCCACCTTGACAAAAAGCTCATTCTCTAGCAACCTCTGAAGCACTCGTCCGACGTGCTGCACATGTTCCTGGAGAGATGAAGAAAAAATCAATATGTCATCCAGGTAGACATATATGAACTGATCGATCATATCTCGCAACACGTCATTGACCAGTGCCTGGAAAACTGCTGGGGAGTTGGACAGCCTGAAAGGGATGACCAAGTATTCAAAGTGCCCCCTGGGGGTGTTAAAAGCAGTTTTCCACTCATCTCCCTCCCTAATGCAGACCAAATGATAAGCGTTACGTTAGTCCAAATTTGTGAAGACGGATGCTCCCTGCAACCTCTCGAACGCTGAAGACATCAACGGCAAAGGATAGGTATTCTTTACCGTGATGTTATTCAACCCTCGGAAATCAATGCAAGGTCGCAGTGAACCATCCTTCTTCCCCACAAAAAAGAACCCCGTCCACGCTGGAGAAGAGGAAGGGCGAATGAACTTGGTTGCTAGAGAATCAGAAATATATTTCTCCATAGCCTCTCTTTCGGGAATCAAAAGTGAATCTAACTTGCCCTTAGGCGGAGACTTACCTGGCAGTAAATCTATTGCACAGTCGTAGGGACGATGTGGAGGAAGAGAAGCAGCACGAGACTTACTGAACACTTCCTTCAGGTCCAGATACTATGCGGGCACGTTAGACAGATCCCCTGCTTCCTTCTGAAACACAGAAACAGGTACAGACGAACAAGCAGACATGAGACAAGAATTATGACATTCCTTGCTCCACTCCAGCACAGATTTGTGAATCCAGTCCACTCGGGGGTTGTGTCGGATGAGCCATGGATGTCTAAGAACAACGGGTGCCAGGAGTGAATCCAGAATAAAAAATGAAATAGTTTCCGTGTGGTTGCCAGAGGTGATGAGAGTGATTTCTTCAGTGGATAATGAAATAGTAGGAAGCTCATGACCATTAAATGCGTGAACAGCAATCCGATGAGTGAGGGGTTTGAGGGGAATCTGAAATCTGCGTGCGAAAATATGGTCCATAAAATTACCTTCGGCCCCCGAATCCAACTGTGCTTGACAATCGTGCTGGTGGACTGACCATCTTAGTCTTACCGAGAGGAGGGTGGAGGTCGATGTAGTCGTTGATGAGGTCTTCCTGGCAGAGATCCCACCCGATAGTAGCCTCAGGTTTACTATCGGGCTTGGCCTTTTACCGGACAGTTGTAGGCATAGTGTCCAGCTCCTCCACAGTACAGGCAAAGGCCCTGGGATCTCCGGCTCTCCCTCTCCTCTCGGGAAAGCCGAGCTCGACCCACCTGCATGGGCTCGTGATCGTAAATGGGGCTGACCACGTCCCTGCCGTTGGATCGTGGACCGTCAAAAAACCCAGAGTGTGCGGGTGGACGTAACTCGACGCTTGACTCTGGACTCTGGGTGTCAACCCGCAGAGCTAAGTCAATCAGTCCATTGAGGGTGGTGGGAAGATCCAGGGCGTAGATCTCCTTCTGGACATGGTCAGCCAGCCCATGCAGGAACATGTCCCACTGCGCCTCCTCGTTCCATCCACACTCCGCCGCCAAGGTCCGGAATTCGATAGAAAAATCGGATACTGATTTCTCTCCTTGCCGTAGTTTGGCCAATGCTCTGGCCTCCTCTCTTCCAGAGACCGCCGGGTCAAACACCTGTCTCATTTCGGCGGAGAGTGTCTGGAACGAGGTGCAGCATGGGTGTTGGTTCTCCCACACCGCCGTTCCCCAAAGCGCCGCTCTCCCAGTCAACAATGTCAAAACGAACGCCATCTTGGCCTGCTCCTTCTGGAAAGTACGAGGTTGAAGAGCGAAATGCATAGAACATCGGTTGAGAAATGCTCTGCAGTGTGATGGTTCACCTGAGTAGGCCTCTGGAACAGGTAGTCGGGGTTTGGACTGGGAGGGGCTTCCTGGTGTAACGGGAGGAACGGCTGGTGTGGGTGGCGCAGTGGGAGTCCGTAGGCGCTGGATCTGCTGGATGAGCTCAGACACCTGCGTCACCAAGACTTGTACTGCTCGGCCCGTATCGCCGATATCCTTTTCCTGCGAGTCTATTCTTCGGATACTGTGATGAATGAATTCTTCCAACGAAGAGGGAGATGCGCTCGCTGCTTCCATTCCTTGGTCAGATCGTTCTGTCATGTTAACTGATCACAGGAAGCAAAAGCGAGTTAACAGTGATTTATTAGTGCAACAGAGTCCCAGACACAGTAAAGTCAGATGAAGGAATGGTGACGAACTAAATCCACATGGAAGACGACGAACAGGAACACCAGGCAGGAACACGAACCAGAAGACCAGACAGGGATACATCAAACAACAATCTGACAAAGATGAGAGAACAGCGGTGAGTATAAGTAGCATGGTGAGATCAACTGCAGCTGGTGTTGTAATGATGAGCAGCTGGAGCGGATCGGGTAATTACATACAGACACGCCTCTTGCACACGTGCACTCATACAACAACATAAACACAAGACTAGAAGGAACCAGTGAATACGTCTACTGTGAAAATTCACGCTATGGGAACGCCTCTGCGTGATTGCGTCATGAAGCACACATGAAAGCAGTTAAATGGCGTGATGGAACGACATGTGACTTCATCGACCAGGAAATTATAAAATACACCTGAACCAAACACCTTCTGTGTCTTCAGCAAGCGCTCTATGTGAATCTATGTCCCTGGTGTTTTTTGTCTGTCTTCATTTTTCACCCATATATATATATATATATATATATATATATATATATATATATATATATATATATATATATATATATATATATATATATATATATATATATATATATATATCAGTGGCGGGCCGTGCATTTCACACCTAGGCCTTCTGTCCTATCTGAATTAATAACTTTTAATAGTGTAGCAGCGCAAAAACTCTCTGTAATTGTTGTTTTTATTCTGCACCGGCAGTTATAGGGTTAATGCGGTGAGTTCGGAAAAGGCCGGTAGAGAGAAACGAGCGCGTGAGTTCGGCTGGTGTGTTTGTGTACAGTTCTTGCGTTCCGAATCCGATTATAAGTTCAGAAACGTAGCCTTACCTTGTCGTTCAAGGGTTAGTCCCTTTTCAGACGTTACAATAGTATGAATGTTTGAAAAAAAATTGAGTTTCGATCATAAAGTTAAAATAAAATGAAGAAGAAAATCATATTCACCACGGGGGAAAAAAGCATTATACTCACCAAAACTACTGATTATTTTTTACACAAAATCCATCCTTATTTCTTTCCTCAAGAAGACTTCAATTACAGTTGTACAGGTTATCTAACTTCGTTCCAACAATGTCGTGTCTGTCCCGTCATATTTGCATAAGTTTTAATTCGCTTTATGGCTGCAGAGTGTCTGCTCGACAGAAGCAGTGGACACAGACAGTCACCGCAAAACATGACGATGTGTATGACCATGCTCAAAGAAACATTAATTTGTGGGTTGAAAAACTATTAAATCTACAGGAATAGCCTATTTAGTTTACGCAGTTACAGATGCGGATAGTACCAGTAATAGTACGCGCTCTGAGCATCCAATCAAAGAACGAGAAAATGACGACGTTATTTAACGCCTGCTAGATGGCCCCGCTGCAGTCATAGCGAAATCTGATTGGCTGATTAAATCTGACTGATTATCTGATTGGATAAAGCAACAGTTTCATTGCCATTCATTTTAAGTTACAGGCGCCCGCACTGTCGATTCTGAAGGCCTCCAGGCAGATTTATTTGGCCATGGCAACGCATGATGGCTGAAATATGATTGGATAAAAGCACTAACATAAAAACACACTACTGGAAGCAGCGCAACCAAGAGAAAAGCTATGAAATTAAGAGAATGAACTATTGGGAATAATTTAATACTCATTCTTGGAAAAAATATATATTAAAGTGCAAGTCAGTAATTCTGATAGTGTTTAGGCCAGCAGAGAAGGCCTTGCTGGCCCTGACGGCCCACCACTGATATATATATATATATATATATATATATATATATATATATATATATATGTACTGTAATTCAGACTATGAAATACTTGTCTGATTGTTATTGGTTGCATTTAAATTTGAGAAATTAAATTAAATATATTTATGGCCTTTTAGCTGCATAAAATACTATGCACTTTCTAAAATCCATGTTTATTGTAAGGGCATGTGCTGAGTTCTTCGTGCCCTTTCTAAAATGGTCCGTGTACGTTGCGTTCATTCGTTTTTTTATTTAATAGAAAGTAGAAAATGAGAAAATGGCTCATTTATTCATTTTTCTAATTTTTTTAAAAATGAAAAAAAAAAACTAGAAAGAGGCTCATTTGTTAATTTTGCTTTTTTTTTAAAAAATAAAAAACCGATAATTCGGCTTAATTGTTAAGGGATAGAACAAAAAAAACTGCTGTTGCTCCCACCCGTCCACCGGCCGCAGGCCCTCCGTCCGCTCATCGTCGAGGTCGACCTCCTGCGGCGTCCTCCGCTCCCGCTAAGCCTCAGCAGCAGCAGCCACCATCCAGGCCTCAGCGTGGACTAGGCCGCAGGAAGTCGACCACGCCCATCCAGGCCGCTGCCAAACCAGGAGGGCATTCAAGGGCGTTCAAGGGCATTCTGTTCACCCGTGTTCTGGTGGACAGTGCCCCGGTGCTCAGGGCAGAGATCGCAGTCCTACTGGTGAAGGACGCGATCGAGCCGGTCCCTCCAGCCGATACGAAGACCGTCTTCTACAGCCCGTACTTCATTGTACCCAAGAAAGGCGGTGAGTTACGGCCAATCTTGGACTTGCGTGTCCTGAACCGGTCCCTTCACAGGCTGCCGTTCAAGATGCTTATGCAGAAACACATTTTCAAATGCATCCATCCCCAAGATTGGTTTGCAGCAATCAACCTGAAGGACGCGTACTTTCATGTCTCGATTCTCCCTCTACACAGACCATTTCTTCGCTTTGCGTTCGAGGGACGGGCATATCAGTACAAAGTCTTACCCTTCGGGCTGGCCCTATCGCCCCGTGTCTTCACGAAAGTCGCGGAGGCGGCCATTGCTCCCATGTGCGAGCTTGGTGTTCACATTCTCAACTACCTCAACGACTGGCTTATTCTCGCCCAGTCGAGAGAGCAGTTGTGCGAACACAGGGACATGGTGCTCAGTCATTATTTGATTTCCACGATTTCCACGCTGATTGGTCAACAAAAGATCAACGCTTTCAGTTCTTCCACAGTTTAACAGTTTCCACAGAATAACAGTCCTGCTCTGCTGGACGGATTCTTTGACACAAATCGCGTTGGGCAGGGACTAGAAAGGGTTTTCTTCTCTACGTGCCAGAGAAATACTCGGCTGATTCACTCGAACTCGATTCTTTGACCAAATCGGTTGAGTGAATGATTCAATGTCCCAAATGTATACAGCCAATTGGTTCATGAATGAATCAGCATTTTGAACGAATCGGTTGAATGAATGACTCACTCACTGACTATTAAGACAGTACGTGCTGCCACCTACTGGGGGTCTTACTCTCATAATCTAAGTATTGTTTCATTTTGTCGTTAATTTCATATTTAAAAAGGCTATTCAAAATATGATATTTAAAACTTTAATATCATAATACTATGTAATTGTAAGTAATTGTAATGCTGTGTAAATCCTCTGATCAGCATTAAAAAGTTAATAGTAATAGGTCTACATGGCACTTCGGAATTCAGTTGCAGCTTCTTTGGTTAATACTAATTTAATTTGATTGGTGACAGCTTATTGTCTTATTATTCTAATTGAATTTGTCGATTAAATTTCCAATTTTTTTTATAAAAGATGACAAATAGCCTATTTAAAAAAGATTATAATAATTGCCCTTGCAAAGGTAAAAATTATCGTAAGCTATGAAAGCTATAAGCTATGAAAAACAAACAAACAACAACAAAAAAACTAATAGAATAACAACCAAAATAGATGCGCTGTGACATTGACACTAAATAATGCAATTTATATCTTTTCATATCTATCATATTTCAGCTTCATCTCTTGTCCAAAACTCAATGTGCAGTCTAAAATAATAGTTATGACTGCTGCATATTTACACTTAAATGGATACTGGTCTGCACACTGTCCAGTGGGTCACCCAGCTGTGAAGTAGGCTAATGATGGGTCATGTGTGTGCAGGGGCAAGAAAATCTACATAATATTTCTGAAATAATCAGCTAATATTTCTCTAGTGTAGATTGTCGAATCTATGCCTATAGAGAAGAAAACCCTTTCTAGGCCCTGCCCAGCGCGATTTGTGTCAAGCATTAGTCCGGTTGTTGGATGAGAGAGAGTTTATTTGTAATAAACACTTTAAGAATCCGTCCAGCAGCGGAGGACTGTGGAAGAACTGAAAGTGTTGATCTTTGGTTGACCAATCAGCGGAAAGGGGCGTTTCATGCGCACCCACAGATGGAAATCGAATATTCAAGCCATTTATCCATTTTCTATCCCTGAACATAAAAACATAAAAATCAAGCCGAATTCTCATTTTTTAATTTTTTTGGAAAAAAATTCAAACGAATAAATGAACCGTTTACTAATTTTTCAACTTTCAATATTAAATCGAAAAACAAATGAACGGACCTAAAATCCATGTTTATGGTGTTATTTAATTTTGAGAAATGAAATGAAATATCTTTCTGGCTTTTAGCTGCATAAAATACTATGCACTTTCTAAATCCATGTTTATGGTAAGGGGACGCGCCAAATGGGGACGCGCACTTTCTAAAATCCATGCTTATGGTAAGCACACGCACCAAGTGCTTCGTGCCCTTTCTAAAATCAGTACTTATGGTAAAACGGTTCTGAGGACCGTTATTATCTCTAAGTAGGCCAAGAAGCCCTGACGCCAGTGGTGTCGGACTTCTGAGTGTACACCCCTCCGTAGGAAAGACGGTTTCCACCTCATTATACATATCCGTCTCCCCCCGGTGCCCTCAGGGGCCGGTCTGCCAACCCTGCCTTAATGCAGGGGTGCAGAGGGTCCCAGCGAGTCTTTACCCGAGGGTTGATCGCTCGCTCCGAGGAGGGCTCTAGAGCGATCAGGCCAGTTATTCCCTGCCGGTGCGCCGCTTCAGGGCACTGTGCCTATTGTTTGAAATACACCCCTCCATGGGGATGACGGTTTCCACCTCATTATACGGTGCCCCTCTCACCTCGGTACCCTCAGGGGGCCGGTCTCCCAACTCCGACTTCATGCCGGGGCGCAAAGGATCCCAGCCCAGTTAGTGCCTTAGATGCTTATGTCCACAGAACTGTAGAGAAAGTCTGAACACTGTTTGTTTGCTTTGGGGTACCCACAAAGGGATGCCCTGCATCTAAGCAGAGGATGAGCAAGTGGGTGGTCGAGGCCATCTCACTTGCTTATGACTCGGCCAGTCAGCCTTCACCTTTGGCTGTACAGGCTCACTCCACTAGGAGTATGGCTGCTTCCAAAGTATTACTGTCAGGAGTTTCCCTCCAAGATGTTTGTGATGTGGCAGGCTAGTCCTCACCTCACTTTGGCTCCAATCCAGGGGCGCAGGTGCTTTCGCCTAGATGTGCGCATTTATTTCACACAGACGGACACTTTATGGCGCCGTGGGTATTAGCGTTCCCATAGCGTTTTGACGCAGCTCGAGTTCCGTTGATAGGGAACATCTTGGTTACGTATGTAACCTTAGTTCTACCAGAAAGACTCGGGAGAATTAATTGAGTCTTCCTGGCAGAACTTGCGCTAAGCTTCATTTCCCTGAAGGAACGAGACGCTATGTCACCCTGCCATACTCCTGGCATGCCTGTGATCGACTTGCTTCAGATTTGGTTCAGGTGTTCTTTATAGTTTCCTGGTCGATGATGTCTCATGACGTTCCGTCACACCATTGTACTGGTTTCATATGTGCTTTATGATGCAATCACGGAGTGGTACAAGGGCTACCTCAACGATCTTCGTAAAGACGCAAGGAGACAGGGCTAGCCCGAAGGGTAGAACCGCATACTGATATGCCTTCCCCTCGAAAGGCAACCGCAGAAACGGTCTGGTTCGAGGAAGAATGGAGACATGAAAGTAGGCGTTCTTCAGGTCGATCGCTGCAAACCAATCCTGTGAAAATTCGAAACACATTCGAAAATGCGTTTGGCCGTGAGCATTTTGAAAGGAAGCGTGTGAAGGGATCGGTTCAAAACGCGCAGGTCCAGGATTGGCCGTTACCCACCGGATTTCTTTGGTACAATGAAGTAGGGGCTGTAAAGCCCAGACTTCATTTCGGCTGGAGGGACAATCTCGATCGCACCTTTCGCCAGCAAGGTTGCGACTTCCGCACACATGACCGGGGCATTGCCACTGACCGTCATGAAGTGGACTCCCCGTGGACTCCTTTCGGGGAGGAGATCGTACAAACTGAATCGCATAGCCGAGCCTAATGAGTGGTCCTGCTACCAGCTCCTCGATAGAACTGTAGCCCATCTCTGAGCTGTCCGCATCAGGAGCGCCGCTTGGCCTGGCGTTTAGCGGGCGGCAGGGCTTGAGGGGACTGGGACGCCTTCCTGCGACCACCTCTACGGCGTGGCCCGGGGCCGAGTGGGAGAGGCGAGAGTCACAGGAGGGCGTCCTCGGCGGCGAACAGACTGAGTTGACTGAGCTGGCGGCTGGGTGGAGGCAGCAGCTGGCCGCCAGGGCAGTATATGCTTGATAGCCTCAGTCTGTTTCTGGGCAGCCGAGAACTCTTGGGCAAAGTCCTCGACTGCACCACCGAATAGGCCTGTCTGGGATATGGGGGAGTTGAGCAGACAAGTCCGCTCAGCATCCCGCATATTGGCCAGGTTAAGCCACAGATGTCATTCCTGGACCACAACTGTGGACATCACCTGATCAAGGGGGCGTGCGGTCACCTTCGTCGCTCAGAGAGGGAGGTCGGTGGCAGCATGCAGCTCATTAAAGAGCCCTTGCTCAGCTCTACCCTCGTGCATGTCCCTGAGCATCCTGGCCTGGTAGACCTGCAGGATGGCCATGGCATGCAGCGGGGCGGCAGCGTTCCGCCTCACTGTCAGCATAGCTGTCAGTTCTGGGTCCGAAGACGGTCCCGCGACTACATTCGAGGAACTCGCGGGTTGCGGCGCTGGTGAGGGGGGTGTGGCCCGAGGAAGCATCGTCGGGGCAGAATTCCACACCGTCGCTCTCAGATCACCCCCAGCCGAAGTACCACCTCTCGTGGAGGGGGTAGATCGGGGTGCAGCAGAGGGGACTCTACCTTGTGTAAGGTCACGGAATCTTGATCTTAACGCAGCGATGGTCATGTTCCCGCAATGAGAACATGACTCATCCATGAAAGCTGCCTTAGCGTGATCTAAGCCCAAGCACACAAGGCAGCGATCATGGCCATCAGAGGAAGAAAAGGAACGACCGCACCCAGAAATACACCGGCTAGACATCTTGAAAAAGACGTGCCGGGGCAAGCTCTTTTGTGAGAGGACTTTCAGCAGCCTGTGCTGAAGCGGGCAGGGAGAAACACACACACACTGGATGCAGACCACTGCACAGATCAGCAGGCAGGAATGTGAATCTCGCTGGAAAATCGCCTTTGCACCAACACAGACTGGAGAGATGCTCGTCTCGAAGACACTCGATAACAGTCAGAGAAATCAGGCTTACAGGAGTGAAGAGGACTCTTGGCTCCAAAGCAAAAAAATATCTGCATGTTGCCAGCGTCCTTCCTTATATACCCAGGAGGTGGGGCGAAGCTACGCTATGCAAATTCCGCAGACCCATTGGCTCCTTTTTTAATTCTCGAAGGTGATAGGATTCTAAGCGAAACCCTAATTTCGTCGTCACTCGACGTAACTCGGAGTGATTACGAAAGGGAACTAGGGTTACATACGTAAGCGAGACGTTTTCTTTGGTTGTCAACCTACGCTCACTGGAAAAACATGCCTCTACATACATTTTTGTTAAACTCCAAAAACATACACATACATACAATTCACAACAGTCTCCAGCTAAAATAACCACTGGTGGCAACACCAACCAATTTTTTTTTTACACAAATTATGAATGAATTTCACACAATTTACCTATGATTATAGAATAATAAAGATATCTTTTCATGCTCTTCCTTTCACAATTCTATGACCTCAAAACACTTTGAAAACACGTGCGTACGCGGGTTGTGTTTGAAGCTCCGTCGAATTGATTCAAGAATCAATTTCTTCTTTACCACTCATTTATAAACAAGCACTTTCTATTTTTACAGCATGTGAACTTATCTTCGATACTATTCCTTATTAAAAAAACAATCGGATTGCTTTGATATCGCTACTTATATCCAACTTATATCCGGGAGTGACCTAGGCTCTACCGTGCTGATGGCCTTGCATCCCAGCACAATCGGACAGGCTGTTCTGTCTGACAACATCTCCAAGATGTTACACATCATCTGACTAGTAAGTCAAAGTCCAATTCAAAGTATTTGCTGTCCCAACTTAATTGATATCATAAGTAGTGTAGAACATTATATAGAAACTGTGTCTATTCCTCGTTTAGTGAGGCCAAACAATAAATCTACTGTAGGATCTAGGAAAAATCTAATTGTAATTAAACCAGAAAATCTCAATATCAGTGAACAAAAACAATTTCTAAAGCTAGGTCTTCTAAACATTAGATTGCTCACACCCAAGGCGGTTTTTGTAAATGAAATCTGTAACGGTGACCTAGAGTTAAGTAGTGTTCATGACATGTTGATATGCCTTTAAGATGACTTCTTCTATGGCGTACGTTATTGTATGCGCGCTGTTCTGAAGTGAGAGTGGGGAATGCTTGCGCAAAGAGGAAGATGACCGCTCTATCGCTGGCTATTGTTTTGTTGTAGTGTGTTTGCTTCCACTTTGTTTTTGTTGCGTTTGCAGAGTGTTTTCCTTTCCACGTTAGCATCTTTCGACATGTATGTGAAGAGTGTGCTTAACTGGGGGAAAGCAGCAATAAAAGGACTCGTGGAACTACCAGTTCCCTTTATCGAAAAAGGGAACTTCGAGATGCGTCGAACGACACGGTGGGAACGCCTCTTGCGTGATTGCGTCTGAAGCATCTATGCCAACTAGTCCAATGGAATGAGAGAATGAGCGTCACGGGCGGGTGACGTCATGAACCAGGAAAGGATAAGAGCACTTCCGCTGCTCGCCGGCATTTAGCTTCTGTTGCCTCAGCAAGCGATCTGTGTCAAACTGTCTCTGTCTATTTATTGTTGTCTGTTACAATATTGTCGGAAACGTTATGGCGAAACAAATGTACAAACAGTGTGTTCCTCCCTGCCCGCGTTTATTTAAACGGGTGGGGACACACACAGCTTTGTGTCATTTTGTTTGAGAGTAAGAGCATGAGTGCTAACATTGTGAAAGTGAAACTACCAGATTAGCATGCTCTGCTCTCGCCTGTCACTATGATAGTGGCAGGCTCGCGATTCTCACGGGATGCAGGACCCGCGTTTGCCGAGGCGGCGCGGAGAATGCATTCCTGGCGATCGCAAAAGGATCTTTTGGAGGGTGGGAGAACGGTCCGAGGGCCTTTTCTTCTTCCTTGCCCGGAAGATCCAGCTCTATCTCCCCGGTGTTGGAAGCACGCTCTGCGGTTTCTTCCGCTCGGGGAGAGAGAGCCCTTTTTCCTTCATATTCTTCCTCCGAGGAGGTTTGTGTTTGAGAATATTGAAAGTGAAAGCAAGCACACACACTGTTGAATTAGATTCGCCATCTATTTTTCCAGTATATGATGAACTGGTGGAGGTTTTGTCCCGTGCTGTTAGTAAATTAAATATTTAATGGCCAGCTGAGAAAAAGGAACGCTCGTCCTAAGAAACTTGACGAGCGTTTTCTTATTTCTATCACATTATCTCCACCACGAGGCTTCCATTTTTTCCCTGGTTTACACACTGAATATTTAAATTATGGAATAAACCGTATTTATCACTACTTTCAGCCCTCGTGTTAAATGTTTATTCAAGATTAGAGGGTTGAAAGATTACGGTTATGATATGATGCCCCAGGCTGAACAGAAATAAAATAGGAAAATGCTATTTTTTCACCTGGTCCAGTATCATCATTTAAGCCTCTGCTTTGCTCATAAGCCTATACTAAAGAATCTCGCGTTTGCCGAGGCAGCGTGTAGGTTTAATGTTGTAATCAGAATCTAGCTCGGATCTCGCGTTTGCCGAGGCACCGCTTAGATTTCGAGTGTATTTTGCAAAAATAAAATTCTGTGGCTGGGATCTCGCGTTTGCCGAGGCAGCGCGTAGGTTTAAGCAGAACTACTTTGGTTTTATGGGTAAAGCTTATACGGCAGCAGGTCAGCTGGAGAATGTTTATAGAATCTATATTATAATGCTCCAGGCTTATCAGGCCGATCTGCTGGGGTTCTGGATATAGCGAAATTTGAGCCTTCGGGTCTCTTCGGCGACGCATTCCATGTGGTCGTTGTTAGGTGATACAAGATATATATATATATATAAAAATATATATATAATAAGGTTTCTCCCTCGCTGTGTCCAGCCCCCCTGGGGCTGCTGGGCGTGAGCAGCCCCAGCCGTCGAGTTCATCATATTATGTGCACAGAAAGAGAGTGCTGCGTCTCGTGTTCCTCCATGTAGATACTGGAGACAGACGCAACCGAAGTCGTCTAAGCCTAAGCCGGATCTGAGGACCGTTCTTCAGGCGAAGAAAATTTCGGTTCAAGGGTCTTGACGTTTAGGCGTCATGCCTGTGAGGACAGCCCCGACCGAAGTAGAGTGGTGTACACCTCATTTCACGGTGCCCGTTCCATTTCGGGGTCCTCACGAGACCCTCCTGCCAACCCTGCCACCTCCGGTGCTTCAGGGCGCAGCGGTCTCCAGCGAGTCGCTGATGCTATGCTGCGGTACAGCATTGGTTTCGCGCCCTCTGAGGGGGGCTTTTGAGTAGTCAGGTCAGGTAGTTCCTGCCATTATGTTTCAGGCTCCAGATTTGGCTCCCTCAGTAACACCAGAGACCAGCCTCGAGGGGCTGGTTCCCTTAGTAAATTTTCTGGCAGCGTGGATGCTTCTGCCGAATATTTCTCATTGGGTCCTGCAGTTTGTAGAGAAGGGATACAGAATCCAGTTTGGCTCTCGTCCTCCTCATTACAGCGGGGTGCTGCCCACAGTGGTGCATCCCGAGCAGGCTCTGGTAATGGGACAAGAAGTAAAGGCCCTGTTAGCAAAGAAGCTATAGAACAGGTGTACTCACCCGTCAGAGAGTCGGGTTTTTACAGCCATTATTTCATTGTTCCAAAAAAGGATGGAGGGTTGCGTCCCTTTTAGATCTTCGCCTGTTTATTCGGTCAGTTCAGAAACTAAAGTTCAAGTTAGCTGACCCTCAAACAGATCGTGACCCAAATCAGATCCGAGGACTGGTTCGTCACGATAGATCTAAAGGATGCATACTTCCATATCTCCATCCTCCCTCAGCACAGGAAGTTCCTGAGGTTTTCTTTCAGGGGCAAAGAATACCAATATCGGGTTCTTCCTTTCGGCCTAGCTTTGTCACCCCGCACGTTCACGAAATGCATGGATGCAGCTTTAGCCCCTCTCAGGCTTCAGGGCATACGCATTCTGAATTATATCGACTGGCTGATTCTAGCGGAATCAGAGCAGTTGGCGGTTCGGCACTGAGGTGTCGTTCTCGCTCATATAGAGATGTTGGGGTTGAGGCTCAATGCCAAGAAGAGTGTACTTTCTCCAGTACAGAGAACCACTTTCCTTGGTGTGGTATGGGATTTATTATCCTAACAGCCACAGAAGAGCTGAGGCTAGGCCAGTCACGCACTGTAAAACAGTTCGAGAGACTGTTGGGTCTACTGGCAGCAGCGTCCAACGGAATTCCTTTTGGCATGCTGTACATGAGACCTTTACAGTGCTGGCTCAGGACCAGAAGGTTCTCCCCGAGGGGAAACCCACTTTGCATATCAAGGCACGCGGCGATGCTTTCGTGCCTTAGTTATATGTAAATTCTGGTTCTTAACCCAGGGTCCGGTGTTGGGAGCTCTTTGCCATCGAGTAGTGATCTCGACAGATGCTTCTCTCACCGGCTGGGGAGCGGTAATGGAAGGCCGCTCGGTTCAGGGTCTGTGGAAAAGCCATCATCTTTCTTGGCACATAAATTGCCTGGAGATGATGGCCGTCTTCAATGCGTTGAGACATTTCCTTCCGGACCTAAGAGGCTATCATGTGCTCGTTCGAACAGACAACACATCAGTGGTCTCTTATCTGAACCGCCAGGGGGGTCTGCGCTCGCGTCCGCTTTGCAAACTGGCGCACCAGATCCTCCTGTGGTCTCTGGGGAAGGTACTCTCTCTGAGGGCAGTGTATATTCCTGGGGACCAGAATATAGGAGCAGACATCCTGTCGAGGCAGGAGCTGAGGCCAGGGGATTGGAGACTCCACCCCGAGGCGGTGGAGAAAATCTGGGAGGCATATGGTCAGGCAGAGGTGGATCTGTTCGCGTCTCAGAACACGACGCACTGTCCTCTCTGGTATTCTCTGACGCACCCAGCCCCCCTGGGGCTGGACGCCATGGTGCAGACGTGGCCGAGGCTACGTCTGTACGCCTTTCCCCCTGTTGCTCTGCTCCCAGGAGTTCTGGAGAGGGTCCGTCGGTATGGAATAAGCCTACTGCTAGTAGCACCACGCTGGCCAAGTCGGATCTGGTTTGCGGACCTGATCCTTCTGCTAGACGGGCCTCCATTGGAGATCCCTTTGAGGAGGGACCTTCTGTCTCAGGCCGGGGGCACAATATTTCACCCTCGACCAGACATGTGGAATCTTTGGGTTTGGCCTCTGAGGGGGCCCAACGTATAGATAGTGGTCTTTCAGCTGAGGCTGATGAGACCATCCTAAGCTCCAGAGCTCCGGCTACGAGGAAACTTTATGCGCTTAAATGGAGAGTTTTCTCCTTGTGGTGTCACCGACATCAGTGGGATCCAGTTAACTGTTCTGTCAACACAGTACTCGAGTTCCTGCAGGAGCGCTTTGTGTCAGGTCTTTGTCCTTCCACACTAAAAGTTTACGTGGCAGCCATTGCGGCTTACCATACCATGGTGGGAGGTATATCTTTGGGTCGAGACCCCCTGATTACACGTTTCCTTCGTGGCACTTTGAGGCTGAGGCCTGCAATTCGCACTAAGGTGCCAGCTTGGGATTTGACTATAGTTCTAGAAGGCCTGTCTAGGGCCCCATTCGAGCCCTTAGATTCGGTCTCAGAAAAGTTCCTTACTTTCAAGACTATCTTTCTGCTAGCTATTTCGTCCCTAAATAGAGTTGGTGACCTTCAGGCTCTTTCGGTCTCCCCCACCTGCCTTGAATTTGCACCGGGGATGGTCAAGGCGTTCCTATATCCAAAACAGGGATACGTCCCTAAGGTTCCAACCTTGACTCCGAGGCCTATTGTGCTGCAGGCTTTCTGTCCTCCTTTTGCAACTGCGGACCAGGAAAGACTGCACCTTTTGTGTCCAGTGCGAGCACTGGACACTTATGTACGGCGGACTTCCTCAATCAGAAAGTCCGACCAATTACTGATTTGCTTTGGATCACCTAAGAAAGGTCTTCCTGCTTCAAAACAGACAGTCAGTAAGTGGATAGTCGAGGCTATTTCACTGGCATACGAGTACTCGGGCCAGCCTTGTCCTTTGGTGGTCCGAGCTCACTCGACCAGGAGTATGGCGGCTTCTAAAGCCATATTGCAGGGGGTATCTCTTCAAGATGTTTGTGATGCGGCGGGCTGGTCCTCTCCGCTCACATTCGTGAGATTTTACAGTTTGGACCTGGATGCTGCCCCAGGTTCTCAGGTGCTGAGTGCTTAGATCAACAGACTGACACTCAGGTACTTGTAATTATGGCGGGTTGGGTATTCTCGTTCCCACCGTGTCGTTCGACGCATCTCGAAGTTCCCTTTTTCGATAAAGGGAACGTCTCAGGTTACTATTGTAACCATAGTTCCCTGAGAAACAGGGAACGAGACGATGCGTCCCCCTGCCATACTTCCTGCGTCCCTGCGATCGGCTTGCTTCGGCAACTGTCGAAGCTAAATGCCGGCGAGCAGCGGAAGTGCTCTTATCCTTTCCTGGTTCATGACGTCACCCGCCCGTGACGCTCATTCTCTCATTCCATTGGACTAGTTGGCAATAGATGCTTCAGACGCAATCACGCAAGAGGCGTTCCCACCGTGTCGTTCGACGCATCGTCTCGTTCCCTGTTTCTCAGGGAACTATGGTTACAATAGTAACCTGAGACGTTCATTTGCACTGTTTTTTCCTAGTCTTCATCTGGGCAGACTTCAAACTCTGACAGACGTTACAAATGGTCACAGATAATAGTTTTGATGTACTCTGCCTTACTGAAAACTGGCTTAAACCAAATGATTATTTCGGTCTAAATGAGTCTAGTCCACCAGGATACTGCTATAAGCATGAGCCCCACCTGATCGGTCGTGGCGGCAGTGTTGCAACAATCTATAGAGATATTCTAAATGTTACTCAGAAAACAGGTCACAGGTTTAATTAGTTTGAAGTACTTGTGCTAAATGTTACGCTCTTTGATGTAAGAAAGAAATCCCTATTATCTCTCGCCTTGGCTACTTTATATAGACCTCCAGGGCCCTATGCTGATTTCCTAAAAGAGTTTGCAGACTTCAATCTGATCTATTAGTCAATGTCAATAAAGCAATAATTGTTGGAAATTTTAACATACAAGTAGATGACAAATGATGCGTTAGCAGTGGTCCCACTCATCGTCTAAATCATACACTAGATTTAATTATATCATATGGAACCAATCCAACCGATATAGATATTATACCGCAAAGTGACGATGTCACTGATCATTACATGGTAACTTGCTATGTACTGCTGAAATTTGTCATGTTGCGCCACACTATCAACCAGGCAGAACAATCCTTCCGACCACTATAGATAGATTCTCAAACAGCTTACCTGATCTATCTTAGCTGCTCAGTGAACCCAAACAAACAGATGAACTAGAGGAAATGACTAGCAGTTTGAGCACCATTTTCTCTAGTACATTAGAAATTGTTGCATTAATTAGACTAAAAAAGGTTAGAGAGAAAACTAAAGCTCCATGGTACAACAGTGCTACGCATGTTATCAAGAGAGAAACTCGTAACTTAGAGCGTAAATGGAAACAAACTAATTTAGATGTCTTTAGAATCGAGTGGAAAGACAGTATGTCACGTTATAAAAAGGCTCTAAAAGCAGCCAGGGCTGAGCATCTCCCCAAACTAATAGAAAATAACCAAAATAATCCAAGGTTTTTATTTAACACCGTGGCTAGACTAACAAATAAACAGACATCACCAGAGCAAAATATTCCGTTACAGTATAGTAGTAGGCCTAATGATTTTATGAATTTCTTAACTGAGAAAATAGAAAGCATCAGAAACACAATTGTAAATGTACAATCTTTTATGGTGTCTAATGATTCGGCCTCAATTATCGCCCCTCAAGAACAACTACACCGCTTTACAACTATAGGACAGGAAGAGCTAAATAAACTTATCATTGCATCTAAATCAATAACATGTTTATTAGATCCAATACCCACTAAACTACTAAAAGAAGTGTTACCTGTAGACTGAAGAGCCTCTTCTCAATATTATTAACTCGTCTTTATTTTTAGGTCATGTTCCAAAAATATTCAAGCTGGCAGTAACAAAACCTCTCATTAAGAAACCACAATTAGATCAAAATAACCTAGCAAATTACAGACCCATTTCAAATCTTCCATTTATGTCTAAAATACTAGAAGAAGTTGTGTCCGCTCAATTGTGCTCTTTCATGCAAGAAAATTATATCTATGAAAAATTTCAGTCAGGATTCAGACCGCATCATAGCAAAGAAACTGTGCTAGTTAAAATTACAAATTATTTACTTTTAGCTTCTGACCAAGGCTGTATCTCAATACTAGTTCTACTCGATCTTAGCGCTGCGTTCGACACTATAGCTTATAAAATACTCTTGGATCGACTACAAAATTACACTGGTGTTCAGGGACAGGCATTAAGCTGGTTTAGATCGTACTTATCAGACCGTTACCATTTTGTCTGTTTAAATGGGGATACATCGAAGATACTGTCAGTAGACTGTCACGATTCATGAATTCACTGTTTCCTTCATGTCTCGTGTTATTGTTGTTCTGTGAGTATGAGCACGTGTGAGTGGGCGTTACCACTCGTTCAGTTGATCAGTGCACCGGCTGATCTCATCATCAGCGCCAGCTGCTGCCAATTCACCTCTCCATAAAAGACTCATCACTATCTCCTTTCTTTGTCAGATCGTTGCTTTGGTTTTGGTGTCTACAGTGTTGTTCCTCGTGTCCTGTCTGCAATCCTGTCTCCAGTCGAGTTCCTGTTCGGTGTCTTCGTGTCCGTGTTCGTCTCGTCTGGATGTTCACCTGCACAGCTTCACGACCTGCACTCTGCACCAGCACGCTGACCATCTTGTCCCTGCGCCACCAGCCCACCCGTGTCTCTGGACTGTTGCATTTATATTAATAAATAAGAGTTACTTGCATCTTTGCTTCCGCCTTTTCACTGTGACAGAACGATCTGACCAGCAATGGAAGCAGCAAGTGGAACCGCCTCGTCCTTGGAGGAATTCATCAAAACCAGCATGACACGGATGGATTCCCAGGAGAGGAATATCAACGAGTCGGGTCGGGCTATTCAAGCTCTCGTGGCGCAGGTGTCCGGGCTCACCCAGCAATTCCAACTTATGCGAGCTCCCACTGCGCCACCCGCACCCCCCGCTCCCCCCGTACCACCAGAGAACGTCTCCCAGTCAGAGCCCCGCCTACCTGTGCCTGAGAGTTACAACGGTGAGCCAAACTTTTGCAGAGCATTCTTAACACGTTGTTCGATGCACTTTTCCCTGCAGCCCAGAACCTTCGCTAATGAACGAAGCAAGGTTGCGTTTGTGCTCACGCTACTGACTGGGAGGGCAGCGTTATGGGGGACGGCGGTGTGGGAGAACCAGGATCCATGCTGCACCTCGTTCCTGACACTCTCCGCCGAGATGAAGAGAGTGTTTGACCGCGCGGTCGCGGGAAGAGAAGCGGCACGGATTCTCGCAGACCTCAAGCAAGATGAGAGATCTGTATCGGATTACTCCATCGAGTTCCGGACCTTGGCGGCAGAGTGTCAGTGGAACGAGGAGGCGCAGTGGGACATGTTCCTGCATGGGCTGGCTGACCGCGTCCAGCGAGAGATTTATGCCATGGACTTACCAACTACTCTCAATGGACTAATAGAACTGGCCCTCCGTGTGGATTCCCGACTCTCTCGAGTTGAACGTCGGAGGCTACCCGCTCGGATGTCTGGAGCGGTGGAGACTCTGCGAGCCAGCGGCGGGGACGCGGTCAGCCCCGTCTACGATCACGAGCCCATGCAGGTCGGTCGAGCTCGGCTTTCCCGGGAGGAGAAGGAGAGGCGGAGATCCCAGGGCCTTTGCCTTTACTGTGGCACAGCAGGACATTTTGCTTTCAACTGCCCGGTAAAAGGGCAAGCCCGGCAGTAAATCTGAGGCTACTGTCGGGTGGGATCTCCGCTGAGAAGACCTCATCAACATCTACGCTCCTCCCGGTAAGACTAAGATGGTCAGCCCACACTCATGACTGTCAAGCACTACTGGACTCCGGGGCAGAAGGTAACTTTATGGACTACACATTCGCACTCAAGATTCAGGTTCCCCTTCTGCCTCTCACCCGTACCATCGCAGTTCACGCTCTCAACGGCCAAGCTCTCCCCATCATTTCATTTACCACTGGACCCGTCACACTCTGCGTATCTGGCAACCACACTGAAACCATATCCTTCTACAACCTGGACTCCCCCCTTGCACCTATTGTTTTAGGACACCCCTGGCTCATTGAACACAACCCCAAAATAGACTGGCAACAGAAATCTGTGTGTGAATGGAGCGGTAAATGTCATGAGTCCTGTCTCGTGTCTGCTTGTCCGTCTGTTTCTGTTTCTATGTTTCAGGAGGAAGCAGTGGATTTGTCAAACGTGCCCACGGAGTATCTAGACCTGAAGGAGGTGTTCAGTAAGTCTCGCGCTGCTTCTCTTCCTCCGCATCGTCCCTATGACTGTGCTATAGAGTTACTGCCAGGTACGTCTCCGCCTAAGGGCAAGTTATATTCACTTTCTGTTCCAGAGAGGGAGGCTATGGAGAAATATATTTCTGATTCTCTAGCAGCCAAGTTCATTCGCCCATCCTCTTCTCCAGCGGGGGCGGGGTTCTTTTTTGTGGGGAAGAAGGACGGGTCCCTGCGACCTTGTATTGATTACCGGGGGTTGAACAACATCACGGTAAAGAATACGTATCCTTTGCCGCTGATGTCTTCAGCTTTCGAGAGGTTGCAGGGAGCGTCAATCTTCACAAAATTGGATTTACGTAATGCTTATCATTTGGTCCGCATCAGGAAGGGTGATGAATGGAAGACTGCGTTTAATACCCCCAGGGGGCACTTTGAATACTTGGTCATGCCGTTCGGCCTGTCCAACTCCCCGGCAGTCTTCCAGGCACTCGTCAACGACGTGCTGCGAGATATGGTCGACCAGTTCATATATGTCTACCTGGATGACATATTGATTTTTTCTTCTTCTCTCCAGGAACACGTGCAGCACGTTCGGCGAGTGCTTCAGAGGCTGCTAGAGAATGGGCTTTTTGTCAAGGCGGAGAAATGCGCTTTTCATGCACAGTCTGTTCCTTTCTTAGGGTACATTGTGTCGTCTGAGGGAGTGCGCATGGATCCTGAGAAGGTTAAGGCTGTGGTGGATTGGCCAAGTCCAGATTCCCGCAAGGCCCTGCAGAGGTTTCTGGGGTTCGCTAATTTTTACCGGCGGTTCATTCGCAATTTCAGCCAACTAGCCTCGCCTCTGACTGCCTTGACCTCCCCCAGAACTGCGTTCAGGTGGTCAGACGCAGCTGAGGCTGCGTTTGCTAAACTCAAAGGCCGCTTTGTTTCAGCCCCCATCTTAGTTACCCCTGATCCATCACGTCAGTTCGTGGTGGAGGTCGATGCGTCAGAGGTGGGGGTAGGTGCAGTGCTATCCAAGCGCTCTCTCACGGACGACAGGATGCACCCATGCGCGTTTTTGTCTCATCGATTATCCCCTGCCGAACGTAACTATGATATTGGTAATAGAGAGTTGTTGGCAGTCAAGCTGGCATTGGAGGAATGGCGCCACTGGTTAGAAGGGTCGGGGGTACCTTTAGTCGTCTGGACAGACCATAAGAATTTGGAATATATCAGAACTGCTAAAAGATTGAACTCTAGGCAGGCTCGGTGGGCACTTTTTTTCGGACGTTTTGACTTTTCTCTCTCGTACCGCCCGGGTTCCAAGAACATCAAACCCGATTCTTTATCGCGCATTTTTGACCGTTCCGATCGCCCGTCTACTCCCGAGTGCATTTTTCCAGAGACTCTAATTATCTCTACACTCACATGGGAGGTCGAATCGAAGGTCAAGACGGCCTTACAAGGGGTAACGCCTCCGGTCGGGTGCCCACCGAACCGCTTATTTGTGCCAGAGGAATTACGGTCCGACGTTATTCAGTGGGGCATTGTTCCAATGTAGCTTGTCATCCAGGAGTTAGCCGCACTACATATTTAGTCAAGCAACGATTTTGGTGGCCACGTATGGCTCGCGACGTTCACAGTTTTGTTTTGGCTTGCTCAGTTTGTGCCACTGGTAAGACTTCCAATCGACCCCCAGATGGGCTCCTTCAACCGCTGCCGGTCCCTTCGAGACCCTGGTCCCACATCGCTCTAGATTTCGTCACCGCCCTCCCACCCTCTCAGGGTAACACGGTAGTTTTAACCGTGGTGGACCGGTTCTCGAAGGCGGCTCACTTTATTCCCTTGCCCAAATTGCCCTCAGCCAAGGAGACAGCGGTAACAGTCGTTAACCACGTCTTTCGGTTACATGGCCTCCCGACGGACGTGGTTTCCGACAGAGGTCCCCAATTTGTGTCCAAATTTTGGCAAGAATTTTGTAGATTACTGGGGGCTACTGTTAGCCTGTCCTAAGGGTTTCATCCCCAGAGCAATGGCCAAACTGAGAGAGCCAACCAGGATTTGGAGAGAACGTTGCGATGTATGGTTTCCAAGAATCCTTCCTCATGGAGCCAACAACTGTCAATGGTGGAGTACGCCCACAATTCATTACCAGTATCATCCACGGGCCTATCTCCGTTTGAGTGTAGCATAGGGTACCAGCCACCAATTTTTCCCAGTCTGGAACCCGAAGTCGCGGTTCCCTCCGCTCACGCCTTTGTCCAGAGGTGTCATCGCACTTGGACTAGAGCCCGAGAGACTCTACTCCAAGTGGGAGCGCGCACCAAGGCCAAAGCCGATCGCCACCGGCGGAGGCCTCCCGTATACGTCGTCGGTTCCAAAGTGTGGCTTTCTACCAAGAACATTCCTCTCCGTTCCGTCTCGAATAAGCTTGCTCCCAAATTCATTGGCCCGTTTTCTGTCACCAAAATCATTAGTCCGGTGGCAGTCCGCCTCAACCTTCCTCCAGTGTACAGGAGAATTCATCCCGTTTTTCATGTGTCCAAAATTAAGCCAGTTTTTCATTCTCGTATTAATCCGCCTGTCCCGGTTCCCCCACCGCCGCGACTCGTAGACGGGGATACCACATATTCGGTTCATCGTATTCTGGACTCTAGGCGGAGGGGACGCGGGTTCCAGTATTTGGTGGACTGGGAAGGTTACGGTCCGGAGGAGAGAAGTTGGGTTCCTGCTAGAGACATTCTGGATCACTCCCTTATTGATGATTACAATCGACAGGTAAGGGAGTCTGGGGACGCCAGGAGGCGTCCCTAGGAGAGGGGGTACTGTCACGATTCATGAATTCACTGTTTCCTTCATGTCTCGTGTTATTGTTGTTCTGTGAGTATGAGCACGTGTGAGTGGGCGTTACCGCTCGTTCAGTTGATCAGTGCACCGGCTGATCTCATCATCAGCGCCAGCTGCTGCCAATTCACCTCTCCATAAAAGACTCATCACTATCTCCTTTCTTTGTCAGATCGTTGCTTTGGTTTTGGTGTCTACAGTGTTGTTCCTCGTGTCCTGTCTGCAATCCTGTCTCCAGTCGAGTTCCTGTTCGGTGTCTTCGTGTCCGTGTTCGTCTCGTCTGGATGTTCACCTGCACAGCTTCACGACCTGCACTCTGCACCAGCACGCTGACCATCTTGTCCCTGTGCCACCAGCCCACCCGTGTCTCTGGACTGTTGCATTTATATTAATAAATAAGAGTTACTTGCATCTTTGCTTCCGCCTTTTCACTGTGACATAGACTATGGAGTGCCACAAGGATCGGTGTTAGGCTCTCTGCTATTCTCAATATATATGCTGCCACTTGGTAATATTATAAGAAAACATGGAATTCATTTTCACTGTTATGCTGATGACACTCAATTATATAATTCATCACGACCAGATGAAAACACTAACTCATCTAAATTGACCCTTCGCAAAGACCCGCCCCCCATAGTTACTGTCGCTATGTCCGACAAGCTACGCCGCTCTCATGTTCTCACACAGTGAAAAATACATCGCGGAGCAGATTGGAGACTGACAACACGCTGACAGACAGGACAGATCAGGTTACTTTTCTGTTACTTTTGATATTAAACATATTAAACAAAGTCTCACCTTTCAAATTTGGTCATTTTTTAAAAGAAATTTAAACAATAACTACCGTTTTGTGGCTCTTTAATGTGTTGTGACAGATCGGTGTAGAAAAGCTGCTCGTGATCCGATCCTCTCTTCCTTCTAGTTCATTTATAGCATCAAATAAACATGAATGAACATAAGAAAAAATGTTGTTTTAACCACGGAAAGGCGTCAGTACACTCCGTTTTTCAAGTTCAAATCCTCCAATGTTAATCTATTATCTCTCCTGACTGCTTTGTCGGACAAAATGGCGGATGGCGAAGTATGATTGGTCAGATTTCCTGTCAATCAAGCTCCACGCGATGGGTCAATTGACAGAGTGTCTTAAAGATATAAAATGCTGGATGACGTGTAATTTCCTGCTATTAAATTCAGATAAAACGGATGTATTACTTATTGGTCCAAAAAACTACCCAAAAAACCTCTTACAATACAACTTTAATTTAGATGGATGTCCTGTTATTTTATCCACTACAGTAAAAGACCTGGGTGTTATACTAGACCGCAACTTGTCTTTCGAAAATCATATTTCATATGTTACAAGAACAGCCTTTTTCCACCTTAGAAACATTGCTAAGCTACGTAACATGCTATCTGTTTCTGATGCAGAAAAGTTAGTTCATGCATTCATGACCTCGAGACTAGATTACTGTAATGCTTTATTAGCTGTTTGTCCTGCATCCTCAATAAACAAGCTACAGTTAGTGCAAAATGCTGCTGCTAGAGTTCTTACTAGGTCAAGAAAATATGACACCATATAACACCAATTTTATCATCTCTACACTGGTTACCTATTAAGTTCCGTATCAATTAAAAAGTATTACTAATGACCTACAGTATAAAGCACTAAATGGTTTAGCACCTGTGTATTTAATGGACCCTCTATCGCCCTACAATCCATTGCGTTCATTAAGATCACTAAATTGGAGGCTTCTGGTCATTCCTAGGATATCTAAGTCCACTAAAGTAGGGAGGGCGTTCTCACATTTTGCTCCTAAACTCTGGAATAGCCTTCCTGATATTGTTCGAGGCTCAGACTCGCTTTCCAAGTTTAAAACTAGATTAAAGACGCATCTCTTTAGCCAAGCATTCACATAATGCTTACCTTTTATATCACTGTTGAATCAGATCAAATGCATTAATATTATGAACAGCAGCTATGCTAATTATTTCCCATCTGCTTTTCTGCTGTTATCTCGGGACGCTAGTCCCGAGGTAAATGGCGTTCGTCAGCTCCAGTTGTATCCAGCCTCTCACGGAGACTTCAGATGCCCCAACCTGTGATGAGATGACTAAACGCCAGTGAAGAGACGACTCAACACTGGCAATATGTTATGCCCTAAATTAATGCTTAACTAACTGTGTTTTCTATTTGCACATTTCTGAAATGCACTTTCGGTAAAGCTGCTTTGAAATAATATGTATTGTGAAAAGCGCTATACAAATAAATTTGAATTGAATTGAATTGAATGATTTGCAAACTTATACATTTCGACTTTTGCATCACATATAGCTCAATATGTGTTAATTTTTCTGATGTAGTAAACTTGTTCGGTTGCTCACCTGGTACAGCATTGCATTTGTGATTCTTAATGTTTGGGTATGAATCATGTGAAACATGAGTCACAACAAAAGAGCTCTCAAGACCTGTAGAAGCAAACTAAAATGGCATGGTTACTTCAGAAAAAAAACATTTTTAATTTCACATTTGCTTTTGTTAACACTATTGATTAGGCTTAAGGTAGAGCTTAGTGGAGGTGTACGTTAATTTCAAACGCAATAGAACATTAACCTGTCAGTGCCATTCGCTGGACATTTCATTTCTGAACTGTCACGATATGTACAACAACCCACATAACAAAACATTGCCAAATTCACATTCATCTATTTCAGATGAAACTGAACGTGCTTTTAGTGAGACTCACTGGATATTTCACTTTGAAATTAGTGAAATTAGCAAGAAGCACAGTAATATTATATTGCATAAATGTATCCACATGCACGTTTTTCCATGGGTTGATTTGGTTTATTCAGCTTGTATATAGTGAGTTGTTGTAGCCTATATTTTTGCCAGTTGTAGTTGTAGTTTGCAACCTATGCTGTCGCCCAGTAGAGGCCATCTAGTTTGAAACCAGGTGTTAGTGTATATTTATTGATAATGTTATATTTGCAATAAATTGTTTTCCTTCAATCTCCCCAGCAAAAAAAAAAGTTATTTTGTTCCCTTTTCCAACCATTGAAATATGATTCCATCCTCACAATATCTAAAACTTGATTTACCAAAAGACTCGTCTACCCATAGAACTTCAGTATTCCATCCACCCTAACCATCCCCCCAAAACCCACCCTTTGCAAGCATTACAAACCACATGGGATTTCAGTCTCTCTTTAAAGCTTAACGCCTCTGGGAGCCACTCTCTTTTCCATGTGACATTTTTACATTCCAGGGGAAGATGGCAATGACAATGTCTGTTTTTTCCCCCCTGTATTTTCTTCCCACTTTTTATCACCTGTGAGGGTTTGCATTACAATTATGTACACAGAGACACAAATGCATTCTTGTAATGGGATAAGAGAAAGACAAGAAATATATTCAAATGAAATTTGACTGCACATGTGTGATTGAAATATATAATAATTAAAAATGTTAATGTTTCCTAGCATCAAATTACGTTTATCACACTTTTTTTTGTTTCCTTTATTGTTTTAACACGTAAAAGCATCACAACAACAATATACAATTTTTTTTTAATTAAAAACACATTTACACATGCAACATTAGGGCAAAGACAATGAGAAACTTATTGGATAATTAATTTCGGAATGTGTAGTTTACTGTGTTGTGAGAATTAAAAATGCAAGTCACAAATCTTACTGTGATGTTCACAAAAGTTCTTTACTGGTTCTCTACCTACTTTTAGGCAGCTTTTTAAACAGTTTCAACCAAAACTAAGTGGAATGCAATCGGACTTTGAGAGACTATACAAACAACCTTAAAACACCTTCTCTCAGTCTTACCAGACTTTTAAACGTACGCCATGGCAACAAGATAATGTGCCCTGCACTGCAATATGCCACACAAAATCAACACAGCTGAAAATAAAGAAACTGGCTTTTGTTTACTGTTCAAGTGTGTCAATTACAAAACATCACGTTAATAACAGAGGTCACAACGTGTCCTCTCAAACTGGGTTAGGTGAAAAGAGGTATTCTTAAGATTATTCCAGAGAAAGCTGGAATATGATGGCAGAGAACAATTACCTTTATGATTATTCCTCCAGATCTAAAGATGTATGTTGTGTTTTAAAGAGGTTTGTGATCCCTTTGGCAAATAGCCCATCGGTTGACATTATTTTCTCCTGTTTGTAATGATTGTCTACTCAGTTCTTTACAAGAATGGCTGCAACTTGCACAGCCAAGACACTGAAACACATTGATAGACACTGAAAAATATACATTATGATGCTGCCAAAATTACAATAATAATTACACAGGAAATAAAATTACAAATGTTTTTTGTTTGTTTTTTTGTCCCACCCTCTGTCATGCTGTCATCCACAGTATGGGTTTCATTTTGGGTCCCTGTTGCCCTGCAAGTTCCTTTTGTAGTAAGTCTGTGACCACTGCATATGATATCACTTGGTTCAGAGTCCTAAAAGAACCATCGAAATGCTTCCCCGTTGTTTACCGGTGTTCTCTAGAAAAAACACAAAAGGAAAGTATAGAGAATCAGCCCCACATTAGTTAATGCATTAAACGTTGCTACATTTCACCCTATTGCTACATTAAAGGGATAGTTCACCCAAAAATCAAAATTCTGTCAGTAATTACTCACCCTCGTGTTTTTCCAACCCGTAAGACTTTCGTTCATCTTCGGAACACAAATTAAGATATTTTTGATTAAATCTGAGAGCTGGATCACTCCTCCATAGGCTTCTAAGGGATTGAAACTTGCCAGCCCTGAAAAGTTATTAAAGAAATCGTTAAAATAGTCCAAGTGACCACAGTGTCTCAATTTTAAGTTTATCAAGCGACAAGAATACTTTTTGTGCGCAAAAAAACGCAAAAATTATAACTTTATTCAACCATCTCTTCTTTTCCATTTCATTCTCCTAAGCTGTTGACGTAGTGTAACAGTGCAGCGCTTCTGTGTTGTACATCACACGTAGACTCACTATTGGCTGACGCTGGTCATGTGTGTGATGTGTGTGACGTACAACAAAGAAGCGCTGCACTGTTACTCTACGTCAATAGCTTAGGAGAATGAAATGGAAGAGAAGAGATGGTTGAATAAAGTCGTTATTTTTGTGTTTCTTTGCGCACAAAAAGTATTCTTGTCGCTTGATAGTCACTTGGACTATTTTAAAGATTTCTTTAATAACTTTTCAGGGCTGGCAAGTTTCAATCCCTTAGAAGCCTATGGAGGAGTGATCAGCTCTCAGATTTAATCAAAAATATCTTAATTTGTGTTCCGAAGATGAACGAAGGTCTTAAGGGGTTGGAACGACATGAGGGTGAGTAATTACTGACAACATTTTTGTGTGAGCTAACCCTTTAAGTAAAATGTTTACCAGAAAGTCAAAAGTCAAATAAGTCTCTTTGCTTATTAGCTTATTCAATCTGCAACTAACATAATAGAAGATAATGAATCCTACATCTTGTTAGGTTTTTGTCCTGATGTCTCCTGCTTGAGTATTCATGAACAAATCAATTTCTTTCTCAAAACAGGGCATACAGTAACAAATACATTTCAAAATTATTTTTAGATTCCCACCACATCTGCACAATTAACCACACTTCCCAATTGTACTGGGTAGGGAAGATCACAGGGTAGAAAGAGTAAAGGGTAAAGATGAGCCTATTCTTTTGTTATTTTTGTTAGTATAATCCATATAGAAAATAGAGCATGTGACAGAAACAACAATTTATTTATTTTTCCGTGTTAAAGTAATTTACAGTATGTCACACATGTTCAAAAATGTTCCTTTTTTCTTTTCTATTTCATGTCCATGATGTTTGGTTCTCTTGTAATCTATGACATGTCTAATTACCTCTAATAAATAAATAAATAAATAAAGCCTTTGAGACTCAATTTGAGCCAGTGGTCTAGGATAATGGACATATTAGCTTAAAAGCTTAAATCATTCAACAGATTTTATAAGAATGTGGCATAAATCAAGGCCAACAATGAGAAAAGCCAAAAAGTTTTATTGGTGGTTGATTTTGATATTTTAACATCATAAGATCATTCAGAAAAAGGACATTTATACAGCAAGCACGTGGCAAGACACGACCAAATGTAATTACAAAAGGTTAGAGTTGTTTCATTCAACATTCAAAACATGGTTTCACTTCATCAAAATTGCTTGCTTTCAGAGTGCATGAGCATTTCATTCTCCCCATTCAGATGTGCATGGACTTCAGCATTGAACATACTAACCACTATAAAGGGTGAATAATATTAATAATAACATAGATGTTAATAACATTAAGAGATCTTAATCAATAATAATCACCACAAATAAATATATAAAGGGTGACAAACATAAAAATAATATTAATAGTAATAATAATAATAACAATAACATCTAAATCAATAATAATCACCACAAATAAACTAAATGACAAGAAACACAAGAACAACAATACTATACATAAAATCAGTAAACATTAAAATAATAAACCTACACATTTTATTCAAACCTTGGGAGCTTTGCTGGGAAATCGAGAACTGCATCTATCACTGAAGGCATTCCAGATTTATTAAAACTCCACACCTTCCTCAAAACAGCTTACGTTTGCACTCAACATTCATGTTCACACTTGACATTCCAGTTTGCACTCATTGCAAAAAAACAACAACAACAACAAAACGTACTCTGTGGTTATTATGTGGTTAAGTCTTTGTTGTGCTTAATGAAAAATGACATTTGAACTTGACCTCTTACATTCAGAGTAATAAAGATACGGCTAGACCAAAACAGATCTTATTCTGAAAGAGCTGAGCTCCCTTAACCTCAAAGGTCCAGTCAGAAAATAAGGATTGAGCAGCAAAAGTTCTGAATCATAGGGGGTAAAGGGGGAAAAACCTAGCCCAAGGGTGCAGGAGGATGATATCTTCAGTAAGAGCAGGAGAGGAACAGAGACAAAGTAGAGTAATTCTCTTCTCACATATATGTTGTATAACTGCCAACCACACACAAAAAAGAAAGCCAACCACACGGAAAAAAGAAATTATCCCAGTGTTGAGATTTTTCTAAAAACGAAAAAAAAAAAAAATGAAACACAAAAAAAAACATTATTTTGAATGAGAAACCACTGAAATAAGTTGTGGCTTATATTCCCCCATTGATCAGTCCCTGGTGGAAATGTGGCTCGCTGTAGACCGTAATGACTCTGATGTGCGTGGCCGGCATGTCTGCGTTTTGTTAAGTCTCACACTATTGATCTGGTTGAAGCTTCCTGAGTGCTGCTCAAATTCACTTCCAGCCGTCTCTTCTCGCCTCACTGCTGTGACCAGGCACAAAGAGAGCTCAATTAGCACAGCTCAGCGACGGCTCTCTCCCGCCTGCGCACTCCATCAAAATCACTCCTTCAAACCACCCAGAGAGAGGGAGGGGGAAGAGAACAGGAGATTGGGGGGTAGTGATACAACAGGGACATGCAAGTAACTTTGAGGTTTTATTTCCAATCAAAAGATGTCATGACAAATACAATGGGTATACATACAGTATATCATCCTGCATTCAAAGCTTAGCCTTTGTCAAGAATACAGGGATTCTATTTGTTCTAAAGTCAGCTAATATTATTAGGCCTATTTTGTAAAACTGGTCTAATTGGTCCAGAATCAGATAATATCAGAGCTTATCTTTTTTCCCATCAAAAGTCTGATTCTCCATTGGAACTTCAGTTTCAATTTTAATTTAGCAATCTTTATTTACTTCCTTTAGAAAAGTACAAAATCTCACACAAAATCTCACAGTTACCTGTTAGCACTTTGAATGCAGCACATCACCGGTTGGAGTTCTTTGATACTGCCTTTTACAATTTTTGGGATAAGTTATTATGTTTAAACATACCTAACATGTCTGTATGTTATATTTTTCTGGTAACACTTTCCAGCAAGGTTTCATTTGTTACATTAGTTAATGTATATTAACTATGAGCAATGCATTTGTTACTGCATTTGTTAATCTTTGTTAGTGTTAGTTAAAAATACTGCTGTTCACAGTTTCTTCATGTAACTTTGATTTTAATAATGTATTAGTCAATGTTAAAACATTAACAAAGACTAATAAATTATGTAGAAGTGCAGTTCATCATTAGTTCATGTTAACTAATGTAGTTTACTTATGCTAACTAATGAAACCTTTTTGTAAAGTGTTACCATTTTTCTTTATGTGTGTATATACACACATTATACACAAACATACACAAACATGTTGGGTTTCCATATTTTACGAGGACATTTCCATGGACACACACACACACACACACACACACACACACACACACACACACACACACACACACACACACACACACACACACACACACACACACACACACACACACACAATTTCACGAGTTCACATCTACATATAATTATTATAATAAGGATTATGCGTACTTGGCGTGCTGTCCGGGTGGAGGGCTCCGAGCTCGGAATTCTGCCCGAACCCAGAGTACTCCCCCCGTGGTAAGAGTAGATGGAACTAGAGATGGAACTAAAAGAGAGGAGATGGGGTGGAGGTGGGATGCTGATAAACTGTCAAGGAACCAGTGTGGGTTCTGCTGATATTTATCTTGTCCTAGATTGATTAATGATTGCTCTCCACTGGTGCTGATTGGGTTAATTAACTGCACCTGCTCCTCCCGAACCTTGTTTATCAAACCTCATTTCACGAGTTCACATCTACATATAATTATTATAATAAGGATTATGCGTACTTGGCGTGCTGTCCGGGTGGAGGGCTCCGAGCTCGGAATTCTGCCCGAACCCAGAGTACTCCCCCCAAAAAGCATGAAGAGCAAAAGGACAGCTGCCAGACTATAGACCCCCCAAAGACGCAGGGAATTTGGCGGGCTGGCTTTCAATAAGCTTGATCTCTTGACCGGGATATCTCTAGGTGTTAACTGGTGAGTCCCGCCGACCGATGGACAGGGAGTGGCAGGATTTTGACAAAACGGCTGACCGGGAGGGCCCGTGTAGCTTCTGACTTGGGTGACTCAAAAGGCGTCAGGAAATTTGGTTCTACCGGCCGCCTGCGAGGTGGAATGAATTTGACTATGCTGGCTGGGCAGGAAGATAGATATGTGTCAATTCCACCAAAAACCAATACTCGCTGGACAGAAAAAGGAGGATACGTGCTGTCCGCTTGAGAGACCGACTCGCTGGACGGAGGAATGGAAAGATAGATACGTGCTGTGTCCGCCGGGAGACAAGTGCTCGCTGGATGAGAGAAAGTTACAGATAAGTACATAGTGCGTCCGCTGGGAGACCAAATGCTCGCTGGACGAGAGAGTTTGGAGATAAGTACATAGTGCGTCCGCAGGGAGACCAGTGCTCGCTGGACGGGAGAGATTTAGAGAAAAGTACATAGTACGTCCGCTGGGAGACCAGTGCTCGCTGGATGGGAGAGATCTAGAGAAAAGTACATGGTATGTCCGCTGGGAGAGACTGATGCTCGCTGGACGGGAGAGTGATAGAGGTAAGTATGTAGTACGTCCGCTGGGAGACTGATGCTCGCTGGACTAGAGAGTTTGAAGATAAGTACATAGTATGTCCGCTGGGAGACCGATGCTCGCTGGACGGGAGGGATTTCGAGATAATTACATAGTACGTCGCGGGGAGGCCAAGCTCGCTGGACGGGAGAGTGATAGAGATAAGTATGAAGTACGTCCGCTGGGAGACTTATGCTCGCTGGACGGAAAAAGTTAGAGGTGAGTGCATAGTACGTCCGCTGGGAGACCGATGCTCGCTGGACGGGAGAGTGATAGAGATAAGTATGAAGTACGTCCGCTGGGAGTCTGATGCTCGCTGGACGGAAAAAGTTAGAGGTGAGAGCATAGTACGTCCGCTGGGAGACCGATGCTCGCTGGACGGGAGAGAATTTTTTTTTTTTTTTTTTTTTAAATCAATGAGGGTTTGATGTGCTTTTTTAATGTGGAACTGGTTGGTCCTTATGTAAGTTTGGAAGGCATCTGAGGACCATCTTCCGAGAGCTTGGATATGCTGTTGAGAGAGACCTTTTTGTTTTTGGTTTTTGTTTTTGGCTGCGATGCCTGACTGTTGGAGAACTAGTTTGAGGTGACTCTGGAACCAGAAGCGTGTCACGGGTTTGTTGGAGTCATCTATGAACAGGGGTTCGAGATGGGATTTGACCTGAGAAGTTCTCCATTGAAGATATGCCAAAACAGACTGGTATGGTTGGATTGGTGATGCGAGGTTGAAAATGTAAATGAAATGACCTTTCCTAGTTTGATCTGTTTTGCTTTGTTTGATCAAAAATGAGATTGTTTCGCTATCTAGAACTGATAGATCTGAGATGGTGGGGTGGATTGATGGGTCGAATTTGGAAGTGATAGCGAGTTCGGAACATCCGAGAAAACCGAAAAAAGCTAAAATGAACATGGCGTCTAGTGTGCGGGCAATATTGAGGGACTGAAAGCCTGTGCGGAGGGTGTAAATACATTTAGTGAGAATATCTAATGTTATGGGTTGTCTGGTGTCGGGACGGGTTGGCTGGGATCGTTGAATCCCTTTGATCAGAAGGGAGGTTTGGGAATTCTTTATCTCCGGGGAGGGGGCGCCGTACATCAATTTGTGGAAGAACTGAATGCCACTCAGGTAACCTTTGATGGACCTGACTTGGAGGCCCTTGATGCTGTGAAGGTATGAGATAAATGAAGTGATTGAAATAAGAGAAAAATCTGGAAATAATATATTATAAGATAAGTGAAAGGCTTTGAAACATCTCCAAGCCGTCACGTAAGACTGGAGGGTTCTAGGAGAGACTGCTTGGAGGATGGTGTCGAGTGATGCATCTAGGAGGGCTTTTAACGGGTGAGTTACGGGAATATTAGTTCTGAAAATGGAGGAACAGGAGTTGGGAGTTGGTCCCCCTCTGGAGCCAGCTTCCTGAATTTCTGAAACAGAAAACGAGACAGAGTCAGCGATTTGGTTTTCTGACCCGGGAACGTGTTTAGCGATTATGATGAATTGGTCGCACGCTGAGATCCAGGTGAGGCGCCTTAAAAGAGGCATCATGGCAGGTGAATGAGAACGGCCTTTGTTAATGCAATGCACTGTTGCATCATTGTCACAATGCACTGATATGCTGCTAGCAGACCATTCTTTCCCCCACAGAAACGCTGCTACCACTATAGGGTAAAGCTCGAAAAGAGCTGAGGACTGGGGCATGTCCTGTACCTGCGGTGGCCAAGGAGCCGCAAACCAACGGCCTTGGTAAAATCCTCCGAAACCGATTGAGGGGGCGGCGTCTGTAAACTGTTGGATATCGACGGGGGACAAGACGAGATTATAGAAAAATGATAGGCCGTTCCATTGGTTTAGGAATGTTAACCATAATCCAAGTTCTTCACGATATCCTTGAGTTAGAGAAATGGGGTCCTCTAGCGCGTGGACGGAGGATGCGAGCGAGAGGAGGTGCGATATAAATGAGCGTCCTTGCGGAATGATGCGCATAGCAAAATTTAAGTGGCCGAGCAGGGATAGCAATTCGCGTTTGGAATGGTTCGGGTTGTCAAGGAAGTTAGATGAGACAAGAATAATTCGATTGATTTTCTCTTTGGGCAGGGATGCTTGGAATTTTACTGAATCCAAGGTAATTGCGAGGAACTCAATGAATGTGGCTGGACCCATCATTTTCTCGTGTGCAATAGGGATTCCGACTTTTTGGACTGTGAGAAAATGCGCGGCTGGGATAGCTTCGGGAGGCGACATTATTAAAAAGTCGTCTAGCAGGTGAATGAGGTGGGGAATGACGTAATTGTTGGACAAAATCCAGCAAATGGCTTCTGATAGCATGTCGAATATTTTTGGGCTGCTTTTGCATCCGAAGGTTAAACGCACAGCGAAATAGTATTTCCCGCGCCAGCGTACTCCAAAAATGTGCCATGAATCTGGATGGATAGGCATTACTTTGAAGGCTGAAGTAATGTCGATTTTTGCAAGCCAAGCGCCCCTACCTGCGATTTTGAATGAATGAATGAATGAATGAGGCATTTATATAGCGCTTTCATATGTACTTCTGTACACCCAAAGCGCTTTACAATCATATCAGGGGTTCTCTCCTCAACCAGCACCAGTGTGCAGCATCCACTTGGATGATGCGACGGCAGCCACAGTACAACGGCGCCAGTGCGCTCACCACACACCAGCTATAGGTGGAGAGAGAGAGAGTGATAGAGCCAATTCAGTGGATGGGGATTATTAGGAGGCCATGATTGGCAGGGGCCAATGGGTGGAATGTGGCCAGGACACCGGGGTTACACCCCTACTCTTTACGAGAAGTGCCATGGGATTTTGACCGCAGAGAGTCAGGGCCTCGGTTTAACGTCTCATCCGAAGGACGGTGCTCTTTGACAGTATAATGTCCCCATCACTATACTGGGGCGTTAGGACCCACACAGACCACAGGGTGAGCACCCCCTGCTGGCCTCTCTAACACCTCTTCCAGCAGCAACCTGGTTTTCTCAGAAGGTCTCCCATCCAGGTACTAACCAGGCTCAGCCCTGCTTAGCTTCAGTGGGCAACCAGTCTTGGGCTACAGGGTGATATTTTAATCATGTCGATTGCTTGATCTATGTCGTGGTATTTGAGCGAAAATTCATTGAGTGGAATTAAGCTGTTAATGCTTGGGAAAGGAGAATTATGCGGGGCTTATAGGTCAATTATTAGACGTTTTTTACCAGAACATTTTCTAGTAGCTACTCCGATGGGACTGATACGAAGTGTGCTAAAAGGGGGATTGTCGAACGGACCGATCATGAAACCTGATTCGACTTCTTTTTTGATCAGGTTGTCAACGACTTCAGGTTCTGCAAGGGCGGACTGGAGATTATTACAGATAGTGTTCTGTGAGAGCGGGCATTCTACGCCAGGTTTAAAGCCATTTTCGAGGCCTGACAGAAGGTATTTGGTAAATTCGGCGTCCGGATGATGAGTTAGTTCGAAGTGCATGCGTGAAATATTTACGGGAGTCGATAAGTAATTTTTAGATTTTTTATTTGCAGATTTATACACGGGGTTAGTTTCTGGGCAGGGTGGAATGGAAGGGTTAACTTGTGGGCATGACATTGTTGAGGGAGCCACGGACCTGCAGGCTGCGCAGGAAATGTTTTTGCAGCCCAGAAACACCCTGCTGTGGATATCTTGATCAAGTGCGCCCCAGTATGTGCACTGGTTCCACTGTGCGACTCGTACTGCATTTTTGGCTGCGAAGAGTTTGTGGTAGGTATAGAAGTGCCCGCCCCCATAGGACAGCGCGAGCTCCGCTATGATCGCCAGATAATCATTTAGTTTGTGCTGCCTGTGGGGGAAAGCTGAACAAATTATCTCTGTGAAACGAGCGAAGGCAATAGAAAATTCAGAAAATGATAGTTGATGGGATGAGTGATTGTTTGAGTTTTTTAGGGTGACGGAGAAATCCCCACAGTCTATTTGCCGGTCTGGTTCAGCTGCAGGAAGCAGAGAAAGTAGTGAAGAGAGATCTATATCCGCACCTGAAAGGATTTGTGCCCGGATGTTGTGTGACACTGGAGGCGGTTCCATGGCGGTGGCATTAGGCGGGATGGGCATCTATGTTGCTGTAAAAAGAGAATATTGGGATTTAGTTTGGAGGGAAGAGCTGGAAAGAGTCTGAGCCGGGGCTGCAGATGTCGGCGGCGGCCTCATGCTTGGGTTGCCCTCTATAGGATAAGGAAAGTTTGGTAGAGGGCAGGAAGGAAGGGAGGGGTGAAAGTGAGAAGCGTATGCCTGTGCTGCGAGCGGAGGTTGGCCTGCGCTTGCTTGCGCTACTGGGGCTGCAGGCCACTGAAAAGAGGAGGAGTTAGAAATTCCTGGGTAGACCTGTTGGAAGGCTTGGGCATGCGCAGCTGATGGAGGTAGCTTTGCGCTAATGTCTGCGACAGGAGCTGGAGGCCACTGAGAAAGAAAAGGGTTAGAAGCCATTGGAGGATGTGGCTGAGGGGCTGAAAAGAGGCCGCTGGGCCCGGCTGTGACCGTCACTGCTGCGGCGTGATCTGTGGTGGTATGCTGAGCCGCATAGGAAGGTGGTTGTGGTCTTGCTTCGGTGAACTCTGGGGCGCGGCCTAGGCTTGCTGAAGGCCTGTTGCTGCGGCTTGGTGGATGGAGAGAGCCGGATCTTGTGCGGGTGGAATATGGTGGTGTTGTCTGAGGCGGATTGTGGACCCTGTGGGCTCTGTTTTGCCTGTTGCCCGTCCTTGAAGCTGATGAAGGCCTTGGAGAGAGGTTAGTTGGTTGAAGGGAGACATAGAGATCATACAGTTCCGCTTTATTTAATTTCCGTGAGAACTGTACGTCAGAATTACTTAAAGCTTGCTTCAAACCTGCGACGGTCCATTTTCCTATAGGTGGAATCGTCGGGATAGCCGAACGGTAGGAGGAAGCTGGGGAGGATGTTGGAAGTCTCGCTGGAGGTAGTGAAGACTGGCCTCGGCGTCTTGGCGATCGTGACGTTGTTCGGGCTGGCGTGCGGCCACGAGATGGAGGCTCCGGTGCGATGTCCGGAGAAGGAGGAATTATCCCAGGTCCAGCAGACTGCGGGGGATCCATTGGGATGTTTGCTTCGTCTTCGGAAGAAAGGCTTTGAGACATGGCAGCAGAAAGGTAAGCCAAGATGCTGATAAACTGTCAAGGAACCAGTGTGGGTTCTGCTGATATTTATCTTGTCCTAGATTTATTACTGATTGCTCTCCACTGGTGCTAATTGGGTTAATTAACTGCACCTGCTCCTCCCGAACCTTGTTTATCAAACCTCATAAAAAACTTTTAAAAACTTTAAAAAACTTTTGTTTAGGTTTGGGGATACAGTTAAAAAGGATATAAAAAATATCTTTAAAATGCTAAAAATATAAATATATTTATATATTTATTATATTAAGGATTTGGGTAATGCTTTAGATTACAGCCCGGAAAGTATTGCGTAATTGAGACGAATTTACAGCGTAACTTTCAGTAATTATAGAGTACCTATTAAAGGTGCCCTAGAATGTGAAATTGAATTTATTTTGGCATAGTTAAATAACAAGAGTTCAGTACATGGACATGACATACAGTGAGTCTCAAACACCATTGTTTTCTCCTTCTTATTTAAATCTCGTTTTTGAAAAACACCCCTGCAAAATAGACGAATCTCCACATAACACCTGTGAGATAAGAACTGTGCAGCCGAATCATCGCAAGTATTTCAGTTGAAGAAACAAGCGAGGATCATAGGGAAAATGGCAGGTAAATGTTATGTTCCAGGCTGTGCAGGGGATGTGAGGACTTTTCATACCCTTCCCACAGAAAAGAAATGTCAACAGGCGTGGTTGATGTTTATCTACAATCGGATACCGCAACAGTTTAATTTGAAGTTGTTAGTTTGCTCTGCCCATTTCACCACAGACTTATTTTCTAACCTGGGACAATATAAAGCAGGCTTCTCTCAGTGAATAAATATACAGAATGCGATCAAAGAACAATCTTTCCACACAGGGTGAGTTTATCTGGACACTTGCCAAACTCGTTATGAAATCAAAGATGCACGTAACACTGCACAACGAAGCTCTTACTGTAGGCTATGTACATCATCGAGTTTGCATTGGTGAAGCATTAGAGAGAATGCAGAAACAGCGTTGCAATGATAAGATCTTCATTCTCGCGATCAACACTGCTCTACAAAGCAAAAAGGCAGTAACTGCATTTTTGGTCAAAAATGAGTTATTATCATTTTCATGACATTCAAGGCATCCTTTGTTATGTGACAAAATATCTGATCTCAAATGTGTGTCGTTTTGGAGAAAAAATGGTAGTCGTTTGTACAGTAACTGCAAAAAGCCCTAGTGAAACAAAGCAAGAGTACAGTAACATCCATTACTGTATTCTTGTTATGTTTTACCTAACAAAAAAATCACCATGTTGCTGCGCAGTGAAGTTACTGTTGCCATGGTGAACACACAGATTTTGCGGCATCCTCACGGGACGGTTTTAACATTTGCGATTTCACCCTTCTAACTTCACACACATTTTGTTTGAGATGCAGTGTTTTCCCTAATTGTTCCCCTACCAAACTAGATCCGCTCTTAAAGTCACTTTGTGAGCATTTAACCGCTTCATTTGAGAAAAACTATCGTCATGTCATAAACACAGAAACTCAAAAGGTCTTCACGGCAACCCGTCAAAATAAAAGTTCGGTTTAACTTGACAGAAATATATTACTGTTGTAAAGTAGAATTTAGAAACGTCTCAATGTAATAAAACTTCTAACACTAATACAAATAAATTAAGATTAAAACTTAACTTTTAAAGGAATAATCACAATTTTTCTTCAATGTTTTAATTTTAACAGTAAAGCTCATTGTGCAGCATGTTGTTTGACCAAAAATGTTTGTTTAATTTCATATGATTAAAATAAATGTAATTAATAATATGTGACCCTGGACCACAAAACCAGTCGTAAGTCGCACGGGTATATTTTTAGCAACAGCCAACAATACATTGTATGGGTCAAAATGATCGCTTTTTCTTTTATGCCAAAATCATTAGTATATTCAGTAAAGATCATGTTCCATTAAGATATTTTGTAAATTTCCTACCGTAAATATATATAAAAAATATTTTTGTGAGTGGATGCAGCAAAATCGCGCAAAAAAGTCAGAAAACACGCCTAAAAAAACTCGCTCGCTGCTAAGTTTGGTATCGTTGTCAAGCTTAGATTTCCAGCTTTCGGTTTCATAACTCTCCACAACGTCATTAGAGCAGTAAGCCAATAGAGAGCGTTAAAACAAAACTTTCTCGTGTAAAAAAAAACGTTTTCTTCCTAGCAACGGCCTGCTACAGCGCCTCTCATTGGCTGGCGACTTCTTCGCGTGCACAGTGTACACAATCCGCAATGGTTACGGTGCAAGCCATGGATTCTGAGATAGCGCGTTTGCTCAATTTAAACTTTAATGACAGCAATAATGTAACGAACATAGTAAATTATTTTTTCGCAAATGATTGGGAAGATGATACAGAATGTCCAGAGACCGGCTTGGCAAATAATATGCCCTGGAAGACGACGAATTCGATCAATGTGTGTTGTGTGGATCTCTTCAATTTTATATGTTCCTGGTGAAATGTGATGCGATCTGGGAAAAGCCACCACATGGTGAAATTTGACATAGCCTATTACAGGTTTTGATAATCTGTTTCCCAAATCTGTTTTTATTTCTCTCTCTCTGTGCGTGTTCTTAAAGAGAACGTAAGACAGTCTTTTCAGCTTGCCACTATAAATCGCAATTTTTCTGCACTAAACTTGTAAATTTTCCCAAGATATATTCAAAGAGGATAGACAAGATGTTATAGAATAATAATTTTATGAAAACCCAATTTTGACAAAAAACTGACATTCGATCTATTTTTAGACCTTATACTGAAACCGTGCAGCGCGACAGCCGATGGGTTTGACCAGATCGCATTACAAATAGGCTATTTTAATGAGATTTTTTGTGTGAATAAAGGTTTAGTTGTGGTAAATCAATGGTGTAAATTTTATTTATTTCCCTTCATTAGTAATATGCGTAGCTAAGGACTTCATTTGGACAACTTTAAAAGGCGATTTTCTCAATATTTAGATTTTTTGCCCCATCAGATTGCAGATTTTCAAAAGGTTGTATCTCGGCCAAATATTGACATATCCTAACAAACCATATATCAATGGAAAGCTTATTTATACAGCGTTCATGTGATGTATAAATCTCAATTTAAGGAAAATGACCCATAAGACTGGTTTTGTGGTCCAGGGTCACATATATTAGAATTTCGTATAGTATAAAATATTGTACAAGTTTAATAATAGTTTATAATAAAAGTTTCATGATTTCAATTAAATAGACATGATTTTTGATTACTAAAAATGTACACCACGTATCCGTAACACGCCCGCTCCGCAACACTATTTCGCAACACAAAAATGTTGTCCAAATGGTTCCAATTATTTCAAATACAGTCTATCTAACACACCCAGAGCAAGTTTTGGCAAAATAGTTTTTGGAGAATCTGTAGTTACTGCCTTTTTCCTTGGTATGGTGCCACATTTTTGTTAAGTAATACAAAGCAAGAATACAGTAACTGCAAAATAGGGGTAAAATATCAAATTAAATATGAGGATTGATATGTACAAAGAATAAGCTAATATAAAGTAACAAAACAGCTACATGTCCAATAATCTACCTACAACTACTTAGGCTGGATGACAGAATAACTTTAAAGTCATTTTTCTCTGTTCTGCACTCTGCGTAGTTACTGCCTTTTTGCTTTGTAGGGCAGAACAGACTGTCATCTGCTTGCTCAATGCTCATCACTGCAACATTTTATGTGATGGGAATAGATCTAAATACTTTAAAAACTTCTCACGATTCGTTAATCTCAATAGCTGTATTAGTGAAAACGTAGTAATAGCTCTAGTAAAAGTATTCACATATGCAAGCATGTCAGCCAATCACAGCAGTGGCCGGTTACACTGAATCCCACAGCAGACACGCCCCTTCAAACTGAGTGTTCAAATAAGAGGCTAAAATCAGGCTAGGAAAAATGCCTTTTATTTCTAACTTATGACTATTTTTGATCTAAAAACATACTAACATTATAAGAGCAACCCAGGAAACATTATAAAATAATAAAATAACCCCATTCTAGGGCACCTTTACTTGCATACAGGCTTACATATATGCGTACATGTACTACTTTATAGGCACACTATAATTACCGAAAGTTACACTGTAAAATCGCTTTAATTACACAGTACTTTCTGGGATGTAATCTTAAGCGTTACCAGGATTTGTAAATATTTTCCATTTCTATATTTGTAAACATACTGCTTACGTTTTAGATGTTGCCAATACATCCATATTCTACATTTCAGCATCTACCACCCATTTGTACACAAAATTATGTTTTCATATCTGTTACATAGGAGTACCTACATATAAACAATGAGACCAGGCTGTCATATCAATTATTATTTATAACATAACATAACATAACATAACATAACATAACATAACATAATGATCAATTATTTGTATCTGACAAAATGTCCAAATTAGTGCAACTCTATCTTACCTAAAGCCTTCAATAATCAGCATGGATGTATTTATGTGATTGAGATGTACTGAATAAAGAATACAGTCTATGTCCTGCTCACAAAAGGAGGAGCCAAAATCAGGCAGGCTGAAAGAAAGAGAGTTCTGGATGCAGTGGGGGTCCTAACAGCCATTGACACTGATTGGGGATGGCAGGTGCAGTTAATGACATGGGCCTGCTCTGATTGAGGTGAGAGAGAGAGTAGAAGGAAAGAGAGGAGAAATGAGTGCTGACTCATTATCAAACCCTAATCAAAAGGCAAAAAACACACACAGACATATATATGCACTGAAACACATGCAAATTTTCCACGCAAAAATACACACACAGATTTTTTTCTCTGTCTCACGCACACAAACAGACATAAACGCATCCTATTCAATCCCATCCCTTATCCCCCCACCCCCAGCAGCCCTGATATGGTGATTCTTGGAGGCCACAGATAAACCACTCAAGACCATGAGGATGATAATGGCAGATGCTGCGGAGACTCCAATTCAATCAGCAGTGGGCTGTCAACGTGGATGAATTTAAGAGTGAAACACGCTCACTGACGTACATTAAAGACACATCAGCTGAAGTAAGACAAAAACAGCCCTGGATTTGCCGGTTTGCCCAATCATGACACACTGCCATTCAAAAGTTTAGTGTAAAAATTGTATATATATATATATATATATATATATATATATATATATATATATATATATATATATATATATATATATATATAAAAACGTTTATTTAGCAAAGGCACACTCAATTGATCAAAAAAGACATTTATGAAATGAATAAATTTACAAAAAAGTTAAATTTATAATGAATGCTGTTCTTTTGAACTTTGTTCTTTAAAGAATCCTAAAAAAAAAAAAAACATTTTCCACAAAAATACTAAACAGCACAACTGTGTTTACCATCAATAATAATAGGAAATGTTTCTTTTGCACCAAATCAGCATATTAGAATGATTTCTGAAAGATCATGTGACACTGAAGACTGGAATAATTAAAATTCAGCTTTGCCATTAGAGGAATAAATTACATTTTAAAATATATTAAAACAGAACCCAGTTAATTTAATAATATTTCACAGTATTACTGATTTTACTGTATTTTTTATCAAATAAATGCAGCCTTAGTGAAATTAAGAGACTAATAAAAAAAAAGTTAAAAAAAAATGTTTCCAAACATTTGACCGGTGCTGTATATTTTCTTTTTTCTTTGTATATTTCCTAAAAATATTTCGGAATGTCCTCTACATTGCTAGAAAGTTTTCTGTGGGTTAAAAAAAGAGGGTAAAGTTTAAGAAACAGAAGGCTGACGGGGAAACAAGGGGGGTTGGGGGTTCACTGACAGTGGCTGAGACCCTTGTCTCTTCACGAGATGAATACCAGTCCAGGCAGTGTGCTGATGTGCTCCAGAACGCTCATTATAACGCACAGCCCATACGTTGCCCTGACATATCCATTATTTATTAACGTATGGACTAGGGAACCAGGCCACCATTCATGACTGCAATCCTTTGGAGGCAATTCTGACAGGTTCTTCCAAAAATAAATAAATAATCCTTCACTTCTTCCTTCCTTCATGGCTTATGCGCCCAACACAAGAATAGCTCTATGCTCAGACTGTTTCTGCCGTGGAACCTGTAAACATATTTCACATGCATTCACTGCTCAACATAAAAACACTAGAATTGTGACAGACCGTTATATTGTCCAGGCCGATTAATTCAACTCATATTTTGAATAAATATCATGCATACTAAATGTTGTTTATTTCAGCAAATTTGTGTACATCTCACATGCAATTATTAAACAAGGCATGGTAAGTATTTTACCCTTCAGCATTTTATTACGTAACGATATTTACAATACTACAGTTATTTATACTGTGAATTCTAGAAAATAGTTTAAATCATATATTCATATATTATTCATAAATCATATATAATATATTCATAAATCATATATAAAATGAAATAATAAGATGCAACTAACCATATAATCATGATATGTGCATAGCTACTAGGGGTGGTGAAAAAAATCGATTATTGATTAATCGCGATTATGTAATGGACGATTATGAATCGATTATTAAATTTTCAAAAATCGATTTTTTTTTTTTTGTAAAAAATGTTATACCGAAAGTTGAACGTCACGAACGCGCCCAGTTCCAGTTCCAGCTCGCTCTCTCTCCCTCTCTCTCTCTCTCTCTCTCTCTCACACACACACACACAGACACACACACACACACACACACACACACACAGTTTGTTTGACCACGCCCGCGACTCGCTCTCACTCTCACTCTCTCACACACAAAGAGTTTGATCGCGCTCGCGTCTCCCTCTCTCTCACACACACACACATACAGTTTGATCGCTCGAGCCTCGAAACTAGGCGCTCCCTCTCGCGCTAGATCGCGCTCCCTCTCTCTCTCACACACACAACGAGTTTGATCGCGCTCGCGTCTCTCTCACGCTCTCCCTCTCAGTACAACTTGATTACTCACAAGATAGTGTGTTGCATTTTGTCACTGTGTTCTACAGTACATAAGCTGAAGCTACAGTAAGTTGTTCAAAAATGTTCATTTTTGTCTTCTTAATGATTAAATTGGACAATTTTCTTCTAGAAAGATAAGGTGTTCAGGTGGAGAAAAACTTTTTCTTTACCTTGACATGTTTCGACTGCAACCTGCAGTCTTCCTCCACCTGAACAACACCTAGAAGAAAATTGTCCAATTTCTACAGTATGTTGGTTCTGATCTACTTCCTAAAGGAAATAAGCCTTTCATTTGTTTGTTATTGTTTAGTTCAACTTGATGACTCACAATGTGATGTATTCATTTCTGTGTTCTACAGAACATAAGCTACATATAAATAATTCTGAAGTTATAACTACACGACACAGAAAGTGCTTTGAGTTGTTGTTACTCAACAAAAGAGTTAAGTAATTCAGCAGCTGACTTTTTTTAATACTGCAATCACTTTGTAGTGTATTTTCATTTACTGTTGTGAAATGGAAAATCAATAATCGCTAATCGAGAATCGAGAATCGTTAATAATCGAAAATCGTCTGTAATCGAATCGGGACTTCAATAATCGTAATCGAATCGAATCGGGAAATCAGACCAATTAACCACCCCTAATAGCTACCATAACACTATGCTTCGCAGGGCTTATTGCTTTAATAATTGCTTTTTAAAAGCACTTTGCATTTCGTTTTTCCATTTAAAAAATATAAAAAAAAATATTAAGTTACTAAAACTTTTTAAAAAATCATTATTTTTAAAAGTCTGTGAAATTAAATATCTCACAAAATATTCAGTTGATTATTTAAATTTGATGTCTGCAATCCAAAAGAATAGATCATAACCAATGAATAAAAAGACTTCACATTCAGGGCTCGCAAAATTTGAAAATCGCTGGTAGCCCTTCGGGCAGGCACTCTTCAGATTTTGGTAGCCCGAAATGGATTTTACTAGCCCCAATAAAAAGACAATTTTTAATGTAGAAAATTGGTTAGGAGTCAAACATCAATCAAAAACTTTTTCAAAACACAAATATCAACAATTGGATATAAAATAATCAAATTAGAATCATCAATACAAATAAGCATCTGGTTCTAACTGAACTGAAATTTGTGTGACCAGTGTGTGGAACATGAATCAGTCTGTGGCTCAGCCTCCAATGGGGGCACAGCTGTCAACATTGAACATTGAAAATAAGGGAGATTTCTACACTACCCACAAACTTTAAAAATAAAGCACTAATAATTAATGTGTGTGTGTGTGTGTGTGTGTGTGTGTGTGTGTGTGTGTGTGTGTGTGTGTGTGTGTGTGTGTGTGTGTGTGTGTGTGTGTGTGTGTGTGTGTGTGTGTGTGTGTGTGTGTGTGTGTGTGTGTGTGTGTGTGTGTGTGTTAGAGAGAAAGAGACAGAGACAACAAAGCCTTGTTTACAAAAGGCCTTGTTTATATCACGCGTCCGCACGAGCGCGGCAAAAATGACGCGTTGGGTGCGCAAGACCGGCAAGACCTCACTTCGCTTGGCTGTGTGCACAGTTTTTTTTGTAACAGCGCGCGCGGCGCCGCATCCGAGGATGAACGACTTCAAGCCGAATCTGTCCGAGCTTGAAGGCCGTCTCACACAATCAGGCCGTAAAAATACGGGATATTTTACGGGAAAATACTAAAACGGGAAGACAGCGGGAAAAGAGCTAAAATACGTGAGAAACCCGGAAAAAACGGGAGGGTTGACAGCTATGAATGAGGGTATGACTAAAAAAGTTAACACTTTGTGTATAATGCTCACTAACTAGTTTCATTAACATGCAGATGGGAGGGTTTTATAATTACTGAGGTCCCGGATCTACATATCCCAAAAAATTGGATAACAATAACTTTAAAAACATGTCATCCAGCTGATTATTTTCCTTATGTCAGTGAAGAAAGTAAACATAGGGTCAACTGATAGGTTGATTTTATGAATAATTTTCTCAGAAGCGTTCATTTACTGAAAGCTACTAGGAAAGCTAGGTAGCCTAACTAAGTTTATTAAATTCATTCACAATATATACACATTCATTATTAATCTTGTGCCCAACATGATGCAAACGGCTTTGTTAATGTTTCTTGTCACCTCACAATGACAGTAATACATTACATGAATCACGTTACATAAGCCTATTTTCAGTATATTAGTTTGCCTGATTATTTTTGTCATTCGATTAACATTTATGACCTAAAAAAATTGTCAAATATGAAATGTTTAGTTTAGCTACTTACATTTTATCTTGCACTTGACCATAAACTGAAGCGTCACTCAGTCACTCTGCTAAAATTCGCGCTCAGCAGCGTCTTTGAACATAAAGCCCGCCTACTTTGATTTGATTGGTAATCTCAAATATTCTGACATTGACGAGCAGTGACAGACCAATGAGGCTCAGATAAACACACACACACACACACACACACACCCTGTCCTCTGTTTCTGACGTGCTCTCTAGAGAGCTCGCGCGCCGCTGCGGATTGAAGATGAACGCGCTGAATCTTATTATAACAAGACTGAAGCAAACACGAATTTGTGTAGCTTACACTTAAAGGTGCCTTATGTCAAAAAATCAATTCATACTCCACATATTCCATACCAGATGGGGGCAGTATACCTCCAGAAAGTTGGCCTACTCTAGTCTGTTTTTTAGTTTCAGGTTGTTAATCTTCTAAAACCGTCAAATAGTCCGCTTTGTCCCGCCAAAGCCTATTTTGATCGGTGAGGGATGTAGACTAGAATGACTGCTGCCGCTGCGCTTGACAGGGCGCGTTAAGAGCAGAGAGAGAGAGACAGAGAGAGCAAGCCCCGGCCGCGCGCGCGCGCACTCTCACGTCTTCAAACAACACGAGAGCGGTCCTGCTCTCTCCCTCGCGCATATTAATCAAATCAATTGACACGATAGTAAGACCGCAGTTTCACGTGGAGCATTTGGAGATTTTTAGAGATTAAAGAGATACAAGCAGTGCGAGTTATTCGCGTGTTGCAGTTTGGCTGGTGGTTATGTATGTTGCCCGCATACCGCCTCCCATGGCCGAAACTGGTATTACAACACCTGTCGGGCCGGGGCTAGTAATGCTAATGCTAATTTAGGTTGATATCTCTGCAACACTATAACTTTTCATTTTTTAAATGACATCATCGCCCTTATTTCTTCTCATTCTTTTGATGCGTGTAGCTCATTTTTTGGATATTTTTACCTCAATTATTACACATGGCACCTTTAATCACACATTTTTAGTGGGGCGAGGCAGAAGTTTAGGGGAATTTGATTACAATATTTCAGATAGCCCGTCGGGCAGGCCGGTTATGCATTTTGGTAGTCCGACTTGAAAACACAAAAGCCCCGGGACGTCGAGCAGGCGATTTTGCGAGCCCTGACATTATGTAATGCATGAGTTTAAAACAAAATAATTAATAATTATTAATTAAAACTAATATTATTAATTGGTGTTTTCAATTGGAATTCCAATTTGATGAGATGCATTTGAAGCCAGTCAAATGGTCATTATATGTACACAAAATACGCACACGTGAACACATAATTTGACGACGCTGTGCCTCAAACCCATGGAGTAGCCCTGATGCTGACCAAGACTGCCCATTGGCAGGGAGGCACATGGACCACGGATTCTAGCAGCTTCCTTTATAACCAAGATGAGGAGAATCAATATGGACGTCATTCAGTGCTACGCTTCAACGAACGACAGCAACGAAGAAGACAAAGAGGATTTCTACAGCAGACTGCTCGCCATAGTCCAGAGCTGTCCGAGCAGAAACGGCATTGTAGTTATGGGCGACTTCAACGCACAGATTGGTAGCGACAACAAAGGATACAAGGAGATCATAGGAGAGCAGGGTATTAGAGTAGACCATACTCCAGATAGACCATGTGTGTGTATAGGGAGGATGTTCAGACGGTCACTCCAAGATGTGAGAGTGAGACGAGGACTAGACGTTGCCTCTGACCATCTCGATTGCCTTGGTTTCTTGATTGAGACTGAATCTGAATAGACACTGTACAATCGAGACCTGCCGACCACGATTCAACACCTCATCCTTGAAGGACCCAACAAAGCTACAAGAGTTTAAGATCACACTCACAAACAAATCTGAAGACTTGAAGGAACTGATTGAGGATGAGAGCCTAGAAGAGAAGTGGCAAAAGGTGAAGGCAACAGTTGTATGAACGTGTCAGGAAGTTCAGGACAGATATGTAAAGCACTTTGGTGGCCATAGGTCTGTTTAAAGCGCTATATTAATGCAGTCCATTTACCATTCTGGGCCCAAAGAAACACAATCACAAAGAGAGGCTTTCAACAGAGACTCTGAAGAAAATAGAGGAAAGAAAAAGGAAGAAATCAACAGTCATCAACAACCATACAAGAACAGGAAAAGTCAGGGCACAGAAGGAATACAAAGAAGCGAACAGAAGCATAAAGGAAAGCATAAAAGCAGACAAGAAAACTATGTAGATTCTTTGGACGAGGAAGCTGAAATAGCAGCCTACAAGGCGAATGTAACGAGGTTTAGATGTTATGGGAAGAAGGAGGCGGGAACCGGCGAACATTTAAAGACTTTAATAATTAAACAAACACAAAAAAAAGTATAAGCCAGCAGCCCCTCACGGACGACTGCTGGCCACACAAAACAACACAAGTTCAGGCCTGTTCCTGTCCAGCAAGTTCAACAAACCTGAGAGACCAGTGAAGAGTAAAGATGGGCAGGCAATAACCGAGGAGGAAGGACAGAAGAGAAGATGGGTAGAGTACTTTGAGGAGCTGTTAAACAGACCAGCGCCACAAGAGACACCTGATATCCAGCCAGCTGCAACCCGCCCGCGAAAGAATAGATCCACGCGGCTATCCAGCAGCTGAAGAACAAAAAGTCTGCATGACCTGATGGCATTCCTGCAGAGGTGCTGAAGGCCAATGTGGAGACCAGCAAGGAAATGTTCTACCCACTTTTTCAAGAAATCTGGAAAAAGGAGCAAGTACAGCTGGATTGGAAGGAAGGCTACCTTGTTAAAATACCAAAGAAAGCGGACCTCAGCTGCTGCTCCAACTACCGGGGCAACACACTGCTGTCCATCCTAAGCAAAGTATTCAACCGGGTGATTCTCAACAGGTTGAAAGAGACAGTAGACCCTCTGCTTAGAGATGAACAAGCTGGTTTCCATAAAGATCTTGTTCTTGTATCTAAATCTAAAGTTCTTGTACCGATCAGATCACAGCGCTGCGCATAATCCTCGAACAGTCCTCTCTATGTCAACTTCATTGACTATGAGAAAGCATTTGACAGCATAGACAGACAGACACTCTGGAAGCTTCTCCGACATTATGGAGTACCCATAAAGATCACCGATATCATCCGGAACTCATACGACGGACTGTCCTGCAGAGTGATCCACGGCACACAAGTCACGGACAACTTCCAAGTGCGGACTGGCGTAAGACAGGGGTGCCTGCTTTTTCTTTTCCTGTTCCTGCTTACCATAGACTGGGTCATGAAGACATTAACAGCACAGAGAAGGAACGGTATACAGTGGACCCTATGGAAACAGTTGGATGACCTCAACTTCAAAGATGACCTGGCACTTCTTTCGCACACCCAGCAACAGATGCAGGAGAAGACTAACGCTGTGGCAGAGAACTCCATTACAATGGACTGAACATCCACAAAGGGAAGATCAAGTTCCTCAAGGTCAATGCAGCCGACACAGCACCCATAAAGCTGGAGGACGAGGCGCTGGAAGAGGTGAAGAGCTTTACCTACCTCAGCAGCACCGTTGACAAGCAGGGAGGCACAGATGCAGATGTATGAGTGCGTATCGGCAAGGCAAGAACAGCTTTCCAGCAGCTGAAGAAGGTATGGAACTCTAGTGCCCTGACCAGCCACACCAAGATCAAACTGCAATACCATCGTGAAGCCAATACTCCTATATGGAGCAGAAACATTGAGAATAACAGCCTCAAGCATGAAGAGAATCCATATGTTCATCAACATCTGCCTCAGGCGAATACTACGAACCAGATGGCTAGTTACCATCAGTAACAGGGAACTGTGGGAGAGAACCAGACAGCAGTCTGAAGGGGAAGAAATCCTTCAAAGAAGGTGGTGCTGGAATGACCATACCCTCCGGAAACCTGCTAACAGCATCACCAGACAGGAGCTCACCTGGAACCTCAATGCAAGAGAAAAAGGGGCCACCCCCGAAACACCTGGCTACGAGACTTGGAGGCAGAATCCAAAAAATGGGACTGTCATGGGTACAACTGGAGAAACTGGCCCAGGACTGGAACTGTTGGAGAGCTCTTGTTGACGGCCTATGTCCCAAACGGGACCAAAGGCTAAAGTGAAGTGAAGAAGAACACATAATTTGAATACTATATTAGTTAAGCAACGGGTTATTAAATGTTAAATACTCTGTATTTTCATACGAATCCATGTATAAATTACGTAAACCAGCCCTGCTCACTGATATGCAGATCTGCATTATTCTCTACAGAATTATGGGATAAAAAATAGCTAAATCTCCAGTATGATCGTATATACAGTATATCATACTGCCCAGCCTATCATTAAACTGTATTATATATGTATTTATAATGTATTTTATTATAAATAAAAAAAATAACAGATGATGACATTATCACAGAGAGGAAAAATTCAACAGATTCAAGCAGTTCAGGGCTGCTCTCCAGACAGAGAAAAATAAAGTTTCTCTGGTGCAGTCAGCCCAAACTGATGTGTTATATATTGCCTGTCACTCTATTCTACTGGAATATTGGGGCGTTGCCTAGCTCAAACCTGGAAGGTACAGCAATCCATCACCAACATTCACAGGAGGAGATCTCATCTCAGTCTTGGTAGCCAATATCCCAGCAGCATGAGTGCCACATAATAGGGACCAGGTTCAAGGCTGTTTCGAACACTGCTCATCTATACCTTCCACATTCTGCAGTTGATTGCTTTAGCCTTACATTACAACACCTTCATACAAACAGAATGAATGATTAAAAATAAAGGCAATCATATTCGAAAACAAGAACTTCTTTTTTTTTATCTCATCCCTGCTGAAAAATCCAACATTGCAGGTCATCAGTATAAGTAGGGCTGCACGATTATGACAAAAATTATAATTGTCGATTATTGCCTTGAAATTATAATTGCGATTATTGATTACGATTATCACAATTTACATTGAATGATGTTTTGAACAGCGTTATGCCATTGTTTGAAGCGACTGCATGCCATATTGTTATATCAAAATAAACCAGCTGAAAACTCCTCCCGAATAACTATTATTGGTTTGCTATGGTTTAATGCTAATTACAATTATAATGGTACACTAACTAAAATTAAAACAATGGGGAAAAAACCCTTAAGATAAGCTGTGGAAAAAAACACACATTTTAAGCACACATAATAATGTAAGTGGACTTTTTGTAATTGTGCCTTTGAACGATTACATAATTGTGGCATCCATAATTGTAATCGCGATTACAAATTCAATTAATTGTGCAGCCCTAAGTAAAAGGTATGTTTTGCATGCTGGGGCCAGCATGGGATGCTGGTTGCTGGTTTGCTGGATCCCAGCATGGGATGCTGGCAGTGGTTGCTGAGTTGCGGGTCCCCAGCATGGGATACTGGTGGACCAGCATATGTTGTCTTTTGGGTGCTGGTATGATCCCAGCAAGAACACAACAAAACTTACTTGTGTGTTAAATATCACTTTTCTTAGTGTGAACAAACTGCTTATGATTATGCTTTTATTAAGCATTTTTATTGGTTTTCATATGTTTTGCAATTACACAAACTCTTTTAAACTGATCTTAACTGATTTGTGTACAGATCTTTTGAAACGGGAGACAATTCATTGGATGCTTTGAAATGTTTTTTTAAGTTTACCAGTGACGTTGATTAATAATGTAGTCTAATACTAAACAATTAAAAACAATTCAGTTATACTTTCAGCAGAGGAAGCAAAAAAAAGTTATTATCATATAACTAAATAAATCATATTAACCTTATTGTTTTTCATTTCCTTCATTAATGTGTTAATTATATAAATATGCAAGCGAAAACAATGCTTGTCCCCAAAACACTGCTTTCAGACAGACAGTTGGCATACGCACACTCAACCCTGCAAGACCATGCTGGTGAACCAGCTTCACCAGGTCTGTTTTGCATGAGAACTACATAAATATGCTAGACCAGCATTATACCAGCATAAATCAGCCAGGACCAGCACTATTTCAGCACTAACAAGGGGTGCATTTCCTGTACAACGACGGAACTTCCTGCTAAACTACCATAGCACGATGCATCGTTAAAGAAATCATTTAGCTAGTCACGACCGTTTCCCAAAACCATATCGTTGAAAATGTGTCATTAAACCACGTTGGTTGAAGTTACGCACGTGATGGAGTAATAACTTTAATTTTAATCTATCAGTTTTAGATTGAATTAATGCTATAGTTTTTGTTGCTATAAATTACAGACATGGGAAAAGAGATAGACATTCATTGTACTGAATGTCAGCTTGCTTATGTCGCTCAATATAAGGATTTATTAAGTACACTTGTTATACAAACAAGAAATTAGGCTTCTAACCACAGGTTGAGATCTGTTGTTTCAACCACACAACGTTGTGATGCTATTTGTGAATGTTCGTTGAAACTATGGTTTCTGGAAACACAGACTTGTTGAACTATGCTGATAATGATGGAATTAGCAACCATGTGGCTAACGCTGCTTTCGGGAAAGGCACCCCAACACTCTGTCTGTCTGTCTGTCTGTCTGTCTGTCTGTCTGTCTGTCTGTCTGTCTGTCTGTCTGTCTGTCTGTCTGTCATCTTCTGTTTACAGAGCATGGGCTTGTCTCAGAGACAGCACACCTATGTCAGCGATAACTGTCAAGTGGTAGGAATATTCTGTGTTGAATTCCAAAAGTAAATTCCTAACAGCACCTTTAACTTGAACTTGAAGCAATGTCTTATTTACTTATAGTAGATAATGGTTGGTAGCTTTTGATAGAAATGTTGAAGAGTGCAGTTAGGAAATTCCAGTTAGGAAATTCAATATCCATGCTGTCTTCTGAGTACATATTTGACCTTGTAAGAAAAATAAAGACCTAGAAAAGGAGGTCATGGACCATGTTTCCCCTCACACAATAATCTACAAAGATAGAAATCAAGGAAACATGTTACAATCAAGCTGGAGAATTCATTAAATGCGTTTACCAGTTTAATTTTACACAGACTGGGTAGGTACATGCACAAAGCACAAAGCGAATAAATAATAACAAAAACTATTTAGTTTTCATCTCCAATGAATGTACACTGCACATGTGCCTAAAGGGACACATTGAAATTGTTTCTTACAATACATGTGTCCAGAAAAAAAAGTGTTGGCCAAGTGTTAAGTGCTTGCTATCATGCTATAGTGACACAATATCAATTCTGTTTTGTGTCATCTCTTAAGCATTCTCAACCTTCTCACCTCTCTATTAAAAGTGGCAATAAGATAAAATAAAATTTAATTAATATAAACATTTTTATTAAATGAACACTCTGCATTCCAAAGTGACACCACATTTTATAAAAAAAACACAAATATGTTAAATATCTTCCAACCAAAATTTCAGTTTTCTGATGAATACATCTCTATTATAATTTTAAGTTGCACAGCATTCAGTGTCTAAACACAGTCTTCCCTGAGGAAGGCCATCCTTAATGTAAGAATTCTGTATGGGCACTTCTAAGATATTATCATTTCTTACAGACCACAACCCCATAAACAGAGATAATACAGGGATAAGCAAGCGAGAAACTGGGAAATGGGGTTGACGTCACTGTAAGCTGTTGATCTACATCAAGAAAATGAAGATTTTTAGAAGGAGAAGTGACACAAGTAGAGAAGGTTCAAGAGAGGATGGTGAAAGAGTGAGAGGAAGACAGTGGCAGCAGGGTGCTTTCTAAGGGCTCTCAGGGGACATTTTGTGGAAAGCTTCCCTTCCTGTGGCGGCCCGCAGGCCTTTAAAGAATGGCAGCGGGATGTCAGTCACTGGCATCGGCACAGGAGAGTGAGTGAGTGCAGCATAGCGATGAGCCATGTGGGTGTATCAGTATGAGGGCTAAGCGATTTGAACAGATTGCCTGTTCTCTGAAATGTTAAATCAAAATGCAAAACAGAAGTTGACCGGTCTTCCTCTCTTAACAGATTCACCAGCATATGTGTGGACAGCTTATTGTGGATCACTAATATTTAAGGTAATTAAGATGAACCTCTAACTGCCTGAGAAGCCCTCAGTCTGTCTGTTTGCAATGTTAATTTAGCCATTTTCAGGACAGAAGGATAGGTCTGTGCTATTTTGTACTAAGTATAATAATTCTCAAAGACAAGACAATTCTGTATTTAAGTTCTTCTCTAATTTAACCATAATTTAGATTACAAGATATATTCTGAAAAAAAAAAACAAATTTGGTTGATAGAGTTAATCTAATTTAGCAGAAATGTCTATGTATTTTGAAATCTATCTGTAACACCAGGAGTACACTGTGATTTTCTTCTGTTTGTCAGACTGTACAAAATGACCTTGGGTAAAAGCCAAGTTTAAACATACACATGTGAAAATCCTTTTTTGAGATAATCAAAAAGTTTATAAAAAAAAGTTCTACAGTACATGTTGGGAATGATATGAGGGTGTGAAAATGAATTGTTCAAAAATGTCCCTATTTGAGTGATCTAAACCTTTTGTACTGTACTTCAAATTACGGCCAGCAAGGATCACTGGTGATCCTGGATTTTACATCTCTTGACCAAAAGTACTTATCTAGGATGAATAATGCAATATAAGAAAATTGATTTCCTAATATATGAATAATCAATATATTAAATGTATTAACTGTATATTAGAAAATATACAGAATAATATATTGTGCAAATATATTGCAATATATTGCAATATATTGAATAATACATAAGGAATTGCCGCATATCATAATGTATGTAATTTCATATTCAGCAATACACTTCATAACAAATAGATATATAGCTAGTTAAAAATAGTAGAATTTAGCAAAGAGACTGTCACTGTGCTGAAGAGGGCACATCCATTACTTTTTAAATAAAGTAATTATAGTCTTAATGGCGTTCGACCATGGGAAACCATAACCACAGACAACCTAAGACAACCTAACCACAGGCCCTACTCTTCAGCACAATAGAAACCCCAAAAACTCATACATACCAGAAAGCCTTTTAAATTCCAAAATAATACAAATTAAAAACACAAACAAATCTCCCCGATATTAATATTTAGCAAAAGGATAAAGGATAAAACTTTATGAATATACATGTAATGCTATCATTCCGTGAACGTATATACAGTATATACAGTATGTGTGTACAATACATTCACATTTATATGGGAACATGTATGTGCAATATATGTACACAACAAAGGATAAAACTTTACAAATATTATTACATGCAATGCTATTTTTGTCTTCATTCCTAAATATTGTATGAATATCAATATATATTAGCCATACATGGTAAATGCATATATTGCAGTATATTGAAAAATAAGCAGTAGTTCCCTATATATGGAAATGTATTATGTAGTATATAGCATTATATTTTGCAGTATATTCTCATATATTTTTGTTACGCAAGGGAAGCGCAGACACTGTATTATACAGTACATGTTGGTCATCTTTTGACATCCCTCTCCCAGTCATACCAAAGAAGTTAAGATCAAAGTTGTAATGGTGTCCATTAAATTACTGTTCTAAGTAGTAATATGCACACATCCAAAAACTTTAGGCAGGTGCACTATCAGATAAAGCACTTGGGAGCAGCCGTGGCAGTGTGCCGATTTTTGTTTATTCTTAAGTAAAGCACTTTATTACTGTTGCAATTTTGCAAAATTAGTTTTCACATTTGAGAATATGTCAATGCTGTTGTTGTTTTTTGCTTTAAACTTCAAAATGATGTATGATTTGTTGGAATCTGACAAAACTGAATGAACTACACCTGTTTGAAGTCAGCAGTCAATTTTGAGAAAAATCTAGTTTTCTGAAGGTTTCAAAACAAAATCACCTAGCAACCATACCTTAAAATCTCTGTTAATAATACCAAATTTTGCACACACCAAGTCAAAACCCATATATATAGGGGAAATATACAGTAAGTTCAACTTTATTCCAATTAATTATATAAAGAATATTTAACATTGTATCCTAACTGATTTTTCTCTTGTAGTGGAGAAAGCAGTGAGAAGTGTGACACTTGTTAAGTGCTACGCTTTTAGCAATCCACGTAGCAAAATTATGCAACAAAATATCAAAAATAACAATAAATAACAAATTGCCCATCTCAAGTTAACAAGTTTGTAAATAAAATAAAAATAATTTTTATGATTTTTCCTGCATGGATGTGTGGCCAGATTACTATAGTGATCAACTAAACTAGCAAAGTTCATTTTAATACAGTCATGACAGTTTCATATTGTGCCCATGCCCGACCATTGTTCAAGATTTGCTACATGAATGTCCACAATCATCTTGTTTTGGTGGTGGCACATTATCACTGAAGTAGTCATTAATAAGTTGGGCAAAATGTGCCATGTCAAATGCTCCTACAAGATTCGTAAACCACAGTCCATTTAAAGCATTGGCCACTGACTGAGCACTCTTATCATTCCATATCCATTACAAAACAGGCATATATAGACAAAATATTCAATTAAAAGCTTGAAAATTGTACATTTCTGCCATGTTTACTTTTCGTGTTTCGAACTTCAATGATAACACAATGTGGAACAAGCTGTTTACATCAGCATGGATTTGAAAATCATAATTCATTGGTTCAAACTCACGCTATTAAGAATATTCACAAAGCTGGAATACTGCGCTTTACAATGATACCAAACTTGTGCTGAGGGGAAGCACCAGTAGCAGAGAAAACGCCTCGGTTACAACTGTAAGCTCGGTTCCCTGAAGATGGAATGAGACGTTGCGTCGAGATGACGCTGTGGGGACGCTCTGCGTGATTGAGTCATGAAGCACTTGTAAAATCAATCCAATGGCGTATAGGCGGGTGACATCATGACAGGAAGCTATAAAGCGCCCCCAGACCAACTGCCGAGGTTACAGTTGTAACCGAGGCTTTCCCTTTCACGGGAACTCGTGTTGCGTTGAGATGACGCTGTGGGAACGTCTATACCAACACCACCATAGTGACTAGTGCCTGTTTTGTGTGAAATTAGGCGAGCACAACAAAGACAGAATCACCTGGGACCCAGGAGGGAAGCCTAAAACTAGGTTGTAAACCCAATGTGTGTGCGGAAAGGAATAGCCCACCGCATCACACACCTCTTGTAGGGATACCCCTAATACAAGGCTACAAAGCTGTTATACTCCTCTTGCTCCAAAGCACCACAGAGGAAACCGGTTTGTTTCCTGTGCAGGGAGCTCTAGAGTGATCGTGGCCTCAACAACCTCAGTTGAGAGACTTGAGTCTATGAGTTGTGCCCCCTCAGAGGCCAAACCCACACTTCCATAACTCTGTACTCCATAACTCCCAGAAGTCAGGGAAACCATGTACAGATGCAGTACAGCCACGTCTGCAACTACATATGAACTCCACCTCCTCAGGCTGGAGTCTCCCTTCCCAGGATGTCTGCTCCCTGAATCTGGTGCCCAGTGATGTAGAGCCTGAACCATTATCACCAGGCGATTAATTGCCAGGTGAGATTGTGACCCGTCCATGGGCACCGAGCGACGAACCATTATCGCTCCCCAGCCCGTGAGGGAAGCATCCGTCGTAAGCGTTAAGCGATGACAATGAGCTCCCAACACAGGACCCTGGGACAGGAATCAAGGCTTCTTCCACATAACTAGTGCATAAGGGTCTCATGTACAACAGGCCAAAAGGTATCATGTTGGACACTGCTGCCATCAGACCCCACAGTCTCTGAAACTGTTTCACTGTTTGACTGGCCTTTTTTTATTCTTTTCACAGCTGACAGGATGTACAATTGCGTGTAGGTAAGAGGTATGCCTGCATCGACATTGAGTCCCAAACCACACCTAGAAAAGTGGTCCTCTGTAGTGGAGAAAGCACACTCTTTTTGACATTTAGCCGTAAACCCCAATACTTTCATGTGGGTGAGAACGACATCTTGATGCCGAACCGCCAACTGATGTGAGTGATCAAGAAAGTGCGGAGTGATAGTGCTAGGCCAATATTGGTATGCTTTGCAACCGAAAGCAAACCTCAGGAACTTCCTGTGATATGGAAGGATGGAAATGTGGAAGTATGCGTCCTTGAGATCTATCGTGACAAACCAGTCCTCGGATTTTGGCACGATTTGTCTCAGTGTTAACATTTTGAACTTTAGCTGCATGACTGTCTTGTTCAGAACTCTCAGATCCAAAATGGGACACAACCCCCCATCCTTCTTTGGAACGAAGAAATACCAAAGAGAAACCCAGTGTCCCTGCTGGAGGGAGGTGCATGTTCTATGGCCCCTTTCTCTAACAGGGTTTTCAGTTCTTGTTCCATTTCCAGAACCTGCTCGGGGCCCACCACGGTGGATAGGACCCCCATAAACCTGGGCGGGCGAGACACCAACTGTATTTTATAACCCTTATCTATGGTCCCAACGAGAAATATTTGGAAGTTTCTACGCTGTTAAGAATTCTACTAGAGATACCAGCCTCTTGAGACTGGCTTCCGGATGTAGTTGTTGTTGAGCAGTCAGTCCGTTGCCCTGTACGGCGAACCGGCAGGGAACGACTGAACTGACTGCTCTGGGACCCTCCTTGGAGGGGGTGGGCATCCAAGGACCACTACGTTTCTATGTGGACCCTGCGATATGTGCTTGCCGGACACCGCTGCGGCCCGAAACACACGAGGTGTTGGGGTTAGCATAACGTTCCCCTGAGGGCACTGAAGGGCAGCAGGCACTGTATAATGAGGTGTTAACCGCTCTACTTAAGAGAAGGCTGCCCTCATTGGCCTGAACCCTCGGGTGTGACCCCAACCGAACTGATTGCTCTGAGATCCTCCTCGGAGGGAGCGAGAATCCCAGCGCCGCTACGTTTCCGGGCAGACACTGAGATAAGGGCTCGTCTGAGACTAGATCTCACTGGAGACTGTTGCGCCCCAAAGCACATGAGATGGTGGGGTTGGCAAAATGCCCCCTGAGGGTACCGAAGGGAGATGCGCACCGTATAATGAGGTTTTATTCATTTCCCCCCAGGAATTTCACCATTTAGAATTAAATGCAGCCAAAGATCAACCAGACAAGTCAATACAGTCTGGATGAAAGGCTAAATAGTATATTAATCCCATCATCTGACTCCTTAAAGATAAGATGAGTACATATTTAATTTTCTCAAAAATTAAATGCAGCCAAATATCAACCAGACAAGTAAACATGGTCTAGATGAAAGGCTGAATACTATATTAAAGGGGTCATATAATGGTACATGCACTTTTACAAGCTGATTGTTCTGAAATGTGTGTTGGCAGTGCCTGTACACAACCGTCATATAATGATAAAATTCCATCCAGTGTTTTTGTTTTAATCTCCTTATATGTTTTCCCCTGCCTCAAATTGAGCCGTTCATTTAGTGACGTAGATAAAACAGACGCCCCTCCCACGAATGTTGATTGACAGCAGCGTTTCAGCACAGCCCCGCCCTGAGCGCGCTGTCCTCATAGTCCGTCATTGTTTACACTGGAGCAGAATGGCGGCCGTCTAATCGATTGTGGTGTTCTGTTCTTGGGTGTAATAAGGAACACAGCAGTCATTTTAATGTTCCTAAATCCGAACCGCTGAAGACACAGTGGTTGAGTTTTGTTTACGATGGGAATATTCCCCAGATCAACGTCAATGCGTTCAGTTCATGTTTGCGCGAATCATTTCTCAGCAGACTGCTTTATAAACGAGGAGGGTCAATAAGCTGTTTTTTTTAAGAAGCTGCTCCTGAAAAAGGAATCGGTACCAACTATACGTGTTCCTGCTGCACCTCCAGAAGAACTGAAGTGAGTGTAACGTTTTATTAACCTTTAAATATGAATCTTTGCAAATCGCTTGCACGCTTCACGATGAATGTGGCTAATGTTTACACTCAGGGTACATTACGGCATGTGTTCTATGTACCGTTACGACGTTCTCAATATAATTAATAATCCCACGTTTATAATGAACAACGCGTTATGGTTGTTGTTTTATTAAAAACTGTGTACGCAGAGGGGCGGGGTGAGCAAAGCTCATTATAATTTAAAGGCATATGCACTGAAACGGCATGCTGAAAACAGAGCTGTTTTTGAGCAGGTAAAATGAGTGTTTTCTTAAAACACTAATGAGAATTTTTAATAAAAGTATATTACAAAGTTTTTATTTAGACCCTAAAGATTCATATTAACTTGTTCAAAAATGGCATTATATGACCCCTTTAATACAGAGATCTAACTCCTTAGAAATCCGATAAGTACATGTTTTATTTTCTCAAAAATTAAATGCAACCAAATATCAACCAGTACAATATAGTGTATTAATAAACTTAGATGAGTATTTAACATTTAATTTCATCACAATTAAATGCAGCCAGAAATCAGCTCAGATAGAGAACTTGGTCTGGATGAAAGGTTGAATATATTATTTTCATACATCTACTTTCAAAGTCAGACAAATATTGAATTTAATTTCTCAAAATTGAATTCATATTATAATCTCAAACACAAAAAGAACCATAATAATAGTCTGCAAACACATAACTAGTTTGCACACAATCATAAGAGAAATAGAGAAAGGGAAATTTCCATCTGCTCAGTTCCCTGAACATATAGTATACTGTATATATATACACTACCGTTCAAAAGTTTGGGGTCGGTAAGATTGTTAATGTTTTTAAAAGAAGTCTCTTCTGCTCACCAAGCCTGTATTTATTTGATTAAAAAATACAAAACAAACCCAGTAATATTGTGAAATATTATTTCAATGTAAAACAGCTGTTTTCTATGTGAATATATAGTAAAGTGTAATTTATTCCTGTGATCATTACTCCAGTCTTCAGTGTCACATGATCCTTCAGAAATCACTATAATATGATTATTTGATGCTCAAGAAACATTTATGATTATTATCACAGTTGAAAACAGTTTTGCTGCTTCTAATTTTTGTGCAAACCGTGAATCATTTTTTTCAGGATTCTTTGAAAGTTTAAGAGAAAAGCATTTAATTAAAAAATTTATATTTTGCATTATTATAAATCTCTTTACTGTCACTTTTGATCAATTTAATGCGTCCTTTCTGAAGAAAAGTATTAATTTCTTTAAAAAAAAAAAAAAAATCGTATTGACCCCAAACTTTTGACCGGTAGTGTATATATATACAACGTGAGATCTGGGCCAACAGATTATTTTTGGAGAGATGCAGACAAATAATCTATGCGCTGCCTCGGCAAAAGTGCGATCTGAGCCACTAGATTCTTATTGCAGATGCAGACCCATAATCTATGCGCTGCCTTGGCAAACGCGATTTGAGCCATTAGATGCTTATTGCAGAGATGCAGACCCATAATCTACATGCTGCCTCAGCAAACGCGAGATCTGAGCCACTAGACTCTTATGCAGCCCTGTAATCTACACGCTGCCTCGGCACACGCGAGATCCGAGATCGAGTCACAGAATCTTTATTGCAGAACCGTAATCTACGTGCTGGCTCGGTAAACACGAAATCCGAGCCACAGAATCATTGTTGACTATCTTCCCTCGAGAAGAAAGCCAACAGGAGTAGAGCTCAAACTCTCCATAGTGCATATGTAACATATCGGGAATTTAGGAATGAACCCTGTCAGCCCTCTTTTACTATAGCTGACTGTGCATGCTCTACTCCCAAACAAACATGTATCGCGTGTATCCCCACTCGTAATGAAGCGAGGCCCGGGAGGAACACACGATCCAAAATGCTGTTTGCTCACCATTATATCCCTGTCTAGATATATAATATGCATGTGGACAAACAGACAGAGACAGATTCACACAGATTCACACTTTCTGAAGACACAGAAGCTGAAAATGTTTGGTCTGGGTGTGCTTAATAGCTTCCTGCCAAGACGTCACCCGCCTATACGCCATTTGACTGATTTTACAAGTGCTTCATGACGCAATCATGCAGAGCATTCCCACAGCTTAATCTCGACGCAACACGAGTTCCCTTGAAAGGAACTTGCCTTGAAAGGGAACTGCAATTTTTCATGGATTATAAAGATTTAGGAAGGTACAACTCTCAAAAAACGTACAAATAAAGATAATTTTAGATGTTTAATTACTATTTGGAACATTGGGATCGCTAATATAGGGCTTAATTAACAAATTTTTGTGAAAAACTTAAACTCAACTAAAATTGACAGATTTCACTTGTTTTGCCTGTAGCTCGTAATTAGTCCGTGCACATTCTGACTCATTTTCCCAGCACAGGTCACAAATACTACATGACGTCACATGTGACGTTGTAGCGGAAGCTATAAAGGGACCCCGGCTCATAACAGTGTCAGCTTCTGATAGGTCGAAGCAAGTCGTTCTCAGGCACTCAGAAGGTGTGGCAAAGGGACGGAATGTCTCGTTCCCTTCTCACGCTGCGTCAAGGAACAAAATACGTGAGAACATGGCGTGGAGGGAAGATCCAGGCTATAATATCTTATAAAAGTGTGTGGGAAGGCACAGCTAGCAGCATTGCAGACCGATTTGAAGGGAAACCTCTGATAGCAGGGCTTTGGAAGATATCACTTTGCAAAGGAAAATAGTGCGTCTCATGCGCCAAAGAAATCTTAGGCATGTAGCCCGGCCTAGGGCGCAGAAAGACCTTTACTCTACCAGGAGCGTACAGACACCGCCTCGGTTACGCCTGTACCATGTATGTCCAGCCCTAGAGGAGCTGGATGCGTGAGGGAAAACCAGAGCGGTTCTGTTTCAGGTTCAGGTTCAGGTTCAGGTTCACCAGCGGTCCAGACAGTCCTGTTCTCCGAACTCCCTTCAGATTGACTCCACCACCTAGGGGTGCAGTCTCCTTTCCCCGGGACCTTTCATTTTTACCATTATGATTATTACAGGTGTGTTTTAGTTTAGTTTATACTTTATTAGAAATTTGTCTTGGACAACGTGCAAAGTCCGTACATACAAAACAACATACATTAAAAGCGAATAGATTTAAGTAAAATTATAAAAAACACAATGACAATCGATACATAAAATACAACATACATTAAAACAAAATAGAGAATAAGTGAAGGTAAATACATGTGAGACACAATGGCATTTCACAGTGTTTTATCTCTATTTAACGCTTGATTGCAGTAGGAACAAAGGAATTTTTCAGTTGATTAGACCTAATAATTTAAAGTGGGCATTCAGGATATGAGTAACGTCTCCTACAATTGTCTTGGCATGGTTTAAAATTGAAGCATAGTGAATTATCTATTTAGACTCTAAAGTACTTCTATGAAAGAACCTGTGCAATGATATTACCATGTATCATTACCAGACTATGATCCCCTACACTTCTAGGATCGAAAATCATCTCAACTGTTCCATTAAGTATCAGCGAGTTATTATCACACCAACCTACAAATCTGTCCACCTCAGAGAAATAATGTGAAGCTTTGTCTTTCCTATTTAATAAGCTTAAGATTGCTGTCATCAGAAAATGTGATAAAAAAGTACTGTCTTGACTTGCTACGCAATCATTGGTGTATAATGTAAATAAAATTGGTGAGCAAATGCATCCCTGCGGGGCTCCCGTGTTCATAATTTTAACTTCAGAATACGAGTTGTTGACTCTCACCTGTTGTGTACGGTTGTTCTGAAAGGAATAGAGCCACTTAATACAGTAGGGATTGACCTTAAGCTCTTTTAACTTTGTGGTCAACAACATGGGATTCAGGGTATTAAACGCTGAACTAAAGTCAATAAAAAGTAGACGGGCATATGCTTGAATGTCTTCTAAATGTTTAATAACCAAATGAGAGATGCAATTAATGGGATCTTCAGTACCTCACCTCTCCCTATATGCGAATTGAAACGGGTTGAGTAATGGTTTGACTTGATCCTTTAAAACCATTAGAACAAATCGTTCAAAACACTTCATAACATGAGATGTAAGGGCTACTGGTCTAAAATTCTCCACTGAGTTCTGTTTCTGTTTCTGGTATTACAATGGATTTCTTCCATAGAGATGGAATAGTATGCGAGTCCAAAGATTTTTGAAAAATGGGGCAGAATGCCATGGAAAGCTCCATAGCACAAGTTTTTAACAAAAAGGCCAAAAATCTATCCGGCCCATAGATTTTTTAGACCATACACCTCTAAATAAAGTGCTGACCACCTTTGGGTCAACCACTAGCCTCTGAACCGGGTCACATATTACATTGTCCAGAACACCTGTATAATCAGCAGGTGACTCAAATCTAAGAAAAAAGTCATTTAAATAATTTGCCCTGTGTTCATCATCATTAGTTATAAAAATTTTGTGAGTACCATATCTGTTACAACTTTCAGTGCATCCCACAGTTTTTTTTTATTCCCTATAGCAAAATTATCTTCTATTGTATCTCTATATTTTCTCCTCACCCCCTTCAGTAATATGTTCAGTTCTTTTTGGACTATTTTTAATTTTATTTTATCATGATTTATAAAGGCCAACTTCTTCCTATTCAAACATTCCTTTACTTCCTTTGTTATAAAACTTTTGTTATTTGGAAATACTGTTACAGTTTTCTTCTCCACAATTGAGTCTACACAAAAATGTATATAGTCCTTTATGGACTCTGTGGTCATCTCAATGTCCATCTTGTGAAAAACATCCCAGTCCGTGGAATCAAAACAGCCTTTTAAGGTCTCTATACTTTCCTCCGACAAAACCGAGATTGTCTTTGTGTGTGGCTTAGCTCTTTTTAAGAGAGTTTTATAACTTGGAATCAGATGGACAGTGTTATGATCACAGAAAGATAGAGGAGGTTTGGCCTTAGCAACATATGCATCCTTAACGTTTCCATAACATTTGTCCAAAATCTTGTCACCTCTAGTAAAGCACTTAAAGGTGAACAATGCAGTTTTTTTTAGCTTAACTGAACAGCTTCGGAGTTATTGGAATGGTTATATGACGTTTTTCGGGTTGAATGGTGGTCGTCTCGCCCCACTTGGCACTGCACACATACACGCCCCCAACCAGGGTCCGGCTAGGCACGGGCGCATAGACAGTAAAGCACGGGCGTCAGTTTGGTTTGAAATGTGCTGGGGACAGAGAATGTTCGGAAGTGCATTTTCGGAAGTGCTGGGTACAAACTTGTCAAACTGTGCAACCTCTCTGCTCAACCCATAAATAAAAGCATCAATCCACAAGTTTTGTTTGAGTTGTTAATATTAATGGTCTAGTGGTAATCTTTTGCCAAGCGTGTCAGAAGTTTCAGCCAGGTTCTACGTTTTTTTTCTCTCATCAAAACTGAATATGTTCATCAGTGGTTACAGTCTATATCAAGCAGGGACACGTTTGTGTGCATTTTATTTCATGATTTCACCGGAATGAATAGAGAGTCTACACAACGGCGATAGATTGAAGACTGCGTCCGAGTGAAGACTGCGTGTGCGCCGCCACAAGAGAACACTGTATCCATGACACTGATAGCAGCGGACACGAGCGCTCAGATTGAGTTCAAAAACACATTTTGGCTAGATCTCTTATTTAAAGTCACACTATGCAATATTGGTACCTTAATATAACAGCTTCAAAGGGGTATCGATCAGGCCGTGAGTGCAGAGACCAGTCTATGGCAGAGACGCTCTGCGTGAGAGGTATTTACGACAGCAACGTTAAATACAAGTACTCCACAGCTACTCTAGGGGTCACTGTTTGACAAAAATGGAATTCCTGCATAGTGTGGATTTCATATATTGTTATAGCTCCAATCTACACTGGTTAAAGTCTCCAAGGATAAAAATTGGAGCCGCTGGATTGCGCCTTAATTGTTCATTGACACAGTCACTTATACACCTGGCCGCGTACACCGGAACGCACACAAATAATGAAATTCACGCGGTAGATAAAAAGGCCTTAATGATAAACATAATAATTCCACATCAGAATTGCACACAGTATTTCTCACCGTATCCATTTGTCCTTGATGTATATACAGACACCGCCGCCTCTTGAGTTTTCATCCCTGTCTGCACCAACAAAAGAAAACCCATCCAATTCGACCAAAGAGCAAGGGATGTCCCGATGAAGCCAGGTCTCCATGAACACCATCAAGCACGACTCGTGGCATTCTCACATGGCAGATACTCGTGCCATGTCCTTGTGATCACGCATAGCTCCTCAATTTTATTCTTTAAAGGAGTAGTTCACTTTTAAAATGAAAATTCTGTCATCATATACTCAACCTCATGTTGTTTCAAACCTGTATGAATTTCTTTCTTCTGCTGAACAGAAAGGAAGATATTTAGAAGAATGTCAGTAACCAGGCAGTTTCTGGTTCCCATTGACTTCCATAGTAGGAAAAAAATATACTATGCAAGTCAATGGGAACCAGAAACTGCCTGGTTACTGACATTCTTCTAAATATCTTCCTTTCTGTTCAGCAGAAGAAAGAAATTTATACAGGTTTGAAACAACATGAGGGTGAGTATATGATGACAGAATTTTCATTTTAAAAGTGAACTACTCCTTTAAGACCGCACATTGCTTAGAATCACAGACGGAAGAGGAGGTTTATCACCACGGTTCCGAAGACGGAGACAAACTCCTCCTCTCTTCCCTCTTTTTCTGGGTCATGCCGAAAATGCGCTCTTAATCCTGATATCAACAGTTAATTCCTTGGGAGGCAATGTTCTTTCAGGCCTCAGAAGGTGCAATTCCGGTCTGGTATAGCTCAAAGAAGGCAAGGCAACAAAGAGTGCAGATGATACACGATTCAGACCAATCAGTAGTATGAATTGTACCAAAAACGCGTTCATTATGATCAGCACTTAAACCATTAAAACGTTTAAAAACATTAAACAATTAAGAACAAATCTGACCCGAACAATAAACTGACAGTGCACGTGTCCGGGTCGCCAGCCGAGCAGCGCCACCGGAAGCGAATATCCGAAAAATCGAGTTTTACAATGGGCAGTGTGCAATTGGTTGGTTGATGGTAGACTGTGTATGTACTGTAAGTATTGTGTGTGCGTGTTTACGTGTGTGTATAGGTGACAGCCTGTGTATGTAATCGAGCCTGTGTCAGGTCACAAAGGCCACGCAGGCATAGGCTGCGATCAGCTGACGCGGTCAGCTGTCAAATCGCTCCAACCACTACCGTTCTCCTATTAGACTGGAAGGATATATATATGCGGCACTTCCGCCTGGGAAATATGCTTAAATTGCTCGCAAGACAAACGTTTTGACTTACGCCAACGTGCTCGTGCTGACGTCACAGGATTCTGGGGCACTCAAACAGCGTCACCTGAACCACACCCAGAGCCTGAGCCAATGCAGCTAGGGAGAATACACCTCTCCTCTCCTGAACTCCAACGCCGTATTCGAGAGAGTTTGTGCCTTTAATGCGGTAAAAGAGAGAGCTCGCCAGTAGTTAGGGGAATATTGGCGAGCGCTACTCCACTATCCCCATCCTTTAAGTCTCACACCATGATTTTGGCCGTTCTTCGCTGGGGTACCACTTCTGGCTGAGGGAAATTTTCTCGATGAGATGTGGGCTATTGAACACGGTTTCCCCCTTCATGAATTAAAAGAGACACCCACGGCCTTCGCCCTGGATGGCCGTGTTCTTTCTAATATTCACCTGTCCACCCCCGAGAGAATTTCTTTTCTGTTGTTTCAGTCACCTATGGCCCCCATTGTCCTAGGACATCCATGGTTAACACGGCACAATCCACATATTAACTGGTCTGATAGTTCTTTTGTGTCTTGGAGCTTGTCTTGTCATAACAATTGTCTTGTCTCTGCTGTTCCCACTGTTTCTTCTGTATCTGCTTTTCAGGACAAGGTGATTGATTTATCTGGTGTCCCGGAGGAGTATCACGATCTGCAAGCGGTGTTCAGTAGCTGCCCGGCCACTTCTCTCCCTCCCCATTGTTCGTATGATTGTAGCATCGACCTTCTCCCTGGCACTACTCCTCCCCACAGGGTTTGTATTCCTTATCTGGTCCTGAACGCGAGGCGCTTGAGAAATATCTCGATACATCGCTCATGGCCGGTACCATAGTTTCTTCCTCCTCCCCCGCCGGTGCGTGATTTTTAGTCGTGAAAAAGAAGGACGGTTCCTTGCGCCCCTGCATCGATTATCGTGGGATGAATGACATCACCATTAAGGACCGGTATCCTTTACCACTGATGTCATCAGCCTTCGAGATCCTGCAGGGGGCAAGGATTTTCACAAAGTTAGATCTCCGTAACGCGTACCACTTGGTGCGCATCATGGAGGGGGGTAAGTGGAAGACATCGTTTAATACTCCGTTGGGGCACTATGAATATCGGGTTTTACCGTTCGGGCTGGTAAACGCCCCAGCTGTTTTTCAAGTGCTCGTAAACGATGTATTGAGAGTAGGTGTGCAACGGTTCACAATTTTCGAGACAGCAAAAAGAAAGAAATGCCAGAGAAATTTCCTATTTATTAAAAGAAAAATTATTTTTAAATAAGTGTGTGTTTTCCTACATCTTGAAACTTTTAGTTTTATTAATGGGGGTAATCTTTGAAGGATGAACAAATAATGTTTTGGTCATCACATTAAAAATAAATATGATTTAAATGATAACATTTATTTAAATATGACAATATTTGAGTTTTGAAGTGCTGGAAAAAGATGTGTGATGTACTTGAAAGCATTTTTCTATTTCTGCCAAACTTCCATGGCTACAGTGAGTGTTACTATAGTAAATCCATGGTGAATGCTGATCTGTGGACTTAAAGCCTATAACTAGTTAATTCATGGAACAATGTTTCTCCTGCTTACCACGTCAGCACTGTTTGATCCATTAATAATGGAGAAATTGTAATGCTTCTCACTAGATCTCGCAACGATGTTATTTCTTCAGTGGCGAATTCAAATGCTTTGTTTACTGGATCTCTTAGCACTGTAGCAACAGTGTCGCTTGATCAAGATCGGCTCACGCTGCGCTGATGTTGATGATCTGAACTGATAAACGGTCCGTGAAGCACAAAATGAGTAGCGCAGTTTCGTTCCACTTTCATTACGTTTGCCATTTGATGTTGCACAATGTTGTGGTGATCGCGCCAGAGCGGATTTTGGTCGGCAGGAAAAATGGTCCAACGAATCGTTCGGTTTGTAATGCGTACCGAACCGAAAGCCTCGTACCGTACGGTTCAATACGAATACGTGTACCGTTACACCCCTAATTGAAAGACATGCTCAACATTTTCGTCTTTGTGTACCTGGATGATATCCTCATTTTCTCTCCATCTCTCCAGATACACACCCAACGCGTGCGTCGCGTATTACAGCAGTTATTAGAGAATCGTCTCTATGTTAAAGCCGAAAAATGCGCGTTTCCTGTCCAGTCAGTTACTTTCCTTGGTTCGGTTGTGTCCGCGGAGGGCATAAGCATGGACCCCTCCAAGGTTAAAGCTGTCACTGACTGGCCTGTTCCTGAGTCTCGCTTGGCGCTTCAGCGTTTTTTTGGGGTTTGCAAATTTTTATCGCCGCTTTATTAGAAATTTCAGTCAAGTTGCCACTCCTCTGACTGCGCTCACGTCTGTGAAGTCTCGTTTTGTCTGGCCTAACGCTGCTCAATGCGCATTTGAGCGTCTTAAGAGATTGTTCATGTCCGCCCCTATTCTGATTTCGCCTGATTCGGATAATCAGTTTATCGTTGAGGTAGACGCGTCTGATGTCGGGGTGGGAGCGGTGCTCTCGCAGCGCTCTTCTCTTGATCAGAAGGTTCACCCGTGCGCTTTTTACTCACATCGACTCTCGTCTGTCGAACGTAATTATAATGTGGGTAACCGGGAACTTCTTGCCATTCGACTGGCCCTGGAGGGGTGGCGCCATTGGCTGGAGGGAGCCTACTGTCCATTTATCATCTGGACTGACCATCGTAATCTAGAGTATATCCGCTCAGCCAAAAAACTTAACTCTAGACAGGCTCGTTGGGCTCTTTTTTTCGGGCGTTTCAATTTCACTATCTCTTACTGACCCGGGTCAAAGAACATAAAGTCTGACGCTCTTTCTCGCCAGTTCTCTTCTTCCACGCGTCGCCCCACCACTATACCATACTACCTGAGGGATGCGTTGTTGGTCCCGTCACGTGGCTCTTTCTCCTACCGTCGTTCCCCGAGGGTGTCCTGAGGGGAAGCTATTCGTCGCCAAGTCCGGCTGTCCTTCGTTGGGGTCACTCCTCTAAATTGGTCGTTTATCCGGGGGTGGGTCGTACTATGGCAGCTGTCCGTCCCGCGATTCTGGTGGCCTGCCATGTGTTGTGTCATGTTCTGTCTGTGCCCAGCAGAAATCCAGTAATTCACCTCCCGACGGTCTGCTTCGTCCCCTCTCAATTCCCTCCCGTCCTTTGTCCCATATTGCCCTGGACTTCGTCACGGGGCTTCCCCCCTCCAGCGGTAATACGGTGATTCTCACTGTTGTTGACCGGTTTTCTAAGGCGGTTCATTTCGTCCCTCTCCCCAAACTTCCGTCGGCTAAAGAGACTGCGCAGGCGGTTGTGGACCACGTCTTTAGGATTCACGGGCTTCCTTCTGATGTTGTTTCGTACAGGGGACCCCAGTTTGTCTCTAAATTTTGAAGGGAATTCTGCAAACATATTGGTGCCACTGCCAGTCTGTCTTCAGGATTTCATCCACAGAGTAATGGTCAAGCTGAGCTCGCTAATCAGGACCTCAGCCGGATGCTCCGCTGTTTGGCGGCTCATAACCCCACCTCCTGGTGTGAACAATTGACATGGGCGGAGAACGCTCATAATTCTCTGCCGTCGTCGTCCACTGGCCTGTCCCCGTTTTCTTGTTGTCTAGGCTACCAGCCACCTCTGTTTCCCTCTCAGGAACCAGAGGTCGCCGTTCCCTCAGTCCAGGCCTTTATAGAGCACTGTCGTCGCACTTGGAGGAGGGCGAGGTCAGCTCTGTGCCGGACCAGGGAACGCACTCGTCGTATCGCCAACCGTCGCAGGTCCAAAGCTCCTAGGTATGTGTGTGGACAGAGAGTTTGGCTCTCCACACGTAATTTACCCCTTCAGGCACCCGCTCGGAAACTGTCTCCCAGTTTCATTGGCCCTTATGCCATCACTAAAGTTATCAGTCCGACGGCTGCACGGCTCAGGTTACCACATTTTCTCAAGCGCGTTCATCCTGTTTTTCATGTCTCGTGTATTAAACCTGCGCTTCGCCTCCGCTCTCCTCCCTCTCCCCCTCCCCCTCCCCATCCCACCCTTGTTGCTAACTCTCCTGTCTTTAAGGTTAAGAGGCTGCTGGACATTCGACCCCGGGGGGACCCCGTCTTTACCTACGAGCACTTCTTGACCGCAACTACCTGTACCTTTCATTCTGCCTGGTTACAGCCTTTGGGTTTCGTTATCCTGTTCTGCGTCGGCCAAGACGGCCTGTGATCGGCAGACAGCCTGTGTTGCCACTTGTTCTATTTTCAATAAACCTGTCAACCAGCTTTCGCTTTTGGGTCTTTTTCGAACTGTGACAGGTAAGCGCCTATTACCAATCCAATCTGAAGTTAATTAATACATTGTTCGACTGGAACTTAACTGTTTTATATAAATAAATATAGGTTATTTGTGTTTGGGCACGTGATTTCAGGAAGCAGCATAATCGCACATGACAACAGGAGGGTGATGCGCAAATCGAGTTACCCCTCCCACTTCTGCTGGTTTTTCTGAGATATCTTATCCTGTGCGAATTGGCCATTAATATTACAGATGTCCTGTGGTAAAATTACTTTACTCCATCTACCCTTGTAAAGTTAAGCCCGTCCGAATAGGGCTCAAGACAAATTTCCTTCGTGACAATAAAATCTATTCTATCCTATCCTATCCTATCTATATATATATAGTTTTCCATCACATGCCTCAAATTACAAAAATCAACATCAAAGTTCAACAAACGAAGATTCAAACTTTTTTCCGAATTCATAACAATTCTAAAGAAATACAATATTACATACTAAAGAGGCAGGGCCGTCGCCAAGGGGGGGCATTAGGGGGCCGTGCCCCCCCAGATGACACAACGTGCCCCCTTAATCATATGGTCATTGAGCAAACTTACTATTGAAAGCAAAAAAACGTATCCACATATTCCATAACGAAATGTCGTCAGCACAGCAGCATTTAGCACACAGGTGCACTAATCTCTGTAACTTTAAATAACACATTGTCTTCAGAAATATGAAAATTAGTCGGAGCGTGTGGCTCTGCGCAAGGCTTACCTTCCCCTGGCCAAGCGGGCTTGTCGAATTTTCTGATTAATATGCCTGCTAAAAACAGCCTACTGTTTTCACGTAAAAAAAGGTAATTTTTCTCAGAATTGCGTAATATAAAATCAAAATGGCAAGTTATAAAGTCAGAGTTGAGTGATATACAGTCACATTTGCGTGTTATAAAGTCAGAATTGTGAGAAAAACTCTGAAATTGAGAGAAATCCATGTGAGAATTGTGAGATAAAAAGTCGCAATTATCTTTTAATTTTTTTAATTCCGTGGCGAAAACAAGCTTCCATATACTTCCGATTGCTTTTAGAGGTAAAAACTGTCCAAATGCTGGTCTAGGATCAGTTTTCTCCGTAATAAAAGAATATTGGCTAAACTCCGTTGTTTTGAGCGGTGAGTGGATTACGCGCGTGCAAATCCTCTCGTTATAATAAGCAGTTAGGCTATGTAAATAAGGCATTATTGTGTATCAGCTTTACTGATAGCCTAGGAACTTTGTGAGATCGCGATGAAGTTGTATAACTGCTTTTTAAAGATGATAAAATAGGCGCTTGCTGCCATGCCAAATCCTGCATATAGCTAGTAAATGTTTTTAAAGGGGAAGCGCATATCCTCGTGGTTTTGGTTCACCCTCCGCCTATGATCAGAAACTTAATATTTTGTGTTTTGGTGTTGTTTAAATATAGAATTTGGTCTATTTCAGTTATATTAGACTAAATAGGGGATGTTATTGTTTTTGTGACTGTCTGTTTTGTAGATCATAAAAAGTGTGCCCCCCATGAAAATGAAATGCCCCCCCATTCTATATGTTCTGGCGACGGCCCTGTAAAGAGGTACATAGTTAATAAATTGCAATGCATTACTGTGTTAACCAGCCCTAAAAATAATATACAATATGCATTATAATGATATGTTGAACTACTTTTTACCCAGGGAAAAATGGCATGACCTCAAGTGCTGAGCATGAACACACGACACAAAATATGGAAGTAAAAAAATGCCAAATGTTTTTGAAACAAAAAGTTGAATTGTACTAATTGAAAAAATATGAATTGCATTAACCCTGCTTGTATTTTAATGCATTGTATTTTTAGGGCTTGCATTTTTATGGGTTGAAATTTAGCATGGTTGAATATTTAAGCTGTGAATATTTAAATTCAAAACATTTCAATCACATTTTCATTAGTCAAATTTTAATAATCCATATTCACATTTCACATTTCACTTCCAAAATATTCAAACTGATTAAAAATACAACCTATAATATTCAACAGGCGGTTTTCGGTCCATTTTATTTCGCTTTGCTAATTTGCTTCCACAAATTCAGTGGTTCAATTTTGACAGTAAATTCAACGTTGACATCCAGGATTAGTCCAACTAATACCATAACAAAAGCCACAGACATCACACCACAAAATGTTTCTGTTAAAGACAGAGCAACGGAATACACGGAAGAAGAGAGAGTTCTTGAGCCAGCCAGTTACAGTCCAGCATGAACAACTAACATCATTCAAAAGTTTGTTGGGATTGATTCCAAGAATGTCCTTTTAATTTATGTATGTTTTCAGAGACCAGGAAAAAACATAGACAATGCTAAACTAAAAAGCCACACAAAAATGTACAATTATTGATTTTATCCTTTACAGAATCAAGAAGACTAAGGGTGAATCCCAATTTTCTGCGTTACCCCGTCCCCTTAGTTTTGCAAGTTCACGTGAGAGTAAGGGCTAAGGGGAAGGGGTAAGACAGAAAATTGGGATTTACCCTAAGAAGACAAATAGGGGATCCCTTACATACAGTTTGTAGTCTAAGCAACGACAACAAAAACACATTACATAAACATTAAAGGCCCAAACATCCTTTGTATAGTCCCGTCACTGTCCCATTCAATGGAAATACGCCAAAGCAATATACTTTTAAGTTGTTTTTTATTGTAAATAAAACAAAGATTATTGGAGTAGCCTATGTTTAAAAAGAAAATACTATTTCAGTCTTTCTACTTAAAAATGTCTTACTTGCCATTTCTTTGTTTTACGTGCATTGTTCATACCCAAATATGTAATATGGAAATTCAGAGACTTAAAGGGCACCTATTATGCAAAATTCACTTTTACATGGTGTTTGAACATAAATGTGTGTTGGCAGTGTGTGAGCAAAACCACCCTAGAATGATAAAAATCCACCCAGTGGTTTTTTTACAATCTCAATAAATCATAAGCACTGTCTCAGAACGAGCTGTTCTAGGATTCGACGCTTTGTGACGTAGAATTGTGCAAGCCCCACCGACGTGGTTTGATTGTCCGGTAAATGTCTCCTAAGAAACACAAGTGTTCTGTTGTGGGATGTAATAATGTACATAGTAGTTCTCTTACGAGAGGTTCTCTCGTATTGCGTAAGCTAGCTTACGCAACGGGAAAGATTCATCTTTTCTGATAAATTGAAGCCAAAAAATTATCCTATAATTTGTATCCATTGTCAACGCAGTTCAGCTGCAGCAGACCATGAAAGGGCTAGCTAGCCGCTCATTGGTTCGCTCACGGAGAACTGCTTAAGCCTATGAGGGAGCGCGAGTGAACCCGCGACCAATGAAAGTCTGACTTGCTCTCATTACGTCACAGCCCGCCTAAACGGGTGTGGACGAGACTATAAATTCCCCGACATAGGCTGAATACTCTGATTTTTTCATACTTCAGCGACGCTACCTGCATCTGCTGATCCTGAGAGAAGCCGCCATCGTCGAGAAGGCATCTCTAGCGAGCGTCTGGGAGACTGAGGAAGCCGGCCGTCTTCGCCACCTTCAGCCGTCCTGCGAGCTAGCGCCATCCGACGGAGTCGTATCCTTTACTCAGAGAATTCTATCCTATTGTATCTAAAAGAGCGAACGTCTTTTTAAAGATGTCTCGGAGCCTTTCCTGCGGTTCCTGCCGCGCTCCCCTCGAGGCTGGAGACCGTCACGTCATCTGCGCCCTCTGCCTCGGACCGGAGCACGCCGAGGATGCCCTCGCCGATAGCGGCTGCGACCTCTGCGAATCAATGCCTATGTCGACCCTGCGGGCTCGACTGTTGGCCGCTAAAAATGCTCCCAAGCCGCCTCTGACTTCGCCGCGGAAGAAGAAACGCCGCTCTCAGAGGCCGCCGGAGCCCCAGCAAGAAGCGTTCATTCCGCCGGTGCCTGTAGCCTCCCGCTCTCCTTCTCCGCCGCTTCCGGACGAACAGTTGCCGCCGAGTGGCCGCTCTGTTGCCTCCGATGACGCCGCGGACATCAAGGACACATGCTCGCTTCTCGCTTCCGACAGTGAGGAATGGTCCGGTTCTCAAGCCTCCTCGAACCGAGATTCTACCAGGACCCGCGCTGGAATTGAGGAAGAACTAATGCGCCTCCTCACACAGGCCGTCGAGCGCCTCGGCCTCGATTGGTCTCCTCCCCCCGAGCAGACCATCAGCAGCTACTTCCGCCAGCGCTCGACTCCCGCTGCCAAACGGGCTGCGCCCTTCCTGCCCGAGCTACACGCAGAGCTCTCAAAGTCCTGGAATGCCCCGCTCTCTGCCAGATCTAGCTCTTACTCTTCCACCCCGCTCCGAGTTGTGGACGGAGCCGCAGAGAAGGGCTATCTCTCCATTCTCACCTGTAGAACACTTGGTCGCTGCACACTTATGCCCGCCCTCTGATAGATGGCGCTCATCACCTGTGCTTCCCTCTTAAGCCTGCAGAGCGACTTCAAGTTTTCACAGCCGCGCATATTCAGCCGCCGGCCAGGCAGCGTCTGCACTTCACTCTATGTCCGTGCTGCAAATTCTACAAGGTGACTTGCTGCGTGAGTGGGATGAGAGCGGAAAGAAACCCCCTTCTGTCGCGGATTTGAGGAGTGCCACGGACCTTGCCCTTCGCGCCACAAAATCTGCTGCTCTAGCCCTGGGGAAATGCATGGCCGCCATCTGTGTGTCTGGAGACACCTATGGCTCACTCTTGCCGACATGGGAGATTCTGAGCGTGCCGCTTTTCTCAACGCCCCGCTCTCTCCAGCCGGCCTCTTCGGATCTGCCGTCACGGGTATCGTCGACCGCTTCTCCGAAGTACAGAAAGCTTCTCAGGCCATGAACCTCTTTCTGCCTCGTCGCGCTAGCTCCTCTGCAGGCCGCCCACGTGATCAGCCTCCTGCACGAGCCCCACCCCAGCGCACAGCTCAGCACAGCCAGACTGTTCAGCGACGCCAGGGCGGCCGCCCGCGTTCCCGCTCTGACAGCCGCCACAGACCGCCGCCTCCTCGGGGGCCTCGGCCTAGAATCGCGCTGAAAGCCGATCAACCAAAGTCTGCCTAGCACAGCTGAGAAGAAAAAGACGGCGCTCTCCCGCTGCGGCCGGACCGCCGTCAAAGTTTCGCCCTCTGTTAGTCCCCGCCCAGGCGGCTACTGCAGCAGTGTTTTCTGCCATAACCAAGCCGGTCTCCCTTCCCGCTTGCATGAGCACAAACGCCGTTTTCACGGCGACCCAGAGAAATCTCAAAAAGAGCATAAAAGCCTCTTGTGTACGAAACGTGCCCACAACACTGTGTTCACTCATAAACAAAAGCACTTCAGTTCCCCTTTCTCACACAGAGTCCACTCTCATAAAGCGGTCCAAACCCGCTCGAGTTTTAGAGTGCATAAGCGCGCCCACGAGCCCGTGTGCGCTTCCCACCTCTGTTCACTCTGTTACAGGGCACATAAACTCCTCTTCGAGTGTAAGTCCCGTTGTTGTAAACACTATCAGCGCGCTCATGCAGCCCGCAAAGTGCAGCGACGGGGACCATGTAGCCATTCACCCCCTAGCGTTACGCTTCAAAGCGTGGGAAGCTATTCCGGGAATCTCCCAGTGGGTGCTAAACACAATAAGACTAGGCTATCGCTTACAGTTTCGCCGCCGCCCGCCTCGCTTCCGAGCATGGCTAGAAACTACTGTGAACCCAGAAGCAGTGACGCTGCTCCGTTCAGAGATAGCAATTCTGTTGTGCAAAAGGGCTATAGAGAGGGTGCCTCTTTCGATGAGCGAGTCGGGGTTTTACGGCCGTTATTTTCTTGTCCCCAAGAAAGACGGCGGTCTCAGAACAATATTAGACCTCAGATCTCTGAACAAAGTTCTCATGAAGAGACCGTTCAAAATGCTCACTATCAGAAAACTCCTCGCGCATGTGCGCCAGGGGGACTGGTTCATATCACTAGATCTGAAAGATGCATACTTTCAGATCCAAATAAATCCCCTTCACAGGCCATTCTTACGTTTCGCCTTCGAAGGCCAGGTTTATCAATACACCGTCCTACCGTTCGGCCTATCCCTAGCACCCCGTACGTTCACGAAGTGCATGGATGCGGCGCTCGCCCCCCTGCGGAGTCAGGGGCTGCGAATACTGAACTACTTGGACGACTGCTCGCGGCACGATCTGGCATCCCCACCCAGAGCGCTGGGCGCTACACGCGTGGGTGATCAACGACTACCCGTTGCGTTGCCAGAGGGAGTGTTAAACACGATCATGCAGGCTAGAGCGGCTTCTACTAGAAGGCTCTATGCGTCAAAATGGTCTGTGTTCTCAAAGTGGTGCACTGAAAAAGATCTGGACCCACGGTCATGCGAGGTTCCTTCCTTGCTAAATTTTCTCCAAGAGATGCTGGACAAGGGCAGATCCCCGTCCACTCTTAAGGTGTATGTGGCAGCCGTCGCGGCGTTCGCTGAACCCTGGCGCGGCCAGTCACTGGGCAAAGATGGGTTGGTCGTCCGTTTCCTCAGGGGAGCTAGAAGGATGAACCCCCCGTGCCCCCCTTCGGTGCCGATTTGGGACCTTTCCATAGTTCTTGATGCTATGAAAGCCCCCCCATTCGAACCGTTAAACACCGTGGACCTAAAGTATCTGTCGCTAAAGACCGTTTTTCTACTCGCGCTCACATCAGTAAAACGGGTGGGAGACCTACACGCGCTGTCCACCAGCGCGTCCTGTCTCGAGTTTGGACCTAATGACTCCTTAGTCGTTCTCAAACCTAGGCATGGTTATGTCCCCATAGCGATCGGCGCCCCGTTCAGGGCACAAGTTATATCCCTATCGGCTCTGCCTGCATCCGATAGCGAATCTGATTCTAATCTCCTATGTCCGGTCAGGGCCCTGAGATGTACTCGCACTGCTCCGGTCAGACGATCCGAGCAGCTTTTTGTTTCGTTTGCTGGGCGCACCAAGGGGTTGGCCGCCTCGAAACAGTCCCTATCCAGATTATAGAGTAGATCGGGCCCAAAAAATCAAGCCCGACCCGACCCGAGCCCGTGCACGTTGTGTCCGAGCCCGGCCCGGCCCGACACATTAACTGTAATTATGAGCCCGAGCCCGATTTAAACCCGAACATTTTTAATACGTGGGCCGTTATAACCAGGGGTGGTGCCATATCATGCAGGTGCTAGACCATTGACAGGGGGGAGCCGCGCAATGTTATATATATATTATATAAATACTATTAATAAATGTGCAAAAATGTATTTAATTTATGATGAGATGGCTGGCTCCAGTTCACGTGCTATGGTGACCGCGGCTCGCGCTCGCCGGCACATCCATGTCATGCTATATTTTCTTCTTAATTATTAAATCCAAGGAATTGGTTGATGAAAAATGTATTAAAATTAAGATACAATTTATACAAAACGAAATTCACTTTAAAGAAAGGCTTTCTACAAAACAGAACATAATGAAGTGGTCATGCCTGAACCACTCAATGTCTCCCGATTATTGCGCATTCTCCTATCTACTCTGTTCACTTTCATATCAACATAGATGGGAAAAAATAACAATATAATATTTTAATAAATATGAAAATAAATGCGCTTATTTAATAGCTACAACATGTAGGCTACTATAGACTCTCTATTTGTACAAATTGCTGCACATTCATTTAATTCTGAATTTGCACACATAACTTGAAAGGCATGTATTGCCTTTATTGCGTGCATTTATTAATTATTATCTTTATGAAAAAAGTAACAAGGACAAAGCATGTAAACTGCGTTGTTTATTTATTCAGAATGGAATGGATCGCAAATGAAAAAAAAAACTGCAATGACGAACACAGAAAATGAAAAATAATTAAGTTTGGAGGGCCTAGCTAGGAGTAGGCTACTTTAATATAATTTAACAACGTTTTAGAACATTTAGAATATTTTTTAAACAAAATCAATATTTGTATAGTGCAAAAACTCTGCTCCAATCTGGTAGCCTCCTGCCTTGTGCCTTTGTATAAGCCTGTAGACGAAGTGTGAGGAATTGATTAGGCCAAGGCTATATGCGGCATGTAACCATTATATAATAGCATATTAATCACAAAGTTATAGCCTACTTACATGGTTCTACATGTTGTCATGCAAGAACAAGATTGCAGCCACAGTTGCTGGTTTCAGAGCGGTCCTCCTCTGCTCTATCGTTCGGCCAGCTGCGCTGAACACCCGCTCGCTGCTGCTGCTGCTTGCTGGAATGCAGAGGATGGATCTTGCCAGCCTGGCTAGTTTTGGGTACACCAATCCATTGACTTTCCACCATTTCAGTAGATCCCTGTCGTCATCCATGGTATGCCTCTGTGAATTGTACCTGGCCACTTCATCCTCATCTGGTTCGCTATCATCGTCTTGGTTCTCCCATTCGGCAAAGTCAGAGTCTCTCCTGGGCCTGGCTGCTGGTGGTGTGAAGCCAGTACTGCTCATTGCACTGACAGTCGCTGCAGCATCTTCCTCCACAGACAGGAGTAGGGTACGAACGTGGGCATGTACTTCAGCTATATCTACAGGAGACATCATCCTCAATTTGTTGAATTTGGGCCAGAGGAAAAGAGCAACTTTGTGCAGAATGTTCACCTTGATTTTTTGCACTACGGTGGGAGAGGGCTGGCAATGTCTCTTCAGTCTCTCAAGCCAGAGGCAGACCAGGTTTATGGTTGGATATTTGTCGCCCTCCAACTCTCTCTGGGCATTATAGAATGGCTCCAAAAAGGTGACCAGAAAGCTCAATAAGTCAGGTGCAATATTTTCGATGCGCTCAAGCTCACCGCGGGTCTCCAGCTTCTCCCGTAGCTCTGGGTATATGTCCTGCACTGACTTGAGTGTGAGGTAAACTGTGCTAAATCGTGTCTCCCCCATCTGTAGCACTGTCTTTGATAATTGCGCAACCAGGCCAGATTGTTTCAGATATCTCACGAGCCCTTTAGCAGCAGATATGGTCTCTCCTATATCTGACGCGTTTTGCGCCAGTGTGTCGGCATGCAGACCGTGACGAAGAACAGTATTAATTAGGTGATCGAGACAAGAAAGCCTCCTATATGGTTCCAGTGCTTTGATTATGTTGCTGCCTTCATCTGTTACCCACACTATTCGGCTGAGGGAGCTAGGCTCGAGGCCAAATTTGTTGACCAGCAGACACACTATCTCGCGTCGGATATTTTTTCCCCGTTTTAGCATCCTCCACGGGAAACATTGCTGTGGTGAGATTTTTACCAACTAATGTATAGTCGTCGGTGATAAAATGACACGTTATTGCGATGTAACTCAGCTTTTTGTAGTCCTCAGTCCACATATCCGTGCTCATCCCTACGTCTCCATTCTTCAGAGCATCTTTGAGCGTCTGTGCCAAAACTTCCCTCCTCTCATCTGCCTTTTTTAGGCAAGCATTGGAAACGGTGCTATGGTGAGGCAGGATGGACTGGGCCGATACACGACCATATGTAGCACCAACATTGATCAATTCTTGAGCTAGCACCTGGAAGCCCTGGCCACTTACAACGTAAAATGGCCTTATGTCCCTGCAGCAAAACTCAACGCATTTCTCCGTCAGAGCTTGCCTCGCCCTCAGTGGTATGCTTGGAGACGTAACAAAAGAGGACATTGAAGGCTGACTATCATCCTTTCTGTCATGGCAAGCCTGCTTCATGTGTCTGTTCATTGTCGAAGTCCCCGTTTTTTTGCTGTCATAGGCGAGCAGCGCGCCGCACTTGCACTCGACAAAGCCAACACATATGTTGTCACTGCCCACGACTAGTTTGAAATGTTTCCATACCTCTGACTTTCCTTCATACTTCTGCAAAGTTAATTCTCCTGTTTTAATTTTTTTCTTGATTTCTTCAAGCTCCATATTGCATTTAAGCTAGGCCTACTACAGTACACAAGACAATACAGCACAGCGCGTGAGCCGCGAGTGGAGGAGACGCTGCGCGTGACACGTGACGTGCTTGATCAAGGGCCCGGCCCGACCCGACCCGACCCGAGCATAGTGGCGTGAAATATCGGCGTGTCGGGTCGGGCTCGGGCTCGGGCAGAGAATCTAAGCTCTAATCCAGATGGATTGTTGATGCCATTGCAGCCGCATACGCATCAAAAGACCTGCCATGCCCTCTGGGCATCAGGCTCATTCCACTAGAGGCATGGCCTCATCGTGGGCATGGTCCAGCGGAATTTCCATTCACGACATTTGCGTGGCAGCGGGATGGGCTTCCCCCTCCACCTTTGTCAGATTTTACAATCTGGAAGTACCCGCCTTGCAGGCTAAACTAATAGCAGTCTAGTACGTTTCAGCTCTTCTGGTTGAGCTGCACTATAAGGGGTTAATTACACAGACCGAGTTCGCTCTGTCCCTCTATCATGTGCTTATGTACTACACAATCACCGGCCCGCTCTGCTGGCCTTTTGTCACATGTACATATATTCATTCCCTGTCATAGAGTTCCCCGGGGTCCCCCCTGGGACTAATAGTGGATGCTTAGCACGCACGGCGTTGACCAGGTGTTCCCGTAGCGTAAGCTAGCTTACGCAATACGAGAGAACCTCTCGTAAGAGAAGGAATCGGTTACCTAACGTAACCTCGGTTCTCTCTAGATGAGGGAACGAGTATTGCGTTCCTGGCCGTGCTTGTGCTACTAGCGTTTCTCGCTTCATTTATATGAAAAAAACAGAGTATTCAGCCTATGTCGGGGAATTTATAGTCTCGTCCACACCCGTTTAGGCGGGCTGTGACGTAATGAGAGCAAGTCAGACTCTCATTGGTCGCGGGTTCACTCGCGCTCCCTCATAGGCTTAAGCAGTTCTCCGTGAGCGAACCAATGAGCGGCTAGCTAGCCCTCTCATGGTCTGCTTCAGCTGAACTGCGTTGACAATGGATACAAATTATAGGATAATTTTTTGGCTTCAATTTCTCAGAAAAGATGAATCTTTCCCGTAGCGTAAGCTAGCTTACGCAATACTCGTTCCCTCATCTAGAGAGAACCGAGGTTACGTTAGGTAACCGATTCGTTTTCACTTACTTCCGACATCAGAGCCACTGAAAACGCAGTGGATGTATTTTATTTACGAAGGAAAGGCGCCACTTAAACTTCCAAAATACGTTTATGTTTGCGCTAATCATTTTCTGACTGACTGTTTAGTGAACGAGGGTCAATTCAAAGCACGTCTTGCCTCAAAGTTAATCCTCAAGTGTGGATCGTTGCCTATTGTTCGCGATCCATGTCACCTCCAGAAGAAGTAAGTGTATTTTATGATTTTTGAGCAAACAGTCATTTCAGTCGATGTCAGCCAATTCAAAAACAAATGCGTCTAAAGTTGTCTCTGTGTATATAATTTAAACATTGTTTGTATAGTGTGTAACCTACATCTACAAATATATTTTTAAAGATATTGTATTAAAAACTGTGTATGTTCTGTAGCCATCTTCTCACATTTGCCACATAAGCACCTTTACGACAAGTAATGTAAACATGACGCAACAGGTCCCTCGCATAAATGTAATTTCGTTTGTACGTAGCAAACGTTATAACAGTATTTGTGTTTGTAGTTTCAAAAAATTGCGCCAACGTTATCACAGTTTGTGTGTGTCTGTGTGTGTGTTGCACATCCATAATTGCAAAGGGGACGCGCTGTAGCCTACATAAATAACCATTCCGAGACCTCCTGGTCCACTCTCATTTGTGTTTCTTAATCATCTGGGTCTGATTCAAACATGTACGGCTGAATGCCATAAACAAAACAGCGGGTCTCTCACTCTCAGCTTCTGCTTTTACCGACTGTATATTGCAATAGGCATCAAGTTATGCCCTCATCCAAAGGCAGGGCGGGGATATGCAGCTCTTTTACATTTAAAGAGGTATACACCAAAACAGCTCTTTTTAAAACAGGCCCCAAAAATGACATTTTCAAATGGTTATAATAAATTAACTCGGGGGTATTTTGTGCTGAAACTTCACAAATACATTCTGGGGACACCAGAGACCAATATTACATCTTGCAAAAAGGGGCATAATAGGTGCCATTTAAGTCATTTGACCATATTACAGTCTTCCATGCTGTAGTGTGCTGAGATATAGTGTAATTAAAATGATAAAATTAGTAAATGGTTAGTGAGCAACAGTAGTGTTGGATTCAGCATCAAGTAACACAAAATATTTCAGTTCAGAATGAGACTGTCAAAAGCTGGCATTTTATGTTATTTTAGTTTACCATAATTCTTATCAGTACATTCAGCAGTATACTTTAACCATGTTTCAAAGACAAAAGAAGTAATTATGAAATTACATAAAGATATACTTATGTCCTACTTTAATTGTTCAAAAAAGCATTCTAAAGTTCTAACATTCTTAAATACTAACATTCTTAAAGAACTGCATTTAAGATAAATTTAAACTATAATACATATGTCCAAAAACATAACATTCAGTTTGCATTTTTTTTCACAAGGGTATATATGAGCCTTGATCTCATGTGACACAAATTTTCAAATTTGTCAAAAGTATTTTTTCTTTTATTAGGGTTTTTTTAAGTATACCAATAACTGAATCAGTAAATGTTACTGAAATGTGGTACAAAATGTATGGAATGTTGGCATATTATCTATGCCCTTAATGTAAATGCATTGACTTTCCTCACAAACAGGTCTCTGCAATGATGGGGGAACCATTTAACTTCTCAGCCAGAGCTAGCTATCAATTATTTACAGTCACCTGTTTAAAATTTAAAGTGCCACACATTAACGTTCCCAGCACCTACACTTTCACCCTGACCATCCTCCAATGATCCGCCACCCCTCCCCATCCTAGAAACGGCCAATGATAATGAGTTGCTTTCGCCAGTGAACTGGAGATGTTAAATCAAGCCAGGTCAGAGAAGATGGCAGGCATCACGGTAAGGGCCAGGCCAAGCATGTCCGATTACGTTTCGGTCTTAATTGGTAGCACAAGCAAAAACAATAAATTCAGCAACAATGTTGTAGCACATTGTGTAGAGCAGCACTGGGATTTTGGGCAACAGAAGCTGGTGAAAAATATTTGCCCATAATAAAAACAGAAACCCAGTGGTGGAGAGTACCAAAATATTTTTACTTTGTGTATCTGTACTTTACCAGAGTTTTTTTTTTTTTTTTTTTACATTTACTTCACTCCATTCCAATGCATAATATCGTACTTTTTTACTCCACTACATTTAATAAAACATTTAGTTCCTAGTTATTTGAAACTGAAGAAATCGCCATCCACTCTGCGACTTGATAGTGGTGTCCAATTCTTGAACGTAATTCTTTTCAGTTAACCTGTTAAATCGGTTCACAAATCAAGTGATGCCGAATTATGCCAACCCAAAAAATCTAAATTAATGCCCATGCATATGTTAAACTAGTATGATTGCATAGCGTTCCTCTTAAAATATTAACACATTTTGATGTTTTTGTATTGTACTTTTATATTTATTTTTGTGAACACACAATTACACAAATTTATTTTTCCTAATTTCTACTATATGGTCAATTTTATTATTTTCACTTGTTTGCACACTTGAAATATAGGTAATGTTTTATTTAATTTGTAAACAAGTGTCTGAATAATCTTCCTTAGTGTTGGCAATGTTGAAAATCCATCATTCCTAATGTCAGACTGAGCTGTAACCAATTTAAGCTATATCTATGTGTCCAGTCCTACTAAACATCAGACGTCTATGGGACAGGCAGATCGTGTCTATATTGCGTCAGTCGGTCCAAGACCAATTTCTGACCTTTATGCAACGTGCAATCTAGGTACGCTATTTGGACATCTAACTATGACCCCACCTGGACGTCAATATAATGTTCAATATTTGAATGCCGGAATAGGTAATTTTCTGGATGTTATGTAGACGTCTAAGACAGGTGCAGGAAATTGACAAGATCTAGGTTTGCAAAGTTATCTACATATGAGGTATTTTCTACGTCATGTTTGGAAGTCAGATTTTGGTTCCTGGAAGGTGCAGACTGTGACGCATTGTGGACGTCTAAGACAGGTACAGGAAATTGACATGATCTAGGTTTGCAAAGTTACCTCCATATAAGGTATTTTCTACGTCATGTTTGGAAGTCAGATTTTGGTTCCCTGAAGGTGCAGACTTTGACTCATGTACACACACACACACACACACACACACACACACACACACACACACACAGACAGCAGTCAGTTACTCAGTCACTCAACATTTGTGTCTTGTTTTGCACAGATTCAGTTTAGCACGTGTGTGATAGTTCTGTTTGACTGAAATTGTACAGATCATACAGTGATTTACAAAAAATAAAAAATACAAATCAGTGGGGATTGAATTGATTTCTTAAACCTCTGTGCATAACTGTATGCCTATCCCTTTCCAGAAGGTGGAGGGCCTGTTTTCTGTACCACTTAATTTTCCTGTAGCTTTGTTTGGCTTAGTTTGTGTGGTGGAAAGGCAATCAAATGAAGCAACAGAAAAATGAACTGGAACAGTTGAAATGAGACAAAGGTTCTGAACAGTGCAGTATAAAAGCACTGTCTGCGCCTCCTCAGGTCCTCTGGACATTAATACAGGACGTTTGTTGGACGACTAAATAAGACGTAATTTGGCGTCACCTTTAAGTGGGACGTCCACAATGACCACATTTGAAGTATAATTAGCCCTTATGCAGAAATTCTATGGACGTTAATACAGGACGTTTGTTGGACGACTAATAAGACGTAATTTGGCGTCAGTCCATGATCAATTCTGGACATCTATTTGACGTCCAAACTAGGTCCACTATTTGGACGTCCAACCATGACCCAACTTGGACGTCATGCTATCATTCAACATTTGACCGTTGAACTGGGTCATGTTTTTGGACCTCATTTGGACATCTATTACAGGTGCAGGAAATTTACATGATTAATATGCAATATTTTTTTTATTTACAAATATCAACATTGTTGTTATCAACATGATTAAAACATATGAATAGGCTACAGATTATTTATAATTATTTAAGATAGTTTTCCAAAAACTGCATTTGAACTGCAAAAACTCAAGGGTGTAATTACAAAGGTGTAATTCTGTAGATCAAACAGTAGAGCGTTAGCGCTTGTGTAATGGCCACTTAGTGCAATGCCTAGATCAAGGGTTCGATTCCCAGGAAAAGCAGGAATGTATGCAAGATAAGTCACTGTGGTTAAAAGTGTCTGCCAAATGCATAAATGTAAATACATGGTACAGATAAAAAATGATAAAAAAAATGTCCTCTACCTTTTCGAAACCTGGGACTACAGTTATAGAAGTTATAGAAGATACTAAATTTGATGATGAAAAGACGTCCACAAATGACCACATTTGGTCGTCGTCAATATTAAAGAAAAGATGTCACTCTAACGTCACATTGTGCAGTGGGATGACCACATTTGGAGTACAATTAGCCCTTACACAGAGGTCCTCTGGTCGTTAGTACAGGACGATCATTAGACGACAAAAAAAGACGTTGTCTGGCGTTACAGTCTGCACCCATAGGGGACCAAAATGAGACGTCCACAACGACCATATCTGGACTACATTTAGCCCTTAAACAGAAGTCCTGTGGAAGTCGATACAGGAAGTTCGGTAGACGGTGGAAAAATACGTTGATTGGCGTCACAGTCTGCACCCTCCTGATACCGACATAGGACGGACAAGCACACCGTTGAAACAAGTCATCTGGAGGTAACTTTGCGCAGGGGGGTAGTATATCCCCACACATAGGGCAGTAGGATGGAGTATATAAAATTTAAAAACTAATAAACTTTCATCAATCAGTATTTTTTACTTTATCACCCAAGTAAAATTGAAAAGGAGTACTTTTAGGAGTACAATACTTTTACTGGTGTAATATTTTATTGGGGTATCTGTACTTTTATAGCCTGGTTAAAACCAGACCATTCTCAGTTTAAACTGAGTTAGGGTCTGGCAAAGCTTCATAGACAAATCATTTCCAAAGGGGTGTCACCAACGGACGTCGCTCAAATGCCTCTGGGCCCAATTGGATAGACCCAAAACCAATCAGAGCGACGAAGGAGATGACGTATGCAGAGCAACGTTTGTCTTAGTTTGAATAAAGGATTCAACTAGCTACTTGCTCTACGTTTATTTAATATTAACAGGAAGACAACTGGAAGTGAATGTGCGTTTCCCTCGTAAGCTGATATTAGTATTTAAACATTCTCTATGATAAATGTTTGTGAAAAAATATTTAAATAACATGGTTTTGGCGGTTATAGAGTTCTAATGATGGTATTCAACTATAACCGTCACACCTCTAATCCATCTTTGTAAATGTACAAAATCTGCTTCACCGTCGCTGCGCTGTCGTCATCGTGTAAAGCCCGCCCCAACGTTTCTGATTGGTGCCGCGATTTCGGCGGATTGGAAATGGACTTCAATGAGCTCTTTGCCAGACTAACTTTCAGAGCAAATCTAAATTTGCCGGAAGTTGTCTGGGTTTTCCCAGGCTAGTACTTTTACCCTTTTCGTGTAGGGCCTACTTGATTTGTATCCACCACTGCAAATGTCTCCACAAGTTACAAGTTGTATTTGTATGATTTGAAAATTTTGCGCTATCTTCCAAATCTACTGCTTCAAAAGTACCATGCCAGAAGTATTGTCAGTGATGCTAAACACCATTGGTACTCTTGATCAATCACATTGGTTTGAATGTAGTACATATGTGTAATATTTCAGTATCATAACTTATCTTCATGTCATTCCAAACCTGTAGGCATTCTTATTCATACTTCTGCAAAACACAAGAATATTGGTTTTGGTGATCATTAAAAAAACACTGAGGCCTTTCTCAAAATATCTTCTGTTATTTTCCACAGAAGAAAGAATCATTCAGGTTTATAACGATTATAGTGACCCCAATTTTTGGGTGACCCTTTCACTTTAAATTTTAATCTGTTTCTGTTTTCTGTGATATTTTGAACGTGTCATTTACTGTACATACTATATGTTTGGTTTTTAATTACACGTTTGTGAATAAATTATCCAATTCATATTGACCACGGTGACCGAAAATTCACATGTGACATATTACTGTAAATAAAAGTAAAAACAATCAATTTCCAATATAGATCCTGGTTTATGTAAGCACACAGCCTCTTGATCAACATCCTTAAAAACAATTCCAACACAAAACCCATGCTCAAACTGTCTGACTAACCTGGAGCATTACTGGACCCAAAGCAAGCTCAGGAAATGTTAGAAAAGATAAGATGACTCTGCTAGACTAATCCATTCGAGAGAAGAGAGAGAGAGAGAGAGAGAGAGAGAGAGAGAGAGAGAGAGAGAGAGAGAGAGAGAGAGAGAGAGAGAGAGAGAGAGAGAGAGAGAGAGAGAGAGAGAGAGAGAGCAGTGACACAGGGTAATCCTCCGGGGTCTTGCATTAGCGTGCTAAATTAAAGGCGGTATTAGATTAAATTGGCTCTCCGATTTCAGGGGTGTAAGTAAAATTCTAATTTGCATTTTCCACTGCCGCTTAAGATATAATTAGTTCAGGGTGATTCCCAGGTGCAAAACACTGACAGCAACATCCAGCTGCTTACTGGGAGTTTATCATTTGTTAGCAGCAAAAGGTGCAATCAGCTGGGTCTACATATACATGTTTGTGGTTGTGTATCTGTCATAGCTTGGGAGCAAGTCATTATAAAAAAAAAAGTTGCATCTAGTCTGACTGCAGACGCTGTGTAAAGCATGTTCTCGACACTGTCATTACACTGTTGCTCATATAATAATGAAGGACGTGTGGGAGAGGATGCAAATCAGTCTTACGCAAACTCTGTATACCACACATTGAACAATAACAAGATCATAAAGACTCCGACGGGAAAAACACATAAAAATTATCAGGTTTCATCATATTATAATTGAATCAAAAAAAGATTAAAATCGAATAATTGCAAGTTGTTACAAATACACATGTTTTTATTAAATTTGAATATAATTATGGAATTGATCCTGTGTGGGAACCATTCAAAATATGCAAATATGTCATACTCTTTGAAAACAGATGTCCTTAAATTTCAAAAAATACATTTCTTTAATAAGAATTCGTAAAATGATCAATATTGATACAAACATAATAAAGAATATTAAATAAATTGTTAAGGATTATTCCTTGAACTATAATAAATATGTCAATTTGAAAACAGTCTATATATTTCTAAGATTAAATCTTGATCATGATTATTTGTAGATTCTAATTAATTTAGTCTTCTCTACAGCTCCCCAATCTATATTTCTAGGAATGGTCACTGAACATGATATCTACACCTTCGTACCATTCTAGATCTAGATAGATTAATCTCTGTATCAGTCCATCTACATCTAAAGTAACATGTTCATTAAAACTTCCACCAAGGAAGTTTGTGCTACAGAACTCAAAACTGTATTCTACAGGACAGAACAGAATTCCACCACCCAGAATCCCATAAAAAAATTACAAACTGCCATCATTTCTTAATTTAAGACATATGAATACACCTAAGGTGAAGTCTGTTACCTCTGTTCCATAAGAGGCACCGAATGGAAAAGCAAAATAAATATATATATATATAATATATATATATATATATATAATATATATATATAATATATATATATATATATATATATATATATATAATATATATATATATATATATATCTGTTTTCAATCAGGTTTTCAGGCCAGAACATTTCCCCGTCTGCCAAACTGACAGGATATTTAAAGACTGAATATTTTGAAAGTGCCACAGAGGAGCACTGCTTAAACTTTTAATGGGAAATCAAACTGTGAATGGTTTACATATTGTCCCTCCATATTAAGCTAAGTATTTTAAAAATCGAAAAAATCACACTTCACCTTTCACACATGACAACTACATCAACAATGCCTAGTTTGTGATTAGCAACTTGGCCTGTACATTTATGGTAAAGTAATGAAAAGAAAGTAGAACAACATATACTACTTTATCCTAGCTTTTACAACACCAAACACATGTAACAAACTGTATTAACACGCAACCTTAACCTGCACACAAGTCAACACATTTAAGAAACAGTATTAAAAAATCTTTCCATACACTTAATTAGCAGGTGGAGAATTACTTTAGGAAGTACTTCTACGTGAATATATGCTATGCTGTTTACACTTACTTTTTACATTCCTCTCAAATGCATTTCCTGTAACCACTTGTGATTGTATGTCATTGAATGGAAGGTTACTGAATGTTGGCATCAGACATACAAGCCAATGTACAATTTTTTATCCTTTGTTTTGTTGCATTGATTGCATACTAGGTGAGTAGGCAGTCATTCGATGTTGTCCGATTAGCATTAGGACACATTAGCGTTTACACTACAAATATATGTGCCTTTATGTGTCCCTATGTGTAATTGTGTAAGATCAGATAATGGTGCATTGTAACCTGTTTACACTTGTGTTTTGCACTGTCCACATCACCTCAAACAAGACGGATGTGCATGCCATGTGTAAACAGAGCCTTTGTTTGCTGAACTAAATTCTTTCAAGAAATATATCCTCTATTTGTCCACTCTCATGCAAACATACACACACCAATACATCCAAATTTGTATTTTTAAGGTATTAGTTGGACTGTTATATTTGTATTTTACTTGGACCAAAATTATGGATAAATCACTGCCTGTAAGCCCTTGAAAATAGAACATTTTAGAGAACTCTCATGTCAGAAATAATAAAAAGGGGTTAATCCGTTTGACTGTTTTTGCTATTTTCTTTTCAGTGTTTAAGGACAACAGGAAGATAATCTAGACTTTCCACATCCCATGTGTGAAAGAAGAACAGCAGCAGGAATTTTCCTATTGCTCTCATTGTGGGGGAGATCGACTAGCCTCGTCAGGAGACAGTTTCTATAATTGGTTAAAATGACCAAGTGCAGAGAAGGATGGCTCTCTACTGAAAACCATTTCCCAGCTCAGCTTGGAGCAGAGCCAAGCCCTGGGTTGTTCGGATGCGTTCCAGCCCCAGCCTGACTGGCAGCAATTAGGGGTGTCTGAGCCAAGCTCAGCTTGCGCTCCGCACAAACACCCCTAATTACTGCCAATTAGGCTAGGCGGGTAGGCAGATTTGAGAAGCCGGGGGGATGTTCAGGCATGGGTGGGCATGGAAACAATTTTCAAGGGCTTAGAAACGTGACTAGAAGGAAAGGTTAATGCTTTTGAGTGCAAGGAGGGAGGGAGGGGGAGTGTGGTGTCTGAGCCGTCGTCTCACCTCTAGTGATGAGCCAGGCTTCTTTTTTAGCTCCTCGCATTTCCGAAACTTGCAGATCTGGTGGCCCGTCTTACGGTTCCGACAACTGCTGCACACTCCACAGTTGATTAGCCTCCTGCAGGGCGCGCAGACCCCACACCTTTTCCTTTTCTTTTTTGCTGGGTTTCCGCTGGATGCAGAGGAATTATTCTGTGGGCAGTCTGCCAGATTGGCAATTTGAAACGCACTGTCTGTAACGGCTGCTGAGGCTGCGGGGGAGTGAAGGGCTGTCATGACGATGACCCCAGGAGGTAATGAGATGCCCCCTAAAGCCGGAATAGCGGAAAAAGTTCCAACACGTTCCGGGAGATTCATTATCTCTGCTTCAGCAGCACCGCATTTCAGCTTGTTCATGCATTCTCCTGCTAAAGGTCTGCAGTGTTCAGGGGATAAGCTAGAGAGGAAATTATTATTTGCCATTTGCAGCGTCTCTGGCGGCACGCCAGGTTTCCCCGGCCTTTGGGAGTCATTTCTATGCATGCTGGTCCTATTAGGGTTTATTGCTGCTGATTTCCTTCCCCAGAGCATGCTGTTATCACAGTTCCAAGGGGACACACCGATTCTGGCGCTGGGAAAAATTGGTGTCGTTATGCGGGCAATCTTAGCAGTCTGTGGAAATGCCCCATTAGTTTTGTAAAAGTTTGCAAAAGACCTGTACCTTTCCATTTCTGCATTGTAATCCAACAGCTGGCTTAATCCACCGTCCTGAAGATTATCCTTTTGCAAGAGTGACACGTCTGTGCTTTGGCCGCTTTCAATGCAAAGTGCGTTGTTAAGATTAGACATGACTGCTAAGTTTCAAGCGCTCACAATAAATATTTGGGGGAGGGTAGCAGTTGTTTTTTGTCAAGGTGAAGCTTTTTAGACACAAGACGTTACCATCCTGGTTTATCCTCTCCACTAAAACAAGAGAACAACAGTTACGGATACAAGTGACAAACATTTACTGGTCATCATCTGGCACTTCCAAATTACTCAAATCTAGTGAAAGCTTTTTAATTCACACCTCAAAATTGTGAATTACTGATTGCTTTAGTAATAAAATTGGGATTCTAATCTTGTGACTTACCATTGTACTGTAGCTATGAAACTTTAATGTTGCATAACAACAGAAAACAAACATTTGCATATGTGAAAATCATATGATTAGTACAGTAAAATTACAGTAATTTTAGAATAGGACCATAATAGAAAAAAATAACATTCATGCACATTTTACATTAAAAAAAAGTGTTTCTATAATATCTTAAATATAAGCAGCCTTATTAAAAGTAAAAAGCCACACACAGCGACAGTCAAAATAAAAAGTATTTTCACAAAATCATATGTTCATGCATCAAGCAAGTTCTTATGAAAATATGTAGAAAAATGAATCACACTGTCAAGATTCACACAATGATACAAAGATGCTTTGATGGGCTCTCTCCAACCAAGTCTCAGACCTTGACAACTGTAGTGTGTAGGGGGATCCATTTCCGATCTCCCAGTCTGACTGGGTTTTGTTGCCACAGATAAAAGCCCATTAGACACATCTTCCTCTTCTTGCATTACCTTTCTCTAGACTCTCTCACTGACTGCCTATACTACACTGCAAGAAGACTACAGCAATGCAAAGCACTGTGAACATCTGAATCTAAATGTAATGGTACATTTCCACCTGAGAGACAATACTGGAAACCCATCTAAGACCCTGCCATAATCATTTGAGACCTCACAAGAAGCAAGTAATGTTTCTTTATTAAGTTTGTTAAAGAGCCTCATGCTGCTTTATAACTTCCTTATTAAAGGCAAAAAGAACAAAACTGAGTGAAAAATATGACTTTACACTTGCAAGCGTAATAAGTTTTATCTGTTCTGAGAAACAATCCACACTGTATTGATAATGCAAATTATTTGTTTACTATTATTATCATCGCTTGTTTTAAATAAACGGTGCTTTTAAAACGTCGATGTTAAAGCTGTAAACAAAGTTCAGAGAATACGAAATATCCGATAGTCAGAGGAGACAGAAAGAGGTCGAGAGTAGACAACTGTGCCTTCGATTACAGCCCGAGACACATATCAAATTGCATAATGGGATTTAATCACTCTGGTGCCTACAAAACCACACGAAATAAATAATAAAACAGTGGACATTCAGAAAGCATGCGCCACTATCGCTAAGCCAGAAAAAAATGAAAGAGCATCACCTACCAGACAATCCAGACACTAGAGCAGCACATTACTGCGATGAATACACAATAAACACGCGCCGAGTGATCACTACACAAACACCATCTTTACGCACAAAACGCCATTGTTCATGCGAAGAAAAGTAGAAGGAAAGGTATATGTTTGTGATGGCGTCCGGGTTTAGGCTGTTGTCCGTGTAGCGATGACTGGAGGTGAGGTGTCTCCTGTCGCTGTGTGTGGCTGATTGGTGCTGAGGTGAGGAGGATGGGGATGTGGACACCAACTGATCATTGGCTGGAAATTACTATAGAAACACCAGGAGCTCTGGGGAGGGGGGTGCTCATCAATCGCCACCGGGAAACAGCGTGCTTTCTCGCTATCTGTTTGGTAACTCTTTACATTACAGTCTCAGAGATTACATGTAATGAATTACAATATTAAGTGTATTTAAAAGCAGTTACACAAATATTTTCATAATAGCTTTAGACACCCTGGTTCATAACACTGTCAAAAAAGGCAGTCAGCTCACTAGGTTGTGTTACACAACAATCAGCCAAAGTAAACGAAATGTTAGTCTGGTAAACGAATGTGCTTCATGTGACAAAAAACTAAACCAACTGTTTTTTTTTTTTTTTTGTTTTTTTTTTTTTTTCAAGTCAAAATTATATTTGAATAAGACTTGACTTCAATGAAATAAGCTACTTTTATTTTCACTAACAAAAGTAATTTTTAAGGTAATAGAAACAGTACCATACAATGGAACATTCACTCAATGAAAACGAAACCACCACACTCATGTATTTTAAAAAATGTGGAATAGCATACAAAAGAAGCTATTGTGAAGAAAATCAGGGTCCTAAAAAATGAAAGTGAATTTTAATTAATATATTTTATGTTCCATCGAATAAATAATGCAGGTTTGGAAACAACGTGGGTAAACTATCCCTTTAAGGTGCACAATATCGCTATTTTTTTACTTTACATACTATATGTTCTTTTGTACTTCCTAGAGTAATTACAATAGACAGTGTAAAGTATTTTCTATTCAGTTACTTGATGAGGTGTTTAAAGTGACTTCTATCTGAAGACATCTATGATGTCATGTAGACCATTGGGGGCTTAAGGTGGGACACTACAGGCAAAAACAGTGTTTTTTCATGCATATCAATTTTGAGGTTTTGGGCTTTTCATAACAGAAAACATTCCAAATAGACTATAGCTACATTCCAAATAACTGTAGCTTTTACACTTTATCTAATTGCATCTGTAGATTTAAATTATATATAAAGGCCATTTTCTCAAAATTAGTTTTTCATCCTACATTGAGCCAGAAATATCCACTTCAGTAACACTTACATACACCTAACTTTACAGATTTATTAGTTGTTGTTGTTTTTTTTTTACCCTATTCATCTGGGGTGTCTCACCTTAATTGAAATAGGGGAAAAAATATATGTTTTGGCATTTGTCAAATATAATTTAATTTTTTAGTGTGTTTAAAGCAAAAAGACTGGAGTGGGGCTCTATTTTGTGTTCTTATAATGTCCCAACCAACAATAATCAAAGCATTGGCTGTGGATTTGTACATCTTTATTTTGCAATGTTAACCAAAACAAATGCTAATTTAATTTAATTTGTGCTAGTTTAATATGCATTTTGTGCATACATTGTATATAACTGCACTGACATTACTGAATGTGTATTACATGCCTGTACTAAAAGCTTAACGGTAAATTCCAGAAGAATGAATGCAATTCATTACATTAATTAATTTAAAAGGAAAACCATTTAAAAGCTCTTGGTGAATTCCTGGTGACAAACTACACTTCCTAAAATCCTGAAGCATAATCCACCAATCAGAGAAGTCCTCTTACCATAATTGTTCGAGCAGGAACAGTGCACCCCCAGTGGCATAGGTATTAATTTATTTTCTCCATTGATATTCCAGATATTCAAGTCAAGTCACCATCATTTATATAGCACTTTTAACAATATTGATTGTTTCAAAGCAGCTTTACATTGATAATAGGAAATTAAAGTAACAGAGAATGTTTTGGCTTTACAGCAGCTCTAGAATAAAGTTATTGTCTAGCTAAAGTTAGTTTTGATTGATTCACTTACGTCACAACGATCATTAGTTAAAAAACTTAGAATGGGGCCGCTTACATGACACTGTTCTAACAGAAAACCTTGAAAAAAATGCGATCCCAAAAAATGTATGAATACATTTGCGACCACATTTAATAAACAACAATACAGTTTCTATCAAAATAAGCATTGCAATATAGGAAATGAAACATTCAAATACATATGAAAACACACACACACGTTGGGTTTCCATGTTTTATGGGGACACGTAATGTTTTTTTTTTTACTCTACAAACTGTATATTCTATCCCTATACACTAACCCTACCCCTTATAACAGAAAACGTTCTGCTATTTTGGATTTTCAAAAAAAAAAAATCATTCTGTATGATTTATAAGCTTGTTTCATCATGGGGACCAAAAAAAATTGTCCCCACGGTCAAAATGTACTAGTATTACTATACTGATGCATGGAAACATTTGGTCCCCATAATATAGGGGATGCCAGGACCACATACATTTTTACTATGTTATAATGCCCTTTTAAGGAACTTACAGCCTCCCTGCCATATATGCTCAGCTGACACAATTACATTACTACCATTCAAATGTTTGGTGTCAGTAAGATTTCCTTTTAATAAATTACTTTTATTCAGCAATGCTGCATTAAATTGATCAAAAATGATAATAAAGACTTTTACAATGTAATCAAAATTTTATTTCAAATAAACGATGTTCTTTTGTCTGTGAAAAAATACAGTGCATCCGTATTCACAATGCTTCACTTTTTCCACATTTTGTCATGCTACAGCCTTATTCCAAAATGGATTAAATTCATTATTTTTCTCAATTCTACAAACAATACCCAATAATGACAACGTAAAAGAAGTTAGTTTGAAATCTTTGCAAAAAACAAGAATCACATGTACATACGTATTCACAGCCCTTGCTCAATACTTTGTTGAAGCACCTTTGGCACCAATTACAGCCTCAAGTCTTTTTGAGTATGATGCTACAAGCTTACACCTATTTTTGGGCAGTTTATCCCATTCTTCTTTGCAGAACCTCTCAAGCTCCATCAGGTTGGATGGGGAGCGCATGTGCACAGCCATTTTCAGATCTCTCCAGTGATGTTCAATCAGGTTCAAGTCTGGGCTCTGGCTGGGCCACTCAAGGACATTCACATCGTTGTTCCGTTGCCACTCCTTTGTTATCTTAACTGACTAACCAAAGTGCTGTACAATCTAACAACTTTAGACAATAAAATACATAAATACATAAACTGACAGGAACACACACAAATTCCTAAAATTACACAAAAGCCAGAAAAAAAAAAAAGTATTCAATGAGGATTTAAAGCTATCAACATTGGAAGACAGCCTTATGTGTTCTGTCAAATCAAAATTTACAGACGTGGAGCAGCAACAGAAAAGGCACGATCACCGGAAGATCATCGAGAGAAGAACCGGAAGATGAACCGTCGCCCCAGTCTGAGTAGTGGTTTGAAACCCCAAAGTACTCTACTATTTTGTTATGTTTTTGAAAGAAGCCCTTTATGCTCATCAAGGCTGCATTTATTTGATCGAAAATGCTGAATTGTTTTTTTATATTGTGAAATATTACTACAATTTGAAATAATGGTTTTCTATTATAATTACTTACTTAATACTTAACCTTTGATACTTTTTTTCAGGATTCTGAGTTAAAAAAAAGAACATAGTATTTAAAATAGAAATATTTTGTACCAATATACACTACCGTTCAAAAGTTTGGGGTCAGTAATATTCTTTAGGATATTTTTATTCAGCAAGGATGTGCTAAATTGATCAAAAGTGAAAATAAAGACTTATAAAAGAATTTATATTTTAATTAAATACTGTTCTTTTTAACTTTTTATTAAACAATGAATCCTGAAAAAAGTATCACAGGTTAAAAAAAAAACTGTTTCTAACATTGATAATAAATCAGCATATTAGAATGATTTCTGAAAAATAATGTGACACTGAAGACTGGAGTAATGGCTGTTGAAAATCCAGCTTTGCATCACAGAAATAAATTATATTTTTGAAAGTATATTAAATAAGAAAATCATTATTTTAATATTTAAAAGATACTTCTTTTAAAAAAAAAACATAAAAATAGTAATGCGTCCAAAATTTTTACCAGTAGTAGTCTACGGTACAATTATACTATTGCTGCAGAATTATCAAAAATGTTAAAGTCCTTTCACATCAACATTTCGAGTGTTGTTGTCCGCCTACACTTCACATAAAAGGCCTGTATGTGGCGCCTGGGCTTCATTTAACCAACTATAGTTTGATCAAATGGTAAATAGTGTATCAATATACATAGACTAAATAAAAAGTGACTTTAATACTACCATTAATGCGACTTTTGGTGCTGGTTTTGTGCCGTGCTTTGTAGTCAATTAGCATCCATTGTTTAAACGACGCAGATTCAGATCGCTTCATAAATGTAAATTCGTCTGTCCATTTAATTTTCCAACGATTTATGAATGACTGGGAAATTACCGTTCCACTTCACATTGTCCAAAGAAATTTGAACTTCTTGTGCCAGATAACGATCGGTCGGTGTACCTATGACGAACAGGCTTCAATGAATTATGTAATATTTTCAAATGTGTGATATGTGGATGTTTAATTGAATCGACACACTACCTTTTATTATTGGAAAAAAAAACTTTCATTCCTTCCTGCCGTCGAGCCATATTGCCTACTAACTGAGGCCCCGTTTACATGAAGGGAAGACGCCGATATTTCCTGTGGTTTGACCTCTCATTTACACGAATACCTCGTTTTTATCACAGAAAACGATTATTTCTAAAAACTCCGGCCAAAGTGGAGATTTCTCATATTTGTTTTTATATGGAGATTTCGGTTACGTGTTGCCGTGTCAACTTGCAGTGTCAAAAACGGGGTTTTAGGTTCTCAAACGTCATGCGCCAGAAAATGCTTAACGTCATGTGAGCGCCCAGTTTGGCATAATTATGATGGCGCTCGACGGTGTATTTATGCGGGTTGATGTAAATGACAACTTTTTTGAAAACGATGTTGTGTGCACAATGTTATTATTGAAAACGAAGGGGGTGGATATTTGTTTCTCTAGATACCTGGCTATGTGTAATGTGGTCTGAAAAACTATATTTGGTTCAAGAGCATCGGTTCCCAAGCAGATTGTGGAATAGGCCTATCTACGTTTACACTAGTGCATTTTCATTTTAAAATACATAACTTTTGCCACGGTTATGCTGCGTTCACACCAAACGCGAATAGAGCGTCAAATTCACGTCTAGTTGGATGCTTGAACATTTTGAATCCATTCGCTAAAGCGAAAGCGAAATTGACGTGCATAAAAAGCAAAAAATTGACGCGTGTCTGAGTCGAAATCCACTTCTTGTGGGAGGGGCCAGTGCTAGGCGGTTGTCTGTTTGCAAGATGGGTGATGTTGATCAAGCATTCATTGAGTGTCACCGCTCTGTATTTGCTCTGGAGAGCAGAACAGCGGTGTAGGGGTCATCGTCGCCGTACTTTGATCCACCAGACCCTCCGGAGGCGTTCCCAGTTTAGCAAATTTCACCACTTGCTCCAGGAGCTGCGCCTGGATGACGGTCGCTTTCAGAGATACTTCCGCCTGTCCCGTGTCCAGTTTCATGACCTGTTGTCCCGCATGGGAGCGAGGATCACCCTCGCCCTCACCCACCTAATCTGTCATTTATTTTTGATTTGATGATAAATGGAGCCAGCCTACAAAAGCGATTAACCCGTCCTATTATTTTTTTTTTATCACATAACACTGTCCAGACAAGAACAATGTTCTTGCACTAAAGTATGTTGGTTGTCTTTACATTAGAATAATAATTTTTCATATAATCTAGATTAGATATGGAATAAATAGCAATCAATACAAAATTAATGTCTCATATAATGAAATCAAGTTATGTAATAAAATATTTACTTCACCACGTGAGAGCAGCAAGCAGGCTCCTGATTGGTTAACGCGGCGCAAACTGACGCCAAAGTTCAGATTTTTCAACTAGGGCGTCAGACGCGAATTTGCGAGAATTCACGTGAATGCACCAAATAAAATCATTTGCAGGTATCACGCCAGACGCTCAATTCACATCATTCGCGCGAATGAAGCGATTTCGCATCTACCGCGCGCCGCAGGATCTCTAGACGGGCGTAAACACGTCTTTACATTGACTTAACATTCTCCGGAGTTCCCTTTCAAGGCGGTAACTCAACATTACGTCAGCTGTGACATATGGGAACTCCTCCCTTCTCCACTTTCGCTGAAATCTTATGGGCTAACGCTAGCTGGGGACAGCTGGCCAATTGACGTGAAGCATGCAAATACTGACAGGACGCGGGCAGTATAAATTGCGTGGGCACGACAATTGCGTCAGAATCTCTTTCTTCACGCTAGAAGTCATATGTTAAGTCATCGTGAAAGTTGCAATAGAGGACTACTCACCCCCTGTTTTTCCTCTCCGCATGCGATGGCTGCTACATGCCAGATATGTGCGGGTCCCATTGACCCGCCCGACCTTCACCAGTTCTGTGTCACCTGTCTGGGCCTCGCCCACGGCGAGGCGGTACTCATGGACGAAACGTGTGCCCACTGCGCCAAGCTGGCTCGGGCAGCGGGGATGAGGCCTACTGCCGCCAGCGAGCCGCTGGTGGGCCCTCCCCTGCCTGAAGACGAGTTTGACAACGTCAGCTTCGCGGACATTTCTCTCTGCACATCGGCCATTCCATGGGGTTCATGGTCATCATTAAAAGGCACCTATGGATAACCCTAGCTGACCTGAAGGACTCGGACTGCAAGACGCTCCTAAGCGCTCCAGTCGCTCCCTCCGGCCTCTTTGGTGTGACTGGCCTCGTGGAGTTGGTCACGGAGCATTTTTTCCGAGACGCAAAAGCACGCCAAGGCGATGAGCCACGTGATGCCCCGTCGCTCATTCCAGTCATTTGCGAGGTCCCGCTCCTCTTCGGCACCTCGCCAGGCTCAAGGACAGGCTAGACAGCCCGCTGTGGCGCCCCACCCCGAACCGGGTGCCGGGGAGAAAACCGCACCTTTTCAGAGTGTTTGGACGCAGCGCTTTCTCCCCTCAGATCAAGCGAAATGCGCGACCTAAATTATCTGGACGATTGGCTGATTTTAGCCCACTCAAGAGATGTGCTAATCAGTCTGCTTCGCCATCTGGATACGCTGGGACTGCGTGTGAATATCCAGAAGAGCGTGTGTATACAGAGTCAGACTTTAACGTATCTGGGAGTATGTTTGGACTCGATGGGGATGCGAGCCCACCTCACTCAAGAGCGCATAGAGACAATCTCATCGACTCTGCGCCGTTTCAGACCGGGCAGGTCTGTTTCACTGAGGGAATTTCACAGGCTTCTGGGTCTAGATGGCGGCGGCTTCTTCAGTGTGCCATCTGGGCCTGCTGCATATGCGGCCGCTGCAGTTTTGGCTAAAAACTCGAGTTCCGCCGAGGGCGTGGTCTTCAGGCCACAAGCGTATTACGGTCACTCACAGTTGCGTCTGCACTCTGAGACCATGGAACAGCCCGGATATGTTCAGCCCAGGAGTTCCCTTGGGAACTGGGGAGCAGTGTGCCTGAGCGTACCTGCATCAGGCCTGTGGTCGGAGTCTCAGAGAGAGTGGCACATAAACCGTCTGGAATTGGAAGCAGTGTCCTTGGCCTTGAAGGCTTTTCGGTCAAAATTGGAGTGGCAACATGTACTGATTCGAACCGACAACGCATCTGTGGTCTCGTTCATAAATCGCCAGGGCTGCGTGCGCTCCAGAGCTCTGTTCAAACAGGCAGCAAGTCTCCTGTTGTGGGCGGACCGACACTTTCTCTCCATAAGAGCTGCGCACATCTCCGGTATCCTGAACCGTGGAGCGGATATGCTTCCGAGGAACGGGATTCCTCAAGGAGAGTGGAGGCTTCACCCCAGATCGGTTCAAATGATTTGGGATTGATTCGGGAAGGCGGACGTGGATCTCTTTCCCACAAGCGAGAACGCGCACCGTCCGACGTTCTTCTCGTTATCTCACTCCCAGCTGACGGGAGATGCTCTGACGTTGCGTTGGCTGGAAGCCAGGCTTTATGCGTTCCCTCCGTCTCCCCCATGGCAAATCCCCCTCAGGAAGGACCTGCTTTCACAGGCGAAAGGAAAAATATGGCACTCCAGCCCCAAGCTGTGGAACCTTCATGTGTGGCCGCTGCGGGGACCGTAATGAGTGGACACTCTGCATTCACGAGTGCTGAGCACACGCACGGAGGCGCACGCACCTTCTACTAGGCGTCTCTACGCTCTGAAGTGAAAGGAGTATTTACAAAGTGGTGCCAGGATATCGATATTGACCCGGAGACCTGTTCAGTGTCTGATGTTTTGCGCTTTCTTCAGCACAGAATGGATAGCAGGGAGTTTGCCATCCACGCTGAAGGTGTATGTGGCCGCTATTGCTGCTTTTAGTTCCCCGGTTGACTGGCAATCGATCGGTAAGCACGCTCTGGTGATCAGAATTCTCAGGGGAGCGAAGAGATTGTGTCCTTCTCTGCCACCTTCCGTGCCGTCGTGGGATCTAGCTCTAGTTTTGAGGGCTCTATCTCTACCACCGTTGAAGCCCCTAGCTTCGATTGCGGTTAAGGAGCTTTCCCTGAAAGCAGCTTTGCTTCTTGCTCTCACCTCAGCGAAGCAAATTGGAGACTTACACGCGTTTTCGGTGAACAATAACTGCATCTGTTCCGGACCTGGCGACTGCAAAGTCACTCTCCGGCCGAGACCAGGCTACGTTCCGAAGTCACTCAACACACCGTTTAGAGCACAGGTTGTTTCACTGCCCGCTTTATTTGCTGAGCCGTCAGCATCGCGCGACGCCGATGCTCAGAGCACTGTTTGCCCGGTCAGGGCTTTGCGGATGTATGTGGTTCACTCGGCCGCCTTTCGTCAGTCGGACCAGCTGTTTGTGTGCTTTGGTGGATGTAATAAGGGACGTGCTGTTTCAAAACAGACACTTTCTCACTGGATTGTGGATGCTATTGTGTTGGCTTACGAATGCCAGGGGAAAGATTGTCCCCTTAACATCAGAGCTCATCCTACAAGGGCGATTGCTTCCTCATGGACCTGGGCCAGAGGTATGTCTATCCAGGATTTATGTTTTGCTGCTGGCTGGTCTTCTCAGAACATATTCGCCAGGTTTTACAAGCTGGATTTAACCCTCTGTAGCGTCACAAGTTATTTCGGTGAGTTGAGTTTTCTGACTAAATAGAAATGTGATTGTGAAACTGTTATAACCAGCTATGCAGTCGTTACCATAGCTGCTAACTCTGTGTTATGGTTAATAAGATTGATGCGCCGTCAACACTGTGTTTAACTCTCGTGCTTGAGTGCTCATTATGTTGTGTCTGCCCTATTTCAGTTCAGCCTTCTCTTTCATTGCTTTGAGATATGCAAATTTTGATTGAGCAGATGTCTCATTGGTCTAGTTCCGCCTATCAGATACGAGTACTCTTAGTGACGCGGCTTACGTGAACGGTTTCACTTACGCGTGGGTGTGGTTTGACCTCGGTTCAGGGCTTATCTTCACTGCTCTCCGGCGGGATTTTATACAGTTCCCATATACGTCACAGCTGACGTAATGTTGAGTTACCGACTTGAAAGGGAATGTCTCCGGTTACTATCGTAACCTCGGTTCCCTGAAAGGCGGGAACGAGACATTACGTTAGCCGCCATGTCGCTGTTCTATCAGCTGCGCTAGCGTTCAATCGTGATTCTGGAATCAATTGTCGCGCCCACGCAATTTATACTCCCCGCGTCCTGTCAGTATTTGCATGCTTCGCGTCAATTGGCCAGCTGTCCCCAGCTAGTGTTAGCCCATAAGATTTCAGCAAAAGTGGAGAAGGGAGGAGTTCCTATATACGTCACAGCTGACGTAATGTCTCGTTCCCGCCTTTCAGGGAATCGAGGTTACTACAGTAACCGGAGACGTTTTAGACCCTCGTCCGAAGCAGGACACATGCCACTTGATGCAACCGACCACAGATTGACAGAAACGTAAAAATAAACGTGAATTAATGCTACTTTAGTTTTGTACAAATTGTCATGTTAATTAGGATCAAATGCATTTTGTTTTATTGACCACAATATTATTTTGATATTAGTTTGAGAGGGGCACTTTTAATTAATTTTGAAAAAGGGCAGGGGCTTGAGCACCAAAAGCCCCACCCCCAGACAATTCCTTGGACTTCATGGCTTGGTTTGTGCTGGCATGCACTGTTATCTGTGGGACCTTATATAAACAGGTGTGTTCCTTTCCAAATCATGTCCAATCAACTGAATTTTCCACAGGTGGACTCCAAGTTGTCGAAACATCTCAAGGTGATCAGTGGGAACAGGATGCACCTGAGCTCAATTTTGAGTGTCATAACAAAGGCTGTGAATATGTACATGTGATTTTTTTGTTTTTTATTTGTAATAAATTTGTAAAGATTTCAAACAAACTTCTTTCACGTTATCATTATGGGGTATCGTTTGTAGAATTTCGAGGAAAATAATGAATTTAATCTATTTTGGAATAACATAACAAAATGTGGAAAAAGTGAAGCGCTGTGATTACTTTCCTGGGGTGCGTTTCCCAAAACCATCGTTGCTAACCTGTTAGCAACTTGGATGGTTGGCAATGGGAAATTGCATTGCAACCATCAAAGTTGCTAACTTAGTTAGCAACGATGGTTTTGGGAAACGCACCCCTGATTGGTTAATGCAATGTATGTATCACAGTTTTCATGAAAATATTGTTTTCTCAACTGTTTTTAACTGATAATAATAAGAAACGTTTTCGGGCATCTTATCAGCATATTAGAATGATTTCTGAAGGATCATGTGACTCTAGTGTCTAGCATTTGTAAAACCGCATTTTTCCATCTTAAAAATATATCTAAATTACGTCATATGCTCTCACTGCCAAATGCGGAACAATTAGTTCATGCGTTCATGACCTCAAGGCTAGATTATTCTAATGCTCTACTGGGTGGTTGCACTGTACGCTTAATAAACAAACTACAGCTAGTTCAAAACGCAGCAGCTCGAGTTCTTATCAGAACCAGGAAGTATGACCATATCAGCCCGGTTCTGTCAACACTGCATTGGCTGCCTATTAAACATTTACAATTTTAAAATATTACTGATTACTTACAAAGCACTAAATGGTTTAGCTCCCTAGTACTTGAGCGAGCTCTTAACACATTATAGTCCTTCATGTCTATTGCGATCTCAAAAGTCTGGCCAGTTGATAATACCTAGAATATCAAAATCAACTGCTGGCGGTAGATCTTTTTCCTATTTAGCACCAAAACTTTGGTAGTTAGCTAGACTAAAAACACATCTCTTTGACCTAGCATTCAGATAATACATTATCAACTTCTACAATTCAATGTTAGGCTGCATAGATTAGGTCAGCCGGAACTGGCAACACTTCCCTTAAATCCTGATGTACTCGTTACATCATAAGAAGAATGGCATCTACACTAATTTTAGTGTCTTTGTTTATCCAGAGGATTTCCCACAGCCTGCTGGATCCAGACATGATGATGGACCTCCGCCTGGATGACAACGCAGATGACAACGCAGTGCTGAAGTGCCAACTAGCCTCTCCCTATGGAGGATCCCTATACCACTCTACAGATAAAGCGTTGTGGAAATTTCGGTTTGCGTACCTACCCCAAAGTGATAAAATAAAATAACATTCTGTATCAAATTTATAGGCAAGACAAGTAGTTTGTTTATGCATGGTTTGTAAGGAATTACAAAGCTGTGCACATATATTCAAACGCATATAACTATAGAATCAATTCTTAATGCGCATGTGAACGCCATCAGCGTTTATTACAGGTTCGCGTTTAAAGTCTGTTTAGAGAGAACGGTGTCGTCTTAGCGGCCCTAAATTTAATAACAAATGATCATTTCGACGGAATTGAATCCATCAAAACTAACCTTAGCTGGAAATAACATTATTCAAAAATCGCTATAAAACCAAACCAATCTCTGTTACCTTAAAGCTGCTTTGAAACAATCTACATTGTTAAAAGTGCTATATAAATGAGGATGACTTGACAAGAAACAAACATATACTTTAACTAAAAAGCTTCCATGTTTTATGGGGACATTCCATAGACATAATGATTTTTATACAGTACAAACTGTATATTCTATCCCCTAATCCTAATCCTAAACCTACTCCTAAACCCATCAAAACCTCAAAAAACATTTTCAAAAAACATATTATATATTATTACATAAAATGATATAATAGTTAACCCACTATGAAACAAACAATTCTGTTTCTTATGGAAGTCCATTTCTGCTACATAACCGGAAAATGTTTTTATTAAATCAAAATTATGAGAATAAAATCTCATAATTTCCACTTTTTGCCATAATTTTAACTTAACTCATAATCAAAGCATGCTTTATTTTCTTATATGGCATAAAACAGGCCTCCATAGTTTATTGAATCATTCATTGTCCTCATTTCATGAGTTCGCTTGAACAGTTATGTTTTAGGACATGATGAAACAATCCCCTGTTTAAGACCTGAGGTATGATTGGTGACGATGCATCCATTGGAGTGGTTTCCTCTCTGTGGTGGTGACAGGTCTGAGGTATGAGTGGTGACGATGCATCCATCGGAGTGATTTCCTCACTCTGGTGCTGGCTGAGTGGGATGAGAATGGGTTTTTTAAGCTTCATTTGGGTCATCAGGTGGGCACCCTCCTTCTCTAGTGTTTAAATAATAGGCCTACGACACCTCCAGAGGGCTCATCTGCAGCACCTGGTGTCCCCTCTGCTTTCAACCCTTACGTGCCACAGGTGTTATTAGGGGCCCAGTTGGAGTCTCCAATTTTCACCCATAGCCATAGACTTGCTTCTTCTGTTGCACCTGAGAGGGCTTTGATAGTTTGGCGTAGGGTTTTGGCCTCGCACTCCCAATTCCTTAAGCAGCCTGATGGTTGACTTGCCCACACAGCCTCTGCAGCTGACTTCCACTGGGCAAACCTTGGATTTCCATCCTTGTTGCTCAAAATCAGCTTCCAACTCTGTGTAATTAAGGCTCTTGCGCTCAAATTCCTCCTCTACAGCAGCCTCCCAATGGCTGTTGAACGGTAAGCTCTATAATGTACACGATGTGGAGTGAGGAGGACCAGAGCATGAGGTCTGGTCTGAGGTTTGTTGTGGAGATCTCAGAAGGGAAGTAAAGCCTTTGGTTTAGATCTGCCACCAACTTCCAGTCTCGAGCCCTTCCGAGCTGGCCGATGTCCGATGTTGTATGGACTTTGGCTGTCTTTGCACCTTCTCGGATGAACTCCCTTGCTTATGAAGGATGGAATGATGGAGGAGGCAGGGCATTGATCTTTATCCATCTGCACTCCAAGGTAGCTGCTAGGCACTTCCGGACATGGTTGTGCTCAAAGCGCTTTACGCTTTTATGGAAGGGGGACTCTCCTCAACCACCACCAATGTGCAGCATCCACCTGGATGATGCGACTGCAGCCATACCTCGCCAGAACATTCACCACACACATATATATATACAGTATTGGGATGATTAGGAGGCCATGATGGACAGAGGCCAATGGGCAAGTTTGGCCAGGATGCCGGGTTTATACCCCTTCTCTTTTTCGAAGACATCCTGGGATTTTTAATGACCACAGAGAGTAAGGACCTCGGTTTAATGTCTCATCCGAAGGATGGTGCTCTTTGACAGTATAGTGGCCCCGTCACTATACGTGGGCGTTAGGACCCACACAGACCACAGGGTTAGCACCCCCTGCTGGCCTCACTAACACCTCTTCCTGCAGCAACCTGGTTTTCCCAGGAGTCTTCCATCCAGGTACTAACCAGGCTCAACCCTGCTTAGCTTCAGTGGGCAAACAGTCTTGGGCTACAGGGTGACATGGCTGCTTGCGAATGTGTTTGAGGTTTTCGGTGGATGGACAGAGGGGGCACGTCGGGTCTTCTCTGTACCACTGGTTGAGGTTTTAGGGGGAAGGCAGGACGGCAGGCAGGACGGCAGGCAGTTTTAGGGGGAAGGCAGGTAGTAATAATCGTACATTGCATGCAAGATGAAGCTGATGTGAAATTCTTCCATGCCAATCAGCTCCCTCCAAGAGAACTTTCTCCTCTCAACTCCCTCCCATCTCATACACTGTCCTTGCTTGGCTTGTGAGACAGCCTTAGCACACCTCGTTGCCTGCCTGTGCCGATGCACCTCCTCGACAACCAGCCGTGGGCGCTGAGCTGGAGCTGCCCTATGCCACAATGGTCTGCTCTCTCCAAGGCCGAGGCCTCCTCTCCCATTTGCACATTGCCAATGATGTCTCTGTGTCTGAGGTCTGACTTTGCCTGGTGAGTAGCTGCAGCTGGGTTCCCTTTCCTTCCGGTCACCCGGGTAGGAGCTGTTTGGGAAACACATGGGTCACGGGCACAGATAGTAATAATAGTAATATTAGGGCAAAAATGTATAGGCAAACGTGTTTGGCATGCTGTCCATGGGTAAAGTTTGTCTTTCAATTGAGAACGAGCTTTTAGATTGCTGGGACAGAGAAGGGTCTTGTGCATGTTGCCCGCTTGGGTCCTACCTAGTACCAAGTGCAATCCTGCATAAAATGCATATGGGAAATTAACATGGGGCCATTATGGAACCCGCGGACAATCCTATATGGGGCCCATTTTCAGCCCATGTCATATCCATATGGGCACCACATTCAAATGTTGGCTGGGTTATATACCCCAGAGAACATGATTCGATGATAGGGTTTACCAGGACCACACACACACACACACACACACACACCTGTAGGAAGAGACAGGCACAGAGCCAGTCATGTGACTGCCATGTTCGGCCCATTCCATTCCCAAGCTACAAATACTCTCAATTTCTCGTCTCTGTCTGCTGACAGTTAGGACCATCTCTGCAGATTTCCCAGGAGGATTAAGGGGACCCTCATAAGATAAAATGTGCCTGTGGTAAGGGAGGTTTGGACTGACACAGATGTGTCCATGCATAATGGTCTAAAACTGTGAAGTGGTAGTGAAAGCATTTATCTAAAAGAGCTCACCTCACCAGCACAATAAAAAGAGATAGTTTGCAATTGTTATTATAAGAACTATTTCTACCTACATCTATTTCTATCCATCTGATCTGACTCTCAAAAACACATTTGTTGTTGTAATCTAATGTAGTTAGCTTGGTTCAGTCATAATAAATGAAATTTTGCCTGGAAAAAAAAACCTTACAATTAAATGATACTACATTAAACACTTGGGCACCTGTTTTGATAGCTGACTTCATAATGAAGTAGTTAAACTAGTAGTTAAGCTTGCTTACCTTGAGCCTAAAGAGCTAAAATAATGTAACTCCAAACCAATACATACTAATGAAAAAAACTGTGGTCTTAAAAATATAATGTAAGACCTTTTAGTAAACACCATATACACCAACACTGCCATCAAAAAATGAGAGGTTGATAAGATTTATTTTATGTTTTTGAAAGTCTCTTATGCTCACCAACGCTGCAAAGATATTTTAAAATGTAATTTATTCCTGTGATGGAAAAGCTAATTTTTCAGCAGCCATTACTCCAGTATTCAGAGTCAAGTCACCTTTATTTATATAGCACTTTTTTACAATACAAATTGTTTCAAAGCAGCTTTACAGAGATAACAGGAAAATAATGTTGTAATAGTATTGTTAAATTCAAAATTTAATGTTAAATGTCCCCAACTAAGCAAGCCAAAAGCCTATGGTTCTTGGGAGAACCCAGGCTCAGTCAGGGGGCCAGTCCTCCTTTGGCCAACGAACGAACAGTGTATGATTATGATTTAGGCAGCATAATCAGAACTTTCACAATATTTATCCAGTTCATCTGGTTAAGGTCGGAGTCATCACGCCAGTATGGAGATGAGTTTGTTGAGGTGTCCATGAGGCCTTCACAGTGTTGATGAGGATGGCACTTCAGGGATGCGTTGTCTTCGTGTCCATGTGATGAGACTAATATTAGCGTAGATGCCCTCCTTCTTATGATGTACAAAATACATCAGGAATTATGTGAAGTGTTCCTGGTTCCGGCTGATCTAAACTATGCAGCCTAACATTGAATTTTAGAAATCTATAATGTGTTGTGTATGCTAAGCCAAAGAGATGTGTTTTTAGTCTAGATTTAAACTGATAGAGTGTATCTGCTTCCCGGACCATGTTAGGCAGATTTTTCCAAAGTTTTGGTGCGAAATAGGAAAAGGATCTACCGCCAGCAGTTGATTTTGATATTCTAGGTATTATCAACTGGCCGGAACTTTGAGATCGCAATAGATGTGAAGGACGATAATGTGTTAAGCTGCTATGCGAGCTGCTCAAGTACTGGGGAGCTAAACCATTTAGTGCTTTGTAAGTAATCAGCAATATTTTAAAATGTATACGATGTTTAATTGGGAGCCAATGCAGTGTTGACAGAACCAGACTAATATGGTCATACTTCCTGGTTCTGGTAAGAACTCTAGCTGCTGCATTTTGAACTAGCTGTAGTTTGTTTATTAAGCGTGACGGGCAACTACCCAGTAGAGCATTACAATAATCTAGCCTTGAGGTCATGAACGCATAAACTAATTGTTCCGCATTTGTCAATGAGAGCATATGATGTAATTTAGATATATTTTTAAGATGGAAAATGCGGTTTTACAGATACTAGACACGTGACTTTCAAATTAAAGATTGGTATCAAAGAGCACACCCAGGTTCCTAACCGATGATGAGGACTTAACAGAGCAGCCATCAAGTGTTAGACAGTATTCTAGGGCTACATTTACACTGCAGGTCTTGATGCCCAAATCCGATTTTCTGACTATATCCGATTTTTTTGATGACCCGCTTACATCAACTTTTAAAAGTGACCCGTATCCGATTTTTGCATTTACACTATACACCTGAGTAAGGCAATCTCAGTGCAGAAGCGCGTTGGAGTTGGACTATGGTGGCTCGCGACAGGAGCTGGTTATCGAACACTGGCACATCTGTTTGGCATAAGTGACGCATCAGTGTGCCTAATAGTCCGGGGGTTTTGCCATGCCGTGCGAAATGAGATGATGCGTGAGTACATCAAGCTGCCAGAAGGTGAAGAGCTCCAAACCGTACTTCTAGGATTTAAAAATCGCTGGGGTTTCCCTCAGTGTGCCGGGGCTATAGACGGGAGTCATATCCCAGTCATCGCTCCACCTGAGAACCATACAGATTATTTTAATCGCAAGGGATGGCATTCTGTGATCTTGCAAGCAGTTGTGGACCACAAATACTGGTAAGGACATACATCATTTATATTTATTTGTCTCCCTGGTTGTTGCTATGCCTTTTCCCATGTGATTATGTTATTACGTGTTGTCTTTCATTTGTTTCTGTCACTGCCTTTACTCAGATATTATGTTTTTCTCTTTATTAATGTACAATTAATACCTCCACCCCAATAGTTTCACAAACATCAACATCCGATGGCCAGGAAGTGTTCACGACTCCAGGGTTCTTCGTAATTCTGTTATCTACGAGAAGGCAGAAAGAGGACTCCTCTTTCCAAATGCGAGTTATTTTTTCTTGTAAACTCAAATTCAGCCTTCAATGTGTGCAAAGCATACATAGTATAGAAAGGTATGTACATAAACTATAATGAACTATCCCAGCTTTATCTACTCATATTTATTAATCATGCTAAAAGTTATTGTCATGAAGTATGGATCAATGATATTGACGTGCAATTATATAACTTAAAACATTTCCCTTGATTTGCATAGTAATGTCATTATCACAGTAGTTCTCTTCAGTAAGAGTTCTAATTTGTTATTTTCATGACCAAAGACCACTGAGGAGATCCAGGGCACACAAGTGCCCATCATGCTGTTGGGGGATCCAGCCTACCCACTTCGGTCCTGGCTAATGAAGGGGTACCCGGAAACTGGGAATCTGACCGAACACCAGCGTCATTTTAACAAGACAGTAAGCGAGGCTAGAATGATGGTGGAGTGTGCGTTCGGAAGATTAAAAGGTCGGTGGAGGTGCCTGTCCAAACTAGAGGTCGACCGATTAATCGGTCGGCCGATTAATCGGCCGATTTTTGGCAATTTTTAACATAATCGGCATCGGCCAATATCCAAGTATATCAAGCCGATTATTAGACAGGCGCATCTGTGGGCAGCCTAGTGTTGTCGCGTTTGACGCACGCTGCCGCTAGAGTATTTTCCAGCCGAGTGAGCAGACCTCATCCAGTGTCTAAGGAGCTAACGGTAAGGATTCAATTCTTATAACTCCTTTATATTTAATTAAAAACTTTTGATATGTTACTGCCAACTTCGAGAAAAAACCTGAATAAGCGACATGACATTCGGCTACTTTGGATCGTAGTTGAAGTTGCATTATCACAGAAGAGTTGCTATCATGTCACAATAAGTAAGCAATAATTTTGCAATTACAAAGTGAATCTGAGACTTTTATTTGTTCTGTTTGTGTGTCTTATATTTGAGAGGGTTGTCGCTCAATGCAGAGAAATAAGTAATAAAAAGAGACCAACGCACTATAGGCTAGTGACAGACTGGCTTTGCTTTGCTAGCGGGTAAAGTTAGCTACAGGCAGACCTGGTGCTAATACGGCACTGGAACCTTAACAACCGTTATCTACTGCACCGAATATCAACGCGGATTTTTGTGCTTCAGTTCAGTGCTTGGATGCTCAGAAAACGGACATTAGAATAACAGAAACATCGCTTCACTGCACGTGGCGCTAGTCAGCACTCAGCAGCGAACTTGAACATACCGTTAGTTAGCAGCTGGATTAAACATGGTTAAAATGCTGGCCAAACAGTGTAAAGTGTGACTGTATTTCACTGTAGACTAAAAGGTCCAACAGCGGGATGCCGTTGTCTGAAGAACAACAGACGGACAGTGCGTTGTGATGCATTTAAAGTTTTTGTAAAATATCATTTTCCCATCCGGTGGTTGTTTTTGTCATTCAACAGCAATTTACTAGTGAAATACTTTATTGTTATAAGTTAAATTAAATAAAATATAATACATCTTATATATAAAAAAAATATTAAATCATTCAAAGGTTTTTTTTTTTCTTCTTTTTGTGATAATTAGGTTATGTCCATTTGTCTTTGTCCATCAACAAAACAAAACAAACCAAAAATAAATATTTCAGGACATTTTTTGAGAGGATAGAAAGAGGATAAAAACGTTTTTTAGCCTTATATTACTTAAAATGCACTGAATTATTAGCTGAATTATGAAACATTTGTTAGATTTTATATCTATACCTATCTATAAAATGTCTTGAAGATGAGGTCAAGGTACTATACAAAAATACTAACATAACCTTGTATTTTTCCCCTTTTTACAGATGGCTGGAAAGAAAACCAACCCTTTATGGCAGCGCTTCACCTCAGAAGTGTGTTAAATGCTGTTAATTGCACTAAAAACTTTATTTATTTTTTTTATTGAAAAGTTTATTTGACAGTTTCTTTTCTTATTACCCGTTTTGTTTATTTAATTTATTTTTTCTACATTATTTATACAGTTTATTTATATATGTTTTTTACATTATACATTTTTAATTTATAAGTGCAGATTGTTCAAGTGTTCAATAAATGTTTTTGTTGAGAAAGTTTGTCTATGTTAAGTAATCATTATTTCTTTCACATTTTATCTTTCAAATAGAGGTTAAAAACCAAGCACATATCGGCCAAATATCGGCCAAAATAAATCGGCAGCATTAATCGGCCATCGGCCGACCCGGATTTCAAAAGATCGGTATCGGCATCGGCCTGAAAAAAACCATATCGGTCGACCTCTAGTCCAAACGTCTACATGTGGACATATCACTGGTCCCCACAGTTTTATCTCCACATGCTGCACTCTGCATAACATCTGTGAAAAACACAATGAGGCCTACAGTGAAGATCCTAGTGCAGCTGGACCTCCTGATGTACCACCAGGTGCTGTTGACCCGTTAAGCATTGCAGACATGCAGCCACTAAGAATCAGGGAGGCACTGACCCAATATTTTGCTCAATAATAAATGTAAACAATGTAATAAAAGATAAGACAACATTTGTAATGCTGAGCTTGTATTTATTTTTACTGTTATTCAAACAATTAGCATTTTACAGTCTGTGTATATATCAAACATTTTGTACACATTACAATACGAAAAAAAATACTCTTCCAAAAAAAACAAAAAACTATAGTTTAGTCTGACCTTGACATTCTCCTTAATACTAAGCCTGAAAACAGTAGAAAACATGTCATCCTGACTAGTAAAAAAAACAAATACAACAGCATGACTTGAATTACTAGTCGTCCTCTGAAGGCAGGGGTGATGAAAATTGTAACTCGGTTATGTTTGAATTTGGATTGGGGGAACTGACTGGCTTAGAGCAGATGCGGCCCTGTTGAGAGGGTGGAGGTTGAAGGGTGGTGAAGGTTTTTGGAGGTGGGGTATCTGGAGGTAGGAGGGGTGTACGGTTATCTGAAAAGAATGGAGGGTGGGAATAGTGAAAGGGACCAGCAGAGACATAATCCTGGTAAAAGGGGGGATGGGGGTGGCCATCATTTTGGGGAAAACTTGGGCGTGTGTGATTCTGAGCAAAGGGAACAGGGTGGGAAAATTCTTGACTAAACCTAGGTGGGTGAACCTGATCTGGGTAATAGCTTGACCCTGTGGCATGGCCTGGGTGAGGTGGTGGCTGGTACGATGGTCTTCCTGCAATAAACTGTGTAAACAGTGTCATCATCTTTAATTCGTGGGCATGCTGGGCTGCTTGCAATTTAAGCTGTAGCTCAGTATCATCTGCCTGAGACAGGGCTTCTTTGATGGTCTTTGAAAAAACATCCATTGTGGACTTAAGCTTATTTTTTCTCTTTCTACGTGTGGTAGGTGCACCTGTAAAAAGACAAATGTTTTTAGATTGTGAGCAATTTGTTTGTGGACTACTTTATCAATTACTGCACTATGAGTGTTGACCAATAACATTATAGCTGTCTTGCTGTAATATTTATTTGTCTACAAAAAATATGTAGTTTATACCATGAATGAATGAAATTATCTATTTGTAAAAAACAAACAATTAAATTACGCTGTACAAATGACTATTAATCCTACCTGGTGTACTACGGTCCGGTTGATTTGAGCAAGGTGTTGGTATTGAGGCCCTTGTAGGTATTTCTGTGGTGCTCACACTGGATGAGGCTCTCTCATTGAATGATGTGGTATCATTGGATGAACCACTGGTCTCACTCGAGGCGGTCAGTGGCGTGTCAGGGGGCTCATCTGTTTGACAAATGTTGACTTGTAAATGTACAAAAAGTGCCTGATATGAACTAAAGATATTAGATATTAAGAAGTATGACTAACTGTGATCACATGTTTAAGTCTAGAGTCTATGATAACAAAAAACAAATAAATGTAATATAAACAACTGATGTAATAGCCTATTGCATATTATTTAATATTGAAGCATTCATCAAATTAGAAAGTCATGTTAGCTATCATACTTTGTAATGAATGATGGTAGCTGGTCACATCCCTTGTATGTAATACTGTAATTGCTAATATATTTTTCTAATCTGTTAATTGCTGAAACAACTTTAAAATTCTAGACTATCTAAAAAAAACTTTAGTTTCACCTTACCGGTAACGTTAATGTTCTCACACTCCAGCTCTTCACAGTCCACTGATGAAGCAACATCATCTTCTCTGAAGCTATCTAGTAATTCGGGTGGTCGGCAGCTTGACCTGTCACCCAAAATGCCTTCCATTTGGTCGAAGAATGGGAATGTTGCACGGCTATTTCCACTCTTATTGTTGTGGTCTTTTATCGCTTTGTACTTGTTTTTTGAGCTTTTTACCTTACGTTGGCACTGTAGCCACGAGCGCTTAAAACCATGCCTCCCCATATCGCGTGAAATTTCTTCAAACACGGATTTATTTCTATAACAGCCCAGCATTTTTGCCTGTACTGTCTCTTCGCCCCAAACACTCAAAAGACATGAAACCTCCGCACTGCTCCACTGTGTGTATCCTTCGTCTTCCATCGCGCGTAATAAATCATGCGTCATGATCTCAGCTGGTGGTGTCCACCTGTTGACGTCACTTTTTTAATGACGTACGACTCACATTTGCTGGGGAATCCGATTTGTCTGCTTACATGGCACATGCAAATGCACGTATCTAATTCATATCCGATTTATTACCACATATGAGTGAGGCCTGAATCCGATCTGAGAAAATTGGAATCCATGCGTTTTTTCCTGCTTACACGTTCATGGGTCATATCCGATCTGTGCCACATGAGAGGAAAAAATCGGATTTGGGTCACTTGAACCATGCAGTGTAAATGGGGCCTAGGTTATTATGTGTGGAAGTTTTTTGTCCAATAAGGCTACATTTACACTGCAGGTCTTGATGCCCAAATCCGATTTTCTGACTATATCCGATTTTTTTGACGACCCGCTTACATCATCTTTTAAAAGTGACCGGTATCCGATTTTTGCATTTACATACACTGCTGAAACTAGACTTTCTGGCCCGGAAAAGGAAGGAAAACAGCTCGAAATGCAATGGATGCAGATGCGAATAAAATTATCCAGTGTTTTGATTTCACTTTGTTATCCTACGTTGCCTCTGTAGCCACGAGCGCTTAAAACCGTCCTTCCCCATATCTTGTGAAATGTCTTCAAACACGGATTTTATTTCTGTAACAACCCTGCGTTTTTGCCTGCACTGTCTCTTCGCCCCAAATACTCAAAAGACATGAAACCTCCGCATTGCTCCACTGTGTGTATCCTTCTCCATCGTGATTATAATAAGAATGTGATCGCGCAGTTGGTGGTGTCCACCTGAGTAAGTTGACGTCACTTTTTTAATGACGTACGACTCGCATTTACTGGGGAATATCCGATTTGTCTGCGTACATGGCACACGCAAATCCCAGTATCCGATTCATATACGATTTATTACCACATATGAGTGAGGCCTGAATCCGATCTGAGAAAATCGGAATACATGCGGTTTTTTCCTGCTTACACGTTCATGGGTCATATCCGATCTGTGCCACATGAGAGGAAAAAATCGGATTTGGGTCACTTGAACCATGCAGTGTAAATGGGGCCTAATTAGAATCTCCGTTTTTTCAGAATTTAGTAGTAGGAAATTACTAGTCATCCAGTTTTTTTTATATCCGCTATGCATTCTGTTAATTTTGTGAATTGGTAAGTTTTGTCAGGGCGGGAAGAAATTTCGAGCTGAGTATCATCAGCATAACAGTGAAAACTAATGACATGCTTCCCATTGATATCTCCCAAGGGTAGAGGGTAGCATGTACAGAGTGAACAGCAATGGTCCTAGTACTGAGCCTTGTGGTACGCCATACTGAACTTGTGTTCGATAAGACATCTCTTCATTTACTGCTACAAACTGATAATGGTCAGATAAGTATGATTTAAACCATGCTAGTGCAATTCCACTAAGGCCAACATAGTTTTCTAGTCTATTTAAAAGAATGTTGTGGTCAATGGTGTCAATTGCAGCACTAAGATCAAGTATCAAGATCAAGTAAGATCAAGCACTAAGAACACTAATAGAGAGATACAACCACGATCGGATGATAAGAGCAAATCATTTGTGACTCTAATGAGAGCAGTTTCTGTACTATGGTACGGTCTAAATCCGGACTGAAAATCCTCACAGATATAATTTCTTTCAAGAAAGGAACACAGTTGTGAGGATACTGCTTTTTCTAATATCTTTGACAGAAAAGGTAGATTCGAGATCGGCCTGTAATTGACTAATTTTGTATGATCAAGTTGCGTTTTTTTAACAAGCGGTTTAATCATATCCAGCTTAAAGTTTTTTGGTACGTATCCTATAGACAAAGACAAATTACTGATATTAAAGGGATCATATAATGGTACATGCCCTTTTACAAGTTGATTGTACTGAAATGTGTGTTGGCAGAGCCTTTACACAACCATCATATAAAAATAAACATCCATCCAGTGTTTTTGTTTTAATCTCCTTATACGTTTTCCCCTGCCTCAAACTGAGCCGTTCATTTTTGTGACTTCAGTAAAACGGACGCCCATCCCATGATTGTTAATTGACAGCAGCGTTTCAACACAGACCCGCCCTCGCTCGTGAGCGAGTTGTCAATCATAGTCCGCACTGACCGGTGTTGTGCCGAAAAGTACGCTGGAGCACTGTCTATGAGCAGAATGGAGTCTAAGCGATTGTGGTGTTCTGTTCTTGGGTGCAATAAGGAACACAACAGTCATTTTAATGTTCCTAAATCCGAACCGCTGAAGACGCAGTGGCTGAGTTTGTTTTTGAAGGGAATATTCCCCACGATCAATGTAAATGCTTTCATGTTTGCGCTAATCATTTCTCACCAGACTGCTTTATAAACGAGGAGGGTCAGTATAAAGCTGGTTTTGCTAAGAAGCTGCTCCTGAAAAAAGGATCGTTACCAACTATTCGTGTTCCTGCTGCACCTCCAGAAGAAAGTGAGTGTAAAGTTGTATTAACCTATATATTAATATTTATATTAATCTTTGTAAATCGCTAGCTGCACGCTTCACGATGAATTATAAGGTTCACTAAGGTTTACACTCAGGGTACATTATTTTTGACCAGGTAAAATAAGTGTTTTCTTACAATACTAATGAGAATTTTTAATTAAAGCATATTACAAACTTTTAATTTAGACCCTAAAAAATAATATTAGCTTGTACAAAAATGGCATTATATGACCACTTTAAGAAGAGGATCTATGACTTCTGGAAGCATCTCTTTCAATAGCTTAGTTGGTATAGGGTCTAACATACAAGTTGTCGATTTAGATGAATTAACGAGTTTGCAAAATTCTTCCTCTCCTATAGCAACAAATGAATCAAATTTTTCCTCAGAGAGACTACAATGCACTCCTTGATGTGATACTGTAGTAGACGGTTGCATAGATATAATTTTGTCCCTGATATTATCGATCTTATAAGTGAAGAAGTTCATAAAGTCATTACTGCTGTGTTTCTTGGAAACTTCTGGGCTTGAATCTTTCTTTTTCGTTAGTTTAGCCACTTATGTTTATTTTCTTCTAATAGGGTTGAACAATAAGCAGATCTAGCAGCTTTTTAAGCCTCTCTGTAATCAGTCGAGCTCTCCTTCCATGAAATTCGAAATACCTCTAGTTTTGTTTTCTTCCAGTTGCGCTCCATTTTTCTGGCTGTTCTCTTAAGGGCCTGAGTGTGCTCGTTGTACCACGGTGTTGGACTATTTTCTTTAATCTTCTTTAAGCGCAACGGACCAACTGTGTCTAAAATGCTGGAAAAGAGAGAGTTAAATTTCTGTTGCAATATCAAGTTCTTCTAAGCTATCCGGGATGGTGAGATGATGAAACTGATTTGAAAGATTATTGATAAAGCAATCTTTAGTGGCAGAAGTGATAGGTCTAACATATTTATAACACGGAGTCAGCTTTGCAGCCTTGGCTAAATGTAATTTACATGAGACTAGATAGTGATCTGAGATGTCATCGCTCTGCTGCAGCATTTCAACGGCATCAACATATATTCCATGATCTAGATTCTAGAATATGATTACGACAATGAGTAGGTCCTGACACGTGTTGTCTAAATCCAATAGAGTTTACAATGTCTTTAAATGCCAATCCCATTGCATCTTTTTCATTATCTACATGTATATTAAAATTACCAACAATTAGGATTTTTTCTGCAGCCAATACTAATTCTGATAGAAAGTCAGCAAATTCTTTGATAAAATATTTATGGTGCCCTGGTGACCTGTATACAGTAGCCAGCAGAATTCTCAAACGTAATTTATCGTTTACACTTATATTTTTACATTAAGCACCAACACTTCAAAAGAAGTATATTTAAAACTAGATTTCTTAGTGGTTTTTAAAATATTACTATAAATTACAGCAGCACCTCCCCCTAAGCCTTTTGGACGAGGCTCATGTTTATAACTGTAATCTTGTGGGATTGACTCATTTAAAGTAATGCAATTGTTTGGTTTTAGCCAGGTTTCTGTCAAACACAGCTAGGGTTGCCACCTTCAATATAAAAAAACAAGGGACGCCTGACGGGCGGGGGGGGGAATGGGGGGGGGGGGGGGGTGTCATTTATTAAATATTTAAACCCCGTGAATGTATTATTTAAAAATACGTGTGTGTGTTGTGTGTGTGTGTGTGTGTGTGTGTGTGTGTGTGTGTGTGTGTGTGTGTGTGTGTGTGTGTGTGTGTGTGTGTGTGTGTGTGTGTGTGTGTGTGTGTGTGTGTGTGTGTAAATCTGACATTTTGAAATGTCAGAATCTTTTATGACAATGTCAAAATAGAATATTTTCAAAACATCTGAAAATGTCCATTTTCAAAAAGAGCAATTATGAGCAAAACCCATTAATACAAATACTTTTATTATAAACTATAGTTATGTAAATAATTGTAATAATCTATTTATACTAACTTATAATGAAATAGGTGTAGGCTATAAATAATTTACATTTACTTTTTTTAACATAACAAAAACAATTAGATAAAACAAACAATATTCCCCCAGGAAGCGATTCATTTAATGATGAAGTCCATGATTTATTAGACGTGAAATTAATAATAAGATAATCTTAAAATTAAAGATTAATCATCAGACGAGTGTCATTCATTAGTTGCCTTGCTTAAGTAAATTGTAATTTCCTTGCTTTACCCCAGTCTTAATGTAATTTAGTAATCTCACCATAAATGCATTTAATTAAATAGCCTACTACTATTCTTGTCTACAGTCATCTTTTTTATTTAATTTAAATGCATTTATGATGAAATTACTAAATTTTCATGTCAATTGGTGTTCATTTTGACCACAAACTATGCGCTGCCACTTTAATTCAGCGTTTGAAGCACAGCAAAAATAGACTCGTTGCGGAAACGGGCATCAGGAGGAGCTATCAACTCTCTGCCAAAAGACTTGCCCTCCTCTCTGATTGGCCCTGAACCTGTAATGGTATTAAACAAACCAATCAAACCAACAATGGCAGCGTATTACCCAATCAAGGGTAGAATAGGACGAGTCTTCACAGAATGCGGGTGGAATGATTCGCATGGGATGATGCGTTTAAGACAACTCGGAAATACGGGACAAACCGCGTCCCGTATTGATTCAAAACGGGACGTGCTGTTTATTGCACAAATACGGGACGATTCCGTGTTTTAAGGGACGGGTGGCAACCCTAAACACAGCACATCTAGGTTATAATCTGAAATCATATCAGCGCTTTTGAAGTAAACGATCGAATATTCAGCAACCCAAGCTTTATTGTTTGCTCATCTGTATTATATCTGTTTTTTATTTGTTGAACATCAATACAATTTTTAACCTTAGATAGGTTTGGAAGTTGGGAAACAGACAGTGTCTCTATATGATGATATCTAGGTAAAAGAGGCTTTATGTGATGGGATTTATCTGACCTTGGTGACGCTAGCAGACAGTCGGTTTAGCCAGTTTATCTGCTTCCTGACCTGAGCCCCAGATTGTCCTGTTTTATCTCTAAGACTATGAACCAAATTACTAGAGAGAAGAGCAGCACCATCCCAGGAGGGATGAATACCATCTCTTTTCAACAGGTCAGGTTTGCCCCAAAAACATTTCCAATTGTGTATGAATTCTATATTATTTTGCGGACACCACTTAGACAACCAGCCATTGAGTGAACACAATCTACTAACTATCTCATCACTCCTTCGAACAGGAAGGGGGCCAGAGCAAAATGCAGTGCCTGACATTGTACTTGCGAGTTCAACCACCTCTAAATGCACAAGCATGATCAGAAAAGCAAAATCAGATTACTATCTAAAAAATGTGTCTGAAAATCTTAATAACCCCTCTAAATTCTGGAAGCAAATTAAAGCAGCACTATGCAGGATTTACGTTTTTGTCAAACAGTGACCCCTACAGTCGCTGTGGGATACTTGTACTGTCGTAAATATCACGCACGCAGAGATGTCTCTGCACTCACGGCCTGATCCCCTCCCCCTGTACACCAGTACCGGTCCAGTAGGATGAAAGCTGTAACGAGTGGAAATAAGGTGTGGCCCCTTTAAGAGCTGTGCGCGCCCTGTTGAACTGTCGGCAGTCTGTATTGTATGTGCGTCTCGAACACGGCGCCGGGTTATTTCTGTTTGATGCTCACTTTAGCAGATCTTTCTTGCCGTAAAGCAATTCGTTACATCGTGAGACCTGATATCACGCGACACTTCCTGATGCTGCGGCCGGCGGGCCGGCGGCTCAAAGTTGCAAGTGCGTTTTTTCCGCTCACAGCCAACAGGGGGGGTGGGGGGCAAACATTACAATGACTCCAAAGCTGTTCGGTTAAGGTAAACAGTTACTTAGTTCATCTTTAAGTCTCTGTCTGGCTCTAATTATTCTTTAGGTCTCCCACAACATATTTTTGTAAATTCAGTTGAAATTAAAAACAAAACTGACATAATTGGACATTTTAACAATTATTTAGTATCAGCTGCCTGTATTCTTAATGAATCCAAATAAAGTTATCATTGTTCTGACTCCAACATTGAAGCACCACCGGAAACTTTTGTTTTTAAACCCATTTTAAGAGGATGTCTGTATTGCTCTTAAAGCTATTGACCCACAAAAATCAACAGGACCAGACAACCTAGAACCTTTTTTTATTGAAGGTTGCAGCTGAAATTATAGCTAAGCCTATAGCATATATTTTTAATTGTAGTCTGCAGACAAATTCAATTCCCAAATTATGGAAAGCAGCCTATGTGCTTCCTTTGCTAAAGGGTGGCGACCCTTCAGATCTTCACAATTATAGGCCAATTTCCAAACTCTCTATTCTGGCAAAAAAAATTGAAGATCAAGTAAACTGTCAATTAAAAGAATACTGTCACAGTTTGACTCTTTGTTTCCCCCTTTTCAATGTATTTTGGTTTAGTCCTGTTCAGTTTTCCCGCTCCTCATCATCCCTCAGTTAATTCACCTGTTTCTAGTTAATTATCTTCATCTGTATCACCTGGTTATGTTCATCAGTGTCTGTATTTAGTTTGTTCTGTTCAGTCAGTCCTTTGTCTGTAGTTAGTCTTGTATGGTTGTGTTTAGTGTGTGTTTTCTGCCTGTCAGTACCTGCCTGTCAGTACCTGCCTGTCAGTACCTGCCTGTGGTTATATATTAGTAAATTGTTGCAATTGGAGCCGTTTTGACTTTGTGTCCTTCTTCAACCGCACTACACCGTGACAGAACTACAGACCGCCCTAAGATGGACGATGGGGTGAGAATTATCGTCCTGGCTCAGGAGAGCAAAAGTTTTTTTTTCTTTTGTTGCTGGCTTTGTCCGCATTGCTGTTGTCAGAGATCAAGATGATGAGCGCTTGTGCACATTGTTCCGGATCGGGGCCACCTTTAACCACGCTATCTACCTCCCAGACAACACCGGTCTAGGCTGGAGAGACACTGTCATCCGGTGTCTGGAGAGCGTTGTGTCATGATCCGGTGTCATGAGACCGTCCAGAGCCAGAGACCGTCCAGAGCCAGAGCTTCACGTCCAGCCAGAGCTTCACGTCCAGCCAGAGCTTCACGTCCAGCCAGAGCTTCACGTCCAGCCAGAGCTTCACGTCCAGCCAGAGCTTCACGTCAGCCACGTCCAGCCAGAGCTTCACGTCAGCCACGTCCAGCCAGAGCTTCACGTCAGCCATGTCCAGCCAGAGCTTCACGTCAGCCACGTCCAGCCAGCCCTGCCAGAGACTGTTCCAGAGCCAGTCCCAGAGCCTATCCCAGGACAGCTTCCTGACTCTGTCACTCTCCCCAATAATTTTTTTGGGGGGGGCCATAGGTCCTCGCCGTGGCCGCCTAAAAGTCCATGTCCATCAAAAAAACCATGGCCGCCTGAGCAGCCTGCTCCGCCCTGGACGCCCGAGGGTTCGTCTGCTGCGCCGTGGTCACGCCCACGTCCTGCTCCGCCTTGGCCACGCCCTCAGCCTGCTCCGCCCTGGCCACGCCCTCAGCCTGCTCCGCCCTGGCCACGCCCTCAGCCTGCTCCGCCCTGGCCACGCCCTCAGCCTGCTCCGCCCTGGCCACGCCCTCAGCCTGCTCCGCCCTGGCCACGCCCTCAGCCTGCTCCGCCCTGGCCACGCCCTCAGCCTGCTCCGCCCTGGCCACGCCCTCAGCCTGCTCCGCCCTGGCCACGCCCTCAGCCTGCTCCGCCCTGGGGGCCTCCTCCAGACCACGCCCTCCTCAGCCTCCAGGGCACCCACCCCCCCCCACCACCCCATTGCTGTTATACGGCGCGAGGTCGCGCCTTTTTGGGAGGGGGCGTACTGTCACAGTTTAACTTTGTTTCCCCCTTTTCCTTGTATTTTGGTTTAGTCCTGTTCAGTTTTCTCGCTCCTCATCATCCCTCAGTTAATTCACCTGTTTCTAGTTAATTATCTTCATCTGTATCACCTGGTGATGTTCATCAGTGTCTGTATTTAGTTTGTTCTGTTCAGTCAGTCCTTTGTCTGTAGTTTGTCTAGTATGGTTGTGTTTAGTGTGCGTTTTCTGCCTGTCAGTACCTCCCTGTGGTTATATATTAGTAAATTGTTGCAATTGGAGCCGTTTTGACTTTGTGTCTTTCTTCAACCGCACTACACCGTGACAAATACTTGGTAGAACACAATATTTTAACTGATGTACAGTCCGGTTTTAGAGCTGCACACAGCACTGTTACAGCAACTTTGTTGCTATTAAATGACATTATAAATGCCTTTGACAAAAAGCAACATTGCACTGCCTTATTTGTGGATCTGTCCAAAGCATTTGACTTTGTTGACCATGAGCTAATTGCTAAATAGATTACGGAACATTGGAATAGGAAACACAGCTATCAATTGGTTCAAAAACTATCTTACAGAACGAAAATGGGTTTCTATAGATGGTCTTAAATCAGACTATATAGAGATTACTAAGGGTTCGATTTTAGCCCCCATTTTATTTTCTATATTCATAAATAATATTGGAAAGGGTGTGCAAACTGCTAAACTACACCTTTATGCAGATGATACTGTGATATATTCAGTTGCCCCATCACTGAACCAAGCCATAAATTACCTTCAGTTAGCCTTCAAACAGCTTCAAATCTCACTACATGGTCTCAAGCTAGTGTTAAATACTAAGAAAACCAAATCTATGACGTTTTCTAGGGCTCGTTCCCAATCCCCAGATAAAATAACCGGTAACACTTTACAATAACAGTACATGAATAATCATGTACTAATACCTGAATTAATAATTACTTTACTATGAACTAATGATGAGTTAAGACATGTACTAATGAAGAATTAACCTTAACTACGACATGAGTCATATGAATTCCTGTATGAATATACCATCTTAACTACACGTTAGTACATGCTTGTTAATTAATGTATTAATGTATTAATTAACACTTTGGGGTAAACTAAATCAAACATGCTCTAGATTAGAAGAAAGATGTATTAAAAGGGCACAATGTAAAATTGTTCATAAATTTGCCACTAGAAACTGTCACAAACATCATTGAATGACACTAGATGTCTTGCAATATTTACATTTAACCTTACTCATTGAACACACAATGATGCATTCATCATTAAAAACAATTTTATCTCATTCCGTTTTAAGTTATTCCACTGCTGCCATCAAGAGTAATACCTACACTAATATATCCATTAAACAGATGCAATTTTTCAAAATTATAATCAGTGTTAGCACACGATGAAGGTTATTTATGTGGTTATTTTGAGGATTGGTTTACTGTCTTTATATCAAAATACAGTCGGATGTTAGTCTTGTTTTCTTGCCCTCTCAAAATGTGTCCACTTTCCTCCTACCGTTCAGTTGAAGTTCCTTCTCCATCCAAATTCGGGCACAGCACCTCTGCTCTGCTCTTGCTCTTGGGGGGGGGGGGGGGGGGGGGGGGGGGGGTTATGTTGTAAATGTACAACTTGTAAACTTGTAACGAATGGAAATAAGGTGTGGGCCCCTTTAAGAGCTGTGCGCTCCCTGTTGAACTGTCGGCAGTATTGTATTGTATACCTTGGGCCTCGAACACCCATTTTACTGTCTATGCGAACACCCCATGTATGCGGGTAATTTCTGTTTGATGCTAATTTTTATCTTATTTTGTTTATTAAGTAACGATGTGGACGGTATTGTGACTGACAGTTAGGCTGCACGAGTTCGATTTGGGAATAAAGTGCGAGTTGTGAGATGCCAATCGCCTCCGTGAGTTTGTCTGGCCTCTGCATGCAATAACTTCAGTTGTAAGCTATCCCTAACCTTCCTGAAGCAAAGCGTTACAAACTGTACTTCAGTTTCATTGCGGGGACACCACCTTCACCTGCCATCATGTCTATCGGCTCGCTTTCGGGTTAAACTTTCCGCGCGCACAACTGGGTTATAGGTTGCCAGCCAGGTTGAGGTGACAAACGGGTTGAAATTGTAAATGGTCTGTGGATTGTGTGAATATAATGCATTTAATACAATCTGGCAACTGGTCAACATTAGACAAACGGGTCCGATTATTCAGAAAGGAGTTTGGGCCATGCAAATTACGGGAGTTTCCCGGGAGAAATAACAAACCGGGAGGGGTCCGGGAGATGGGGCTAAAAAACGGGAGAAACCCGGGAAAAAAACGGGAGTGTTGACAGGTATGCAATTAAACATACAGACTTAAAAGAAAGTCCAAACATACCTGTAAAGACACACATAAGACACGATCACATGTAAAATAGGCTATAAGCTAATGCTAATTGAAGCATATCCATTTAAACAACAAAAAATAATTAATTAACCCTAACCTCCTGAAACCTCCCAAATACAACATTTATGCAAACATGTCTTTAATTATTAATTCTGTTTACCAAAGAAGTCAACATTTATGAGATTAAAATGCCAGCAGAACACAACCAACTGCCGAACGAACACTGAGTGAGCCACTAATGAGTGTCCCACTAGAAACAAACCCTACATACTGTAGTTCCGGGAAGAAAAGTAGCTATTACTAAACATAGGCCTAAATAAACTATAAAAATCAGAAAACGGGTTAGATCAAATTAAATTTACTAGTGCTAGTTATTAGTCTATTTTCCACGTTTGATTAGACAGATCTGAGTAATTAATGGCTAAAAAATCATGTGCCATATTCCAATTATTACTTCGTTCTTTTCCGGAAAGCACCGGAAGTGAAACCTCGCGCATGTATGCATCCAAATGCATATACACGCTATATGTGTTATATATGCTATGTGCATCCAAAATAGTATCTAAAGATCTAGCACACTTACTACCCTCAATTAAAGTTTGGATGCATGTCTCTAGTTCTGAAGTCTTCTCCGTCAGCCTGACTGTCTCCTTGCATTTATCACATATAAATTCTATATTGCTGACGGGGAAGGCTATGCTAAACATGTGGCATAAAGTGCAGGTGACAATAACAGGACATGACATTACTCACCGTGTTTGTTGTCTGATTCTTACTCACCTGGGGCCCGTTCTTCGTACGTCGCTAACTCACTTAGCTGGATTTGATTGTTGGCGATTTGGCATGATCTTGGATTGTTTGGTTCTTCGACGCTCATCCTGGACTTGCTGTCATAGCAACAGGTGCGCTAGCTTGAACCTGCTCGCGAGCAGGCTTATTTCATGTTAACAGGGTTAGATCCCGGCTTCATAAGCTTAGCTGATAAGGGAAGTCTTTTAACGCAGCGCGATACTGTACTTTTTGAGATATATATTTTTTCTCATGACTCGTGAGGATGTCGTTTACATCATTAATTTGTTGGAAGCGCATAAATGTTCGACTCGGAGTCGGGATTTCATAACAGCACAAATAAACAGCATTGCCATAGAGATTCTTTGCGAGTGGCTCTTTCCTTTAGACTATTGGAAGAAGAAGAAGAAGAAGAAGAAGTTTTATTTATATAGCGCCTTTCCAAATGCTCAAGGTCGCTTTACATTGTACATGCAATACATTTAAACACCCATATATTACAGTCAAATAGGATACATATAATCACATTATCCAAAATGCATGTTAAAAAGATATGTTTTTAACTGGGTCTTGAAAGTAACCACAGAAGAGGTATTGCGTAGTGTAAGAGGTAGCGAATTCCATAATTGAGGAGCATTAGCACTGAAAGACCTTCCTCCTACAGTAGACAACCGGAAACGAGGGACGGACAGTAAACCAAGTTCAGCTGATCTGAGAGACCGTGTAGGACGGTAAGGGTGGAGTAGGTCAGACAAATATTGTGGAGCAAGACCATTTAGTGCCTTGAACGTAAGAAGCAATACCTTAAAGTGGATACGTGATGCCACAGGTAGCCAGTGAAGTTCGTGAAGCAGAGGAGTAATGTGCGCAGAACGCCTAGTAGCGGTGAGGACTCTTGCTGCAGAGTTTTGAACATACTGTAATCTTGCAATACATTTTTTGGAGATGCGGAGAACTTGATAAGTGCTATCTGTCGTGCCATTCGCAGTTTATCTGGCGCTCAAGCAGGTGGTAAGGGTTTTTTTGTGGCATTTCCAAGCCACACCAAGGTTGTTTAGCAGGTTTTTTTTTTTGTTTGTTTTTTTATTTGTTTTTTTTTGCCAACGCAGGTAAATTATAATTTTTAATGACGATAATGCAATTATGACCATGCCGATTACCATGCCCATCAAGGCCACAATGAAGGGGATTTTGTGATCCGAAAGGGGGATCATAATGTAAATGTGCAGGCAAGTTAATATTACCATTCATAATATTCCAGATTAGTAATATTATATCAAATTTATAAAAAGGCAGTTGACTGACTAAAATCTCTTAATCTGTGTGACTGTTCCATATTACAAATGTGGAAGCACAGAGATTCACATTTATGCACATTATTTGAACAACGTAAGGAAAAATATAAATATCAAGCTCACTGTATTACATAGCCTTCACTTAAAGGCAAACAGGTGTTTTGTGACCCCATTCCCTGACCCAAACCCCAGACCAGTTACAATGCAGCTCTAGCTAGGACAAGGGCACACAATGAAATTAACTTTGGGCAACTAAAGGGAAGATTTCAGTGTCTGAAAAGCCTGAGGGTTGCACCTGACAGGGCCTGTGACATTGCATGTGCCATTTTACACAACATTGACTATGTTTACATGCAGCCAATAACCCGTTCAAAACCGAGATATTAGCAATAACCTAGTCTCGCGTAGCCAGACCTTCAGACTGACGGCTGAAGGTCTGGAATTCATAGCAGCTTTCTTTGGCCAAGGCCCGCCCATGAGGCCGTTTGACCGACATGTCAAACAACCAATTACAGTTCGTTTCGTTCAGCGTCACGTCTCGGGGCGTGGAAATGTCACCACAACAACAGACCAGCGTTGCAACAAGTCAGTCAGCATAGACAATCAAAGAAGGAGAAGAAAACAAGCAGTAAGTCATTGCTGATTACGTTTACTGATTACTACGTTTACTACGTTTAGCTGATCTTGATAAATGCTCATTGTCACTCATGTAAACACAAACGTTTTTCTTCCGCATTCACACGTCTGCGCTTTGTTTCCCGGCGGACTGAAAATAAACGCGACACTCGCGCCCCCCGGAAATCCGATAAAATTCAACCAATCAGATGACGACTTCGACATTGCTGAAGTGTTTCCAGTTAAGTGTACCATATGCATCAGACGTTTAGCCAACGTTCCGTGGGCGTGACGTCTGAGGCTGAGACTAGCAATAACCCGGTCGCGCACGGCCATGTAAACACCGGCAAAAACCTGAATATGCTCATATCCCGGATTTTAAAAACACGGATATGATACCTGGGGTACCCCTTTTCTAACCCGAATATTTGTTCATGTAAACATGCATCGCCATATCCCATAGTGATTTGTGTTCTGCATGTTCTATTCGCAAGGAATCTTGGTCTTTTGAGTAGAGGAACTTCTCAGCGCATACAAAAACCCACTTGCAGTATACCGGAAGTGTAATGATATGATAAGATCCCCAGGACACAAGAGGGCGCTGTTGTATAATAAATGTTCACAGACTAGTAGTTGCTGTACAGGATGTTATTGTTTCATTAAAGCATTACAGTCTAGCACTCAATGGAGTAAGTCGCATTCTCATTACATGGTGTCAGAACGGACAAATCTTCGCCAAAATGGAAGCACTAAAAGCACCAGACCCCTTGAGATTGGAAGGAAATATCGCAGACAATTGGAAGAAATGGAAACAAAAGTTCAAACTGTACATGACCGCTACAGGCATCGACGGAAAAGCTCAAAAAATACAAAGCAGCACGCTACTCCACGTCATTGGGGATGATGCCCTTGAAATTTACAACACCTTCGAATTCACACAGCAGGAGGACAAAATAAAGCTCAAGGTATTACTGGAGAAATTTGAGGAACATTTTACCCCACACAGAAATGTAACGTTTGAGAGACATGTGTTCAACACCCGTGTTCAGGCCCCCGGTGAGAACATAGACCAATTTGTTACTGACTTAAGAACAAAGGCAAGGTCATGTGAATACGGACAGTTATGTGACAGTCTAATAAAAGACAGAATAGTCGTGGGAATAAGGGATGACCAAATAAGAGCCAAGTTGTTGAGAACAATGGATTTAGATCTACCCAAGGCTGTGTCTATATGTCGCGCTGCCGAGGCGAGCCGCATTCAAATGGACAAATTGCAAACCACACAAGCCGAGTGCGTCGTAAATGAAGTCAAAAGGGAGCGCGCGAAAGAATTTAAAACGTCATTTCGCACGTCACGCAGGCAAAACATGATACAGGACTGTAAATACTGTGGCAGAGACCACCAGAAGGGGCAATGTCCCGCCTATGGAGAAAAATGCAAAAAATGCGGAAAAATTAATCATTTTTCAAGCAAGTGCATGTCCAAAGTATTGTCATATGCAACAAAAAAACCAGTACACAGGGTAGAAGAACAGTCTGACTCAGATTCAGAAGAAATGTTTATTGACATGGTAAAATCAAACAATGGTGAAGACTGGGAAGTAGACCTCATAATAAATGACAGGAAAATAAAATTTAAAATTGACACAGGAGCTCAATGCAATATCATACCAGAATCAATCCACAGACAGACTCGTGCACAACTTGGGAAGTCTAAAGCAAAGTTAGTGACATATGGAGGGCAATGTTTAAAGCCAATAGGAAAATGCCTGTTGCTGACAGAATACAAAAAGAAATTCCATCACGTCGAATTCCAAGTTTTAAATCAGAGTGCAACACCACTACTAGGACTAAAAACCTGCGTACGCCTCGGCCTCATAAAACGCATCAGTGAGGTAAAGATATGGCAAAGTCAAGATATAAAGGAGAAGTATGCAGACGTGTTCGATGGCCTGGGCTGTGTGGAAGGAGAACAGCACATCAAGATCAGAGCGGACGCACAACCCATCATCCATGCTCCAAGGAAGGTCCCCGTGGCTTTGAGAAACAAAGTAAAGGCAGAACTGAGAAGAATGGAAAACCTGGACGTCATTGAAAAAGTAACAGAACCCAGGCAGTGGGTAAGCAGCATGGTCACGGTATGGAAACCAGAAAAACAGAAGATCCGGATATGCATGGACCCAAAGGACTTGAACGCCGCTATTGAAAGGGAACACTACCCCATGAGGACGATCGAAGAAGTGATGGCTCGGATGGCAGGAGCTAAAGTGTTCAGCACATTAGATGCTCAATGTGGATATTGGCAGGTCAAGTTGGATAAAGAAAGCTCAGCACTGTGCACCTTTAACACCCCCTTCGGTCGCTACGCATACAAAAGGCTACCCTTTGGAATAAATACAGCTGGAGAAATATTTCAAAGACTCATGACGGAAATGTTCGAGGACATGGAGGGAGTAGAGGTAATCGTTGATGACATCCTCGTATGGGGAGAAAACGAAGAGCAGCACAACCAGAGGTTGAAAAGGGTGTTGGAGCGAGTGAGAGAAAAGAACATAAAACTCAACTCAGAAAAATGCACATTCAATACACAAGAAGTCAAATACATGGGGCACATCCTAACAGCTGACGGACTAAAGCCAGACCCCAAGAAAGTAGATGCAGTCACGAAAATGCAAAAACCCACTAACAAGACTGAGTTACAGATATATTTAGGGATGGTAACATACTTAGGGAAGTTCATACCGCAGCTATCTACCGTAACTGCCCCACTCCGAATCCTGTTAGAGAAGACCACAGAATGGAGCTGGATGGAGGAACAAGACAAGAGTTTTGAGAAGCTGCAAAAGATGGTCACAGAAGCTCCAGTACTAAAATACTATGATGCAGCAAAACCAGTCAAACTGAGCACAGACGCTTCTAGTTGTGGAATAGGAGCTGTACTTTTTCAAGATGAGTGTCCCATAGCTTACGCATCAAAGGCCTTTACCGACACACAAAAAAGATATGCACAAATAGAAAAGGAGTTGGCCGCCATCATGTTTGGATGCGACAAGTTCTACCAATATCTGTTCGGACGGGCGTTCGAAGTTGAAACAGACCACAAACCGTTGGAGACCATAATGAAAAAACCCTTGGCCGAGACCCCACTAAGACTCCAGAAAATGCTCCTCAGGCTCCAGAAATACAATATGACAGTGAAATACAAAAAAGGAAAAGAACTTTACGTGGCTGATGCCCTGAGCAGGAACTTTTTAAAGGACACAGACGAAAATGAAAACAAGGATGATGTCCAAGTGTGTGCAGTGATGTGCTTACCCATAGCACCCGCCAGACTCCAGGAAATACTCACAGAAACAGAGAAGGATCCAACCCTCACAGCAGTAAAAAAGTTCATCCTCCAGGGCTGGCCAGACAAAAGATCAGAAACACCAGACGAGGCCAAAGTGTACTGGGACTACAAGAGTGAAATGACAGTAGAAGATGGGCTGATATTCAAAGGCAACAAACTAGTAATACCAAGCACTCTGAGAGGGATGATGCTAAAAAAAGTGCACTCCAGCCACCAAGGAATCGAAAAAAACGAGGAGACTAGCAAGGGATGTCATATTCTGGCCGGGGATGCCAGCCCAGATAGCTGACACAGTCTCAAGATGTACCATATGCAACACCTACAGAAGACAGAACAGAAAGGAGCCCATGATAGGGCATGACATACCAGAAAGGCCATGGCAAAAAGTAGCTACTGATATTTTCGAACTCGATGGAGAACACTACCTCGTCTTGGTGGACTACTATTCGAATTTCGTCGAAGTAAGCAAACTAAACACTATGACAAGCCAGGCAGTCATCAACATCTGCAAACAGCAGTTCTCCCGACACGGCATACCCGATGAAGTCTGCTCTGACAACGGCACACAGTATTCCTCCGCCGAATTCAGGGTATTTAGTGAGGAGTACGGATTCAAACATACCACATCATCTCCCACGTACCCCCAATCCAACGGGAAAGCTGAAAAGGGAGTACAGATAGCAAAAAGCCTACTCAAGAAAGCCAAAGCTGATAAACGAGACCCTCACCTCGCCCTTTTGGACTATCGAAATACACCCCTGGATGGACTACCCTCCCCTGCACAGTTGCTTATGGGCCGCAGAACAAAGACAAGACTGCCCACAACACAAAAACTGTTACAACCAGGAACAATGAAAAGGGTGCAGGATAGAATGAAGGTCAACCAAGACAGAGAGAAACACTACTATGACAGAGGATCACGCATGCTGCCAGCCCTCAGCCCAGGAGACACAGTGAGGTTAAGGGAGGGCAAGCAGTGGAGACCAGCTAAAGTAATAAAACCAGCACCCGAGCCACGGTCATACCTAGTGGAAGCAGACGGACAACAGTACAGGCGAAATAGAAGAGAGCTCATCAAAACAGAGGAAGACACACCTGCAGGTACTGAGGAGAAAGGAGAGAACACTGAGAGAAAAGAAAAACGATACCCATTCAGAAAACCCAAACCCAAAGAAAGACTGAACTTATAACAGAGAGAAGGAACTTAACTGAATTACAAATACCCGAGAACAGTTTAACTCTTAACGTTTGTTATCCCCTTACAGGTTGCATGTGAACGTTCTTACTTAACGCCTTCTTGAATCTTGCATCTTATAAGCGTTATCTACTTACAGGAGGAAGATACACTGACTTTAAACGCTGTTATTATTGGTTCAACGTTATGCAGTGCTGTTGCCCTATATTTCAGTTAAATCACTTTAGAAAAGGGGAGATGTAATGATATGATAAGATCCCCAGGACACAAGAGGGCGCTGTTGTATAATAAATGTTCACAGACTAGTAGTTGCTGTACAGGATGTTATTGTTTCATTAAAGCATTACAGTCTAGCACTCAATGGAGTAAGTCGCATTCTCATTACAGGAAGTAAACATGGCGAGTCGCAGCACAACATACTTTTGGAGCGAGGTCAGTACCAGCACCAAAGCGCAAACAAAGGCGATCGTTATCTGCCCGAACTATTCATTATCCACGTGCTGCTGCTGTTGTTGTTGTCTTTGGATACAGGAAGAAGAATCGGAAGTGACGCATATTGCATCTTAAGGTTGTCCGTACGTCCAGACGCTAACCATGCGTCGCCGTTTACATCGGGATATTGCAATTCCATGTATACAAGAGTAACTCTCTCTGCTCACGCATGTAAACGGGTTATTCCTAATGCTTCAGAAACCCGAATAGTGACCTTAACCTGACCATAACCCGAATATTGACTGCATGTAAACGTAGTCACTGCCACCATCAGAAAAAAACAACAAAAAAACATTTTTTTTAAATGTTCTTTTAAATGTTTAATAAAAGACAAGACAAAAATGATTAGTTCCTTGAGTTTTATTTCAATTGTTCTTTGTAAAGAAAAGCCAGTGATCAAGTCATATTTTGCCTGCAATAAGAGATATTATGTAAGGTCAGCAATATGTGTAAAATAATATATTAGCACTTACTCTGAAGTTCCTTTAAAGCACTTTTATCTCTAATGCCAGTTTTTTTTTCTTTAAGTTGTCAAGTTTTTTTTTTTTCAAAATACTAGGGGCACATTCTAGGGGTGGGGTGGTGGTGCAGGGGGGCTTGGGGTAAACCTGTCAACACATGCTTTATGCAACAAATATTAAAAGGAGAAGTATAACACTGCCCACCTCTGTATCACTTCTTTGTGCAGACTCTTCTATAGGCCTTTCTGTAGATGTGGACTCCTGCAACTCATATTGCATTCAGAATTAGGTAACTCAAGTGTAAATTAGGCAAAGTAAAGTTATTTAAGCACTTACAGATACTTTCTCCAAAAGACAGTCATCTGAGAGGGTTTATTCACTGTCCTGTGCATTGGGGAAAATGGGCATTACAAAGTGTTGTACTTTCTTCCCTTTTAATGTAAAGTTAGAAAAAGTCCACTTACTGCACATGCTTCAGCCAACACTTTTTTGTGAATAGATAAAAGAGTTGGTGTATTGTTTAAAACTGCACAAAAGAGGAAAACACAATTTCATTTTAATGAACACTGGAGGGAAATGTGATCAATAACTCATGGCAACATATTTTTACATGTAGTTTCACACATGTTTCACAAGTCAAAGCAATTCATTACTACTCAAGGTTTAACAGTTGATATGACTGGACCAGCCATTGGGATTATAGGCCTACTTATTTTAATGCAGCAACAAATTATTTTACAGTGTACTAAGATCATTTAAAGCTCATTTACCAGTAATGAAGGTGTTGCTGCGACTGGTCCCTGGCTGTGGGTCAGAGGAAGAGCTGAACCCAGGGATGCCCTTCATAATTGATCAGTTCACATTCAACCCAAGGGCCAGCTCTTCTGCCGGGGTATGTGGGGGTGAAGGAACACCACCTGTTTGTTTTTCTTTTCATTTTTTCTCAGCCTTTTTCTTGGTTGCTTTTATAAACAGGCAAACATTATTAACAGTGCCTTTTTAAAAGAGACTAGTATAAGTAAGTACAAATTACCATTATGTAGAATATTCTAGTACTTCACTTTTACTTGTTCCCATGATCTAGTAGTGGGTGGTGACTCTGACATTACAATGAACAAAGTTATAAATTATTTAGAAAATATTAAATACAAAAATATATACTGTAATAAGTGATGAAACTAACATGGTCACTACAAACTTAATTTGCTACTTTTTGCCAGCCCTCTCTCCTGGCTTTTGCACATTTGAGGTGAAAACTTTTAATTAAGTTTTCAAATTCAGCATATCCTTCAAGCAATAGGCTCTATGCACGGTGGTGCATGACGCATTTCCGGTGAAGGTCTTAGGATGCTGGATTACTTCCACCAATTGTAGAGTGCTGCTATACCGAGAATTGATATTGGCTTCTATACTCTTTGGCTATACTAAAGGAAAATTAGTCACAAAAACAGACAAAACAGCCACCCCTCATTTTGTTTATGCTTATTTGCTTTATCATATTAAATAAACATAACTCATATATAAAAAATGACATCTAAACGTATGAAAGTTTCGTTTCAAAGATGGGAGGAAATTTTGAAGACTCTGCCATAGTTTTCCTCCGCTTTAAATCTCCCAAACTGGAAACTGAAGAGCAGCCTTGCGTCAAAGGCGGAAGTTCTGCGTGCATATACTGTAGCCTATAATTTCTCTTGCTCTGCTGCAGAGAAAAACTGAGCGCGCTCTTTGGCCACGGTGAGCAGCCAATAGCAGCGTTGCTGATCAATGTTTCTACTATCGATACATATACCCTTTTAAACCAGCGCATGAACGTGCAATTATCTCAGATAACTCAATCCAGTTATACTAATCATAACCGGCAGGTGTGTTCGAAGAACCTAATTAGCGAGATCATGATGAGCACAATGACATTATCTTGGATGTCTCGTTTGATCTTGGATGTTTTAAGCAATGTACGAAGAACGGGCCCCTGGGCTTTTTATGAACTCAGAGGCACGGGGGCGTGAGAGAAAAATAAATAAACAGTTGAGCGCACGGGTGGCAGGTTAACAGACTAGCGAGTTACTAGTGTGTTGTGCTAACAATAACGGAAGCTAGCGATGTCAGGTTAATCTGAGATGTTGGGTAAGCTGTAATTAGTAGTATAAACAACTAGAAATGATAGTAAATGATGGTTCAAAACAGAAAGAAATACAAAGCTAAGACGGAGCTTACAGCCTCGAAGCAAACAAACTCACAGCAGGCAGCAGGGCAGACAGGAGCAATCGATCAGGAGCAAGCGATCCCTAAAACATTCTTCCCCATTATACTGTTTTTACAATAATTTAGCAATTTTACAAAAAGATTGCATTTTGGTTGCATTTGTATCACATTGCAACATCAAATTTATTTATATACATTCTAGAAATCGCTTTAAAAATTATGTAATCAAAATATAGCTAATGTGTAGTTTACATATTCTAATTAAATTATCACTACTAAACTGTCACTTTGAGAAAAGTAAATTTGTCACAAATTAGGTGTCACAAACGTTTTGTTTATTGAAATTCATTTAAATGTTTTCATCATCTGGACCAGATCGTGACATTAGGCTTTTTAATTTGTACACAGCCAAAATAAAAAATTTGGCAATATTGTCCAAGGTTTTTAAATAATCGCCTCAGAATGTCCACATTTTTTACTACAAAAGCTTTGGAAGTTGACAAAGGGAGTTATTACAAAATGTGTATTCATAATTTTCAACTTTGACCATGGAAAAGACTTAGAAAGTAATAAATGACACACATACGTTTCTCATTTGTGAAATAAAAGGTAAGATATTTATACATCATGAGATGTAATTTTTTTCACAAATCTGAAGACACTTCTTTGGTAATCCACAACAATAAACAAAGGCACTTACTATAACCCCTATTTAAAATGCAGTATCAGACTGGACCAATGGACCATTATAAAACAAGGTTATAAAACAAACTTTTCTACAAGATTTGAATATGCGTTTTATGTTTAAAAAAAACACCTCAGACATCTGTTGTTTTAAGTACATGTAGGACAAACACAAATTTGTGCGAACTGGGTTAAGTCAGTCTGATTTGTAAACACTTGTTAAATTTAGAGCTCTGCTCTATTTTAAATTAGAAAAAAGGCAGTATTTTCAAATATTTATTAAAAAATACATTTATTTGCAACAGCAAATGCTTCCTTTAGAGTTGTGCCCTCCAGAGTGATTAGGGCACAGATCCTCAAGATCTACTTTCCTGTAGAGTTTAGCTCTAACTCAAACTCACCTGCTTATAATTTTCGCATACTATCAATTCTAAATAGTAATTAGAATTAGTGTGTCCAAAAATTTTGAACTTTTGTAAAGATACATTTGCATTAACCTTTAAATGCATCATTATGCAAATTGAAAACACATGAGGAGAGTTAACCGCATGAAAGACCCACAACTGGCAGATGAACGTGCTACTATACTAAATTTCTCTCCGAAATTGTAGGAAATTTAAATTAAGGATTTTAACTGTGACAAGATGATTGACGGCAGTTTAAACGGTTATATGATGCACCTAAGCGACATAGCTGTCATTATTATGACGAATTATGCCAATTATGATGAAGTATTATGTCCCAAAGCTTGCCTACTCTTCTGCTACACACTCAAAAGTATGTAGCACTACTTTTTCTTCACAAAAACAATCAATCCTTTTAAAACATAGTATAAGTAGGCGGGCCGCAGCAACAGTTTATTTTATTTTTATTTTTTTTTGCCTACTAATGCTTCATTCACTGATCATGCACTTCCTTTAATTGACCCAATACTGCCCTCTGCAGGACTAAATGGCACGTCATTCCCGAGGTTTTAAAAACAGGCTAACCAGCTTTGCCACTTAGCTAATATTACACAACATAATTTTCTTTCTTTACCTATATAATACCACCTCATGTTATTAAATTTATAACTACACAGATCAGTCTCATTTCAGGACAATTATAACCAAATGTGCATTGCGTTACTAGCCTACCAGTAGCAGCTCCTGACTGTAAATTTAGGTAGGGCAGATTCTGGGTCTTAGCACTAGTATATGGTAAACATTTTGTAATCTTTATATTATAATCGTTGAACACATGCAGACACACTTTTGGCAAAGGTCTAACGAGTTATTCAGCCTAAGAGTGGTGCACTAATGTTTATTGACAGTCACGCATAATGCTATCCTAGTATTGCCTTAAAGTAGTATTTATTGCATCTGAGTGTTGTTTTAGAATGTTACAAGTTGTGTAAGAGTTACGGTGAGGAAAAGAAAGTCGTTTCTGTTCTCAAAACAAACATAAAACAAACACAACAGAACTATATCAAGGATATCCACATTAGCATGTTTAAACATTAATTAATTTGAAATGAACGAAGACTATAGATATAGAAAGACGTTTAACTCCTCTTACTTATGTTATGAATTGGAGAAACTGCAACGCGCAATATCACAGAAAACATCCCCCCTTTTAAGCAAAAGAGCCAATCACTGATTGGTAAAGTCATTGCGCCACTACAGCTGCCTAGAAGGTCCAGTTCCCATAGAAACCTGAGACTTGCGCTCAGGACTGCACATGCGTTTTGGATGGTCTAGCCTGAAAAATGTGCCTTTTTAATACTTTTAGGCATTGCAAATATGGCCACTGAGTAAACAGATTTTCCTTGAAAGGGACTTTTATATGCACAACACTTGTAGTCTTTGGCGTTCTCATTCTAATGGTGCGTTCACACCGGACGCGAATAACACGTCAGGCGCGAGTGATTTCAATGTTAACCCCTTATTTACACTGCACACGTCTGCGGCGCATTACGGCTTTTATTCCGTCCTCCACGCAGTGCCAACTCACACCAGGAGCGTTTCAGAAGCGAAGCGACTGGATGCGCGAGACCTTGTGATTTGCCTGTCCGACGTGGTTTTTCTTGATTTTTGGGTTTCTACCTTACAGTCTATGGTTTCTACCAAGGATATTGGTGTACAATACAATTAGGAGTTTGCACAGGCTGTTAATTTTGAAATTGACAGGATATTATTACTTTTATTTTGTATTTACGGTGCGGCTTGGACGCGGCATCCGTCAAAAATAGACTAGGCGCCTATATTTAGCGAAGCGGTGCGGAGAGCCGCATCTGGCACACTTCTGAAACGCGCCGCGTCGCGGCTGGTGTAAACACAAGCATTGACTAGCCGCGATCAACTCCGGTAGCCGTTTCGCGGCGGTAACGCACCGCAGACGTGTGCAGTGTAAATAAGGGGTCAGTCAATGCAAAGACACGTTACACACGTAAAAAATTCCTGCGGCGCGAATGAGGCGTAGAGCGCGGCGCGGTAGACGCGAATACGCCTCATTCACACGTCAAGTTCGCCAAATGCGTGAATGCACAAAAAGCACTTAATAATGATTTTATTAAGTGCTTTTTGTGCATTCACACGTTTGACGCGAATTCACGTCTGCCGCCCGAGATGAAAAATCTGAATTTTGGCGTCAATTCGCGCCGCGTTAACCAATCAGGAGCCAAGCTGCTTGCTGCGGTCACGTGGTGAAGTATCTGGATGCTTCAATAAATTATTTTGTAATATGACTGCGGTTCTAATGCACAACAAAGCAAATATTTTATCACATAAAACTTGATTTCAATATATGAGATATATTCATTTTGTATTGAATGCTATTTATTCCATATCTAGATTATATGAAATATTATTATAATGTAAAGACAACCAACATACTGCATGAGTTCATGTCTGGACAGTGTTGTGTGAGAGAGAGAAAAAAAATCACAAGACAGATTAATCACTTTTGGAGGCTGGCTCCATTTATCATCAAAACAAAATAAATGACAGATTAGGTGGATGAGGGCGAGGGTGATCCTCGCTCCGATGTGGGACAACAGGTCATCAAGCTGGGCGTGGGACAGGAGGAAGTAACGCTGACAGCGGCCATCATCCAGGCGCAACTCCTGGAGCGAGCAAATGGTGAAACTCGCCACACTGGGTTCCCCTTCGAAGGGTCTGGTGGACACAAATTCAGCGACGATTACCCCTACGCCGTTCTGCTCTCCAGAGCAAATACAGAGCGGTGACTCTCTCGATGAATGCTCGATCAACATAAAAAAAGATGGCCGCCAACGGGTTTCGAAAATTTCGCTTCAAACTTTTGTTTTTACGCGCGTCAGTTTCACTCTTGACGCGCAAATTAACACAAAGTGGTCAAGCATCAAACTAGACGCGGTAGACGCGAATTTGACACGCTATTCGCGTCCGGTGTGAACGCACAGTAACATGCATTCGGTATCTCACTAAGGGAACACTTCTGGCTAAAGTAACTGGTAAAGGGGTTGGTGGTGCACAAGTAGTAAGATGTAAAATAAAAGCAATAAAGAAATGAACGTATATGTGCAGAGGTTTCACCACCCCTTCCTGTTCGAAGGAGTGATGAGATAGTTAGTAGATTGTGTTCACTCAATGGCTGGTTGTCTAATTGGTGTCCGCAACATAATATAGAATTCATAGACAATTGGAAAAGTTTTTGGGGCAAGCCTGACCTGTTGAAAAGAGATGGTATTCATCCCACCTGGGATGGTGCTGCTCTTCTCTCTAGTAATTTGGCTCATAGTCTTAGAGATAAAACATGACAATCTGGGGCTCAGGTCAGGAAGCAGACAAACTGGCTAAACCGACCGTCTGCTAGCGGCCTCACGTCACCAAGGTCAGATAAATCCCATCACATAGAGACTCTTTCACCTAGATATCATCATATAGAGACTGTGTCTGTTCCCCGAATTTGGAAATCCAAAAAACTGCCAAACTTTTCTAAGGTTAAAAATCTAATTGATGTTCAACAAATAAAAAACAGATATAATACAGATGAGCAAACGATAAAGCTTGGGTTGCTGAATATTCGATCCCTTAATTCAAAATCGCTCATAGTTAATGATAAGATTAAAGACTATAACCTAGATGTGCTGTGTTTGACAGAAACCTGGCTAAAACCAAACGATTACATTACTTTAAATGAGTCCACTCCGCAAGATTATTGTTATAAACATGAGCCTCGTCCGAAAGGCAAAGGGGGAGGTGTTGCTGTAATTTATAGTAATATTCTCAAAACCACTAAGAAATCTAGTTTTAAATATACTTCTTTTGAAGTGTTGGTGCTTAATGTAAAAATGTATAGTGTAAACAATAAATCACGTTTGAGAATTCTGCTGGCTACTGTATACAGGCCACCAGGGCACCATAAAGATTTTATCAAAGAATTTGCTGACTTTCTGTCAGAATTAATATTGGCTGCAGATAAAGTCCTAATTGTTGGTGATTTTAATATACATGTAGATAATGAAAAAGATGCATTGGGATTGGCATTTAAAGACATTATAAACTCAATTGGAGTGAGACAACACGTGTCAGGACCTACTCATTGTCGTAATCATACTCTTGATCTAATATTATCACATGGAATAGATGTTGATGGCGTTGAAATTCTGCAGCAGAGCGACGACATCTCCGATCATTATCTAGTCTCGTGTAAATTACATTTAGCCAAGGCTGCAAAGCCGACTCCGTGTTATAAATATGTTAGACCTATCACTTCTGCCACTAAAGATTGCTTTATCAATAATCTTCCAAATCAGTTTCATAATCTCAGCATCCCAGATAGCTTAGAAGAACTTGATATTGCAACAGAAACTTTTAACTCTCTCTTTTCCAGCACTTTAGACACAGTTGCTCCGCTGCGCTTAAAGAAGATTAAAGAAAATAGTCCAACGCCGTGGTACAATGAGCACACCCGGGCCCTTAAGAGAGCAGCCAGAAAAATGGAGCGAAACTGGAAGAAAACAAAACTAGAGGTATTTCGGATTTCATGGAAGGAGAGCTCGATTGCTTACAGAGAGGCCTTAAAAGATGCTAGAACTAATTATTTTTCAACCCTATTAGAAGAAAATAAACATAATCCTAGGTATTTATTTGAACAAGTGACTAAACTAACGAAAAAGAAAGCTTCAAGCCCAGAAGTTTCCAAGATACACAGCAGTAATGACTTTATGAACTTCTTCACTTATAAGATTGATAATATCAGGGACAAAATTATAACTATGCAACCGTCTACTACAGTATCGCATCAGGGAGTATATTGTAGTCTCCGTGAGGAGCATTTTGATTCATTTGTTGCTATAGGAGAGGAAGAATTTTGCAAAATTGTTAATTCATCCAAATCGACAACTTGTATGCTAGACCCTATACCGACTAAGCTACTGAAAGAGATGCTTCCAGAGGTCATAGATCCTCTTCTAGATATCATTAATTCATCTTTGTCATTAGGATACGTACCAAAAACCTTTAAGTTGGCTATGATTAAACCGCTTGTTAAAAAACCGCGGCTTGATCCTACAGAATTAGTCAATTACAGGCCAATCTCGAATCTGCCTTTTCTGTCAAAGATACTAGAAAAAGCAGTATCCTCACAACTGTGTTCCTTTTTAGAAAGAAATAATATCTGCGAGGATTTTCAGTCCGGATTTAGACCGTACCATAGTACTGAGACTGCTCTCATTAAAGTCACAAATGATTTGCTCCTATCATCCGATCGTGGTTGTATCTCTCTATTAGTGTTACTTGATCTTAGTGCTGCATTTGATACTATCGACCACAACATTCTTTTAAATAGACTAGAAAACTATGTTGGCATTAGCGGAATTGCACTAGCATGGTTTAAATCATACTTATCTGACCGTTTTCAGTTTGTAGCAGTAAACGAAGAGATGTCTTATCGATCACAAGTTCAGTATGGCGTACCACAAGGCTCAGTACTAGGACCGCTGCTGTTCACTCTGTACATGCTACCATTAGGAGATATAATTAGGAAATATGGAATTAGCTTTCACTGTTATGCTGATGATACTCAGCTGTATATTTCTTCAAAACCTAACGAAACTTACCAATTCACAAAATTAACGGAATGCATAGCTGATATAAAGAATTGGATGACCAGTAATTTCCTATTACTAAATTCTGAAAAAACAGAGATTCTAATCATTGGACAAAAAACTTCCTCACCTAATAACCTAGAATACTGTCTAACACTTGATGGCTGCTCTGTTAAGTCTTCGTCGTCAGTTAGGAACCTGGGTGTGCTCTTTGATACCAATCTTTCATTTGAAAGTCACGTGTCTAGTATCTGTAAAACCGCATTTTTCCATCTTAAAAATATATCTAAATTATGTCATATGCTCTCACTGACAAATGCGGAACAATTAGTTCATGCTTTCATGACCTCAAGGCTAGATTATTGTAATGCTCTACTGGGTGGTTGCCCTGCACGCTTATTAAACAAACTACAGCTAGTTCAAAACGCAGCCGCTAGAGTTCTTACCAGAACAAGGAAGTATGACCATATTAGCCCGGCTCTGTCAACACTGCATTGGCTGCCTGTTAAACATCGTATAAATTTTAAAATATTGCTGATTACTTACAAAGCACTAAATGGTTTAGCTCCCCAGTACTTGAGCGAGCTCTTAACGCATTATAGTCCTTCACGTCTATTGCGATCTCAAAATTCTGGCCAGTTGATAATACCTAGAATATCAAAATCGACTTCTGGCGGTAGATCCTTTTCCTATTTAGCACCAAAACTTTGGAACAATCTTCCTAACACGGTCCGGGAAGCAGATACAGTCTGTCAGTTTAAATCTAGACTAAAAACACATCTCTTTGGCTTAGCATACACATAACACATTATAGATTTCTATAATTCAATGTTAGGCTGCATAGATTAGATCAGCCGGAACCGGGAACACTTCCCATAATTCCTGATGTACTTTGTACATCATAAGAAGGATGGCGTCTACGCTAATATTAGTCTCTCTGTTTATCCCGAGGTTTACCGCAAACCGCCGGATCCAGGGCATATCCAGATCTGATGAAGGACCATCACATGGACACGACGACACGCATTATCAGGGCTGTGAAGGCCCATGGACACCTCACCACACTCATCTCCTCACCGGCCGGATGACCCAACCTCCAACCAGATGAACTGGATAATATCGTGAAAGTTCTGATCCCATCTGACTCCTGACATTATGCTGCCTCATAATCATACACTGTTTCGTTGGCCAAAGGAGGACTGGCCCCCCGACTGAGCCTGGGTTCTCCCAAGGTTTTTTTCTCCATTCTGTCACCTGATGGAATTTTGGTTCCTTGCCACTGTTGCCTTCGCCTTTTGGCTTGCTTAGTTGGGGACATTTAATTTTCAATTGAACAATACTATTAAAACATTGTTTTCCTGTTATCTCTGTAAAGCTGCTTTGAAACAATTTGTATTGTAAAAGCGCTATATAAATAAAGGTGACTTGACTTGACTTGACCAAAATGTTTTGTGATGTAGTTGCGAGTGTAAATTAGGTCGAGTTTTTTGTCTGATTTGTTTGAGATCAAATGAGGCTAAGAGAGAGTTGGAAGTCTTCAGAATAAGGCTTCTCTAGATGAATGTTGAAATCGTTAGGTTACTTGAGTAACCCCGGTTCTCTGATAATAGAAGTAAAGTATCTCACTAAGTGAACGCCTCCGGCTGGACCGACTGTGGAAGCACCAATTACACCACTCTTAAAGGAGTAGTTCACTTTTAAAATGAAAATTCTGTCATCATATACTCACCCTCATGTTGTTTCAAACCTGTATGAATTTCTTTCTTCTGCTGAACAGAAAGGAAGATATTTAGAAGAATGTCAGTAACCAGGCAGTTTCTGGTTCCCATTGACTTCCATAGTAGGAAAAAAATATACTATGCAAGTCAATGGGAACCAGAAACTGCCTGGTTACTGACATTCTTCTAAATATCTTCCTTTCTGTTCAGCAGAAGAAAGAAATTCATACAGGTTTGAAACAACATGAGGGTGAGTATATGATGACAGAATTTTCATTTTAAAAGTGAATTACTCCTTTAACCTGCGCCCTTGACGCACTTCCCACATTTTTTTTAAAAAAATGTGTTAAACAGCTTAGAAGCAGATCTCCTAGAAGTGGTAAATGCCTCACTTCTCTCTGGGAGTTTTCCAAACTTCCTGAAAACGGCAGTTGTCAAGCCCCACCTGAAAAAGAGCACTCTGGATAAGACCATATTAAACAACTATAGACCGATCTCAAATCTTCCTTTCATAGGCAAGATAGTTGAAAAATTGTCTTCAATCAGCTGAACAAATTCTTAAGCTCAACTGGATACTTCGACAATTTTCAATCTGGTTTCCGATCGCATCACAGCACAGAGACAGCGCTCAAAGATAATAAACGATATTTCAAGTTTTCAAGTTTCAAGTCCTTTATTTGTCCCCAAGGGGCAATTCGTTTTGCTGCAGTAGCAGAGAAGGTGACATACAGTACATGACAACAAAGACGACAACATCAACATCGATTAAAATACAGGATAAAAAAAAATTGAAAAAATTTTTTTTTTAAAAAATAAATTAAAAAAATAAATTCTTACGTGCAGACGTTACCTATTTTTTACGGAGTTAAGCAGAGAGATCGCAGAGGGTACAAAGGAGAATTTATATCTATTGGTTTTTGCTGGTGGCTGGCTGAAGCGAGAACCCGAAGGCAGCATCTTAAATTCAGCATGCAGGGGGTGAGATCTATCAGACATAATAGATTCTACCTTTTTAAGTACCTGTCTATTGTACAGTTCAGTTAGTTTTATCTGCTGAGTGCCAATGATTTTGCTGCTAACTTTATTTACCATTGCTAATGTTATTCGCTTAAATACTGATACAGGCAAATTATCAGTGCTGGTACTACTCGACCTCAGTGCTGCATTTGACACTGTCAATCACAACATATTTCTTGACAGGCTGGAAAACTGGGTGGGGCTTTCTGGGATAGTCCTAAAATGGTTCAGGTCATAGTTAGGAGGGAGAGGTTATTATGTGAGTATAGGAGACCATAAGTCTGAGTGGACACCCATGACATGCTGAGTGCCACAAGTCTCAATTCTTGCACCACTCCTATTCAACCTGTATATGCTCCCAATGAGCCAAATAATGAGAAAGAACCAAATCTCTTTCCACAGCTATGCAGACGACACACAGCTCTACTTAGGCCTTTCGCCTAACGACTACAGCCCCATTGACTCCCTGTGCCAATGCATTGATGAAGTAAACAGTTGGATGTGCCAAAAACTTTCTTCAGTTAAACAAATACAAAACTGAAGTCATTGCATTTGGAAACAAAGATGAAGTTCTCAAGGTGAACGCATACCTAGGGGTCAAACAACTAAAAATCAAGTCAGGAATCTTGGTGTGTTTCTAGAGTCAGGCCTTAGTTTCAGTAGTCATGTCAAAGCAATAACTAAATCAGCGTACTAATCACCTGAAAAATATTGCAAGAATTAGATGCTTTGTTTCCAGTTAAGACTTAGAGAAACTTGTGCATGCTTTCATCACCAGCAGGGTGGATTATTTTAATGGACTCCTCACCGGCCTTCCCAAAAAGACTATAAGACAGTTGCAGCTCATACAGAACGCTGCTGCCAGGATTCTGAGCAGAACCAGAAAATATGAACATATCACACCAGTCCTCAGGTCTTTACACTGGCTGCCAGTTACATATAGGATTGATTTTAAAGTATTATTACTGGTATATAAATCATTCAATGACCTAGGACCTCAATACATTGCAGATATGCTCACTGAATATAAACCCAACAGATTACTCAGATCATTAGGATCACATCAGCTTGAAATACCAAGGGTTCACTCTAAGCATGGTGAGTCCGCTTTTAGCTACTATGCCAGCCGCAGCGGGAACCAGCTTCCAGGAGAGATCAGATGTGCTCTTACAGTAGTCACATTCAAATCCAGACTCAAAACACATCCGTTTAGCTGTGCATTTACTAAATGAGCACTGTGTCACTGTTCGTCCGACTGTTTGTACTGTATTTTATTTTCTATTCAAAACTGTTTTATTTATTCTGATTTCTTTTGATTATTTTAATGTCTTCTAAAGCACTTTGAATTACCATTGTGAATGAAATGTGCTATATAAATAAACTTGCCTTGCCTAAAAACCTTAATTTGTGTTAATATGAAGGAAAGTCTTGTACATCTTGGATGACTTGGGGGTAAACGAGGAGTAAATGGTGAAGACGTATTTCTGAGTGTACTGCATTTTCTTTTAATACAGAATAGGATGACATTCTTAAAGGAACACTCCACCATTTTTTCACATTAAACTATGTTATTGCCTTAGCTAAGACGAGTTGATACATACCTCTCTCGACTCAATCGCTTTGGCGCGCGGCGACACTTTGATAGCCCAGTTCATTCTTTAGGGGCCAAACAGATATGAGGTTAAAAGCGACCAAACACCTCAATGTTTTCCCTATTTAAATACAGTTACACGAGTAGTTACACGACCAAGTATGGTAACACAAAATAAAACGTGGCGCTTTTCTAAGCGGGTAAAATGGATAACTATTAAATGTATAGCGGAACAGCACTCGAGAGCACTTCGACTTGGTCCAGTAATATCATCACTCCAGGATCATTCACGAAAACGGTGGAGTGTTCCTTAAAGATTCATCAGTGAAAAAAAAAGGGAAACAAGAGGAAAAAGCCAAGCAAAGAGAAAAAAGGGGGGACAAAACATGCTTTCTATCAAGACTTAAGCATTTGAAATGAAGATTTTAAAAAGTAGTTTTAAATTAATAAGAAGTGCTGTAAATCTGTTTTGAATTCAGTTGTTTTTCAAATAATGGTTTCAGAGTCAGTGATATTAGATTGAACTGCATGCATTTTTATTGTACTTACACTGTAACAAGAAGGGTCACTTTTATTTGCAGCCCACAATGTCACACTAATGAAACAAGAGTATATTTCCCCAGTATTTCATCAAAAGTTGCAATAGTTTTAGTTTTCAGTGCACTTTTGTTAAAAAGATTACTGTATAAGTGCACTATGTACACTCTAGTTTTTAAAACGCGCATATATAGGTACACGAATTACAAAAAGGTACGTAGTGTATGTTCTCGCAAAATTGCTCCCAAATGTAAGATTGTTATATCATTATAGTAGAATAAGTACCCTTTAGATCTAAAATACTTTCAGTATAAATAATTTGTTAATTCTCCTGGTTGTTACCATTTTATTCCCAAAATTTTACATAGCCTATTGCTCCCTTATACTTAACTGTAAGTAGCCTACTTTATAGGTACACTGTAATTACCAAAAGTTACTGTAAATTAGTTTTAATTACGCAGAAATTTCTATAATCTAAAGTGCTACCATGAAATGTACTATGCCAGGCTCATTTACTTTACAATTTCTCTGAAAACCTTCATGTAACACTCTGCCCTGCCCGCATTAAAAACTCAGACCAATCAATATTGTTACATGTCAACAAGTGTTGCAGAAACAATGCAAGATCAGTTATTGTGATTGGCTGCAAAAATTTAAAGAGATATGACTTATTTGACCCATTTTACTTGACTGGTTGGTCTGTGGTACGGAGTGGCGCAGGGACGCAATGGGCAAACATCCAGCATGGTACTCCTCAGTAATAGGCAGATTCCAGGAACAGAAACTCTAACAGGAAACACGAAGACGAAAATCCAGGAACACGAACATGACCAGACTAGATCACAAAAACTCAACGATCTGACAACAATGGATGGAAATCACATGCATTAAATAGCTGAGCTAGATAAGCTGCAGCTGGCGCAGAAGTGATCGGACAATCACACACACACACACATGTTGGTGCAACAGCATTATGAGGACTCTCCATAGGCGTAATGGGTTTTATACTGTACAAACTGTATATTCTATCCCCCTACACTGCCCCTATCCCTAAACCTACCCATCACAGGAGACATGCTGCATTTTAAATTTTTTAATAAAACATTGTTTTTTATGTTTTTTAAGCCATTTTATTTATGAGGACTTTTGAAATGTCCTCATAAACCACCCATAAGTTGTAATACCAGTGTAATACACATGTCATTATACAAATTTGTGTCCTCATAAATCACATAAACCAACCCCACACACACACACACACACACACACACACACACACACACACACAGGACAGAATCCATGAACCGTGACAATTAATTTTACTTTTACTTTGAGTAAATATTTCTGTAAGTACTTACATTTTTTTTTTTTTACTCTTAGGGCCTACTTTTACTTGAGCACAGTTTTTGGATACTCTACCCACCTGCAGATCTTCATTTGTAGCCTATGTGTGACAGAGGGATTCCTGCCGCTGTTTTGATACATTACAGCGAGCACATTTAGCCAAGCTCACAGAATTGTTTTGGATGTTCTGTTGCAAAATATAAACCATCATAAAGGCCTTTTTTGGGGGGGGTCTGCTCTGCATACGTCTCTATCCAGGGTTAAACAGCAGGGGGGAATAGCTTATTTTTGCATTTCTATTTTGTATTTTTCTGTGTGCTTATTATTTGGGATAATAATATAGATTACTGCAGTGACTGTAGTTAGCCAGCAGATGGGGCGCACTTCTTCCATCCATTTTAAAATACCCTACCATGAGCTAAAGCTGAGTTTATGGAGTTTATGGTGTGTTAAAAAAGTGTTTAAAAATTTATTTTTACTTTTTGTTTCTGTATAATAACATTCTGTAAATTTGTATTACAGTTAGAAGCCTGGGTAAAAAGCTGAGTTTTTTACTTGGATTTAAATTCAGATTCTGAAGAGACTATTCTGAAGGAAGACAATTCCACAGTTTCAGTCCAGCAATTGAAAAGGCATGGTCACCCCTCAACTTCAATCTGGATCTCGGGACCATCAACACTCTCTGCTTCGAAGACCTTAGAGATATAACGGATGTATTTGGGTTTAAAAGATAACAGATATATTCAGGAGCCATTCCACTTTTAAAAACAAACAGTAACATTTTAAACTTGATTCTATAACAGACCGACAGCCAGTGCAAAGAGAAAATATAGGGGAGATATGATCAAATTTGCAGGTGCCGTCAGAAATCTGGCAGCTGCATTTTGAACCATCAGCAGACTATTTATGTTTTGGTTGAGTTATTCCAATACAGAGGGAATTACAATAATCAAGCTGAGATTACACAAATGCATGGATCACTCTCCATAACTCTTAGCTCTTATAAATAAATGTGATTCCATATCTAATTATAAATACTATATTCTGACATGATGTTTATTGTCACTAGTCACTACATTAAACAAATAAACAAGAATATGATGTGTAACATTAGAAATACTCTAGTGCCAAGAGATCAATTTCATATTACTTGAATTACCAAAAATAAAAATCTTACATTAAAATGAAGTTACTCTATCTGCAGTTGCAGCCAGCGTTTAAAAAATGTGACCGTACATGGAACTATAAAAGAGAATCTGATTAACCAAAAAGAAAAACAGCAAATCTACCCAGATTAAAATCACAACTGTGATAGGGGATGCTTGCATTTAAATTGGTGATTGTTGTTAAATGTGGATATTAAATACCTTGCATTAACAACAGTATAGGTTTACTCTTTTACTTAAGAATATTTTCAGTACATTTACTGTGCAAGCTTAGGCACATTAGATGATTCACAAATCATCTGTTTTAAAATAGTAATTTATATCCGTTGCTTTAGTGTGCCAGTAAAGACATCAAATCCAGCTAATACCTAATCCCCACTATACCATATGTTCATGTTAATATGTGAATCAAATGATAGTTTGGTGAACCTAACGTAGAGCTTGAAAAGCAGAAGTGTAATGCAGAAGCTCACGGGAACCTCACGTGAACAGACAGGGCCAGCAGTGGCCACAATATGGTCTTATCCCCTGAAGGCCCTACATGACCTGTGTCTGTGCAAAGAGAATAATAAGCCTTTGTGCATAGAGCCTCGTAAAATCCTGCATCCCTACAGAGTGAGAGAGAACCAGGCACCTGTAAACAGAGTGCGTGAAAACAGCTTCAGACCTTTTTACTTGAAGCAACTGCTTAGTAGGGGGTAATTAAAAATGGTTAATTACAATGCAAAATAGCCCATAAATAGAAATGCAGATGCAAGAACAAGAGAAACACAAAACAATTTTATTTTTCATGACAAGTTAAGATATCTTACTTCTTTGAGTTGGTTATGTATGTGTAATGTTGGGTTGTTCTGCTGTAACTTGCTGTATCTCTCTGTGCCCTCCTGAACTCCCCACTTTAGGTCTCTGGCCCTCCTGCTGGGTCTGTATTATTTAGGAAATTAAGGTCTTACACTAACAAGTCTTGTAAGATAAGTGCAGAAGTTACTTCTTTTTAGAGAAGGTCCCTAAAGTAATTTGTGTATTTGCACAGAAGTTGATTTATTGCATACAATTATTTAAGTTAGCCTCACAATCTTAAAATTCAATATAGCAGTGCATGTTGTTTATCGAGCCTATGTCAAATGTCAGCTCTCGTGTTTTTATTTGGAGCATCACAAGGGTTGCCTTAAGCCCTCCAACTCTAAAAATAATGTAGTTTAAGCCCTATTTAATGCCTGTAATCAAGCAGATGTGTGAGGTCACTCGTGTTAAAAGTGTGTCCATTATGCCATTGTCCCCAGCAGTGTGGGATCATCCCCTTTTTCACGCACAAGGTGAGAGTTTTCCCCCCAAGAGGTGAGGAGTGATGTGAAAGGACGATTTGTCATCTCTGACACCTCACAAGACATGTATTTTTTTCTGTAGAGGGTACCAGAAGGGATGCTTAGATTTGTTTTGTCAAAATTGTAGCTATGTTATTTTTAACTATATTTCATTTTCTAATAGAGAGCACCAGGATACTGGAAAATGCCATAGAGCTTTCTGTATAAACACAGAATATAGCCAGAATGCCGTACAATTCAGTCCTAGTATGACCATAGTAATGTTACCAGTATTGAGCCTGGAACGCAATTGTGGTTGTGTATAGGGTCAGGGTGTGTCATATCAATGGCATTAGTAGTTATTGTGTGACTATAGGACTTGGGGAAGAAGAAGAAAGTTCCAGTGATACCACAACCAACAAACAATAAATAAAGCCCCTTATGATGTCCCATTTGTCTTTAAGGGACTGTGCGAGATGTGTGTTAATGAATGCACAGAATACTGAAATGCTCTGGGAATGCAAACAAACAAAATAAAACAGTTACCAGAAACTGAGCTGGCTTTTCAGAAGCAAGAATTATGTGTTGTTGTGTTCAGTCCAAATTGTATAATTTCTTGATGGTTCCAACACACTAACACAACAGTTTGTATTGATTTTTGTTCAATTTTTGTTCAATTTCAGGTTGATTATTTCATAATCAACAACAATACTTACAAATTGTCATAAGATACTGGATGTAACATGTTAGCCTATGTGTAAAATATGTGTTATTCAGTAGTTATTACAATGTTATAATCCATAATAAATTGACAAATAATTAAGAATATGAATGTTACAAACATTGGGATTACAAAGTGATTTGTCACATTTATCTTAAAACATGACCAAATGACTTGGATCGTTTGATAATTATTATAAGTGTTTGACCAGGGGATGCAGGCTGTTCTTATATTGCACAATTGCTGAACCTGATATGTGCAATGGCCATTTCTGGTGAGTTCTGCTCATGCAAACCTTCCTGCCTTCCCCCACTTCCCTTCCTCCATGCGGTGTAACAACAAATCTCCTTTTCTGCTCCCTGCCTGAAACTATTGAGTCAACAAACGTCACTCCAGCTAGGCTGGGTCTCACAGGAAAGAGGTGGGGTCTCCCTTTCAAAACTGGAGAGGAGCCAAAGGCTGATTTTTTTTTTTCAGACAAGAACCACCTATTAAAATCTAGACAAGGCAAAAAAAAGGATGTTTAAAAGTTTTAAAAAGAGAGTGGAGGAGATGGGCTAGTGCAAGCTTTCACATGTACATGACTACACACAGGGCCATAGTGTTAACTGAGAAGCTTTGAACTTTCTGTCTTCAGTACAGAAAATATATATCTGCATTCAGAGTATTAGGTCAAATATCAGATTTGTTCAATCACATTTGTATCTCGCCAAAGTCTCACTTTCTTGTCTCACAGTGGTGAATTCAACAGCATAAACTCAGCGTCATGCTTCCTGCTTGTCAGACAAGAATTTGTTCACTTTCTGAAGTCTAAGTGTGCAGCTCCAAAACCACAGTGTGCCAAAATAAGATATTCCATTTTGGTATACAGATTGTGAGTGGAGGTGTTTTTCCCTCCCTCTCTGTGCGCTGGAATGGGCGGACGGTGCAATCCAGTCCAGTGCTTCAGGGCAGCCAGTAAAGTGTGCACTATTGTGTGCGGCTGGAAAAAAAAAGAAAGAGAGCAAAAAAAGGAGGGGGAAGAAAAGAAACTCAGTCCCTTTGTGTGTAGAGGACGCAGCAGGAAAGCGATTTTGCAATTACTTCAGCTTGCCGGCAAAGCAAGCTTGGTTCCTCTGATCTACACACACTTTTACACTGGACTGTCTCACTCTGCTCACTGTCTATACAAGCACATACAAGAGTAAGCGTGTGTTTATGGGTTGCGTCTGGAAGCGCTTCGAGAGCCAACAACAACGCAGGGTTTCTGCCCCTGATGATGAAAGCAAACGTCAGACTAACCCATGAATATTGATGCGGAGGTAGTCTGTTTCATAGACGGAACAGAAGGAAGCAAGATGGCTGCCCTTTAGGATTTGTTTAAGAGGAGACCTAGACGGTTTGTTGGAATTCTACAAAGTGGAGGGACTTAAAACAAGGTGAGAGAGTTTTTTTGTTCTTCCCCTTTTTCCTCTGTCCCCCAGGGTCTCTTTAATGGCTTCAAGCTCTTGCTTAGCATTGTACTGTCCTCTTTAAAACATGTGAGCTGACATAATAATGAAAGCATATTAGATAAAGCTTCACCAACATGGCTGACGTTTTCTGTCTCTCTTTCTCTCTCCCTCCCTCTCTCTCTGTCTCTCTCTGTTTCTCTCTCTCTCTCTCTTTTTTTTTTTTTTGACTTGTGCAGACAGAAAGTATTTCAAGCATTTCAATCTCATTTGTTTCCATTATTTATTTATTTTTTAAATATAAGATGTTGTGCAGAGGACAGATTTAGGAATGTGCCTGCTTTAAAAGAAAATGTGATCTTTGTGAGGCTGTTGGCCAATTCTTCTTCAGGCATTATTTCCCAATGCATCTCCTGTGCTGAGAGCAAGACTAAACTGTCACACTACTAACAAAATTATCTTATCTCTTCAGTGTCCACCGGCCTTATTGGACGACTGAATGTAGATATGAGAAAGGGGTGTTTTAGGAAGTGAAAAGAATTTCTTTAATATTTATTCCAAAAAACTTTCTTCATGTAAAGGATTTTTTTTTATCTGACAAAATTCTTCTTGCTACATTTCCTTAATTTGTTGTGTGCTTTAATTGAATGTGGGAGTTTGGCCAGGGATAGTGGAACTTCTTGCTTTCATTGCATTCATCAGTGAGTGACAAGCAAACACAAAGACTAGCACAGTTCTGAGGTCAAAAAAAAAAAAAACAGAAGAGCGTAGTGGTGGAAGCCCACAAGGTCAGAGGCTTTAAAAGAACTGAAACCCAACCCCATAGCACCATTAGCTGAGGGCCACCGGAGAGCCATCAATAGCATTCCCATTGTTTATTTGTACACAAGATCTAAATTATATCTTTAAATTTTAAGCTCACACATGAATATTCTCAATTGGAGCAAAACATTTTTTATTACATTTAGAGAGCAGTTTATTGTCGATGCAGAATTAGATTTAAATTCCGTTAGGATATTATGCACAGCGGAGGTGGGCTATAGTTGCCTGGAACATATCTGTATATGTTTGACATTAAGCTTTAGATTATTAAAATTCCATACTGAGCAAAGAACAAAGAAAAAATAAAAAAAAGAACAAAGAAAAAAAGTCAAATGCTTGAATAACTTTGACCATTGTATTAATAAAGTCAATATTCAGCTGAAAGTGATCAAGTCTGAATGTTTCAGATATGTTGAATTCATAGTTGCTTTTGACATGTAACAATCAAAAGTATTAATTTGAGTAAACTGTTACAAAAGAGTACAGTATCTGTACTAATGAATTGCAAATACCACCTTTGTTTAACTGATTTTAACAGCCCTATTAGGATTTGCATCATAATTGGCTGAGGGAATAATACAGATAAAAGTCCTGCCCCCTTATTTTGTGTATTTAGCTTGTGTATTCCAACATTCTGCTTAGATGAGAAGTGTGGAAGTTAGTTCATGCCTGCAAGGGGATGCTTTATGGAGTGTTGTCAATAAACATGATAGAGAGGTGGTGCAAATGCTAATATAACTACAATGAAGGGATCTAGAGAGAGACAAGGGCCATAATGACTTCATGTTACTGTTTAAGCTTCAACTCCAACTTTAAGCTTAGAATTGATAATCTCTTAGTGATTTAGCGGAGATATCGCAGTACATCACTCAATAAGCATAATTCTACTTCAATACAATTGTAACTGTTACATCTCCATGGCATGATATTATATTTAGTGGTGAGAATACACAACACTGACAACATTAGCTAAACTGGAATTTTAGTGAGACCCTTTTTCCTTGTTAAGAATGTTTGGATCAAGATGTACAAAACAATCATGTACTTCTGTTCATGACATGGTATCCTTGCATAATAAGAAGTATATTTGTGTGGGGTATACTTGAATTATTCCTTAGAAAAAAAATGTTTATTTGGTTGAATTCATGAGTGAAAAACAAACATTTGTGTTCTAGAGAATGGCTAATGTGCCTGACCGTCTTTTTATTGCATATCAATTTTATAAACACTCTGGCAAAAAAGAAAGAAAAAAAGAATACATGATCTGTTTTCAAATCAATAGGGTGACATATTTTACATTAATTGTACTTATAGTATATTTTATTATTGTTGTAGTCCTTGTTGGTGTTGATAGGGTTGACAATTTAAAAAAAAAGAACAATGAAGAGAACAATAAGCATTCAGGCAAAAATCGAGGTTTATATCGACACTTATTAGCTTATTCATTTTTTTATTTGCTTTTGGCTTGGTGTTTATAGTCATATTTTCCATATAGTTTCCTCTCAAAAGAGATTTTATTGTCTCTACTTGGATTGTATTTTTATACTAGGCATTTACAGTATTTTTATTTTAGGGTTTATTAAAAATATCCCTTGGTCCTAAACATTTTCCAGCCTGCATAATTTATTAGTTGTCTTAAATGACAGCTTATATTGCACTGTATTTAGTAATACTTTAGCAATTTTGGTGTACATTTTCACAATAGCTCTGAATTCTGAAATGTATATGACACCAGATGCACCTTTGTCTCAACCTTCAGTGCAAGTCATTGGATGTTTGATGTGAGCCAGCAAACTGAGAAACTTTCAGGTTATTATAATATGTATTGTTGTGAACGTTTAATCTTGGACTGAATTTGCAAGGGCACAGTGAAGAGCACACTCCACATGCGTAAGCGCACATGGTTGCTCTGTTTACAAACACTAACTTACAACCCAGTCACAGGGTTAGGTAGGGAAGTGTACTTACGCCAGCCAAGGAGGTCACTGGAAAGCAGGTCATTGACTACGCCAATTCTGACCCTTTCCAGAACATCTGTATTCAAAAGGGTTTAGCTAAATTAAACTCATGACATGTGGTTTGCATTTTATTCTGACATCTTCAGTTCTTTGAAAACTAGTCTTGTAGTTAAAGGAGTTGGCTGAAGATCTTTGTAAAACTCAGGGAATCGCTAAAGAATATTTCAATTCATCATCTTTTCAAATAAAGGAAAACAGATTGGTATCGTACTTCTTGAGAAAGCCAAATGTTAATTTCCTCTGAGGTGAATGACGTGATGATGCATATAAATGTGCTTTTCAAAAGGTTTTCTCTTCAGTTCCAGCTGTGCAGATTCAAAGAAAATCTGACTGGTTTCAGAAAACAGTGGTTCATAACAGAAACACTTGATGGTTTTCCCCCCTTCAAAATCAAAGATTAAGAGAAAATGTATGTCAGGATGATGCAAGAATGATATGCCTCATGCTATTTTCGAAAAACGGTTATGTCAGTTCAAGGTTGTAGGGGGATTTCGCCTAAGAATTGCTCAGAAATAAGTCAACCAAGAAGAGGTTTGTTGCATGTGTCTGTGAAATGTGTGTGTATGTGTGTGTGCACAAATCTATTACCAGCAGACACACTAATCACAACCAGGGGTGCGTTTCCCAAAAGCATCGTTAGCCAACTATGGTCGCAAGTTCCGTCGTTATCAGCATAGTTCAACAAGTCGGTGTTTCCCGAAACCATCGTTCCAAAGAACATTCGAAAACAGCATCGCAAGATTTTGTGGTTGGAACGACAGCTCGAAGCATAGTTTCTAGATTTCATGACATGTGAACTTAATAAATCCTTATTTTGAGCAAAATAAGCAAGCTGACATTCAGTACAACCTGTGCCTTTTATATACAAATGTAATTTACGTCTTTGAGTTTGTCAAGAGGTTTAAAGCACCGTTTTTGAAGAGTGCGCATGTGTGAACATGCTCTACTGTAAGAACGAGCCTATGATTGAATCTGGAAATAAAGTGAAATAACTGAGAGAAATTAGAAATACTCCTCAGATGCCATGTCTGTAATTTATATCAAAACATCTAGCATTAATTCGACCTCAAACAGTTAAAATTAAAATAAGTTATAACTCCACCACGTGCGTGACATCATAAACCAACGTGGTTGAACGACCACTTTTCAACAATCTGGTTTCAGGAAACAGTCGTGACTAGCTAGTTGATTTCTTCAACGATGCATTGTACTATGGTAGTGAAGCATCTTGTTACGTCTTTGTACGGGAAACGCACCCCAGGCTGCTCACAAGCCCAGCAGCCCAGTGCAACAAGGCCACAGAGTCAAGAAATCTAAAAGGACCCTTCTCATAAAATACTTCAGAGGAGTGTTTTCAATACTTATAGTTACACCGAAAATGTGTGAAAGGGGTTTATCATTGACATACAGTCATTAGTTGGCATGCCAAAAGTCACCTTGTTGACAGCAGAAACAGCTGAATCTCAAAGTCATTCAAGACTATAAACTACACATAAGCCTTGCATGACATTGCCCCATTTCTAAAGGTTAATGACGACCAGGGGTCGATCTGAAACTTGTAGAATGAAATTTCGAACAGACAGAGGCTGTAGCCAATGTAGCCACTTTTCGTATGGTGTGTCCTGTGTGTTTGTGTCAGAGACATTGTCTGTGCTTTTCATTTCCAAAAGAATAGAAAAAATTACAGCGGAGAGAAAACGTACTCGGTTACTAACGTAACGCTATACGCATTGAGAAAACTAATTTTTTCAAGAATATTGGAGCCATTATTTTAAAACGCAGTGCAGCTAGCACAACAGTTAGCACAGAGCAGAGCATCTAGCTTGCTCATTGGCTGTGCTGCAGCAACTGCACAAACCTATGGCGAAGCGGCTGAGACGCACGAACCCATCGGGTCGTTTCGAGCCCAGTGCGCTTCAGAACCCACCAGAATGGGCATGGCTTATGCCTATATAAGCTGACCATTTCGCCATAGAATCAGGTTAAATCGACTGAAGCGACAGCACCTGAGCTAAATGTAATAGCATGGCAGTCTACGCAATACTAAAAAAACCGAGGTTCCATTAGTAACCAAGTACGTTCCCTTTCGAGAACATTCACTTTGTATTGCGTAGCTAAATGCAGTGGGAACCCATTTTAAAATGCCATGCTATTAGCTAGCAACTTCGCCCTGAACCATAACCTGAGGCTAAGTAGCCCGAGGTCAACAGTAAAGTTTGAAAGTCACAATTCACCCTAGGACCAGACAAAAGTCTGGCCCTTTATTAACCCTCTGGGGTCTGAGGTGTTTTCGGGCCCTGGAGGTGTTCTGACATGCTCTGATATTTGTGCTTATTTCTGTTACTTGTGACATTTTCATAGCTAAAGTCTGATTACACTGTATTAACCACAAACTCTGCTACAATAATATGTGAGCAACATGTGTGTAAATGTTTGCAGTTTTGAGATAAGGATGTTTATGCATGGTTTGTGGGGAAAAACAATTCACTGAAATAAGGTCATAAAACCCATACTGATTATTTATTCACAAGATTTTGAAAATTGTATCACATAGCCTAGAATATTTGCTCCAAAACTATGTAAAAATCATCCTGACTACTCATTCAGATAAGACAATATATTGATTTAAAATTTGCAAGACATGTTTTGTGTAAGAAAGCTTTATGTGAGGAGGTGTAAACCATAATGCATATTTGATGCATTTCACACCTGAGAAAGACAAAGACCCTCCCATAATGGCCCTATTATGTGCTATCAGGCCCTATCATTATGAGGAGCCTTGCACAAAGAATGAGGAGATTTAAAAAAAGAATGGCTTTTTGATTGTTTGGATTTATTTACAACACAACATAATCCAAAGATACACAGCAAATGACAAAAAAGCACATTATTGAACACACTGATCTAAAGACAGAGACATTCCTGAAACATAGTACATACCTGTCATTTCAAATGTTTTTCACTTTACCATCTTCATGTTCAGAGACTCATGTGAATGTTTAAGGGCTCAGTGGCATCTGGTCCCTGTAAAATTTTTTAAAATAAAATAAAAACAGCTGTGAACATGCTTATATCAAGAGAAACTATAGGCTGCACGATTTTGGGAATACATTTGAGATTTTTCTGGTTAAGTAAAAATAGCTTTTTAACATATTTACAATAATACATACAAATATAAATATATATATATATATATATATAATTATATATATATATATATATATATATATATATAAAATGAACACCAGGTTTGTTGTGCCTTGTAGGCATATAGCCTATGTGTAACAAAAACTTATATTAGTAGACGGCCTATCAATCGTTAAAAAGGAACACTTCAGTAGCACTACACTAGAGAAAAATATATTGATTATCATGTTACTTCAAATGTTTACAATCGTTATGACGTTCTGAAATGCAATTGGAGTAAAAACATGAAACCTAATGTTCTCATTAGGCTTATACCAGCCTACTATATCATGCTGTGTTTTATTTTCAAACATAAAACAACCTTGTGTCGTACAGGAATATAAATTTTGTATTGAAAGGTAGCCTGTCTGTCTATAGTTCATATTTCAACATGTTTATGTCGATTTAATACATTTTAGTCTAGCAACAGTTCAACTGCAATGTGAAGTTTATGCAACAAAAACACTATATAATTCAGAATACATTTCTTTTTTGTCTTCAAATCGCGTTCTTCTTCTTCTGTGGTAAATCCAATGTAAGCTCACAGCGTGTTTTCCAACCTCGGCAAAAAGCAGATGACTGATGAAGTTTGGTGCTTTGTTTTTGAGGTAATGAGAGCATTCACGTTCCTTCACGTGGAAATCTGCATGTCAATCTCTTATGCGTGCGTGGGCGTGGTCACATTAAAAATAATGAGCAAGGGTTTGAGAAACTAAACATCTTGTTGGTTTTATACAAATTACTTAAACAGAATATTTGTTTTTGTTTTGAATCAGATCATTTAAAAGTACACACTTAAATATTTATAAAGATATATGGCTCATAAATGTGTGACAAGTATTCGCAGAGTTTTGTTTCAGTTTATAGACGTGTTCAAGAAAAAAAAGTTTACAGAGACGGAGAGGCAGAAAGCATACCCTGTTTATTTTCTTTATTTTGCAAAAGCACAATATTTTGTTTTTATTTTAAGTGGACACATACAAAATTAAACATCTCACAGATTCTTTTTTCATATTTCTTTTTTCTGTATGACCAAAATGACGGAGTAATTTAAGTACTGTATATACCCGAATATAAGACAAGCTTTTGTCCTAAAAATAGGCTGAAAAATGGGGGGTCGTCTTATATTCGCGATATAGACAAAATCACGGGGGGAAAAGGGAGAAAGCAGGGAGAAACAGAAGAGGGCGCCAACACAAGCTCAAGGTAGTGTGGGGAAGGCACCGCGGTGCGCTTCATAAGAGGAGAAATATGCTCATTCATTCATTCATTCATTTCTGAACTCATTAACAGAGTGCACTTTATTTTGTGACAAATTAATCCAAATATTTAATGAATGGTGTTTAAATGTTTTTTTTTCCAATGAATTATCACTAGAATTTTCAAATAAAATTATTTTCTGTTGAAAAACAGATTTTTTTCCCACAAAAGTCTCTTTCCCCCAAAAATAAGTCTGTAAAATGGGGGGGGGGGGGGGGGGGTCGTCTTATATTCAGGGTTGTCGTATATTCGGGTATATACGGTATATTGTGCTACTTTTTGAAGAAAATCCAGCAAAACGCACTGCGCGTTTGCCGATCCCAGGGGGTTAAGGTATAATGTTGCAGAGGCTCTGGGCCCTCGGGGCTGAGGCCTTTAGATAGAAATGACCCGTGCCTGCAGGGAACTCTAGGTTATAAATCTCACAAATGTGGATGGTGAGGACCAGCCTGCCACCGCACAGATGTCTTTGAAGGCCCATGGAGGTGTAGGCTAGAGAGATAGGCTCTACGATCCATCTAGAAAGTCTCTGTTTTGTGACCGGCAGACCTTTAGTGTGGCCACCAAAACACACAAAGAGCTGTTCCGACTCTCTGAATGTGGCGGAGCGCTCTTGATTCTGAGAGCCCTGCCAGGGCAGCCACATATACTTTGAGTGTGGAGGGGGTCCTGCCTGTGTCCAGCAGCTCCTGAAGAAAGGAAAGTAGGACCCTTAAGCGGTCACAGCTTCCTCTAGGGGGGGCAAGGTGTTGTAGCCATTCTCCTCAGCGCCGTTGATAATTGAGAGCGTTGCGGAGACTGAAGTCTATAAGCGCGCCGAGTAAAGGGCGCACCATGTTTGGTCAGCTCGTCGTGCACCTCGTGGAAGCAGGGTGCTGGTCTTTGACAAGGAGTCTGCTGACGCTCCGACAGAAATCACCCGTCGACATGGCTTCTGAGGCAGAGACCACTCAATGTCGAGGCCCTTGCCGGCTTTCGTGAGGACACTAATAAGTTCAGCGTCCCCCCGCTCGTTCTAACACCGTCTCCGCTGGCTTGGGATTGAGGGCCAGGGTCAATTGTCGAGCCCGTCCAATCTTCTCCCTCAGATGCAGCCAGAGACAGGCTGTCGTCGCCATCTTCCTCAGAAACGCCAACAAAACGAGTCCTGCCGCTTGAGAGGAGGGGCATAGATCCGTTTGCGAGAAAAACACCGATGAGGGGGTCTTGCGATGAGAGAGCGAGGCACGCGGGGACTGGGCCGGCGTGGGCTCGGTCGGTTCAGGCATCCTTTGACCTTGTCGCTTCTTCTGTCCAAGAGGAGAGCTAGCTGCGAGCACAGGATGGAGATGGGCAGGCTCTCGCAGTGCAGGCAGCCGCCATTGTTGAGTGTAGTCTCCGCGTGGGCGAGGCCCAGGCATGGGGCACACTCGCTGTGTCCGTCAGTGAGAGGCTCTGTATGAAGTGCATCCGGAACGCGGCATTACGCGGTAAACGCTGTTTACAAAATGTATTATTTCAGCTTCTAGAGTGTCGCTACGGCAAACACACAGAAGTAGCCGAAAAGGATATAAGGCTTCTCTTTCGTCAGATGGCCGCAGGTTATCGGCGATTCAGGGGAAGGCGGCACCGAGTTGAAGGTGTCCGCTACTCAGGTGCTCGTTCTGCTGCAGGGGCTCGTCGACGGTGAAGGCTCGGAGATCAGCGAAGAAGGTGTTCAATGAAGGAGATTAAATCTGATTCTATGGTGAAATGGTCTGCTTATAGGCATAAACCACGCTCATTCTGGTAGGTTCTGACGCGCCCTGGGCGCGAAGCGACTTGATTGGTTTGCGCATCTCAGCCGCTTTGCCATAGGTTCGTGCAGTTGCTGCAGCACAGCCAATGAGTGAGCTAGACACTCTGGTCTGTGCTCACTGTGCAGCTGCACTGCGTTTTAAAATAATGGCTTCAATATTCTTGAGAAAAGCAGTTTTCGAGAAGAGAACATTCTCGAAAGGGAACAGTAGTTGAAAAAGCATCTGATTATAGCGATGTGGATATGTTTGCACAAGCTCTGCATTTTAGCACTCCAGTAAAGTTACATCACGTTTATTTATATAGCACTTTATACAACACTTTATACAATTGTTTAAAAGCAAGCAGCTTTACAGTACAAAACATGAAAAAAACAGTGTCAGTGTCTCTTTCCATTTGAATTACAACAAAATCTATAAAGCGGCTCTCCAGTGTATTCATGTTTTTCCTCGCAGACGTCTGACGATGGAGCCTCACAGCACACATGCCGATTACGTTATTACCATGGACCAATGGTAGTTCAAAGGTTTTTACCAGCCAGAGCAAACTTTTTCCAGAAACTTTCCGAAATGAACACCAAACAAACTTCATTTTGGCCTTATTTTGTTCGGAATAACGTCACACCAGCTCGTTCTTCGAATTTGCTTCATGTATATCTGGCCCTGTAGACCCAAGACAGCTTTGTGAAAACCATATTTGACCTGTGCTACTTCGGACACCTTGTTATTTATATTAACAAAGTGATAATGATTTGACAGGTGTAATCTCACTCCTCAAACAATTATACTCCTAATCGCCTCCGAATACACAGATTGATCGTATCAATCTCTGTCTCCAGAGTTGGTGTGTGGTGGACAATCTGGTGCACTATGGCTGAAATGCATGGATGGATGCAGCACACTGGAGGTGGTTAAAGAGGTAATTGCCCATGTTATAGGCAATTATACAACCTTATAAACTCAATGATCACTGGTAAGAATAAAATACGGGTAAGAAGATAAACCCTTAAAGGTACAATATGCAAAATTGTTTTGCCGCTAGAGAGCGCTACATTCCAAACAACAACGGCGTAGCTTGATGACGATGTGAAGGAGCGTGGAATGATGGGAACTGTAGTTTTAAATTCCACCGGGGATGTAAATCAGTCAGACGGAAATCGAAAAATCATGTTCATGGATGAGGTAAAGTTCTATTTTTTTAAATGTTGCGTTTAATGGCATACTTTTTGTGGCGAGGGGGGCGTGGTTTAGCGCGGTCTGTAACGGGAGAGAGAGAGAAACAAGACAAGCGGGACGCAAGTAGGTCAAGTGCAAATGACGAACACATGTGTCTTATTGCAGTGATCGGCGTGGAGAGACCGATTATAAGCCACGTTGGAACGATAGAGAGACTGGAGAGAAAATTGGACGCAGAGTAAGAAAACCGGTGGATCCGAGCTCTCATTTTTGAACTGTTTTGTGCCGTCGCGTTTGCCACGGTGAATGCGCATTGTGCCTATCCCTGTCTTCTTCCTTCCTGACTCCTGGACCTCATCACACTTTTATTTGATTAAAATGAATTAACCGCATGAAAAGTAAGGTTTACTACTATATTGGTTGTCATAGATGTTACTGTAGCCTATATGTCGATTTCATTGTTGTGATAACGCGCCGCAGTTTTACGTGTTCTAAACTATTATTGTAAAAGTACATTCGAACATACCCACATCATTTGTACATTGTACCCACATGTATATTGTAGTTGTACCCACACATACTGATTAATCTGTATGGATAACACGTGCTATATTTATTTACATTGCCATAAACACCAGATAAACAATGTCAATAAACTAACGTTAAACACAAATCTAAAGCAATAATACTTTCCTTAAATAAACATTACCGAATGCTACATTTGGAAAATATCAAATTAAGCATGCTTTGTTGACAGAACCAGCTGCAATCAGTAAAGAATAATTGTGTTCCATAACGACTGCGCGAAACAAGCTAACGTCTGTTGCTTGATAGACGCTACAACTTCCGCATCTGTCCAGGACTCCACGCAGTACGAGGGTAACACGGATATGACGCAATTGACTGGCGACTCCCAGCTCACCCCTGCTCTAACGCCCCGTTTCCTTGGTTAAAATCGCAATTTTCTCAAGATTTAAAAATAGTTGGAAACATTTGAGATATTGTAAGTAATCAACTAAACAAAATATATAACACTGTCCTTGAGATTTTGGGATATTTGAATGCAAAAATCTTGCATATTGTACCTTTAATAGTGCTTTTTTTCAGAATTATATGCTCCATTCACTAGCTTCAGAATGCCTTGGCATCAAATAAATGCAATGCAAACCATTAGCATGCCATAATCCATCAAATATTATTAACAATTGAACGACTCAAAGTTTTGGTTCTGTTAATGCAGGGAATATAGTGTTAATTTATTTTAAATATAAACTGATTTAGATTAACCATTAATCAAAATGAAGATATGTTGAGATATGCACAAATAGAAAATGAATAGATGGAAATACTGCACGCGTTCATGAGTGCCTTGACAAAGTTTTATGCTGACTATGGCTGCTAACTACCAGCATGACATAATTGTGGTCTCTTACCTACAGTAAATCAGTTATCTCAGTTAGTAGTCATTCAAAGATTTCATTCTTCACACCATGAAAAGAATAGGTGAAATGATAATCTTCATCTCCAGAGAAGTATCCTGCACTTTGTTCATAAGGCTGCAGTAGTCTCTCTTCGGGATATCCAGTTGATGAAGTCTGATGTCATTGACTCTGGCAAGATGCTCTTGGCGCTCCTCAAGAATGCGAGCACCAGAAAAGCATTGGGACCTCATCTTTTGCCAAAGTGATATATTTCTCGTATTACACTGAAGTTTAAAAAAATGAAACCCAAGCCCAAGTATTCCCTTCCACAGGTTATTTGTGTTAACAGGTTAATCCACTTATGTTAAGGTTTGGGTCTGCATACATGGTTTGGCTCAGGTATGTGCATTTATAAATCAGTGTTAACCAAAGGCCCTGTTTACACCAAGTATTAAGATGTGTTTTCGTGGTTTTACAGTGATAATAGGAAATTAATGAAACAAACATTGTGTTGGCTGTACAGCAGCTCAAGAAAAAAAAATCATTGTCCAGTTTAAGTAAGGTTTTAATCGATTCATTTCCATTGTAAATATAATTAGTTATAAACTTAGGGGCAGCTTACACGGCAAAAATTGTGTTTGGTGGCCTGAGAACGGTGGTTTCAAAATGCAAGTTTTTGAAAAGTTTTGAAAATGATACCGTTATTATCTCTGTGTAAACTTCAAAATCATGAATCTGTGAAAACGGTGATGACATGCACATGCTTATTAAGTGTTTAATCTATAAGTATGCGCATTTGAATGTGCATGTGGCCGGGTGCATAGTCTTTCTTTGTCAAGTCAAGTCACCTTTATTTATATAGCGCTTTTTACCATACAGATTGTTTCAAAGCAGCAGCTGGGCAGTTCTCCTCTGGTCAACGAAAGAACAGTGCTGTATCTAGTGTCTCTGCTGACACTTCAGGGATGCGTTGTGGTCATGTCTAGGTGCAGGTCCTCCATCAGGTCCTTTACAAAGTGAAAAATTACTTGTCATGCAATTTATCTTTACAAAGGGAGAAAATAACTTTTGTAGTTAGGAGGCCTTTTTGGGCCTTTTGGAGGCCTCGCAGGGGAGAGTCTAGTTGACACGGTCTGTGCTGACACTTCAGGGCAGCGCTGTGGTCGTGTCTAGGTCCACCATCTATGCATTTTTGCATTTTGTCAGTTTGTTTATTGTAAAAATAAATCATGTCCTCATAAACCACAAGTCTGTCTGTTTACAACACACGCAAAAGCTTCGCGCGCTCCCGCCCACACGGCACGCCTCCACCCGCTCGGCTTTTTCCGGAAAGACTCGGTACAGCCTGTCTTTCTTTTATAAATATAATAAAACTAAAGACTTTTTGGAGATATGAAGGATGCAATACTACTCTATAGGTACTCAAGATTAACATGAGATTGAGTGAAACTGAGTGTTTCACCCCCCCTTTAAAGATTGGTATCAAAAGAGCACACCCAGGTTCCTAACTGACGACGGAGACTTTACAGAACATCTATGAAGTGTTATGCCTGTTTCACACATACTCCGTTTGCAGTGAGTATTTTTTTTCAGTACCCATGTTAACAGGTTAGAGCTTTCACACTGCACACGGATCCGGTCCGGCAATGCGTTCCAGGTCCGGTGCGTATACAGCAGTGCAGCGATCGTTTTCGCACCGAGTCTATTTTTGCTGTGCTGCACGCGCATAATTAAATTGACAGCGCATGGTTTGTGGTCAAAATTAACATGTATACTCGTAACTCGTCTCTTCGTGGAGGTGGAAAAATAAGATCTTGTAAACAAAATTTAAATACAAAAGAAAAGGTATGAGAGAGCTGTTTTTGTCAATTGTATGTTTTAATTTAAAATGTTTGCGATGTTAACACAAGTAGGCCTACACTTTTTAATGTTTTGCCACTTGCTTGAGCAACTTAATATATAAACCTATATAGAAGTAATGCATTAAATAATACGTTTTTTAAGTGTATTGAGTTTAAACTTTAAATGTGCGAATACGTCTGTGAAAGAGTGTAGACCTGGCTATAACTACTGTGTACAAATAGAATCACAATGCTGAAAATTATATCACTGATAATATAAATATTGATTTGAAATAAAAAATAGAGAATAAAGACGAACGAAAAGAAAACGAACGAACGAATAAAAGAGGCACGAAGAAATATAGAGCTGAGTATCATCAGCGTAACAGTGAAAGCTAATGCCATGCTTCCCAATAATATCTCCCAAGGTTAGTATGTACAGTCCTAGTACTGAGCCTTGAGGTACTCCATATTGAACTTGTGATCGATATGACACCTCTTTGTTTACTACTACAAACTGAAAATGGTCGGATAAGTATCATTTGAACCATTCCAATGCAATACCACTAATGCCAGCATAATTTTCTATTCAAAATAATTTTGTGGTCGATATATCCAATGCAGCACTAAGATCAAGTAACACTAATAGAGAGATATATAACCATAATCAGATAATAAGAGCAAATCCTTTGTAACTCTAATGAGAGCAGTCTCATGATATGGTCTATTATACGGTCTGAATCCTGACTTGAAATCCTCGCAGATTCCTAAAAAGGAACATAGTTGTGAGGATACTGCTTTCTCTAGTATCTTTGAAAGTTTGAAAACTTAGATTCAAGTTTTTTTTAATTAGTGGTATAATAATAGTCAGCTTTTTCAAAGTTTTCGTGGGTATCCTAATGACAAAGATTAATTAATGATATTTAGAAGAGGATCTATGACCTCTGGAAGGATCTCTTTCAGCTGGTATAGGGTATAGTGAGTTTAGACAAATCTTCCTCTCCAGCAACGAATGAATGGATTTTTTCCTTAAAAGTAAAAACTTAAAAGTTTTCCTTAAAAAGTAAAGTCCCACTTTATATTAAATGGCTTTAAGTACTATGTACTTATGAAAAATAAGTACAATGTACTTATCGTGTTGATGTTGTATTGTAAAATATGTGTGATGCTGTTAAGGAGTGATACGGGTGAGGTTAGGGACAGGTGAAGTGTAAGGGTTGGTTTAAGGTGTAGGGAAAGGGTCAACATGTGTAATTACAAATGTACTTACATAAATTAATTACAGCTGTAATTACATGCAGGTATTTTCAAAATATAAGTACAATGTAAAAACATGTACACAATAAGTCCATTGTATCAAATTAGGTACATGGTACTTAAAGCCACTTAATATAAAGTGGGACCCTACAATGCACTGTCTAATATTATCAATCTTGCAAGTAAAGACGTTAATAAAGTCATTACTGCTGTGTTGTATGGAAACGTCTGGGGTTGAAGCTTTATTTTCTGTTCTTTTGGCCACTGTATCAAATAAATACGAAACGTTGTATATTTGTTTTCTTCTAAGAGGGTCGAAAATAACCAGACCTAGCAGTTTTTAAGGCCTTTCTGTACGCAATTGATCATTTGCAGGGAGTTTGTTTGACAGGAGATCTGACCAATCATAATCCGCCATCCTAAGAATCCGCCATTTTTGTCCAACAAAGCAGTCAGGAGAGTTAGTAGATTAACGTTGGAGGATTTAAACTTGAAAAACGGTGTGTACTGACGTCTTTCCATGGTTAAAACAACATTCCTTATGTTCATTCATGTTTATTTGATGCTATAAATTAACTACAAGGAAGAGATGATCGGTTCACGAGCAGCTTTTACTAAGGCTCTACAGCGATCTGTCAGACACATTAAAGAGCCTCAAAACGGTATTTATTGTTTATTTTTCTTTAAAAAAAATTACCAAATTTGAAAAGAAACCAGGTCTGTTCTGTCTGTCAGCGCTTTGTCATCTGCTCCACGATGTATTTTTTACTGCGTGAGAACATGGTGTGGAGTAAGAGTGGTGTGGCTTGTCGGACATAGCAACAGTAACTAAAGGGGACAGGTCTTTGCGAATGGTCAACTGTGCTCTCTTTCCACGAGATGCGAAAAAAACTCTAGTTTTGTTTTCATCCAGCTGTGCTCCATTTTTCTGGCTGCTCTCTTAAAGGCCAGAGTGTGCTTGTTGTACCACAGCATTGGATTTAATCTTCTATTTAATCTATTTAATCTTCTTTAAGTGCAAACGAGCAACTGTGTCTAAAGTGCTGGAAAAGAGAGAGTCAATAGTTTATGTTGCAACATCGAGTTCTTCTAAGCTATCTGGGATGCTGAGGAGATGAATGATCAGGAAGATTATTTATAAAGCAATCTTTAGTGATAGAAGTGATAGTTCTGCTATATTTGTAACAGGGAGTCAACTTTGCAGCTTTGGCTAAATGGAGTATACACGAGACTTGATAATGATCTGAGATGTCATCGCTTTGCTGCAGAATTTCAACGGCATCAACAGTGATTCTATGTGACAATATTAGATCGAAAGTATATCGACAATGAGTGGGTCCCTGACACGTTTTGCCTAACTCCAATTGTTTAGAACAGGGGTCTCCAACCTTTTTTCATTTGAGAGCTACTTTTTAAAAACGAAAGTGGCCGAGAGCTACTCATGTATACAATACTTAAATCTCTTAAATTATGTCTCATAATTCTCATATTGACAACTAAAAGAGTTTTTGTAGGCCTGTATGTCACCCTTAAATGTCAGAGAAAAGAACTGGATTTTTTTATAGAAAATTGTACTTTGCATAATATACTGTGAAAACATATACATATAGTTGATTTTATAGTGCATCATAACTAGAAATGAAATGGCATGAAAATTTAATTTCATGATTATAGTGACCAAAATGATCACTGTTATCTCAGAATCCTGTTCAGAAAGTAATAATACTACACAATAAAATCAATTCACCAAGTTTTATGTCGAAAACCAGCAAATAAAATTAGCATCAATATGCACTTTTTGTTTACATAAACATAACAATAATAACATTAAAAATGATTTTATTGCAGTGTCTTGCAACATGTAATACTAACAAGTTCAAATAAAGTTGACAAAGGTTTTATAAAAAGATAAACCTCACATATTTCAGCCTTTAAATCATTTTTATAAAAAGAATGAGTCAAAGATAAATTACTGACATTTACAAATGCACATTAGCTTATCTTTTATCATTAAAGGGCATATATGCGTTTTTCTGAAATTTAAACTCGCGACTGACACCTGTGGCCAAAAAACAGAACTTTCTGCTCTGCTCGCTCTCGCAGCGTGCGCTCGTACGTGCACACTTCACAAGTCATCTGCTGCAAGGAGGTCAACATTATGTTTACAGAGGTAAGAACAGTCAAATATATTGTTTGAGATAATTTTGCGAGTGTAGGCTACTTGCTGACTAGCGGTGGTGGCAGAGTAACGCGCTTGACGTCACATCCGCAGACAGCGCGGGAAAAATCCGACCCGACAGAAAATAGGAAAAATAGGATACAGGCTTATAGGTGCACCCACTGTGAGCGGACAAGGTGTCAGAATGCTCAACAGGAGATGTTTGAGTCATAAATGGTAAAACAAAAAGGCTATTGTTACGTTTATTTTGGGGAAAAAGTTGCATATAGCCTCCTTAATTGGGTCTGATTTTCCCGTGGCATCTGTCGTTACTATGCACTGCGCTCTCCACAACGACAAATAACTTTAAGTAGCTAATAGATTTCCACCACCGATAAACGCTTTCCATTGCTCTGCTACAAGATTTATTTACGGAGAAGAGAAAAACACCCGTAGTGTTTGGGTGCACCCCCATCCTTCATGTTGACTGAGCTTTCAATGTTGTTACGGAAGGGGTGAATCTGATTGGTTGGTTCTTGTCACATGATCTGTGGTGCGCTTGCGGCATTCTGAAAAGTTGAGATTTCATCTCGCTGCGCCTGGAAAAAATGAGCGCGTCGCTTAAATTTTAAGTGCGCTTGCCGCGCGCCTACATTTGAAATAACGAACTTGAGCACGCAAAAGATGCGAGATGTGAACGGCCTCTTGGCGAGCTACCAACAATCAGGCCACGAGCTACCGGTAGCGTGTTGGAGACCCCTGGTTTAGAATGTATCTAAATGCTAATCCCAATGCGTATTTTTCATCCATCTACACATGGATATTAAAATCACCAACAATTAGGACTTTATCTGCAGCCAGTACTAAATTTGATAGAAAATCAGCAAATGATTTGATAAAGTCTGTATGGTGCCCTGGTGGCCTGTATACAGTAGCCAGAACAAAAGTCAAATGGGATTTATTACTTAGACTAGATAGCTAGATAATGTTACATAAAGCAGCACCTCCCCCTTTGCCTTTCAGACGAGGCTCGTGTTTATAACAGTAATCTTGGGAGGTGGACTCATTTAAAGTAATGTAATCATCTGGTTTTAGCCAGGTTTCTGTCAAACACAGCACTAGGTTATGATCTGTAATCATATCATTTACAATAAGTGCTTTTGAAGAAATTGGTTGTATTTAGCAACCCACGTTTTATAATTTGTTCATCTGTATTATATCTATTTTTTATTTGTTGAACATCAATAAAATGTTTACCCTTAAATGGGTTTGGGAGTTTTTTGTATTTGCTAATTTGGGGAACAGACACAGTCTCTGATGATATCTAGGTGAAAGTGTCTCTATGTGTTGGGATTTGTCTGACTTCTGTGACGTGAGACAACTTGCAGACAGTCGGTTTAGTCAGTCTGCTTCCTGACCTGAGCCCCAGTTAGTCAAGGTTCAGCTCTAAGACTATGTGCCATATTTATAGAGAGAAGAGTGGCACCACCCCATAAGGGATGAATACCATCTCTTTTTAACAGGTCAGGTCTGCCCCAAAAACTTTTGTAGTTGTCTATGAACCCTATATTATTCTGCTTATTCTGACACCACTTAGACAGCCAGCCACTAAATGATGACAGTCTGCTAAGTCTCATCACTCTCATCAAAGTTTAAATCCAGTCTGGCTAGCGCTTTCCAAAATGTTTATGCATTAAGTCAGTAGGTGGAGAGTAGGCAGGCTTTCATGGCTGTTCGAACACATTCGACCACATGAGCGTTTACACTACGAAAGCAATCCGGACAAATGGGCTTTCGACTATCTCTGGAAGTGGTTGAAAGTGGACAAGCTCAAAACGTTTTACACCCAGAACACATCTGCATTTAGCGTTGTTCACTTGTGATCCGATCGACCAAAATGCATTTTAATGCCAGGTTCTAAACAGAGCCAAAATGTGTAGAGGAAACTGTAGGACAGAAACAGAGGACTTAGAATGGAACATTTTATAAACTAAATCTTTAATACAAAACAAAGCAGACTTAAATGTCATGCATATGGCAAGCTTAAACATCTTATCTATAAGATGCTTGTTTTTTTTATTCTTGAGCTTGCCACAAGCAAATGCCTTTGTTTAGCTTTGTTTTGTAACTCTGAGCAAATTTTCTTCACAGAAACTGAAGACCCCAGTCAAGATATAAGAGTTACATTGAAAGTAAAGAGATGGCTAAGGCTTCTCAGCTTTCATGTCATGGATGGCAGTAAATAAAACTCTGTCACATACCCATAAAAGAGATCTGATCCCACCAGAATCAATGTGCTCAGCACATGTGTTCACTCTTTTGCATTTTCTCTATCTCTTGTCTATATATCTGTGTCAGTCAGTCATGCTTGGTTAATGTTTAGAGCAGATGGCCATGCAGCACCAATATAATGATCACCATGGCTACCACACTCTCTGAAAGAAATTTGCTTTGCACTGGGCACAGTTCATCAAATTAGTCAGATATACTGACTGGTGCAGACACAAAGAAATGGGGTGGGTTGGGGGTTGTAGAAAGAAACAGAAAGAAGTTAAGATGAATGTATATTGGAATTATATTTTGGAATTTTGGATTTTTGGGAAGGGAGATTGTATGGAAGAATTTGCTTAAATACATGAAGAGTTCAGATGCAAAAGCCTCTAAATACCATCTGAAATGTTCTTCTAAAATGCTCATTTTTATCAAGCTCGTATATTTAAGTTAAATAAATTCACTTAAATGGCAAGAAAAATTACCCATTAATTGTCATATAAGTGAAATTACTGAATTTAAATATACGATCTTGATAAAAATTATCATTTTAGAAGAAAATTTCAGATGGCATTTAGAGGCTTTTGCATCTGAACTCTTCACATATTAATTACACTGTAGTAATCTGTGGCCGTTTTTACTGTTTACTGTCTGAAGCAAAAGGTCAGTCTGCTACAACTGGAGTTATAAAGTGTGTTATAAAACCTATGCCAAGTTAATTATCATCGACTCAAACACACCAAACACCACCACAGGGAAGAAAAAAGGCAGTGTAGGTTTAAGTGAACAATTACAGATAGCCAAACCACTAGAGATTTATCATTTTATTATCAGCCTCTATTTGGGGATCAGCAGGGATTGAGGGTGTGATTTCGTTCTTTTCTTTCAAAGTCAGTACAGTATAAATTTATTCAGTTATGAAGTTTTTCAAAACAAAAAAAAAACATTGTGATTGAATTTACCGCATTATCTCATTTTTGCTTATCTTAAAACAAAATTAACAAATTATTGTTTTGACAAGTTAATATTTAGCATGTTTATGTTCTTGCAGTTGTAGCAGGGTGGATACTGAACCGTACTTCAAACAAAAATCAGATGCTAATTTCTGAATTAAAAAATACTGACTTTACAATACTGTAGAACCTCTATACATTGTTATAACAAAATGATATTGTTAAGGTTAGTCTGTAATATAACTGGAACACATCGTGAAAGACCGCATTTTAAGAAATTTTATTTTTTCAGTACAATTTCTGTCATGTCAACTTTTTTACAACTTTCAAATAAATTCTTTACTATAATCAATGTAGTTGAAATGTGCAATGAACTTATCACTGTAAGTTGTCAATTTGGCACCAATTTGATTTTTATTAAAAGTCTAAGGCAGAAATTAGGTTTTTAAGTTCATTGGTTGTATCAATGCAGGTCATGTAAAGGTGGCTTGGTATGAACGAGAACACAAAACCTGGATTGCAAATTGTTTCAGCAGAGCCACATCTGCCTTCTATTAGTAACAAAGGACAATGGCAGGTCCAACACAGACCTGACTCTTAAGAGGGGACCTAGTTGTGGGTGAAATTACAAACAGAAGAGTGTATCTGCCTAGCATTTGAAGTAATCTACCTCTCCTCAAATCCTCTCCCACAAAGAGGATTTAAAATGTCACTGGGGATGAACAAAGGGTTCAAGGGAGGAAAAATTAAGCAACTTTAAAGACAACTTCTATTTTATCTGTTTTGTTTACTATTCCGTTGTTCTAAAGAAATCTGTTTAAAATCAAAATGTGATACACACAATCAATAAATTACAAAACAATTATCACAGAGCTCTTCCAAACAGACTCTGAGTCTCATGTCTCATACCTTCCCCCGTACACATGCTGACTCTATAAATACCCGTTCATTTCAAAGGGGTTCTTTCCTCTTTGTTTCCATTCTTATGCTTATGTCTTCTGGTTTCTTATTGGAAAATGACGAAATGTTACGGATGTTGGCACCATTAAAGCAGGCAGTGGTGTTCAGAGCCCAAGTTAAAAAGTTTTTTTAAAAAGTTGGTTAGGTTTAATGATTTTGTTTCATGAGTCATAGTGCTGTTGAATGGAGTGAGAGTGCATTTTCTTTCCGGACACACACACACACATACCCCTCTCTCTCTCTCTCTCTCTCTCTCTCTCTCTCTCTCTCTCTCTCTCTCTCCTCTCTCTCTCTCTCTCTCTCTCCTCTCTCTCTCTCTCTCTCTCTCTCTCTCTCTCTCTCTCTCTCTCTCTCTTCATCTCTCTCTCTCTCCTCTCTCTCTCCTCTCTCTCTCTCTCCTCTCTCTCTCTCTCTCCTCTCTCTCTCTCTCCTCTCCTCTCTCTCTCCTCTCCTCTCTCTCCTCTCTCAGTGTGATATTTGAAAAGGAAAGAAACACTGTGATCATGATTTCTTTTGGTACTCTTCATAGCAATGTGGAAAATGTTTTCAAGTCAAAGTTCCAAAATGTCAACAACAGTTGTCGGTGAAACCTGACATTCTGGTTGAGCTTGTTTCCTTGTCTGTGTCAGGGGAAAATAAGGCATGGTTAATGCTCAGAGGAGAAGAGTGAGAAAGACACTTTTACAACCTTGCATGCATGACATTTAAAGCACACTTGCACATGAGCTGTGTGATCAAATTACAGTGGGAGGAACCAAGGGATGAAGTTTCACTCAAGCACAGCTACAGCCAAAGACCCAGCAGTAGTATATATACTACTACTATTTTATATATATATATATATATTAAAATCATGCCTAATTGAATTTTTGATCCTCTGACTGTTTATCAGAGCCCATGTCTGAAACAGGAACAACTCCTGTCTCTTGTCATAACTCAGAAACACATTGACATTGTTGAGTAGTGCACCACATATTTTTATAACACTTAACCCTAGCACTAGCCCTAATCTCAAATAAATTATTTAAAGCATAATACTACTACTATTGATAATAATAATAATAATAATAATGATGATTCATTTGTTTGTCCATATTACCACTAGGCCTATTAGAGTGTAAACCATGAAAGACAGAAAATGTCACTCCCCACTGACCTGCTGTATATTTCAACCACAACCCTGAGGCTAAGGAACCGTTAAATTACAAAAACAATAAATACCATTGCTGTTGTACCTGTGTGCTTTTTTTTCTTTTTCTTTGCTTTTTTTTTGTATTGGTTCTGCAACGGAAGCTTTGAGAGCTTGAACAGTTGTATACACTTATTTAGTGGGAGATCACAACAGTTTAAGCTCTTGTGAGATACAGAGAAAGAATGAGGATTTAAAAAGTAAGAAACAGGATAGACAACTAACTGAAAGCCACTCCTAGCTGTCAAGAGACCAGATAAAAACATAAGGATTTTTGTTTGTTTTTATGGATTGTCCATAGGTCATTTAAAATATATCACATTTAAGTTTAAGAAACATATCAATCTTCCTATTTTAATTATATGTATGGTTACAGCCAATGCAACCCCATTGTCTGAAAGTTTAGTGCATATAGACAGCTTTCAGCTGGGATCTCGTGCTTTGTCATTGTAGCTCAGAGAGATTTTTTGTATTGTTTTCAGTGTGGGCTTATCCAACTGTGGCAAGCCGTTTGGTTTTCTCAGCTGTTGGGAAACTCTGAAATGGCTCTGGAATGGATCCATATTCAAGCTTCATGGAGCACACCAATCACAATCTAACCCATTCCAGAGATGATAAAAGATACAATTAAAAACATTTGATCAAACTTCAAACTGTGTGTGTGTGTGTGTGTGTGTGTGTGTGTGTGTGTGTGTGTGTGTGTGTGGTGTGTGTGTGTGTGTGTGTGTGTGTGTGTGGTGTGTGTGTGTGTGTGTGTGTGTGTGTGTGTGGTGTGTGTGTTGTGTGTGTGTGGGTGTGTGTGTGTGTCTTTGACTTGTGTTCTCTGCTCTGTTCTTTCTTTTGATATATTGTATGTTCAGATATTCATATAACAAAAAAATATATTATTAATAAATATTGACCTTATCGCTTCATATGCTGACTCCAATTTAAAGGCCATTTCAAAGCTGTTTTCAACAGCCCTTTACCCCCACCATTCTGGACTCAAACAGATGGAAACCATTCCATGAAGAATCTGTTATATATTAGATATCCTGTAGGGCAGTTCTTTCTTTATGGCTCTGTAGATTTGATTACAAACAAAAAATCCACATTTATACATGGTTGCATAAATGTGAAAATGTGTTTTTGAAGAGATAAAAAAATATGAGATATAGAAGTCTGGTTTTCTAGGATAGTAAATTTAAATAGAAATGTATAGTGAAATAGATTTTTGATGGTTTTATGATTTTTGAAAAAAACTAATGCTCAGAGAATAAAGGCGCAATATATAATTAATATAATGGTCACTGGTAGAAAAAACAAATCTTTCTTTGCTATAATCCAAAGCCGCTTAATGATAAATGAAGTATTAGGAGGAGTGTAAATGTACGTATACGTTTACAATTTAAAAGCATAAATTGTAATTATAATAAACCCCCAGCTCATGTTCTATAGTTCTAATTGACATATGCTCAAATCTATAAATACCAACCAACATCATTAACAAATTGACATGGGTACAGAACACCGGATATCAAGATGGCTGAAACCATTCTTTGTCATTAAATATTTAGTGAAATGTAGGGCAATGTTTATGACTGAGGCTGTAAGATCCAGGACTTTGTTTTATAACATGTCTTAACAAAATGTAAGTAGTCATTGGTATGGACTACACAACCCTTGCCTGTAAGCTTCTCCGATTTGACTGTACAAGAAAATGCTAAGCATGCAAGGAATGACATCTCTTTTTCTTTTTTAAAGACCTTCTCTGGTGGGCATGTCTATTTTGAGAAATGGGCTAATATTTCAAAACAGCAGAGTCTGACTTGAGAGGGAAAACAACATTCAGACTTGTAATTTTGACTAATGTACCGCGTTTCTACCTTCAGGCCTTAAGTTTCTATAGGTACAGAACGATTACGGTTATATTTCCACTTGAGCTTGGTTCGGCACAGCACGATTGAAAACTGTTCTTGGCCCGGAATTCTCAGCCCGGTTGACCGTGCTGGTAGAATGAATGTAGTGACGTCGCCACTCAGGATTGGTCACTATCTGTTGCCTGGCTACCAGTTTCTCTGTATCTGGCAAAGCTAAGTAATTTGAGTGGTTTGAGCGAAGTAAACACCACAATAAAATTAAAATAAATATATGATCATCCTCCAACGCAAACACTATTTTCATCTCATACCATCTGTAAACTCTTGTGCTACCAAGGCAACGATTGACACATTTGTAATACATTCCAAAGAACTCTGTTATGATATTTTGAATACATCACTCTTTCACTGTTTATGCCAGACGCGAGTGGCACAATGTAATGCGACAAAAGCAAACAGAGCCCATTATAAACCATCTACACTGGATGCGGCGTGACTATTTCTATATTCCCCATTTTATTTCTGATGTATTCCAAGCGCACATGTAACTTCTGTCACAAAGGACAAAATTATTTGCAATGGTCACTTTGTCACGTCCAGGCGGTACGCCGCAACAATGGTCGTGTCCAGTGTAGAGACAGTGTTAGTAGGTATGAGATCTTGGCAAATCTAAGCCATTTTTACTTTGATTATCTTCTTATTTATTTATTTGTTATACATTTTTGACAGTTCAGATCATTAGCTAGTACCCCACACTACACCTGTACATTATAACTATGTTTTTGCAATTATGGTAATATTCATTCTCTTCCATGTAGGACGCAGAGAGGGCAGCCTTGTGAATGGACCCAGAGCAGACCAGATGGAAACAGAAAAGACCAGCCATGAGACGGAAAAAAGTCTGATACTTGCACAAATCGGTGCCACTCAGCAGACAGACCCTCTTCTCATCAGGCAACAGAATGGAGATCAGTCACCTGAGGTCTTGTCTCAGCAGTTCAATGGAGACACAAACTGGAGCCATCTCAAGCCCAGCACAGTGGTCTACCCGATGAAAGGACAACAGGATAATTGTTCTAGCCCTGCTAACATGCAGGGCATATTTGATCAAAATATGTATGAGATAAATGGACAGATGAAACATGCTCTAAGTGAACAGACATATTTGGACTTTCACCAGACTAAAAAACTCTGTACTGATTCAGAGGTGAATGGAAATGAAGACCTGAGGCTTTGGGATAAAAGAGAAACCGGAATGGAGAACCAATTAGAAGGATTCTCTAAGCACAACAAGCCAGGAAATTTTGAGAAAAAACATAGTAAACGAAACTGTAACTTTCCTAATGGGGATTTATTCTCACTGTCACAGAACAAGCAAGTTCCAATGTCCAATGGTGCTACAACAAGCCCATCTTCAGTAAAGGGTATAACTGGTGACCTCTTAGAGAAAACTTTGTCTCAGTATTACCCAGAGCATGTGTCTATTGCACCTCAAACCAACTCATCTCAAGTAGATCAGGTCACCAGCAACCTGCCTGAGCAGGCGACTTCTTCACCCTCATTTACCTCAGGTTTTCCTATTTCACCCCATACATCTGCCTCCGAGCCACTTGCCAAGGCAGCCCCAGAGGTACAAGGCAGCAATGGCTACAACCCTGAATTTACAGTGAATGGATACTCAGCTCTAGCTGAGCAAAAGAAGCCTACTTATCCTCTCTCTGACCTCCCAGATTTGGGAACGCAATCACTGAGTCAGGAAGCTTCAGAGTCCAATGTGCCATCACAGACAGGCATTAATGGTTGCTCACAGATTAAAAAAGATAGAGAAGGTAGAAAAAATAACCTTCTGAGCGAGACTGAGTGTTTAAGTATGTTCTCTAAGTCCAACCAGGATTTTAGCTGTGAATCGTACAAATTGCACCAAGTGATGGCAAGTGCCCCCTCACAAAAAACTCAGACAGGTCAGCAGAACTTACAGATTAAGGTGCTACAGAAACAACCAACTGATGAAAGCCTCCACAACAATAGAGACTTTTCTTTGCTACAGCAACAGAGTCTTGAGCCACCAAAAGTAGACAGCAGGTTGATTTCCCAGGCCTGTACACCAACATCTCAGAATCAATACAGTGACCACGATAGTAAGCCTAAACCAGGTAAAGAAAAGACAATGTCAAAGAGTACAGATCACCCATCCCAGATGGAATGGATAGATTTAAACTCAGCTTCAGCTCCACAGCCATCTACTGACCACTCACAGATGTGGAATTTTTTCCTTCCACAGACCCAAATGCAGCAACATACAGTCTCGCAGAGCCAAAGTCATTGTACAAATTCCATGCCCTCAAACAACTTCCAGTCTTTGAATTTCAGTAATCCCAATTTTTCCTCAGATGACAGTCAGGTACAAGGTTGTTACAACAACTCCCTACCTCCTACACAATTTCCCCACAATTCTGCCCCTGAATGTCAACAAAGAAAATCCGGAATGCACAATCATGCTTGCATGCAATTTGACAAACCCCAACACATGTGCCAGGAATTATGCAAAAATGATCAAGACCAGATAAAATCCCAGAGCTTCCTCTCTCAGCCACCACCTACTGAGCCTCATCAGCAGGCCACCAGCACATTTCCCCATCAGCTCCCTCAGGACAGACAGAATATGCAAGCAACTCCACAAAAAGATGTTTCCCACATCCAGGTAGATGCACCACTCTTGAAACGGCTTAAAACAGAAGGTTGTCTTCATTCAGAATCCCAGACAACATCTCTAGGTATTGAACCCCCAGCGCAAACACTGTCTAGGACAACAATAAGAGAATACTCAACATTTCCAGACCCATCTAATTTAAATGTACAATCCTTGCCTAAAGAAACAAAAGCTCTAACAGAGAGAAAACTCCAGCAGAACATACAGTACTCTCAAAACACCAGTAAACAACAACCAAACTACCAGCAACCTCTCCATCGCAGAGTACACAATCATTTGGAATTCCCCCAGTCTCCGATTTCTCAATCACAAGTTTCTAATGGTCTGCAGGTACCGGCTCAAACATTTACCAAAACTGAATTCCAAGAGCTCTTTGCCCAAATGCAGAGGGAGTCTCTACCAAGCCAAGGTGCTCAAGGAGATTTGCAGAGGCACACAGCCTTGCGAATGCACCTTCTGCAGAGGCAGGAGCGGCAAGGCCCCAACAACATCAGACCAATTATGTCAGCCATAAAAACTGAAAACTGCTCAGGTTTAGAGACCTCAGCTCAACTGCCACCCATGGAAGTGCTACAGCAAGATCAAGACAAAACCAAAGTCATGCCAGTGATTGTAAAGCAGGAGTATCCTTCTTCATCCTGTGAACAAAGCCTGCAAAGGAGTATTCTAGCTACCATGGAACAGCGGTTAAAACAGTATCAACTATCACCTGTGTTTGAAAGAAAGTCTTTTGTCATCAAGTCACCCAATAAGGTGAAGGTGGAGATGGCTGGGGCTGTGACTGTGCTCTCAACCAGTGCTGAGGGGAATGTCAAGGAACAGTGCAAACCACAAAACTTCACCCCACCTAAAAAGATTGAACCTGGGTTACAAAGCTTTCTGGATTCACCCATGAAGATGCTTAATACACCAATAAAAAACTTACTAGATACACCTATAAAGACACAGTATGATATTCCTTCATGTCACTGTGTTGGTAAGAGATTCACACCGCTTTTTTTTTTTTTTTAAACACATTTCGTGTTGTTTAAACATTACTCCGTTAAATGTGCAGGTCTAGTTCACTTTCAAAGGAAAATTAGCCCATGAATAACTCACCCTCAAGCCATCCTAGGTATATATGACTTTCTTCTTTCAGACGAATACAATCAGAGTTAGGGTTAGTATTGGTATATATCCTGGTATAAAGTATATATCCTGGCTCTTCCAAGTTTTATAATAGCAGTGGATTGCAACCAACAGATTGAAGCTCAAAAAAGTGCATCCATCAATCGTAAACAAACTCCAAACGGCTCCAGGGGGTTAATAAAGGCCTTCTGAAGCAAAATTATGAGTTCATGTAAGAAAAATCTTAATATTGAAAACTTTATAGATAAATCAACTAGCTTCCGGCCAAACGAACATACGGATTCCACTTAAGTGTAAAGTTAAAAAAAACACTTATGCGAGTAATGCGACGTACTGTTGAAATTTACACTACGCCATGACACACTATGCTACTTCTGACGCCATAAATTTCATAAGTTGAGCATCAGGGGAACCTAGAATTTTACTTTGTAACGTGTTAAATAAAAATATTTTTCTTACACAAACTCATCGTTATGCATCAGAAGGCCTTTATTAACCCAAGAGAAGCCGTTAGGAGTTCGTTTAGGATGGATGGATGATGGATGGATGATGGATGGATGGATGGATGGATGGATGGATGGATGGATGGATGGATGGATGGATGGATGGATGGATGGATGGATGGATGGATGGATGGATGGATGGATGGATGGATGATGGATGGATGGATGGATGGATGGATGGATGGATGGATGGATGCACGACACGTTTTTGAGCTTCAATCTGATGGTTGCAATCCACTGCCATTATAAAACTTGGAAGAGCCTGGATATTTTTTATTGTATCTCCGATTGTATTCGTCTGAAAGAAGAAAGTCATATACTCCAAGGATGGCTTGAGGGTGAGTAAATCATGGGCTAATTTTCATTTTAAAGTGAACTAAACCTTTAATGTAAATAGTTTAATATCTTACTGATATTTTGTAATATTTTTAATCAAATCCTGACAATCTACTACAAAATCCACAGACCAAATCAGTGAAAGGGACGAAGGACCATATTATACTCACTTAGGATCAGCACCAACTGTTGCAGCCATCCGCAAAATTATGGAGGAAAGGTATGACATTATGAACTTCTCATGCACAAAATAAATGCTTGTAACTTACTCTCTCAGTATGGATGTATTTTTTTTTTTTTTTTTTGCTATTACACTATATTTCCTGTGACAGATCTGGACTGACTGGAAGTGCTATTAGGATTGAAAAAGTTGTGTATACTGGCAAGGAAGGCAAGAGTGGGCAGGGCTGCCCCATTGCTAAATGGGTAAAGGCAATTTATTTATATCCTGTGTGTTCCTGTTTTGTGCATATGCATCACTCCTCTTTTTTTCGGTTTCTTTAATTAAATATTAAAACATTCTTGTTAGTTTTCTCATCTACAGCACCCTCTATGGAAAACTCAGTTACATGACAGAGGTCTCAAACTGCTACCTGTATATTTTCTGGATATATCTGTACATGTGCACTATGTTGTGTAGGTAATACGGAGGGCAAATGTAGACGAGAAACTCCTGGTCTTGGTACGAGAACGGGCTGGTCACTCATGTGAAACATCCTGTATAGTAGTGGTCATCCTAATTTGGGAAGGCATATCAACGAACCTGGCTGACAGTCTCTACACTGAACTCAGTGACACGCTAACAAAACATGGTGCCCTAACCAACCGCAGATGTGCTCTAAATGAGGAGTAAGGACAAATGCTTGTTATTGCTTTTTTCACAAATACAATAAACATTCAAGTCAACTCAAGTCATCAATATTTATTTAGCGTTTTTTACAATACAGATCGTTTCAAAGCAACTTTATAGTGACAACAGAAATATAATGCAACAAAGTTTGTTTTGGCTGTACAGCAGCTGTAGAAGAAAATAATGTCATTGTCCTGATAAAGTAATTTCAGTGTTGATTCATTTCAGTTGTAAAAAAATAAATTATTTATTTATTTAATTTATCTATACAGCAGCTCTGAAGAAAATAGTAATATCATCAGTCAGCTCCCATACAATGGTGTCAATTAATAATTTAAATAAATATTAAGTGTGAATATTAGTAAAAATTCACTAACCAAAAGACCAAATATTTTTACTAAATAAATAATTATTATATAATATTAAATTATCATCAACCGATAAATTTATAGTCTGTGGTCTTGCTACATATCTGACCACTTTCTGCTTATTGTACAGTTATGTTATTTATGTTTTCCTAAAGACAAGATATTTAATGGCTTCAACAAAACTTTAAAAAATCTAGATACCGTAAGGTATCTTTACAATATGTTATTTGTCTTAAAACTTAACATTCTGTAATTTTCCTTAGGAGAACATGTGCATGTCAGGGTTTGGAACCTGATGCCTGTGGAGCTTCTTTCTCCTTCGGCTGCTCCTGGAGCATGTACTATAATGGCTGCAAATTTGCCAGAAGTAAAATCCCACGAAAGTTCAAACTGCTTGGTGATGATCCCAAGGAGGTGAGATGCTCTCACACAAACACAAAATGGAGTCAACAAAGGACATACAAAATAGGAAATAACAGGATAATTTTTTATTCCCTTACAGGAAGAGAAACTGGAACAAAATCTCCAGGGTCTTGCAACTTTCATGGCCCCAGTGTATAAAAAAATGGCACCCGATGCCTACGGCAATCAGGTATACATTTAAGCTTTCTGCTTCAAGTCTCATTTAACAGTATAGTGTATTTACATATATGTATAGTGTTGTAATATATAAAAAATAAGTAAAGTGACTGCAATAGTGCATTAATTGCATAAGGTGCATATACCAAAGTAGGCAAATTTTAAGTTTAAATTTCAAATTTATACATCTACCGATATTTGACAGGTGGAGCATGAACACAGAGCTCCCGATTGCCGCCTGGGCCTAAAAGAAGGACGGCCATTTTCTGGAGTGACAGCCTGTCTAGACTTCTGTGCTCATGCCCACAGAGACCTGCACAACATGCAAGGGGGCAGTACTGTGGTAAGAATTAAAGCCAACATGAAGCAGACATTGTGATAGTCTTTTCTTCCCTATTTTGATGTATTTCCGAGTTAAATTGAATGAGAAATAAATGTAGGGTGGGACTGGATTTCGTCCTTGGGAATTGATTGGACTGTAGGAAGTTGGAGTTGCTAACTAAATAGAGGCAGATCTGAATGCCAGTTAGCAGTCAGTTTTGAAGGATATTTAATCTCACCTCAAGAGAGCAGATGCTGTTTGAAGGGGAGGAGATGTTAATAATTTTTTTTTGATTTGCACAGAAAAATCATTTATAATAAAAACTTTAAAAAAAAAAAAAAAGAAGAATTGTCCATTTTGATTTCATGGTGACTTTAAATACAGTACAGTGTACCCTAATAAGACTAATAAAGAGCATTCACCAAAGCCAGCAGTTAAGTCTATTACACGGTACAAATAATATATACCCTGCTTTATAATGGAAACCAAAAGATAGCTAAAACACAGTTGTGGTTCCAAAATTACAAATTAAACAGGCCAAACCTCCCGCTCTCTTTACTCTTGTTGTAGGTCTGCACGCTAACACGAGACGACAATCGTGAGATTGGAAAAATTCCTGAGGATGAGCAGCTGCACGTGCTTCCCTTATACAAGGCCTCATCCACTGACGAGTTTGGCAGTGCTGAGGCTCAGCTGGAGAAGACCAAGACTGGTGCCATTCAGGTGCTCAGTGCCTTTCGTAGACAGGTGCGTATGCTACCAGAGCCTGCCAAGTCTTGCCGGCAAAAGAAGCTGGATGCCAAGAGAGCCGCAGCTAACAAAACAAACCCCAACACACCTAACTCCAAAATGGACAGTACCCAGCAAGCAAAGCAGAAACAGTCCGCTTATGAGAACCCAGGCCAGAACACAACTGTAACAGGTACAAAAGCAAGGCTTAAAAATGGATAGAAGCAATACTCGATTTTTCTAAATGTATTCAGTTATAAATATTTGAATTAGGGATGATCAAATAAATGATATAAATAAGTAATGGAACAGATTCCAAGTGTTTATCAATGATTCAACACCAAAAATTTACATTTTGGTCTAATCCCATTATTTCTTCCAGGCCCAGGTAACATAAATCTGGACTCTGGGCATCTCCCCCATGCTCATGCTGGCCATCAGCCTCAGCAGCACCGGCAGCAAACACAACCTAATTCTAATCCCACTTACACAGTCCCACAGTTCCCTAGATTATCAAATGTATCAGGAACCCTCTCAAATGCTTCTAAACCAGTGACCCCACATCCTCAAACACCACCTACTGCCAGTCCTTATCCCTCTCCTTTACATGCACCCAACTCCTACATTAACGTGTCTAATGCACCCACCCCATACCCCAGGTCTCTTACACCCAACCCTCTCTATACTGGTTACCAATGTAATGGGGGGCTTCCCATAGACACCTACCACCCTTACTACTCTTCTAATCTAAAGCATCCAGATATGTATCATCCCCAAATAAATTCACTGTACTCTGAGCAGCAGTACAGTGCACCTCAACATTACGCCGTCAACTACTCACCACACTATGGAGAGTCTAGCTTACCACCCAATGGTTATGGCTCCTGTAACATGAAACCTGGCATGCACTCTATGGGACATTACCCAGGTTATAATCCTAATATGCCACCTGATGCCTTCTCCAGGCCTCCTTCAGCCCATCTACATTTGGACTATGCTACTATTGGCAAAAGCAGCCAGTTTGAAGCTTACCCCAAGCCCCATATGTCCCAGAATCATCAGATGTTTCCTCCAAATCCAAATACTTTAAGTATACAAAGTAATACAAATTTAGAGATAAACATGCATGGAGCAAATGGTATCCCTCAGGTATTTCCTCCTTTGGGTAATGAATGCTTCAACCCAAACCAACATCCAGGCTTGAGGCATTCCAGTGAAAATGCCCTTAACCACGTTGTCAACCAGACACCACTTACCCAGAATTCAGAACAAAAAGAAAAGGAAGATGTGTGGTCTGACAGTGAGCACAACTTCCTTGACCCTGAAATTGGAGGGGTGGCAGTGGCACCTAGTCATGGTTCGATCATTATCGAGTGTGCTAAGAGGGAACTCCATGCGACTACACCAGTCAAGAAGCCTGACCGCAACCATCCCACTCGGATCTCACTTGTGTTTTACCAGCACAAGAACTTGAATGAGGCAAAACACGGACTGGCTCTGTGGGAAGCAAAGATGGCAGAGAAGGCCCGGGAGAAAGAGGAAGATGCTGAGAAGCATGGTGCTGAAAATACAACTAGCAAGAGCAGTGGAAAGAGAGTGAAACGAGAACATTCAGAACCTTCTGAACCCTCAGAACCTCCATATAAGAGGTTTCTTCTCATGCTTACAGAACGGTCAATGTCCTGCACTACTAATACATATGTAAGCACATCTCCCTATGCCTTTACCAAGGTGACTGGGCCTTACAATCATTTCCTGTAAAAACCTCTCTAGGTTCAGAGCATTCATAAACACAAGAATGAGAGTGGCATCAGAAAAATGACATGGTGCATGAAATGGTGCTACAATATAGTGACCTCAGTGCCACTGGCCACATAACCCATAATTCTTGTTCAGTTTTTGGTTATTGACAATAGTAAGATCCTGTATTATTACTATACGTAGAGCATCAGTTGGCTTTTTACACTCTTAAAAAGTCCATTTTTACTGTTTGATCAATTAGAAATATTTATGTATTATTTAAATACTCACGTATGAAAACACTGTTCTTCATCCATGGTGCTTACAGTCCAACAAATTTGGACATATTACTGGAAAGAAATATTCATCTTAGGTGACTTTTAAAGGCTAATCACTTTGTATGGTGCTAGCGAGTGTTTTGAATGCAAAAACGTGTTTTTAAATGCCTTTCTTTAACAACACACAACTTGTATATTTTTTAAGTAATACACAATTTTGTTGATTAAGCAATTAAGACATTATCTAGCTTAAATGGTGTTTTAGAAGCACTTTTTTAGTAATAATGAGGGTATCACTTTTTGCTCTCCAATATGAAAGACAATTAATTACACTGCATTCATTATTGTGGAAAACTCCATATAGTGGATAGTTAAAATAATTTAAAATACTTTTAAACAATTTCTATGGTGCTTTTACAATTTCACAAATCCTTTACACTTACTGTATAGTGAGCCACTGAGGGTCAATTTTGTAACAGTAATATTCTGAAAAAGAAATCACAAAAAAAAAAAAAAACTTGAAATTTCAGAACACTGAATAGTGGAGTCAAGAAAAACAATGGTCAATATTAGCAGCCCATTCTCACCCCAAGGCGTCATCTAACTGACGCCTTGGGAATCAGTTTGACCATGCTTCAATATTCGACGCTAAAGGTACCCTTTAGCGTCAGTTAGTTGACGCGATCCCAGGGCGTCATCTAACTGACGCGTTACCCTTAGCGTCAGTTAGATGACGCCCTTCTACCCAGACCTAAACCTACCCGCGTCATCTAACTGACGCGTTACCCTTAGCGTCAGTTAGATGACGCCCTGGGATCGCGTCAACTAACTGACGCTAAAGGGTACCTTTAGCGTCGAATATTGAAGCATGGTCAAAATTGTCAGTTAGATGACGCCTTGGGGTGAGAATGCGTTGATATTAGGTCCTCAAAGCATATATCAAGGAACACATAACAGGGTTACTTTTACATCGATGTCACTGTTTCAGAGGCAGCTGGCTTGGCTTGCTGTGGGGGTTTTTACATAATGCAACTTTAGCTGTATAAAAAAAGTTGAGATGTGTACAGTAAATTAAAGAATGTTTTAATGTATGCTTAGACAATAGTTTAGTAAAGAAGAGTACTATTTCTTTGGGTTTGAACTGATTTTATTTCAAATGGTGCTACTTGACCTGCTATAAATATAATGTGAGAATCTCTAAGAGCGTTGAGAAGGCTTATGAATGATGTAGAAAAACCTACTTATCATATACCTCAGAACTAGTTTGGCAATAGAATTATAATATCAAGGTGTTTCTGTTATTTTACTTCCAAACACTTTGTAGCAAAAAATAACACATACCTAAAGGCCATTATTTATGCAATGTTCATTTCTTACTTTCTTCACACTTGATCTACTAGAAAGTATTGCTTGAACTTCAAGTGTCAATGGAATTGCAAAATCAGGGATATATCAGCTCATTTCTGTGCATAAACATCACTTGTGTTCATGTTGTCTTCTCTAATTCAGGTTTGAGCCTTTGTATTTGTATTTTAAATCCTTATGAATTACTTGTATACCACACACATATCTAACTTTATTAGAAAATTAAAACAATCAGAATTTGTGTACTGTTGAAGCAAAATGCTGATAAACCTTTTAAGAAGTAATTTGAACATATTTTAACATGCACTGATTTAATTAAAGGGAAAGTGTCATGACATATAAAGCAATGCATTTGCTCTTTACTGAAGGGTTAGACCAAGTCAGTTAAAATACTATGTGGACAATTAGTTGTATATGTATAGTTTGAGGCTAAATGCATTTACAACCGCATTTACAACCACTAAACATATGTTAATGCCTCTTACACTACTCCTGTCCCTGAATTAAATTAGATATTTGATGAGTTATTGGTAATGAAAGAAATACAACTCATTCCACTCTGACATGAAAAAAATGAAGCACTTCAATTTGTTTTTCAAAACAAATAGATGTAAATTCAAAATAGGTTGAATATTGTAAATTTATTAAATAGATTATTCCACATTGTATATACCACATAATTGCAATGCAGAAGTCCATTCTTCTTAATTCTAAGTCCATGATGTACGAATGTTAATTTCCATGTTTGTTTAAAGTACCATCAACCCACACAACAACAATAATAATAATAATAATCATAGATTTTGCTCCAAAAACCTTTGTCTCGTTGGTATTCGGGTTACCTGAGGATTTTTTTTTTTCTGTCATACAATAGCAACGTTTACATTGTTTTTTGTTTTGTTCTATTAAATCAATTTGATGTACTGACTAGTTAAGGAAGAAGCTTCCAGTTCTGTAGTTTAAATTAGATATTAAATTTAAGTGTAGAGAGCCCAGCTTGAGTAGCATGTTATGTATGAAGCAAGTGAAATGGGTGGTTAAAATTTAGTGAGTGACAAGAATAGCCATACTTGAAGATGCTTCGGAGTGTTTCGTGGAGTCAACTTTACTTGAATGAATTTCTGACTTCAACTATTGAACTGGGGTGCACAACTTTTACATTAAGCTAGCAGTTTATGTACACGTTGGTATTTTGCCATTAGACACTAAAAGGCTTAAATGTGCTATTTTCTGCCTTTTTTGTATTGCTCCTCATTTGTAATGCTTAAAACATTGAATTAAGAATGGCTTTGAATACTGTAAGTATTGTATTGTACTGAAGAACTGAATGCAGTTTATTTGTAAACTATTTGTTATGATTTGTTATCATTCCTAATATTGCTGAAATGTGGGTTTTTTAATAAAATGTATATTTATTTCAAGCATTTACAGTAAATTGTACAATGTTTAATAACTTTGACTTTTTTAGTAATTAAATGGTTAAATATATAAAACATTTATTTATAATTTGCAAATAGTACAAATACAAACAATGAATAGAAAATGTGTTCAACCCTTGAAGTTTTCATGTTTTATTTCTACAACATTTGGATTATTCGTTGCTTTTTATTATTATTTGATATTCTATTTAAACAAAGTCTAAAGAGGTGAAAAGGCACAGCATGTATGTTTTCACAATAACTGCTGTACAATCAATTTAAGACACCATTCTTCTTGCTTTGAGAATGCATTCATTGAAAACGTTTTTAAGATAAATAGTTTATTTATTAATATATTTTCATGGAAACAACTAACAGAAAAGATTGGGGGAGTTAATTTCTACTAGTCCTCGATTCTGATGCTGCACATTTCAGGGAAAGTAGTTTCAGCATTTCACAGTAGTACATCATTATTCATAATTTATAGCGTTTGAGTTTATCACCTTAATAAGACAAACTCATCTTGTCCTAATTTGAAGCCAATTCAAAATTAAAAAACTCAAATTTGGCAAGACTTTACAATAAGGTTCCATTTCTTGACATTAGTTAACATGAACTAATAATGAACTTTATTTCTACAGCATTAATTATTATTAATGTAACTTTCATCAAAAGGTTGTATCCTTTCACATTAAAGTTTAAACTTTGAATGAAGAACAAACAATTGTATTTTTATGAATTAGCTTTAACAAAGACACAAATGTTATCTATATAGTTGTAATCAAAATTAATTCAATTGAAAATGCAACTAATTAATGACTTCTGCATTCTCAAAATAATTCAACCCCCTGAATAGAATGAATCCCTTACAACAGCCCAATCTGCAAAACAGGTGTTGTCTCAAGCTAACCTGACACAACTAATTAAGGGCTTCATTAGTTGCACCAGGTGTGCTTGAGCTAGAAAACATGAAATATCTGAACTGGCTAAGTTTGTTGAATGACTGCATGTTAGAAATATGGCTAAGTCAAAAGAATGGTAAAAAAAGTTAAGAGAAGATATAAATCACCCTTCACAAATAAGGATCAGGAAATCTATAGGAGAAAACGGCATGCAGTCAGTGAGGAAGCTGAAGTTTGGGTGTCATTGGACCTTCCAACAGGAAAATGATCCCAAGCATACCTCAAATTCCACCAAGATTATACAGTGGCCATCCCAGTCACCTGACTTGAATGCTATAGAAAATCTCTGGTGGAATTTGAGGAAGGTGGTTGCAGCACACAAACCCCAAAACATTACTGAACTGGAGGTCATTGCTCATAATTAAAATAATAATAATAATAATAATTCTTACATTTATATAGCGCTTTTTTCTGGGTACTCAATGCACTTTACATGGAAGGGGGAATCTCCTCAACCACCACCAATCTGCAGCATCCACCTGGATGATGCAACGGCAGCCATATTGCGCCAGAACGCCCTCCACACACCAGCTTGCTGGTGGAGAGGAGACAGTGATGAAGCAAATCAGTATATGGGGATGATTAGGAGGCCATGATGGATAGAGGCCATGGGGCAAATTTGGCCAGGATGCAGGGGTTACACCCCTACTCTTTTTCGAAGGACATCCTGGGATTTTTTTAATGACCACAGAGAGTCAGGACCTTGGTTTTATGCCTCATCCGAAGGACGGTGCTCTTTGACAGTATAGTATTCCCGTCACTATACTGGGGCGTTAGAACCCACACAGACCACAGGGTGAGTGCCCGCAGCAACCTGCTTTGATATGGCTGCTGGCTCATGAGGAATGGGCTAAGATTCCTCAGAAACGCTGGCGTCTGGTTATATATCTCATTTGTAGCAGATCATAACAGCAAAATAGTGTTCTACAAAGTACTAAAGATGCTGCCATGAAGGAGTTTTGAGACTGCAGAAGTCATTAAAGGTTGCATTTTTAGTTGAATTTGGGGAAACCACTAGCCTGGCTAACGTCAGACCCAAGTCTCATTGGCCCTCATTTATCAAAAGTGCGTACACCAAATTTCGAGTGTACACCTGGCGTACACCCAAAACCACGGTGACTTTGAGATTTATCAATATGGATGTTAGCGTACAGCACACTCAAATCCCACGCCAGCTCAGGAGGTGGTGTAAGCACGTTTGAGTTAGTGCGGAAATGCGCAGAAAAACAATTCCTAACACCACAAAACGCACTGACAAACTAAAACATATGACAAAAAAAATAAATAAAAATAACAACATAGGCTAATTATAAACTTCAGTGTAAAAATCTGTCACAAAGAACCGGCAAAAGTAATGATTATGAATATGTAAAATATAGCAAGGAGATATTTTAATTGTTTATTAATAAAGAAGTGTTTTCTTTGTGTCGGCTGCAAAGATGAAGTTGAGATGCTGACTCGCGATCTTCGCAGTAGTGAACGCGCCAGAGAGAAATGCACATTTCAGATTACATAAGCAGAGAGCAGTCTGCAGTCTGTTTTCTTTCGTTTTGAATTGTTCTGTTTAAAAGTAGACATGTCTGAGGCAAGTAGGGTATCTTATACGCTGAGTTTCGGTTCATTTATGAGATGAGCTCAGTACGCGTCCTCTGTTTCATGATTATCCTCTGCTATTTACTTTCCTATTTGTTAAATCCAGGTAGGCCTAATTGGTTGATGAAACATTGATTAAAATTAAGATACAATTAATACAAAACGAAATTCAGTTTAAAGAAAGGTTCTGTGCTTTATGTTTGATGCAGGGACGGACTGGGACTAAAAAACGGCCCTGGACTTTGACTAGGCCCGGCCCAAAGCAATCGGCGCGCGGAAACTCGACAACAACAACAACGCTTGCCGCCTGGCATGAGTGTCACAATACTTTAATTGTGCCTCATGATACTATGCCATCCAAATTATAGCTAACAGCATATCATACAATCATGCTGTCTTAAAATGAACTTATTAATTTATGCAGTAATTAATCTTAGCTACTGCACAAATAATAATACCACATCTAAATGAAAATACACCATTACAAATGTAACTTCTGTATTCAAAATCTTTAAAATCACATTTTTAAAAGTAAAAGCACAACATATTTCTTAATATTAGCTACTGCATGTGGTATTTTAAAGCTAAAATGTTGAAGTTTTAACTACTGTAATCATTAAAAATGTAGCATGCTGAATACCACTTGCTAACATCATCCCTAGCAAGTAACTTGCCAAGTAAAAGCCCGTCCGCACTGCCAATTGATTGGTTGGGTCCTTACATGCGCATCGTGAGGCACACGCGCACACTAGCACACACACGCAAGGTCTCTCGCTCACTCCCTCTCTTTGCCGTGCGCGCTACGCATGCGCGCTCTTGCTCGCTCTAGATTCCGGGAGATTTTAACTAATTTGCGGGAGGTAAATTTTTATTTTAACTCCCTAATTTTAACTCAGGGAGCCGCTATCAATATGCGGGAGACTCCTGGAATATTCCGGGAGACTTGGGATGTCTGTGACTGCGTGTGTGGCGGGTGGTGGGCCGGCCTGGCGGCCGTCCTGGAGTACCGGCCGTTCTGTGATTCTCCAGATCACATAGATGGCCAGTCCGCCCCTGGTTTGATGTCTCTGTGAAAGTTTTAAAATATATTTTAGTGCCGCTTTTAGAGCGCTCACGTCCGTATAATTTTTTTTTCCTCATAAATGCGAACACGAATAATAATAAGAATATTACAAATGGACATGCAATTATTAATGTGAATGAATGGTACTCCACATCACATCATCATCACTATTGTACATGATACGATATTAAATGCTAATTGTTTCAAAACACGTGCTGTAAAATAATGCATTGTGATAGTCATTTGATCTCCACGAAGGAGAAGTTTCTCTTCTTTGCCGTCTTCCGTGTGTCCATGGCGTAAAATGAGGGCGTGGGGGAAGCGGAGACTTGAATATTTAGAGGCGTGTTATTCTAATGACGATCGTTTTCAGCCGTGGCATTTATCAAGGACAGGTATTGCGTACACCAGGATTTCAAAGGTACGCACAGCTTCATAAATCAGGCGGTGAGAGGAGTGTAAGCATAATCTTACGCCAACATATACGCCCGTTTCTACGCAAGAATGATAAATGAGGGCCATTGAGACTTGGGTCTAGGAACCACGTTCATTTTCTCGTATTTGAGGCGTGGTTTACGAATGCCCAGAGACGCTTATTGGGTGCTAAGAATGTCTATCAAATGCGCCTGTACGTAGCTCATAGCCAATTGTTTCAATTATACCAGATGACACATGTAGAGCGACAGAAATTAGACGAGTAAGAAGATGGGTCTGACGATGGGTCCGAGATTTATGTGTACACGATGGCGTGTATCTAATCAATGAGTGCATTCACACCCGGAGCAGGAGCAACGCGTGAGCGTCGAGCAGGAGCGGCGCATGAGCAGCAGTGAAGCGGGGGTTTCGGCACCGAGATGTGCCGGTTATGCAAAAGCACACTTTTGATGGACACAAATAAATATGATTTCACACAAAAAGTTCCCAAAATTATGTCTAGTGAGTTTTAACAAGAACTTGAGAAGGCAAATAAAAGAAAATGAAGACTCAAAAAGATTTATAGAAGATTTAGGCTACCCGGTAAAAACTTGTTTTTAATTATTCAGTTTGGGTGAAAGTTGTGTATTATATAAAAAAAAACTAAAGTAAACTAGCCAGAAAATATTATATATAAACGTTCTTTTAGTTTATGTAACACACAGACAGCTACATGGATAGCACAACCCAAATCAATATAATCGCACTGCGGCATGGCAGCATGGGGAAACCTATGATAGTTTTTAGATTAAAGTCTTTGATTTTACTAGTATTTTGATTTTACTAGTATTTTGACTGACTATCAAACTTTTCTACAAATACATTATTTGAAATATTTAATAATATAAGGTAGGCTACTTTTGCGTCCATTCGTTTTTCTTTTTTAACCCGTAATTGAAAAACTAAAAATGAACGGTTGTTGTATTTTTAAAAGGCAAAGTTGAACACCAAAATTTGAACTGTAGGCTACACAAATGCTGGGCAAAAAAAAAAGAAAATATGACTTTTTGCCCCTGTATTAAACATTTAAAATATTTACAAATTACTGTGGAAAAAATGTGGATTTTACTGTTTTTCTAAGGCCAGATTAGAACCTGTAAATTATATTTTTCCCGCAGTGCTGAATGAGAAGAGCCATGTCTCTGGAACCATGATTTATGATAATAAATGTGTCTGAATAAATAACGTGGCATTTTAATTGTTCATTTAAAAGTGAACATTTCAAGCTTTAGGCTATATTTTGTTTCAGTTCATTTATGAGACGAGCTCCAGTTCACGGAGATTATTCTGTCCTAGACGCGCGTTCCATCTACTCAACACTGACAGGTAGCTAACAGGAGTCAGAATAGTCCAGACGCAGGAGTAAAGTTGAAAGTTTTACTGTTAAATTCTTTCCTCTTCTTTCTCTTTTTTGTAAATCTGAAATATACAAAGATTACAAATGACTTGTTACAAAATGTTCTCAAAATAAACACAAATGAATTTACGTTGTTTACAAATATTCTCTGAGTACGTAACAAAAGGCTACAATCAGCTCTCAGTGTTATTGTTATCAAATTGCCATAACTGTTGAATAGTTCGCTTTTAAACTCAAACTTATGAATTTCAAATATATATATATATATATATATATATATATATATATATATATTGGCAGGCCCTCGTAGAGCAAAAAACCTTCTCAAGGCGTTTATAAAGGTCCATGCAGTCAATCAGCTCAATGTGTATATCACGAATACTCATACAAGTGAAAAGAACAGCCCATCTTTTGCTTTGAGCTTGTCCTCCCCGCGTGCGCCTTGCGACGACTGTCCAAGGTCCAAAAACATCCAGACCAACATACGTGAAGGGAGGTTCAGTGCTCAGGCGATCGATGGGTAAGTCCGCCATCTTCTGCTTAGTTACCTTCCCTCGAAGCTTGTTGCATATGAAGCACTTGTGTACAATGCTGTTGATAAGCTTCCTAACACCAACAATCCAATACCCTGCATTGCGGATAGCCGATTCAGTAAACACACGACCCTGATGCTTGACTCGATCATGGTAATGCTCCACAAGTAGTTTCGCAGCATGACTGCGTCCTGGAACAATCAAAGGAAACTTCTCTTTGAGATCCAGAGTCGCATTTTTAAGCCGACCTCCTATCCTGAGAAGGCCTCTACAATCTAAGTAAGGGTCCAGTTTTTTCAGAGCGTTGTGCCTCAGAATGTCATTCCGTTTCACGATGCATGTAAGCTCTTCTTGGTAAGCTTCCTTCTGTACGCTATTGATTACAACATCCTCTGCTTGTAACAACTCTTTCACTGTACGAGACTTAGCACAACCACGATCTACAGGCACTTTATCGTCAGACGACTTGTAAGTCTGGGCGACATGTATGAGAAAAGCTATAACTCTGACTAATAACCTCCAAGAAGAGAATCGCTCAAATCGTTGACATTCAAGAGGAAAATCTTGGGACACCGTAGTAGCAAGAGGACGAACTTCTGTGTCCAACTCTGGCCTGAGGAGGTCAAATTCCTTCTCCTCCGGAGACAGATTCTGATCCATTTGCGACAGGAAGTCAGGTCCTATAAGCCAGGTAGTGGTGCCCAACAGAGCTGCTGGAACGGAGCGGGAGGCGTGGTCTGCAGGGTTATGCTTAGTAGACACATAGTGCCATTGCATTGGGCTTGACACTCTCAATTCAATTCAATTCAATAATTTATTGCCATGTCAACAAGTTGATAGGAATTTGTCTTGGTACAACTCTCAGACATAAAGACCTAAAGACAAACATCAAAAATACACCAACAATGTTCCTCAACAGTCCCAACAACAATAAGACATTAGACCAGAACCTGCATTCTTTCTAAGGATAATACCCCACGGCCCAGAAAGTGCACAGTGCCTGCTATTAATAAAGTGCTGCTAGCAGTCAGTGCAAATTCAGATGTCTAATAGCCAAGGGGAAGGTGCTGTCTCTGAAGCGTGATGTGGAAGTCTTAATGCTCCTATATCTTCTTCCTGATGGAAGGAGATTAAAGAGATGGTGAGCAGGGTGAGAGTGGTCCGCTATGATGTTTTTAGCCTTTCTAATTATTCTAGTGGAGAAGAGTGAAGAAAGTGAAGGAAGGCTACAGCCTATGATTTTTGAAGCCCTGCGTACCACTCTCTCCATCCTAGTCCTGTCCTGAGCGGTTGTATGACCGAACCAGACAAGCATGGAGAAAGTAAGGACGCTCTCGATAGTAGACCTATAAAAGTGGGTCATGGCAACTCGGCTGACACCAAACTTTCTGAGCTGCCGCAAGAAGTGGAGTCGCTGATGTGCTTTACTGATCTTAATATTAGTGTTGAGCTCCCATGATAGGGATTCCTGGATTGTAGTCCCAAGAAACTGGAAGGAAGTGACCCTCTCCACCTCTACCCCATTTATGCATAGCGTACGGAGGGGACTAGAGGTCTTTCTAAAATCCACTACCAGTTCCTTGGTTTTTAAGATGTTAAGTGACAAGTTAAAACTTTCGCACCATTTCACCAGCCCCTCCACCTCTCTGCGGTAGTCAGACTCATCTCCATTAGTAATAAGACCAACTACAGAAGTGTCATCGGCAAACTTAAATAACAAAACTGAACTACTGTGTGACTGACAAAATTGTGTGTATAAAGAATACAGAAGTGGAGATAGGACGCAGCCCTGTGGAGCACCAATGTTCAGGAATTTTGACTGCGAGACGTAATCACCCATTTTAACCACCTGCTTCCTATCACATAAAAAGTTAAAAATCCACTTGCAAAGTGATGTTCTAACACCTAGCTCCTGTAAAGTGTTAATCAACTTCACAGGAACAATTGTGTTGAACGCAGAACTAAAATCCACAAAGAGGACACGTGCATATGTAGATTTAAACTCCAGATGTTGAAGAATAGAGTGCAAACATAGCGAAACTGCATCATCAACACTCCTATTTGCTCTATAAGCAAATTGGTGGGGGTCAAGTGAAATACTGGACAGATGTTTACATATCAGACGCTCAAACACTTTCATAATGACAGAAGTTAAAGCCACAGGCCTATAATCATTAAGACACGAGATACTATCCTTCTTTGGAACTGGGATGATCACAGCAGATTTAAAACAAGCAGGCACAATACCAATTTGAAGAGACCAGTTAAAGATAAAAGTGAGGACAGATGTTAATTGATCAGCACAGTGTCTTAAAGTAGCAGTCATTACACCGTCAGGCCCAGCCGCCTTCCTGATGTTCTGCTGACGGAGCAAGATTCTAACATCATGCTCAGAGATAGTGGGTGGAGAGTCCTCCTGCTCTCTATAGCAGGGTGGAGGCAAGAGGCCTCCACTGTCAAAACGACAGTAGAAGTCATTAAGCCTCCCAGGAAGAGAGGGGTCACTGACAGGAACATGGTGTTTGATCTTATAGTCAGTGATGTCCTGCAGCCCACGCCAAACACCTTTGATGTCATTTGCATGTAATTTATTTTCAAGCTTAGCTTTATAGGAAGCCTTGGATTTCAACACAGCTCGCTGGAATTCATATTTCAGTAATTTGTATTGACCCATATCACCACTCTTAAAAGCAGCCTGTTTTGCCTTACATAGCACTCTCACTTCATTATTAAACCAGGGCTTACTGTTATTAAAGACATAAACAGCTCTAGTAGGAATACACACACCTTCACAGAATTGAATATAGGATGTGACGGTATCAGTAAAGATGTTAATATCCTGACCATCAGACCAAAAGTTGCTCCATACCGTGGAGTCTAAACAGTCCTGTAATGTGTCTATAGCTTGTGGGGACCATATCCTAAAAAGTTTGATAGTTGGTTTTGCCACTTTAAGTCTCTGGCGATATTTCGGAATGAGAAAAATAGTGTTGTGGTCGGACTCACCCAAAGGGGCCCTGGCCACAGCATGATATGCCTCAGGAATAGGAGAGTAGCATTGATCCAGAGTTTTATCCTTCCTAGTAGCAATCTGGATTTGGGGTTTGTATCTGGGGAGTGCCTTCCTCAAGGAGACGTGATTGAAATCTCCCAGCACAAACAAAGCAGCGTCAGGATTATTATTTTCTACCTCCGTGATATTATGCACAAGTTGCTGCAGAGCCGCCGGGGCAGAAGCGTCCGGGGGAATGTAAATAACCATCAAAACAACAGAAGAAAACTCACGAGGCAAATAAAAGGGCTTACACATCACCGTGAGAGACTCCAACTCTGGAGAGCAGGTTTGTGACAAGTTTTTGCAGTCCGAACACCAGTTGCTATTGATGTAGCAACAAACCCCACCTCCACGTAGTTTTTGTGAGCACGCAGTGCGGTCAGCACGGTGTAGAGAAAAACCGGCTAGTTGTAACATGGAGTCCGGGAAACTTTCAACTAACCAGGTCTCAGACAGGCAGATAGCGGCGGCATCCTTGAAATCTCTCTGTGTACGTATGAGCATAGAAAGTTCATCCATTTTATTCACCAGGGAGCGGACATTGGAAAGAATCAGGCTTGGTAGAGCTGGGCGATGGACGCGACGCCTGAGCCGAACAAGAGCGCCACCCCTCGCACCCCGCTTCCGAGTCTTCCAGCATTGTTTAAGCCGCTCCTTGTGTAGTTGGAAATCCGGCGGTAGATCGGGCAGAAAAACAGGCATACTGTCCCGAACGTGAAGTAATGCAGATCTGTCATACTGAACAATACCGAAGCTGGGTTCTAGAAACGTGCAGGACAACACCAAACAAACAAACAAAACAGAGAGTAGTACCGAGTCGCCATTGAGCGGCGCCATCTTGGATGATTAGTGATTCTTTGTGCTCTACTCTCACTCTGTGCTCACTCTGTGGATATGCTGCACTCTGTTGGCTACATATACGTAGAAACGCCTTGTCTGGTTATAGATGTACTCCAGGACGACTCTACTATCCGTGTAAAACTTCACAGCATCTAGAGTGAAGTCCAGCTCGTTTGTAATCATCTCTGCTATCTCTGCAGCTAAAACCGCAGCTCCTAGTTCCAGCCTGGGAATAGTATGAGCAGCTTGCGGAGCTAGGACGAATCCGATATGACATGCTCCTTCGGCATTGATGATATGCCACTGCTGCAATAGCTCTTACAGAAGTATCAGAGAAAATGTGGAGTTCCTTTCTCAGAGCTGTAGAGAGGGTAGTATAAACGTATGTTCTAGGAATCTCCAGCTGTTTGAGATCTTGTAGGGATTTCCTCCATACATTCCATGCTTCTTCTTTATCTTCAGGGAGAGGAGAGTCCCAGTCAAAAGCCTCACTTGAGAGTTCTCGTAGCAGGAATTTTCCTTCAATGATGATAGGAGCAACAAACCCAAGTGGGTCGAAGAGACTGTTGACAGTAGCAAGTATCCCTCTGCGAGTAAAGGGCTTCTTAATATCGGTTACATGAAAGGTGAATGTGTCACTCTTGACATCCCAGCTAAGTCCGAGACTACGTTGGATGGGAGTAGGGTCAACTTCCAAGTTGAGATCTTTGAGTCCCTTCGCATGATCTTCGCCCAGGAATGCGTTCATTACTTCCTTGCTATTAGAAGCAAACTTGTGCAGTCTTAAATTCGATATGGCCAGCATTTTCTTTGTTCGCGTTAACAGATCGATTGTTCCTGCAGCTGAGGGTGTCGCCAAAAGTCCATCATCGACATAGAATTCTCTTTCTACAAAGTGTTTGGCGTCTGAACCATACTCCTCCTCACCATGAGCCGCTGCTCGTCGAAGAAACATAAATGGCTACAGCAGGAGATGGACTATTACCGAACATGTGCACCCTCATGCGGTATTCGATGATTTCTTTGCTCGTGTCATTATCCTTGAACCAGAGAAAACAAAGAAAGTCTCTATCTTCCTCTTTCACAATGAAGCTGTGAAACATCTGTTCGATGTCCGCAGTTACAGCTACCAGCTCCCTTCTAAAACGCAGTAAGACTCCCAAGAGGCTGTTATTTAAGTAAGGACCAGAGAGAAGAACATCGTTCAAGGAGATGCCCTGTTTTTGCGCGCTGGAGTCGAAGACAACTCTGATCTGACCGGGCTTCTGTGGGTGGTACACCCCAAGGGTAGGTAAATACCAACATTCCTGGCCTTTTTGGAGAGGAGGGGCTATTATAATTTTTTTAAAAGGGACTTTATAATTAAACCTGTAGCTCTTCTTCCCGCGGTCTCTGTCACACCCTCACATGTACGTAGAGTATATGATGAGGTCTCTCCTTTGACATGCAGCAAGTCGAAGAACTTGGTTCTAGAGAGCGATCTATTGCTCTGGTCATCCAGGATCACATTAAGCTTGATTGCTCCTTCTGGGTAGCCTTCTGGGTAAACTTTAGCCAGGCAAATCTTAAGAGCAGGACCGTGAACTTTTGCCATAACCACAGACTTCTGTACATTTGGAAGTAATAGTAGGTTGAGGCATGTCTATCTCTCTCTCCCCGCCATGATCGAATAAGTTTGAAGGCGGTGGTCCTGGATGAAGCGCTGCAATATGAGCATCACTGCCACATTCCTTACATTTAATAGCTGCCTTACAGTCCCTGGCCAGATGAGTGGTTGTTGCACAGCACCTGTAGCAAACACCTTTCTCCTTTAGGAAAGTCTTGCGCTCATCCAAAGGTTTGATGCTAAAACCTCTGCAACGATTGAGAGGCCGGGGTTTCTTATGAATCGGGCAGGTCTTATCCACATCATCCAACTCATAGTTTGAGCTGCGTGTCTGACTCCCAGTCCCTAATGACACTTCCGTCTTGTGAGTGTAGACTGGGCTTTTCATTTGTCTCTTGAATGGCTCCTCTGGTTTCAACACAACTTGGATTGTTGCGTGTTCGAGCCTCTCTGCAGATGAACTCACAGAAGAGTGAGAATGGAGGAAAGGCGACTTGATGTGCTGTTTTATACTGAGAACCCTGAGCCATCCACCTCTCCTGAAGACTGTAAGGTAACTTATCCGCGATAGGAGCAACACCACAAGCGGTGTCAAGATAAGTAAGTCCGGGTAGGTAGCCTTCATATTTCGCAGACTCCACTTCCTGTAGAAGATCTCCAAGTTCTCTTAGCTTTTTTGCATCTTTGTTGCTGATTTTTGGAAAGCTATCAATCCTGTCAAAGAGGGATTTCTCAATTAGGGATGGGAATCGAGAACCGGTTCTTCTTCAGAACCGGTGCCCAGTGAATCGATTCCTTGGAACCGTTAGCGTGCCTGCATAACGATTCTGCTTATCGGTTCCGCTCGTTGCAACGCGCTGCGTTGTTTTGGTTCAGAACGCAGCAAACACGGCATCGAGACAGAAGCGCTCTAAATTAAGGTTATATTTCACGCGAAAAGACGACAATGAGGCGCCGTCTAGAGCTGAATCAAATGAATCAAACTTCATTCACGCACGCATGAAACACTTGCATACACTACGTAGTCAAACATACATGCATACTGCTGAATGCGCAAACAAATACATATGAAATGCACAATGACACACCTAAAGTCGCTCACGCACATACTGTAGCCTACACGCAAACTCTACACACATGAGATGCGCGGAACTCCAGGCACATACTCATGTGAGACGCGCACGCAAACACACACACAAACTCTCCACGCACATACTCATATGAGACGCGAGCACACACAAACTCGCGCACATACTCAATAGTATGACGGCGCCTCATAACAATATGGTCATTTGCAACACGTGTAAAATTTCCATTTCATCAAACGGGGGAACTACCTCCAATAGGCTATGCAGAAACATTTGGCCACACAGCAACGTGTAACTGATGATGAATGAGCGCCGCTTTTAAATGAACATTCTTTTTAAAACAAAAATTGGCAGAATTTCATTTTCTTAATGGCATAAACACAACAGACTTTAGTCCCATGAAACTTAAACTGGAATGTCACCGTTTCTGTCACTGTGACTTCCCGAACAGGCGAACACGCACACATCACTTTTGATGACATGATAATCGTAATTGAAGCGAACCGAACCGTGAGACCAGTGTAGGTTCACACCCTAATAATCTGTGGTTTGTCTTCTAATCAGATATTAAAACAAATTAAAACAAACAAACTATTTGTACTTATTTCCTCACCCAATGAGAATCGATAAGGAATCGAATCGATAAGCAATATCGATAATGGAATCGGAATCGTTAAATTCTTATCAATTCCCATCCCTATTCTCAATCATCTCTGGAGAGCCATAGCAATCTTCCAAGCGCTCCCAAGCCTTTCTCAAGCCTGTGCTTGGATTACCCTTGTGCACAGCTCTGATCCTTCGCACATGATGTGAAGACTGTTCTCCCAACCATTTCGAAAGAAGGTCCAACTGCTCCGCAGCTGACAGCTGCAAACCTTCAATTGCGTTGACAAAAGATGACTTCCACGCCCAATAATTCTCAGGATGATCGTCAAACTTGAAGAGACCTGAGTTAACAAGCTCTCTGCGTGCTAAGTACCTGGCGACCTAACTCACATTAGTGTCATTGTTGAACGATGGTTGTGGTGTTGTCTTATATGGAGTAGAAGTGAACGGCGCAACTTGGTATTCATGACAAGTTGTTTTCACTGACTTCTGAGGATGCTGTGTTATACGCTCAGTATCAGGTTTATTGATGGAATCTCTGACATCCCAAACTACTGAGCGATGCTGCCTTGGGAGTGTTTCAGGCCCCAACACATGGACAATAGGATTTAGAGGTGTTTGACATGGTTCATCTCCAGCAGGAGACAATAACCTCAGTTGAGACTGATTCATGACATAATCACGAGTGCGATCAGAAACTTCTCTCACATCAGAAATCCTTTCTCCAAGCTCACTATCTGCTGCCACCTCACTTTCATGCTTTATAGCTGACAGAGACGCTTCCATTCGTGCCTCTGTGACTTTCAGTTGTGCCTGTTCAATCAAGATTTCAGATTCTTTTTTAAGGAATTCAGTCCTGGCCCGAGCAGCTTCCAGTTTAGCGCGAGCCCTGGCAGCAGCTATGTTAGCCGATGAGCTTCTAGATCTATTAGTCGAAGCAGAGGCTATAGACCTTGTTTCTAATACCTGACTTTGCTCTGTAGCTTCTTCAATCTCCGTAGCTTTCTCCGCCATCATGAATTGATAATACCTTCTATGAGTACAGTGCGTGATGATGAACGAGGAATGATGAAGTTAGAACTTGCTTTCCTTGAACTTTAGTGCTCACTGTGCGGTTGCCTTTTTACTATTCTCTCCTAGATGCGTGTTCCATTTACGCAACACTGACAGATAGCTAACAGGAGTCAGAAAAGGGCAGACGCAGGAGTAAAGTTGAAAGTTTTACTGTTATATTCTTTCCTCTTCTTTCTCTTTTTTGTAAAACTGAAATATACAAAGATTACAAATGACTTGTTACAAAATGTTCTCAAAATAAACAAATGAATTTACGTTGTTTACAAATATTCTCTGAGTACGTAACAAAAGGCTACAATTAGCTCTCAGTGTTATTGTTATCAAATTGCCATAACTGTTGAATAGTTTGCTTTTAAACTCAAACTTATGAATTTCAAATATATATTATATATATATATTATTATTATATATACACACACACACACACACACACACACACACACTCACCTAAAGGATTATTAGGAACACCATACTAATACTGTGTTTGACCCCCTTTCACCTTCAGAACTGCCTTAATTCTACATGGCATTGATTCAACAAGGTGCTGAAAGCATTCTTTAGAAATGTTGGCCCATATTGATAGGATAGCATCTTGCAGTTGATGGAGATTTGTGGGATGCACATCCAGGGCACGAAGCTCCCGTTCCACCACATCCCAAAGATGCTCTATTGGGTTGAGATCTGGTGACTGTGGGGGCCATTTTAGTACAGTGAACTCCTTGTCATGATCAAGAAACCAATTTGAAATGATTTGAGCATTGTGACATGGTGCATTATCCTGCTGGAAGTAGCCATCAGAGGATGGGTACATGGTGGCCATAAAGGGATGGACATGGTCAGAAACAATGCTCAGGTAGGCCGTGGCATTTAAACGATGCCCAATTGGCACTAAGGGGCCTAAAGTGTGCCAAGAAAACATCCCCCACACAATTACACCACCACCACCAGCCTGCAGTGGCATTTAAACGATGCCCAATTGGCACTAAGGGGCCTAAAGTGTGCCAAGAAAACATCCCCCACACAATTACACCACCACCACCAGCCTGCACAGTAGTAACAAGGCATGATGGATCCATGTTCTCATTCTGTTTACGCCAAATTCTGACTCTACCATCTGAATGTCTCAACAGAAATCGAGACTCATCAGACCAGGAAACATTTTTCCAGTCTTCAACGGTCCAATTTTGGTGAGCTCTTGCAAATTGTAGCCTCTTTTTCCTATTTGTAGTGGAGATGAGTGGTACCCGGTGGGGTCTTCATCTGCCTCAAGGTTGTGGGTGTTGTGGCTTCACAAATGCTTTGCTGTATACCTGGGTTGTAAAAAGTGGTTATTTCAGTCAAAGTTGCTCTTCTATCAGCTTGAATTAGTCGGCCCATTCTCCTCTGACCTCAAGCATCAACAAGGCATTTTCGCCCACAGGACTGCCGCATACTGGATGTTTTTCCCTTTTCACACCATTCTTTGTAAACCCTAGAAATGGTTGTGCTTGAAAATCCAAGTAACTGAGCAGATTGTGAAATACTCAGACCGGCCCGTCTGGCAACCATGCCACGCTCAAAAATAGCTTAAATCACCTTTCGTTCCCATTCTGACATTCAGTTTGGAGTTCAGGAGATTGTCTTGACCAGAACCACACCCCTAAATGCATTGAAGCAACTGCCATGTGATTGGTTGATTAGATAATTGCATTAATGAGAATTTTAATGAGAATTAATGAGAATTGAACAGGTGTTCCTAATAATCCTCTGGGTGAGTGTATATTATGCACATACATTCATGCAAACACAGAAAGAAGGTAATAAACTTACAGGCAAAGCCTTTCTGAGGCACACAAATGAAAAGGAAACAGAGAGAAGAGACTTGGCCAACCGCATGGAAAGGCTCTGTCCCAATTGGCACACTCCGGACTTGTGGACTTCCTCAGGTCCACACTTCGGCGACGTCATGTAGTGCAGACGGGCCCTTAGCGTGAGTCCGCGAGGGCGCATTGAGAGGTATTTTTGGGACAGACTCGATCGTCACGCTGGAAACAGGAAGACAGTCTGGTTGTTGTATTTATTATGGTTGTTATGGACAGGAGCTGCAGGTTCGGGGAAATATGCTGACTATTGTTGTTGTGTTTACATATGACTCAGTAAAGCCCTGACATTCTGTTCTATTTATTTAATGAATTATTATATTATATTATTCAGCTCGCTATTATTAGCCTGTTTGAGACATCAACCACTGGTTGATGATCATATTGTTTGTATAAACTTGTCATAAAAACCGTAATGATAATTACACTTAAATATTTTCTAATCAGCCATGTTAACAATTGTCCGTGAGCGAAATCTCCTCCCATCTGTTGTCTGATTGGCCTTTCGCAAGGATTCCTGGGTAGTTAAAGTGCGTGGAGCCTGCTTCTATGCGGGCTTCGCGGAAGACCGCTTCAAGGGTACAAAGGGGGCCGTGCTGAGCACACGTCAGTGCGTTAAAATACTAAACGGGACGGCCTACGGACTCGTAGACTCGGCGAGCATGCGCAATTTAAGTCCACGAGACCGAAAGTCCGCATGAAGTGCGCCATTTGGGACAGGGCCAAAGATACTGGAACACTGCGGTTCCCTGTAATATCAATGACATTTGTCGAATTTCTTTGTTCCTTTTTTGGATAAAAGAGCATTCTAAATGTGTAGCCTAAATGTAGGCCAATAATAATATTACTTCATAATAATAATCATTTGCGTTGAGTTCACTGAAGTAGGCTAATATGTTAATTATAAAATAATTTATGAATGTTTTATTTTTATATAACCTAACCTTGAGTTTGTGTTATATTTCTTTTTTATAAGTGAAGTCTTTTTTTGCTTATTCTATTATACTGAGCTTTTTCCTAATATAAAATTGGACTTTAAAGACAAATGTGATGAAAAAAATGTTTCTTCAAATGCATTCTAAGCTGATGAGTTTTGAATGTTATATGTTGTATTTGTTTAAGTTAAAAAATAAAACGTATTATGAACTAAACAAATACATGGTTCATTTTTTTACATTTCCAAATTCAAAACAACTCAATTCAACCTGTTTAATTCCCCTCAAAATATATCACATTGGGTGTTTCTGCCGACCTCTTGTGAGAATAAAAAAAATATATTAAAGGGTTAGTTCACCCAAAAATAAAAGTTCTGTTAGTAATTACTCACCCTCATGTTGTTCCAAGCCCGTAATAATTTAGTTCATCTTCGGAACACAAATTAAGATTTTTTATTAATTGTAAGAGCTGGATCACTCCTCCATAGGCTTCTATGGGATCGAAACTTGCCGACCCAAGAAATTCAATAAGGACAATGTTTAAAATAGTCCAAGTGACTAGAGTGGCTCAACCATAAGTTTATAAAGCGACGGGAATACTTTTTGTGTGCAAAAACCCCCCCAAAAATAAAGACTTTATTCATCTATTCATTTTGGGCCTCTGAGGTAGCCTGGTCCCACCAGACTCTTGTACATTTCATTTGTACATAGAGTCTGGCATCGCTCCATTGACGAGCATTAACTTCAGCATAGATGGTTGACAGAAGTTAGACACTTTTTGAAATGTGTAGTTATCTATGAGTGTTGAGTGACATAATAGACCGCATGTAGCCCCGCCCCTTTTCAGCACTGCGCTCGTTGTCTTTTGACTTACGGTCTGTATTTTCACAGCGATCTTGCATAGATATGAATGAACTGCTCGTAATAAAATTCCCGGTCGACATTTGTTAAGGCATCTGCTTTACAATGCTTATGATAAACATTACAATGCTCATTATAACTTTTTTTTAACTCTACAACAAGTAAATCCACTTCACCAGCTAATTACTCCTCGACAGCGATGCCACAGAAATATACAGAGCGACCGCAAAAACGGAAGTTCAAAGATAATATTCTAAAGATGACGGCGCCCATGTTTCTCTGGTACATAAGGTCTATAGAGTGCCGAAGTTATGACGTCACTTTGTAGGACAATTTAGAAGTTAGCGGCGCATGGGTTCCCTCGATCGAAAGCAATGCATTTTCCCCATAAACTTTTGGAAAAAATCGCAAAAAATAAGATCTGTGTTCAACAAAGAGTTGTGACCCTTACACGTTTTGTCTATCAAGATAATCTTTACAAGTTAATCCAAAATGTATACATTTTGAAGCCAAAAAAAACCCGTCAGATATAAAATTAAGACACAATAAAGTTTAAAAACCACAAGCAGGTTATAACTGGTGTGTTTTATTTCATACATCAAAACGTGAAAATATTTAGAGGCTTTAACCAGACCTTATTTCAGGCGATTTAGCAAAAACCCATTAAAAAAACTCATGGACTCAGGGAACCGGAAGTGCTAAAATGCTAACTCACTTCCACGTTTTGGCCTACAAAGTGACGTCATAACTTCGGCCAAGTGGATGCATGGAAGAGACGTGAGACTGAAAGCCCTGAAAAGCCCCCGCTGCTCATATCCTGAGTGAGAGTGAGAGAGGCACAATGATCTCAATTCAAACACCCACGCGATCTTTCAATTCGTCCGTTTATTAAAAGCTGTGTTGTCACTGCCGCTGAGAGTGGTCATGAAACAGCTTCACAAACTGTCTTTTCAATCTCATAGTATCATTATTTCTGTGATGCAATAGATAAAACTGTCATAGATGTTGGATAAGTTTAAAATTCAAATATGAACACTGATGTCTACGATAGCGATCAAAATCAGTTTTTGATAGAATCGTGGTGCTTAAAATAACACTTATCGATTACGACAAGTGACTGTTAATAAAATGTTTTTGTTATTGAATAATTTACTCAAGAGGAAGCAAAATGACAATGCAATATGAAAAATGGCAATGCATTTCTGTATTTAAATTTACATAATCCATTACATTTGTGCAACGTTTGGTGCAAAATGAAAATAACTCTAATAATTCTAATTATATAATTTACATTTGCCATGTCCTACACTAGTTTTAATGTAAATTGAATACATAGGCCTACTGTAGAATTTATCCATCCTTTCTAAATGTCCGCGCCAGTGAGCGCGTTGGGCTGTTTAGTGAAACTGACGCATATAGCGCATCTAACGGCAGATGAAGTAAAACCGTAAATCTTCATTATGAGTCCGAATCATAAATACAGTGCATGTTCACAATAACAGTCTAAATAAACCAAAGAATTATTTAAACTATGTTTTACTTCTGATATAAACATTTAGATTAAATATGCTATTCTCATTAATGCAGTTAAACACTAAAAACTAGGCTACATGAAATCATTATTGACAAGTAACAAAAAAAAAATTATAGGCCTATTCAATAAATATAAATATTTGTTGTGGATGCAATGCCAGTGGCCAGTGGAAAAGATTGAGAAAAACTGTAAAAGTGTATTTTACACTATTTGATTTATTAATTCAAAAACAAGGCAAGGCTAGCCTTATTTTTATTAATGTAATGTGACGGCACATCCGTATTACATTGTAAATTTGTTAAAATCGAACCACTTCATATCTGCATTGTTATAGGCTACTAATTGACTTTTATTTGAAAGAAGGGTTTTTGAATTTCAACCACAAACTCGAACCCAGTCAATTTATTTTGTGTGCATTCCGAGTTCAACTGCGACTATGGTCTAGGACCACTTATATATATATATATATAATATATATATATATATATATATATATATATATATATATATATATATATATATATATATATATATATATATATATATATTCACTTTAGGTAAAAATGACCCATGTGAAGGATGAGGGTTAAACACAGAAGGCAATGTGTGCTGTTTTAGTCTCACCTGCACGCTATCAAAACCCGGGTGATGACGGCGTAATAGAGTCATATTAGACCTTACAACACTCGCATCGAACAAAGTTTTCAAAGAGTGAATGTTTTTTTTTTTTTTTTTTTTTTTTAGCCAGAATGTTCCCAGACAGGAGATTTGTGTCATGAATGCAGCAGGTCTATCAGTGGCTTGTCTCCTTCGCTTGCCATGCTGAACTGAAACACACCAACAACTGTGTTGTTGGAACTGTGATGTCAACAATAGATTTACATACAGATGATAGGACAACTACTCTCATGAGAAACGCATGCAGAGTGTATCAGTCGACAGAAGCATACATTAGCGGCCTGTTTTACGCATTTTCACCCCCAACAAACTAACAAATATAGATGCCTTATCAGATTTGAGACTAACCGCGCTGCAAGTGCGTGCCGAACTGTGGGTGGAGAACTGTACGGATAGATTTTTTACTGAGAAGAACCGTTACAACCCCTAGAAAATTCGTCAAGTATTTAAAAGTAAGTAAGGTTGCAACTTTCGGTTCATGCGGACATTAAACCAGAGGGTTTATTGCAACCAGGCACACTTAACAATAAAATGCTTTCATTAATAACCTCTGTTTCTAAGTCAGCCCAATTAAATAAACAGAAATTTAAGGGGAAAAGACAAGAAAGAAAAAAAACATTTAAAGGTGCACTGTGTAATATTTAGGAGGATCTGTTGACAAATGCAATATCATATACATAACTATTTTTTCAGTGGTCTATAAAGGAATTTCATAATGAACTGTTATGTTTTTATTGCCTTAGAATGAGAAGTTTCTATCTACATACACCACGGGTCCCCTTACATGTCAAGTCGCCATTTTGAGCCATCATGTTTCTACAGTAGCCCTAAATGGATGTCAGCATGTTGTTCTTCGTGCAAAGAAACTAGCTAAAGTCAGCGAAAAAAAACACTGACACAATCACAATGATGAACAAGTAACAATAATATTCTCAATAACATTTCATTTTACCGAATAATTCAGTTAAACAATTTATTTATCTTTGTAAAGAAACCACATTGCTTAACTGGCTACTCTCTGCTGTCTCAGACGACAACATATTTTCCTGTCGGCCACCGTAACTTCTGTTGGTTGCAATTCATAACCTCACCACTAGATGTCGCTAAAATAAAATTAAAAAAACACTGCACCTTTAAAAGGCACTGTAAAAGTATGATGAAAAAGGGGAAGAAAAAGGGGGGAACTCACGTTGTGGAAATTGTTGACTATTTAAAATAGTCAACAATTTTAACCTTTAAAGTATGAAAGGTAACATCAGCTTTGGCACTGAAACATGTATTTTGAAATATGTAAATAAGAGTAATTAAGTACAGAAACATGTCAAACAACATTAATGCAAGGATACGGAAATACAAGAAAAGTACTTACATATATGATAAATGAATGACAAGTATGTATGCGTTTTGCTAATAAATAAAGACAAGTTTTAAAAATAAAAAATTAATGAAACATAAAAATCTTTGTACCATGGACATTACTAAACCCATGTAAAGGCATTTTCTACCTTCTTGTAAGATCACTGCAAAGTGTGAATGATCTTTTACTTTGCAAAGTGCCATTTGTCCACTGAAAAATGGAAACGAGTTCAAGTTATATAATTTGTTAAATAAATAAATAAATAAATAATAGTAATAAAAATATACAAATACAATTTTACCTTCAGAAGATACTGCGAGGGGTTCCCCATATTCTGCAGCCTACAAAAGCAAATTTGCAGTTGTCTTGAGTGTTCAAGGAATGGCAAAATGATGACAATAATGTTGCCAATATTCATACTTTGCAGTCACGTGACTACCATGGATTAGCCTGACTTCTTCATACTCATATTCTAGTCAGAATACTGACTGATACTGATACTGCTCCATTGGGCTGTGATTATGGGGCGTGTGTCAACCGAACCAGGAAAAAAAAAAAACTCTGCACTCAATTGGATAGACCTACAACCAATCAGAGCAACGGAGTAAGTGACGTATGTTGAGAGATAGATTAAAGTTGATAGATTAAACTTTTTCCGAATCCCGTAGGAAGGACGGCATAAAAATATTTTCCATCGACAAATGCCTTGATCGCGGTTCTCTTTTCCTCTTCTAAAATGAATGCGCTGTCTATATCTTCTATAACACGCGATAGCGGAATATACACAACTCAATTCTCCAGCGGCAGCCATGTATTCAACCCAAGCGCTCTGATGACATGGATGGTTACGTTACCGTTGCTCACATAGGTATGATGTCTATGGTTGCTCATCTGTCCATCATCGTATAAAGCCCGCCCTGACAATTTGATTGGTCCGAACAATTTTTGATCGGGCATAATAGCTCCTCAACGGATCGAGTCCAGTCCAGACCGAACTTCCCGACCAAAAATTGTTGTGGGCGGGGTTCGGGCTGTCAGCCAGGCTAACCATGGATACCTGGCGGGTAACAAATGCTGACAAATAGGCGACAAACAGTGGCCAAATTTCCAATACTACAATCAATTAACTATTTAGATCATATGTCACCGAATGTTAAAATCAGATATCAAGAAAAGATTAACATACTCGGAACAAGTAATACATACACAGCACCCGCTGATGTTTTCATTGCTTTGAAGCTGGCAAGGTTTCTACCAGACTTGGAGTAACTGTGAGTAAGTAATAAGTAGACGCAGTACAACAGTAACGTGTCATTCATTCTCCATGTATTTATCTTCTTATATCATATCAAATCAAATCACGTACAGATAAACGAGTTCTCGCCACCTACTGGTGAACGTGTAAACACGTTTATGTTAAGATTACACGATTGACAGTGCATCCAATCGCACAACAACTATCTGGCATATCTTTACATCTTCTTTAAAACACCATCTTTTGTATATTAAAACTGGCGACGTCCTGGCGAGATCCTTGATTAGTTTACTGGGTTTTGTATAAATTAAAAGACAAATACTCACAGCTTGAACCACAGCACTGGCCTCTGCATCACTGCATTTGAATGGACTATCGCACAAGGAGGTGTTTTGACTAAAAAGAGAGATCAAAGTAAACAACAAGATCATAATTATGGTCATCAAAATGACTACCAAATCTTTAACAAAGAGAAAATCTTTTGTCATTTAAATCTGGTATAAAAATCAAATCTCACACTCACCAAACAATTTCATCACCTTGCATCTTTTTTCTCATCACTAATGCTTTCCAGAAGCTGTGTGTTGATGTTATGACTTCTATAGCAAAGTCCTAAAAATATATTAACAACATCAACATTAGATGATTGATCATTAAATGGATTAAGAATTCTCCATCAGCAATCTACCATGATACGCTACCTTATCCTTAAACTGTCCATTGAATGCAAACTTGTTCTCAGGCTTTCCATCTGGTACTTTATATTTTTTAAACCAATCCACCGTAGCCTCAAGATAACCAGGCTTAATCTTTCTCACATCCTCAATACCTGTTAATGAGACACTAATTGAGATTACTCATAAATGTAGATAATACAATGACTACATAGATGTATAAAAACAAATACTCACTGTTAAGGCTTGATGCATCTGGGTCCTCTATATTGATGGCTATTACCTTCCAGTCAGTCTCTCCTTCATCTATCAAAGCCAGAATTCCAAGAACTTTAACCTGAATCACCTGCCCTGGTACACACACCTTTGACACAGATTTACAGTGAGTTACAAAAGTAATCAGAACCACAGCCAATTTGTGTTGGTAAATAAAGAAGAATCTATTGTACTAAATAAAACACCAAAATACATGGCCAAAAAAGCCACCTACACAGTGTCACAAGCTACAAAATAATTAGTTGAATTGTCAAAGTATTATAATATCAATATTAATAAATACACACACATATATATATATTATAATATCAATATATATATCATATATATATATACATACACACACACACACACACACAACACACACACACAGCTGTTCAAAAGTTTGGGGTCGGTAAGATTTTTAAAAGAAGTCTCTTCTGCACACCAAGGCTGCATTTATTTACAAATAAATGCAAAAAGATTATTTACAAAAAAAATACAAATCCCAGTAATATTGTGAAATATTATTTAAATGTAAAACAGCAGTTTTTTTTTATGTGAATATATAGTAAAGTGTAATTTATTCCTGTGATCAAAGCTGAATTTTCAGCATCATTACTCCAGTTTTCAGTGTCAGATGATCCTTCAGAAATCATTCTAATATGATTATTTGATGCTCAAGAAACATTTATGATTATTATCACAGTTGAAAACAGTTGTGTTGCTTCATATTTTTGTGCAAACCGTGATTATTTTTTTTTTCAGGATTCTTTGAAAGTTCAAGAGAAAAGCATTTAATTAAAAAAGAAATATTTTGCATTATTATAAATGTCTTTAATGTCACTTTTGATCAATTTAATGCGTCCTTTCTGAAGAGAGGTATTCATTTCTTTAAAAAAAGATTTGTATTGACCCCACACTTTTGAACGGTAATATATATAAAATATATAAAATGTAGGAATTGTAATTTTGTAAACTGCAAAACTGCTTAATGGTTTACATGCTTTTGCGAGACATTATTATAATTAACTAAGCAGTTCCACCCACCTTGGAGCTAATCTCACACACATCTATGGGGTCATTGTCTCCACAGCATGTGGTTTCCTTGTCAGTGTGGTTGGGATCTTCCCATGTCTTTATATATGGGTAAAAAAAAATTATTATATTTTTATATTAATATCATATTTGTATTCAAATGTGATAGAGGATTAGTAATAAAAAAACATTACAACAATTAAAGGATTAGTTCACCTCATAATGAAAATTTCCTAATAATTTACTCACCCCAATGCCATCCAAGATATCCATGTCTTTCTTTCATCAGTGGAAGAGAAAATAAGTTTGAGGAAAACATTTCTGGATTTTTCTTCTAATAATGGACTTCAATGGCAACCAACGTTTTGAAGTCCAAATCAATACAGTTTCAAATGTCTTTGAAGTGCTTCAACGGGGGTGGAGTTGTGGCGACGGACTTTTGACTTGAGCTCTGCGACTGAAGCTCCGCGAACATCTCCAACGGGGTGCGGGGGGGTGGCTTCCGCGACTTCTAAATCAATACGATTTTACAAAATGCCAAATAAAACACGATAGAAACTGTATTTCGCCACGCTACTTGTTTTGGAACATCAACAAACACCATTAAACACTCTGTGAGTTGCACAGTTTTGATTAGTTTGATTATATAGGGTTGTTTTAAAGGGTACCTAACCTATTATGGCATTTAAAATGTTCCTAATAATGTTCTGGGAGTCCCCAACAACAGTTTTACATGCATGCAATGACAAAAAACACTTTTGTTGTCTTATAATATGCATTTATTTTTACCTGATTTGCTCACCGACTCCCTAATGATTCGTTTGACGACTCATTTGTCCAAACCCCGCCTTTGCGTGACGCTAATCGGCGGTGATTGGTCAGATGACGCAGTCAGTTATATTTTGCGTTAGCCCAAAGCTTAAACATATTGATAAAGCACTGCAGTACTACAATACGCTTCACATAATTTCACATATTTCAAAAAAAAAAAAAAAAAAAAATATATGACATTGGAGACCTAGAAGCTGCTGAGCGTAACTCTCACTCTCACACACACACACACACACACACACGCACGCACGCACGCGCACACACACACATAAAAGCAACAATTATTAATAGTACTTACAGGTTGTGATTCGGAGGAGGAAGCTGATCTAAATAAACTTGGTATTGAACCTTCCTATATCAGCCGACTCGCAAATCCACACTTGAAAGCATTTGTGTTTGTGAAGCGATCGTCATTAAAATAATGCGAACACAGCTCAAGGTGGCTATACTTGTGTGGTATAGTTGTAAATATAAACTCTAGCCACTGAGTCTTCACATGCTTGTCCCTGGGCAGTGAAAAAAAAAGTTTGCTTTTGATTCGCACTTCAGAACAGAGTCTCGTCGACATGATGTTGTCAGGTTTCTCTGTCTGCTCGGCGCGCGCACTGAGTGGGCGTGTCGAATTCAAATAACTTGTACAAGTGACGTACGAAAGCTAGAGAGAAAGCATCGTTTGTCTATCGATTCATATCAGCGACTCAGAGTCGACTCTTACTTTTGAGAGACAATAACTTTGTATCCGGTGAACTTTCATATTTAAAACTTTGCAGGATGTTTTTGTTCACTTAGAACTATGTTACACACTACTGTACATGAAAGGTAGTTTTCAAAATTCCATGATAGGTACCCTTTAAGGACAGGTTTGTGCATGCCCATAGACAGCCACTCTGAAGCGGTCAGAGGCGATTCTAAAAGAGTCAAAAAGTCGAGACAGGACCCATCGTCAAAATTTATGTGTCCACCACTCTAGTTCATCCAAAACAAACTAGAAAATAGACTCAAAGTGCTAAATACCAGAATTCTCCTTTAAAAAGTATATATATATATATATATATATATATATATATATATATATATATATATATATATATATATATATATATATATATATAAATAAAAGCACTACAATATAATGGAAGCACTACCATTGAAGCACTACAAAGACCTTTGAAACTGCATTTGGACTTCAAAACATTGGTTGCCATTGAAGTCCATTATTCGAAGAAAAATCTAGAAATGTTTTCCTCAAAAAAACTTATTTTCTCTTCCACTGAGGAAAGAAAGACATGGATATCTTGGATGGCATTGGGGTGAGTAAATTATTAGGAAATTTTCATTTTGAGGTGAAACTAATCCTTTAAGATGACGAAACAAAAACATTGATTTTTCAAATCAGACTGCAGACAGACCATATGAAAATTCATAGCCATAATCAAAACCAGGACATTACCTGTGGAAGTGCACCATAGTTCCAAATGTAACCTTTGTGTGGAAAAATGTTAGCTACATATCGTAGCTTGCCTTTCTTCACATCTTGCTTGATCGGGTTTAATGGTTCCTTTGTTGCTATCTGTGGGTAAAGGAAATTACGTAGTGTGTTTTTAAAAATTCTGTGCTCAAAATAATATACTATTGTATTGCATTGCACATAAGCACAATATAAGAACATACAATACTGTATTTAAAAGATTTTTTTTTTTCTACTGATAGATCCTATCAATCTAATTTAAGAGTTACATTTAATGTGTTTGTTCAATAAATTAAATTAACTTTACAATTACTTGGCCAAATCAGGCAACTGATTGATTTCCAACCAAATTAAGAAATGGAGAGATGCTGGTCATCCTAGCCACAGTCAGGGACACAAGGACCACAGAGGGACAGTGGGGACTTTTAATGTCGAAAAATATACTTGCCTCCATCTTGGCATTTGACCAACGAGGAACTTCTACGACCATATTAAACAAAATCTGTTAAAGACAAACCAACATTATTACATTAAACACAATCTATTTTGCAACAATAAGGTCCCAAAATGCTGAATGGTTACCTCACTCGTTTTTAATTTCTTTGCTGGAAGTACACCACATTCCTGATAAAGAAGAAGCATTATGTCATTAGAAAATAGACTGAGTAAGAATTGTCCCAGTTATCTTGATACAATTAGGTTATTGGACTAATTAATTATTTATAGGCTATCACCTGACCTAAGCAGTAGACATCATACCAACCTGTTCATCAGCAACACACAGAGGAATGTCGTGGAAAGGGGATATGTATTTTCCATCGGAAGTTTCTGCAAAGCAAATGTTACAACCTGTAAAGTTATCAGTCGTCCAAATTCAATAATTATCTCAAGGTATCAGACTCTGGTTGTGTTTAAATTAGGTTTCTCCTCTCTCTCATAGTGTTTGATACAAAGAGATAGACCATGGGCGTTGCTAGACGAGATGTAGAAACATAAAGTGCACAAAAAAGGAATTTGAAGAGTGTAATAGTTTGCCTTTCAATGCAGTTGAGTGTAACCTAAACCGGAATGCGTGCATGTTACGTCTTTCACAATCTCCCGCCGTTGGCGCTCACAAAGGTAACACACTGTGTCAGCACAAATAATTTTATTTGAGAGGTGTGAGGGGCTTAGTCCTCATTTTTTATTAAGGCCATTTAAAGATGAGAAGGGCAAACTTACTTAAATAAATCCTGTAGTCAGTTGAGTCTGGTCGTCCCCTCTGCTCTGTTTGGTAGTGCACCATTTTTCTCAAATGAAAGGAAGCAGCTGAAATGAAATATTTACTTTTCCGAGATGACTGCGAACAGAGAAAGGCTGCAGAAAACTTCGCAGCAGTATAAATAACTGAACGCATTATTTACATTTAATATAATGCTTCCTGTCCTGATAGCATGTGAACGTCATCCACATTACTCTTTTAGTTCATACTGCCACCTATCGTCAGATGACCATAATTTACACAAAAGGATCCAAGCAAGTATGGGAAAGTAAATAACTTAGGCCTGTAATTTAGGTTAATTGTTCATATGCTTTGTACGTTTAATTTCATGTTTTTCTATTCAGATTTATTCAAAAAATTAATTTTTGTTATAAAATGTCAAATATAAGGAAATTATGTTTTGGTCTTCTGATGAGGATTCCATGTGATGAGAGTTCAGTAGGGGGCACTCTTCAAATTTTTTGTAGCTGTTAGAAGGTTAAAAATTCAGCTTTTAATAATCTTCATTTTATTATATTGTAGCCAATACAAGAAAGTAGAAAAGAGTAGAATGTTGACATACAAAAGTGAAAGGTGACCATGAGCTGTCAAAAGAAAATGAATACATAAACCGTAAATAAATCATAGGCTATACTACTTCAAGAATTCTGATATCATAGCTTTTCAACCTTGCTTTGTGTCAGGAGCAGACTGAAATTGAACTGGTCGCTGATAATTAGTTCCTCAGCTGCACTTCTAAAATCTATTGTGTCGTAAATCGTAACCCATTAAAATTTAGCAAATGGTGTTTGGGAGTCTTTCAAACTTTCAGTAAATAAACCTTAACTTAAATCTCTGACTGTTTCTTAGCTATCGTACATCAACCACAGAGTTGCCTGAGGTTATGAATGCAACCTCAAATGTAGAATAATTAAATAAACATTGTATGAAGCAGGACTCACTGAAAGCATATTAGTCAAGTATTAAACTCTGATATTGACTGAAGATAATTACCGGTAGTTTTTTTCATGTTTTTATGTTGTTGTTGTTGTTGTTGTTTTGTCTATTTAATAAAGGTCGATTAGGTCCAGTATTGCTGCTGCGTAGTGCCTAGTGTGTATGAGGATGGGTAGGCCTACCATGTTTCTGTCTATAATAAAAATTGAATACAAGTGTTTAGATGACTAGCCCCCGGTTTCACAGACAAGACTTAAGCCTAGTCTTGAAAGGCTTAAGGCTGTGAAAGTTTGTAAATGTATTCCTTGTTATTGTACTTTTTTATTTGTATTGATTTACATACTACTGTCCATGGACTTTTATGCTGAAGTTGTAATCCTGTTTCCTGTTCTTCTTTCTTTGGATTTAAAGCGTTGGTGCATTTTCGCCACCTACTGGAGTGGAGTGTGACTTGTTTTCTTAAGATATTCTAATAAAGCTGTGGTTACTTTTGAATTATTGTTCAAAGTTCTTATAATTGTGCGCACATCCAAAAAACTTTTGGCAGGTGCTAGAACAAATGAAGCATCAAATTCAAAATAAATAAGAATGGCACACTGCCACTTCTGCTCCCAAGGATTTATTAAAATTAACAATGTTTCAACTCAAAGGTCTTCGTCAGGCTAGCAACCCATATATGCTAGCAACAATCTTCTTCTTCTATGGCGGTTGGCAACCAGCTTTTTGGTGCATTACCGCCACCATCTGGACTGGCGTGTGGGTCAACTTCAGACCTGAATTATGTTTCAAGTTTCTGACAAATATAAAAGTACATTTTCCCAGCTCATGAGGCTTCTACAAATGAGACCAAATGAAAAAAAAAATGAAAAATACTGGCTTTCATTGTAATTTTTTTTGTCCATTCCAATGGACGTCAGGTCAAAACAGGTGTACTTCCCAAAAATGTACCAACATGAAATAAATGAATAAACATCAAATTTGTTGGTCTATACTTCAAGCTTTTTCTCAAGGTCAAAAACTTTTCAGCAGTAGGCTATACAATTTCAACTTTAATTTTGAGGTTTTTGTTTTACAGATTGCACATTGTTTGTAACAAACTAAATATCTTCGAATCAATCAATATGGTCATATTAAAGTCATTTTCTGTGTGCATCTTTCTTTTTTTAGATAAAAAACTTGAACATTATAACATTGAAACTTTAATTGTAAGGTGTTTGCTTTATAGATCGCACATTTGTTTATTCATAACAAAATAAAAATCAAGCAATGCATTCACATTAGAGTCATTTAATGTGTGCATCTTTGAAAAAAATTCTTGTATTTTTACAGTACATTACTGGCAGCACGGTTGTCAGCAAGTTACTGTATTTCGATTTCAAGTAACTGTAGTGTAATTCACTTTACAGTACACAAATTCAGTACTGTAAACTACAAAATAGTACTTTACTGTATTTTGACTGTATTTCGTAATTTGGTCTGCTTCTGCTGTATTTAATTATATGGCATTGTACTGTAATATCTATATTGATACATTTCTGCTAAATATTATTGTAATTTTCAAAATAGTTACTAATAATGATAATATTGTATTATAATAATATAGTTATTAGGAAAATATATAGTAGGGAAAAAATACTATGGAAGTCAATGGCTACTGTCCATTGTCTTGTTACCGACATTCTTTAAAATATCTTATTTTGTGTTCAGCAGAATAAAGAAACTCATACAGGGTTGGAACAACATGAGGGTGAGTATAAGTGATGACAAATATCATTTTTGGGTGAACTATACCTTTAAAGGGATAGTTCACCCAAAAATTTAAATTAGCCCATAATTTACTCACCCTCAAGCCATCCTAGGTGTATATGTCATTCTTCTTTCAGAGTACAATAACTTAATATATCGGAGTTATATTAAAAAATGTCATGGCTCTTCCAAGCTTTATAATGGCAGTGAATGGTTGTTGTTTTGAAAGTCCATAAAAGTGCATCTATCCATCATAAAAGTGCATCTATCCATCATAAAAGTGCATCTATCCATAAAAAAAAATATGAATATAAAATAAAATATGAAAAATATTCATATTCAAGTTGTGCTTTAGATTTAAGTCAAATCCGTATGTTCGTTTGGCCGGAAGCTAGTTATTTTACTTTATAAAATTTTAAATATGGATATTTTTCTTACATCTCCATCTTCCTCATCACTCCACGTAAAGTCAACATCTGAGATATTTTCATCAGCTATATGTTCAAGCACTTCAAGAACTGTATATTCTGCATATAAAAAAGTTTCAAAAATGTATCGGTACTGTGATATAGATTTTTTTATATATAAGAAATTTCAACCAGCATTACTGGACATGTGATTTCGAACCCACTGTCCATTCTAATGGACAGTCACATTTGAAAAAATCCTGATTTAAAACGTGCAATTCTACAATCAATTTTTAGCTTTAATTAATAAGTTAAATCTTTCTATTTTACATACAATCTATGAAATACTGGCAAACATATAAAAAAAATGTAAATAAAACCATAAAAAAAATGTTGCTTGCTTCTGTGTTTGGGGTGAAGTGCTGTCATGCTTCTCTTCAATGTAGTGTTGTTTTTTTAATAAATTACTACATGCAGAGCTTTACTGGCATTTGATTGGATGACAAACGTCCAATCTCATGGACTGCAGGCTTTAAACTAGGTGAAATGCTCCAGAAGTTAGGGGGCTGACATGTGATGTCCATTGTAATGGACGCAGAGTCTGAATGAGCTAAACTTCTTTAAATTCTTTTAATTAACCCAGTTGTCTTTAAAGAAAACAAAATTCGTTAGATTCTCTTTGCATTATTTCATGTAAATTTAGTGTCATCTGGTTCTCACCAAGTTGTGATATCAATCTTTGTCTAGCTTGATGGTATTTAGGACAATTCATAATTACACTTTCTCTTGACTATTGCAGTATTCACATATTCCATCCACATGCTTTTTCATTAGAAATAAAGATTTATTTAATCCTGTATGTCCTAGCCTCATTTTAGACACCACATCTTCTTCTCGCCTTTTTCTGTATGTATTCCTGTTCTTTCCCACTTTTCCTTGAATACTATACAGGTATCTCCCAGTCTGTTCATTGTCCCATAAAAACTGCCATTTTTCATTAATTTTAGCTTTAATGATACTTTTAACTTTAGCTTTGCTGTATTTAATATCCATATAAGGCTTCTGCTGCTTTCTTCGCGCATTTGTCTGTCAATTCATTACCTACACCTGGCGCTAGCAACAATCATAGAAATTTACAATTTATCATCACACCTGACCTCATTAGTGAACTAATTACCCAATCAACCAATACAATAACGACCTAATCAAACACAAATGTAATCACTAAAGCATAAAAACAAACTACAGGGGAAAAAAATATTTTCTTTAATTTAAATTTGTATTTTTTTATACACACACAAAATTTTTTTTGCCAACTTTTATTTTATTTCCCACAATCCCCACATGTGCAGGAATTTTATCGGATGTTGAATTCTGAACAGGGTCTTAATGGTTTCTTTGAGAATATCCTGTCTTGAGCCAGATTTTCATTTTTGTAAGCTTGTAAGGCTTGGTAAATAATTAGAGCAAATAACTTGAAGCACATTAACCTCTTCCACCCACTGAAGAGTCAACTGAATTGCAATTCTGAGGAGTAAACAGATAAGAAATTAGATGTTATTTTACCTATTTTATAGTCCAGCTGTGGAATGATACTGTTGCAGCTGTTTGCCCAGATTCAGGATCTTTTCAGCTGTCAGTATATATTTGAGTGCAATAATGATGATACTCTTGATCCAAATATTGTTTATCCTGTTTCCTGTGCCATGTTTGTAGTCCTTTGTAGTTTTCTCTGTTGATTAGTCTTGATTGTTCCCAGGTTGTCTTGTTAGTCTATTAGCCCAGTGTATGTATACCCCAGTGTTTCTTGTGTTAATTTTTGGTTGTTGTCCATGGACATACATATGTGTTAAGAGTTAAGTTACTTTAGTTCCTTGTGTTCCCTTGTTTTGGTTTTGGCTTTGTTATCATTAAACTATCACTCCTGCATGGTACGTTTACACAACAACAAATGTTCTAAAAAATGTAGTTTTTCCTATGCTTTTTTTTTTTTTGCATACAGGCAACAACGTTGTCAAAATTATCCGTTCACATACATCCTCGAAAATGACTACGGGAATGTGAGTCAGGCAGAATGTTTTTGTAAAGGATAAATTTACTCATATATTTATGAAAAGTTTTATAAATGAAGCCATTGTTCCCTGTTGTGTTTGGTTCAAGTCAGCATACATGTTATCATTTATCATGAATAACTGAATCTGATTGGCTGGAATATACACTTTACGAATACACTAAACATATTTAAAGAGTTCAGAGTTTTTACGAGCAATGGCAAACTGATGGCAGAATTTTGTTTATCATATATCTGAATCATTTTTTGTTTGTTAGTCATGTTATTTTTTTGTTTGTTAGTCATGTTACTTTAAAAAAATATAACTCCATTTGTAAATCATCTAATATTATTTGTAAAATAAATTTGAGATTTCTAAATCTCCTTCCATTATTTGTTAATATGATCCACACCCATTATATAATGTATTTTAATCTCATATAAATGCACTCAAGGTAGGCAATAAACAGAGAAAGCCTTTATAAAACTAAAAAGGGTCATGTCAGACTAGCAGAACCGGGGAAAATGTGATGATTAGCTGTAACCAACCAGCTTCAGTGGTGCAGTAAAGTAGAAAGATAACGTTCCTCACAACATGTTTCAATTAAAAAAGGATCCAAAAGACTCCAATGTCTTCATCCTTATATTGAATCTTGTCCTAAAATATTCTTTTTAATAATAAAAGATTTGGCTTTATGTGACTACAAAGAGTGAGTATGTGACAGAATGTTTAGTATTAAGCAAATGCACTGTGGAAGACATGACTTGATTGAACTGACCAAATTTGGACATCTGAATGATTTATGCCATAGGATTTTCGTTTTTCTTCTGTGTGGAATTACCCTGTGACTTGAATCAGATAGAGAGCTGTGCAAAATCATTTCACCTATATCAATCACCTACAATACTTGAAAATGTAAAGCTCAGCAGGAAAGTTTGCACCATTACAAAGACTCATTAATTACTTCCCAGCTTCTTTTCTTATGACTGAATGTTTTGAAATGTAAACACACTGTCAAATAATTGTACCTTCAGGGGTAATTTTTTTACCATCTGCCCCTTAAGGATAAATAACTATGTTAATATGTACAATTATATGAACCTTTAAAGGTAAATAAGATTTAAAGTTGTCCATTTAAGGGTAGTGCGCTAATTTTTGGAGAGTGCAAATTATTCGATCTTTCTTTTATTGTTGGAGACTGTGAGACCCTAACAGAAAGGACTGCCACTTCTATAATGTTTTCAACCTGATGTTTATATATCCTTTTTGTTTGCTTTTCTACACAAGCCATGACCGCAGGTTATAGAGGAAGTATCACACGATTTTTATAATTACATTTTGAAACAAGGATTGACTACATTCTAATTTCAAACCATTTGGTGAGTCAGGTTCAGTCTGCCTCAATCGCAAATTTGTTTTCTCCCAAATAGAAAAGGAACCACAACTGTCGTTCTGTTTGGATGTACAGTAAATGCTTTCCTCATTATGTATATGGTGGAAAAGTCCCTGCCATCATGCCTACATTTGGATTTTATTTATTTATTTATTCATCCATACCAGTAGTCTACCCAACACAACTGTTGTATGCAAAATAAACTCATTCTGATCTTGTTTCTCTCTGTAGTGGGCAGGTAAATGCATACACTCACTCATTCTCTATCTACACCAGAAACGCATTGTTATGCAGCTTAGTTCCAGATTAACAATGTCACCTGAATGAAGAGTAAATTCACAGGCTACCTGTTTATGGAAAACTTTTGAATATATTTTTACACAAATACACAAATCTGATTAAGGTACATTTGAGTTTTGAGAGCATACTCTGGGTTAAATAAATATCTGATCTATTAAAATAAATAATCTATTAATCTGAATAAAACAAGTCTTATTTAAAAACCCACATATTCTGTCACATGACATTTCACTGGGATTACGCATTTGTTCTTAATGTTGATATACACCAGCATTGACGTAATGCTTTGTAAATGTTGACACAAATCGAAAACTTTACAAGCCTGTTTGATGTGTCGACCTTTGTCATGGCCTTCAAAGTTAAGTCATCAAACCCTCCTTCTTGTTTAATATTAACTCTATCTGCACTCATCCAAAACAATATTTCCAATAGTCTAAAGGGATTGTAAAGTGTCTCACATAGATACTTATTGCTTGTGTCTTGGCTGGCTTGTGGTCTGTTGCTCTCAATATTTATCATATTCCGCATGTCCAACGGGTATGCAAATTCAAGTCACTCAGCACTGTGTAAAACATTTTATGCCATCTATCTTTGCCTTAAGGGAGACCAGACTCTGAAAGACCAGACTCCTCTATATCTAGCTTCATGACTGTCTTTTTTGTAAAGAGAGAAGTGAAGGAGGTGTGGCTACAGCTCTCGTGAGACAGGTATGGCGGAAACAGAAGAGGGGGAGGGTTTACCTGCATGGAGTTAGTGTACACAGCAATAGAAGCAACACTGCACCTGTTCCTCTTCCCAGACTCTCCCTCACTTTCACCATCTCTACTCCAGGCAGCCAAACAAGAGGGAGCAGAAAGGGGTCAACATGGATCCCAACCAGGCCAGTGGGAATGACAGAGAGAATGAAAAGGTTGAGAGAAAAGAGAAGGACAAAGGAATTAAAAGGAGAAATAGACTTTTCGTAAGATACCTGGAAAGGAGGAAGACAGATACCATTGTGGAAGATGACGCTTCCAAAGGTGACATCAGCATCGCAACCTTGGTGAGAAGGAGCTATTCTGACAAGACAGAGTATAGTGCTAAACTTAAAGGTAATTTTTCCTCACAAACTGAATAGAATTCTTTTTCAGCTAATTTGAATGAAGTTGTGGCTTTATAGTGGTTAAACATCAGATGATTTTGTAGTAAAGTCATGAAGACCGTTGTTAGGCTCACATCAACCCGTTTTAACTTGTCACCAATTCTTTCTCTCATTCTGCAGAGCAGCAGGTTAGCACAGACTTGATTTTATACCAATTATACTCTTTTAAAGCCTCCCATCTCAAATTCCATTAGATCTTTGTGCAGAGTGAAGTAAAAAAAAAAGAGGGCATGTGTGTGCTGATGCTTAGCACCTGTTGCGTTGTTACATTACAGAGAGAGATCTATTCCCTCTGGACTGATGTCACATATGCAAACTGAACCTCGGCCGCAGTGCTGAACATGGTTGTGGAACAGTCGTAAACAAGCTCAGCCACAGTGCCTACGCTGTTTACTTTATCAGGAAGTTGCTGTCTACTCATTTTTATTTGGTTTATTCCGCATTGCACTCTTTTTGCATTATTAGAGCATTTAACTTGATGTGTTGAATATACTATAAGAAATATGAAGTAATTCATTCATTCATTTTCTTGTGAATGTCATGTCACAGTCTGGTTGTGATGATATGTGAATGTCATCATAATCTTGACTTGAGAATGACATCAGCTGACAGAAAAACTAGTTTAACAGCCTCCACTGAGCAGGGAATGAAGCCTTTCAGGGCTGCCAAGTCATGACATTGAGGACATCTCACAGCTATGAGGACAGTCTTGTCATACAAGCTTCTTAGTTTTCTTACAATATAAACAAAATGTGTCGTCATACATTCAAATCATGTCAAGGAGAATTCTGAGACTTCACAATTCATCTGTAAAAAGCAAACAAACCATTTTGAATTTCACTTAACAAACAGCACATGACTGAAACGCTTGCAACTAGTCAGCAGTTTTAGTTTCCTATTGTATGTGTAAAGCATTAGCAATGAGACTTTTAAAACCTTTCTGTTTTAGAAAATTAGCTTATTTTGGTTATTAATATACCTTCATATAGTTCCAACATAGTGAGGTCCATTTTATAATTTGTTTTTTTTTTCCCATTTGAGACACTTCAGTTCACACATGATTAGCTATGTAGAATATTTATATTGCATAGTATGCCATTGACAGCCAGCTGTATGTCAAATAAGTAAAAAGTCATATCACAAGTCAAATATGATGACATCACTGAGGAAATGTTGATCCCTGAACAGGAAATGCTCATAAAACTGTGTGTTCTGGATCACTTGTCATGCTTCAGTGAAACAAATAGATTAACTAAAACAAGAATGTTGTGTTAGCACATCATTATGACTGTATACATGTGTTTGAAATATGATATTTTCATGTCTTTCCCAAAAGAAAAAAAATGTCCAAAGCAAACACTTGATCATATGAGATACAAGCTCTTAATGGGCACTTGCAGGGCAGGTTCCACTTGTGTGTGCGTGTGTATAAGAGATATGTTTGGATCCTGTATGTTTACTTTGTGTTACTGAATCAAACCAAGCGGAGAAGGTAGGATGAGAGTCTTGCTTGAGGCTTTCAAATTTAGAAAATAATTAAAAGGAAATAGGCAGATAATTATTGATGCTATACAAAGGCACTGGAGCTAAATCAACACTCACAGTGAGCTCAAATCATATCTCCAAACTTGAGTTCAGTCAGGTAATGTTTTCCTTCAGAAATGTGATCTGTTCAGTGTGGCACAGGGTTCCATTAGCCGGCCTTCAGTGAAAAGTCTTTGTGTTTTCTTTTCATGAGGACCATTTGCCAGTCTATATTGCTCAGCCCATTTAAAATGCAGGTTCACAAGAGAATAATATATTACTGATGAAACATTTGCTATGAGGAATCTGTCATGTTTTAATTTATTCTGCATCAAGACATGTTCTGGTGATTTGTAGCAGGGCAGAGATTAGTTATATGATTCTGTGTGAGTGAAATGAGTGAAACACAACTCCTCTATTGTCCTAAGACTTGCTCTTCAAAACATATCTGCCCACTGCTTATTTTTTTCTCACATAATAAGTCACAGTTTTGTTTCCTGGGTAATTAAAGCTGATTTAGAATTTATTAGCATGACATTTATGATTGGATCATTTAGACATGTTTAAAGCAAAGGGAATTCATCACATTATTGTAGTACTTTATTTATTTACATCTAAAAACATTAAAATGATTAGTCATTTTAAACACCAAATCTGTTTGTTTGAGATGTGCAGGCACTGAAAGAAATAAAAGGCCTTTTCAGCATTGCATCACTGTGCCAAAAAGTAATGTGACACCTGGCCCAAACCTTTGCCTGTAGCCTCTCTGTCTCTTTCTGTAAGGAGGAAGTGTCAAATGGAGGTGACCAGGAAACAAAGAATCATCTCACTTCCCATGAGTACATACTTGCTTTGTTTAACTTTCATATTGCTAGCAGCAATTCCTAATATTTGGTTTTATTTAGTAAGCCAATGTATTCTATTTTGATCAAAATATGAATTGCACTGCTGAAAAGACTCTTAATTGCATGTAATTATTCAAATATTTAACAAAATGACTGTTATAAAATAACACTCTAGGTCAGTTTTTATTACAAAGAATTTTTTTAATCCCATATCATCATATAATATACCCATCATATATTCTCGCAATTGCATGATATAAATTCGCAGTTCTGACTTTATAACACGCAACTGCAAGTTTATATCTCGCAATTCTGAGGAAACAAGTCAGAATTAAAATGATAAAGTCAGATATTAGTCAGAATTACGAGATATAAACTCACAACTGTGAAAGTCAGAATTGTTTACATCTCAGTATATATATGTATATATATTTTAATGTGAACTTTTGGCAGACACAGATGTTTTTTTACCAATAGTTTAACAGGATTTTTTTAAAGGTGCTCTAAGCGATGTCACGTTTTTTAGGTCAAAACAGTGGCGTAGGAACCGGGGGGGACAATATTGGAGACAGTCGCATTTGTCCCACCCAAAAATGACACCGCGGAAGACAAAACTATTTGCCAACTCTCACGCATTGGCCGTGAGACACAAGTATTTGATTGGTTTCCAATCAAAAATGTCGAGAGCGCATTATTGTAGCGCGAAAGTACATTAATATAATGCGCGAGCGTGAATCTCTCTGCTCGCGCGCGGAATATGATGTGCAGAGCGCGAATCTCCCGCGCGCGCTCTCAGATACACTTCTCTTAGGATATTCTCAGAGAATATGCCTGCACTTAAAACGTGTTCAGTGCAATCGCGAATCTCTCCTCTTCCCCAGGACCCCAGCTAACAATTTTAGGTTATAAGAACGTTTTCATAACGTTCCCATGAAGTTATAAAAACGTTATTTCTGAATGTTTTAGGGAATTTCAAAACGTCCAGTTTTTAGACGTTGTATTAATGTTATTTCTTGGTTATAAGAACGTTCAATTCTCCCGTTATATAAACGTTTTATTAACATTTTTGCTTGGTTATAAGAACGTTATTCAAACGTTCAATTCTCCCGTTATATAAACGTTTTATTAACATTTTTGCTTGGTTATAAGAACGTAATTCAAACGTTCAATTCTCCCATTAGGCTATATAAACGTTCTCTTAATGTTTTTCTAAGATAATGAAAAACGTTTCATTCACGTATTAAAACCTTTGTTAATGTTTTTTTTGTATAACAAGGTATCCTATATAATAGGCATATGAAGAACCCGCAAGAACTTTCAGATTTTAAAATTAAGACAAAAAATATATAGAAAGATAATTTTAAAAAAGACCCATGAATCATGTCTATAATATGTGTAATGTAATCCACTGAAGTCGAGATGAATTGAACCCAAGTAGTTTATTCCAATAAACCGATTTGGGTTGAAGTGATAATATGATGCAGAAAATAGGCTATGATCCAGAAAAAATTAGATGCAGATATCTAAATCAGAGAATTCATAGGTTCGTCGATTGGCGGGTGGATTATTTATTTTCAACAGTGGATTTGGATGACTCAAAATGCACCAGATTAATGGATTTAACTTTAAAATGTAAAAAAAAATCTTCCGGGGGTGCATGCCCCCGGACCCCCCTAGAGGTACTGGGCTATCCACAAAAATACTGTGGGAATAACAGCCTATGGGCTGTGAAAAATAAAATTCTAATTATCTTATAAATACGTACATGATCAGGATTTCATGTCTTCCTCCTCGTTTTGAGCCAAGAAAAAACCCTCCGTATTCTCATTGGGGGCTGAGCCTCCCTAAAATTAAAATCCTAAAATCACCCCTGGTCCCCCCCAATGTTAAACTCATTCCTACGCCCCTGGGTCAAAACATTTTTTGTCACATACAGCAAACATCTCCTCACTATCCGCTAACTGTTTGTCCCCTGAACACACTGTAAAAAGACACGGTCTCTGCAGACACCCCAAGCTCCACAAACGGCAGCAAAAACAAACTGGGCTAACCCGCACCACAAAACATAACAAACTGTTCCAGCCAATAACCGACAAGAAGGATTTCTTGCGCGGATGAGGAGAAGGAAGGGTCTATCTAGCCTTCGTTTTGTTTGACAATACTTTAAACGTCAACAAGAAGTGACGTCACCCGACATCGCTTAGAGCACCTTTAATAATGTATGTAGAATCTGAACTGCGAAATTCATCTATTTTTCTTTTTCTTTGTCCTCGCATCAGAGAAAATGTCCCCACATGATCTCTCTTCAGCCACATCCCCAGCCATGGATCCAGAAGAAATCCGCCACAGGAAGATGATAAAAAGGTCAAAGGTCATTGAGGAGCTGGTCAGGACAGAGGGAGATTATCAGAAGGACTTGGAGCTCTGCATAAGCGAGGTTCTGCTTCCTCTCAGAGCAGCCCAGGCATGTTCACAGTCCCATATAGATGTATTCTCTCAAATATGAAAATTCTGTCTTTTTTAAACATGATCAAGAGCATCCTAAAGTGCAAATCTGCTGGGGCATTACAAACACCACATTACAATCTTGTAACTGCAGACTTAAAGCAACTTTAAATTTGTAATGTCATCACATAATCACCATAGATGTACATAGAGGTTTTATGTCATCACTAAATACTACAAAAAAGATTCCGATGTGTAGTACATTTCTGTTAAGCATCTACTAAACTTGCTATTTCTATATTAACATTTGTTTGATGCATGATTTTGGGGTCTGATGGGTTTGTTATAGGTGGTGGATGTGGATCGACTGTTCACCAACATTGAGTCTGTGTGTGTTGTTTCTGCTGATCTGCTCCAAAGGCTACAAGATGCCATAGCTGACCCTGACCCTGAAACACAACTCATAGGTAATTTCGAAATCCATTTGAAATAGAAACATTCGCCTTACAAGCATTAAAATAACAAACAAAAACGTTGGCTATAATTAAAGGTATGTTACGTAACAACTGACATTACAAATTAGGATTCATTTAGTGGTTATTTTTAAACTAAAGATTAATGAACTTAATAAACCCAATAAAAATAATGTTAATATATTATTTTAAATTAAAAAACAGTTAAATAATGATTAAACTATTGTATAATTTTATTAAAATGTGAAGATTTTTTTTGAAATCTTTTCATAAATGTAAAACATTATCCTATATTGTGACTTAATTACACTTTTATAGATTTCTAAACATTAAAAAAAGTTGCTGCCTTAACATTTTAAGTTACTGTTTAAGTCATTTCAACTTAGATTACATTAAACTGACTTGAAAAAAAACTTTTTTTGATGAGTTAAAGCAATGTAAAAACATATGTTGCCATAACTTATTGATCATATAATTTATAGACTGATTTTTTTTTAGGAGAAGTTTTTATCCAAGCCAAAGCTGTCATGGAGGAGGTATACAAAATTTACTGCTATCATCACGACGAGGCTAATGCTTCACTGAAGTCTTATGAAGCACAGGAGGACATTCAGCAGCATTTTAGAAGATGTATATCAACACTCAAGTAAAGATGTTAACTGCATTTATCTCTTAGATATAAGCCTTTGGCTCTGATGTGTACAATAATGAGTTATTGTCTTTTCTCTCACAGGAAAATATATGATCTGGAGTGAGTATGCAATTTTTGATTTAAACTCTGTGATAAATAATATACAGTAGTGAAATTTTTTATATTATGTATTTTAGAATTATAAACATGAATGTTACTTTATAGACATGTTAATAGATAGCTTAGTTCTCAATGCAACTTATAATTCAACTTATAATTCAAGCTATGCATTAATCGAAACTGTGACTTTGTCGTTGATAGCCTCATGCTGCTACAGAAACATCATAAAAGGAATGTATACAGATTGTAAATAATGAACAAAGTGGAGTTCACCAAATCTGAATAGTTGTTCTTCATTTAATGTTATTTTTTAGAGGGAAGCCCAATTTGCTTGACATGGGCTCTCTGATCATTAAACCAGTGCAGCGTGTCATGAAATACCCGCTGCTGTTGGCTGAGCTGTGGAATGCCACACCCACGGACCACCCTGACAACAGGCCCTTACAGGAAGCTCTGACCACTGTGAAGATCATTAACGTCAACATTAACGAGTTTAAGAGGAGGAAAGACATAGGTGAGAGATACACAGGATCTTATAATAATAGGCTATATCAAATAGGCCTACGCGTTTTTAGGTTGCAAGTTGTCCAATAGTGCAAACGTGGTTCAGAAAGTATTCTGGGTTAAAGCAACCGTGCATGTCTATAAAACATGTAAGGATAAAATCATTTTGTTGTTGTTTGCTTTGTAAGTATTCAAGTTTGCAAATATATGACACTTGTGTTGTTTCAGTGCTGAAGTACAAGAGGAGTGACGATGAAACCTCACTGAGAGTTAAACTCAACAAGTTCAACATTCATTCTATCAGGAAGAAATCTGACCGCCTGACAAGCTATTTTAAGATGCTCACTGGCGTTGAGCCACAGGTACTTTAACCAAACGAAGCAAAAATAACCATGTTTTTACTCAGGCCTCTGTAAAGGCAGTCTGTGTGTATTGTTGCGGCTTTTCTCTTCTCCACAGGTGAGAGATGAAGCGTTTGACAAGGAGGAAAAACTTTTCCGTTGCCTTGAGAAAGCTGTGAGACAGCTAGTGAAAAACATCAACTGTTACTTGCTCTATACTCAGGTATGAAGGAAAATGTGACATATTTTAGTAAGTAAAGACACTTTAGGGAATAGTATTTCCATACTTTGGTCAATTTTGAGATTTTTAGGCTATTTTGCTTCCATAACAGACTAGTGGAAACAAAGAGAACATCCAAATACAGATTTAAGTGTTTATTTTATTACAATTTATTTATGTGCGTCTGAAGATTTCAAAAATATATTTAAAGGCTTTTTTAATGAGTTTTTTTTCTCATGCACTGAGCCAGAAATCCTCTCTTCAGTAGCCCTTACATACACCAATATACAAATGTTGATTAGTATTATGTTGTAACGATCACCAGCTGGAGTGCCCTCGAGAGCCACCAGAGGGCGCTCCACAAATAACTATTATCACTTCCTCACAAACTAAATTTCCCATACTCACTGCCTGGACTCATTCACACTGATCACATTCACCTGTACCTCATTGTCACTGATTGCATTCACCTGTGTCTTGTCATCCTGCTAGTCTCAGTCTATTTATACCATGTTCATTCATTCACTCACCGCGAAGTCTTGTTTAAGTGTTACACTGCATTTCTGAGCAATCTCATGGTTTTGGATTTCTTGCCGTGTTCCCTGGATTACTCTCTTGCCTCTGGTCCCTGCCTGTTTAGTTTGTTTATCTGTTTTGGACTGTCTGTCTGTGTATGACCCTTGCCTGTACACTGGATTACGCCTCTGGATTGCCCTCAAATAAAGCTGCGTTTGGATCTCACCTCCAAGTCTCGGAGCAGTCTGTAACAGAAGACTTCGCCGCACCGAGATCCAGCAGCCATGCCTAACATGCATCCAGATGTACAAATCCTGCGTCTCCGTCAGGAGAATAGGCCGATTGAGAAGTATGTCGAAGAGTTCATCAAACTGGCACATCGCACCTCAATGAACACAGAATGCCTAATGATCTTTTTTCGGGGAGGACTATCTGAACCGCTCAGTTCATTCATGCCCTTACATGATCCTCACTGGACTTTAGAGCACTATATTGATCTGGCCCTTTTGTTGAGTGGCTCATCGTTTACTGTGGGCGTGGTGGAGGAGGAGCTCCGTGAGCCCACAGTATCCCCAAAGCCAGAGCTTCACGTCAGCCACGTCCAGCCAGAGCTTCACGTCAGCCACGTCCAGCCAGAGCTTCACGTCAGCCACGTCCAGCGAGAGCTTCACGTCAGCCACGTCCAGCCAGAGCTTCACGTCAGCCACGTCCAGCCAGAGCTTCACGTCAGCCACGTCCAGCCAGAGCTTCACGTCAGCCACGTCCAGCCAGAGCTTCACGTCAGCCACGTCCAGCCAGAGCTTCACGTCAGCCACGTCCAGCCAGAGCTTCACGTCAGCCACGTCCAGCCAGAGCTTCACATCATCCACGTCCAGCCAGAGCTTCACGTCAGCCACGCACAGCCAGAGACTGTCCACGTCACGTCGCACAGCCAGAGACTGTCCACGTCACGTCCGCACAGCCAGAGACTGTCCACGTCACGTCCGCACAGCCAGAGACTGAGCCTCACGTCACGTCCGCCTGGCCAGAGTCTCGTCCTGCCGAGCCTGAGGCTGATCCTGAGCCTTCGGACAAGAGGGCCGACTCCACGCCAGTGTCTTCGGGCAAGATGGCCGACTCCACGCCTGTGTCTTCGGACAAGATGGCCGACTCCACGCCTGTGTCTTCGGACAAGATGGCCGACTCCACGCCTGTGTCTTCGGACAAGATGGCCGACTCCACGCCTGTGTCTTCGGACAAGATGGCCGACTCCACGCCAGTGTCTTCGGACAAGATGGCCGACTCCACGCCTGTGTCTTCGGACAAGATGGCCGACTCCACGCCTGTGTCTTCGGACAAGATGGCCGACTCCACGCCTGTGTCTTCGGACAAGATGGCCGACTCCACACCTGTGTCTTCGGACAAGATGGCCGACTCCACGCCTGTGTCTTCGGACAAGATGGCCGACTCCACGCCTGTGTCTTCGGACAAGATGGCCACCGCATCCCCTGAGCCCGTTCATGTTCCTGAACCGCTGGATCCGCCAAGTACGCCTCCTCCCTGGCCGCCTGAAGGATCGCCTCCGCCCTGGTCGCCTGCACAGCCTGCTCCGCCCTGGCCGCCTGCACAGCCTGCTCCGCCCTGGCCGCCTGCACAGCCTGCTCCGCCCTGGCCGCCTGCACAGCCTGCTCCGCCCTGGCCGCCTCCACAGCCTGCTCCACCGCAGTCTTCAGGTCCTCTTCCGCTCCACGGACCTGGCCCTCCATCCCGCCCCGGATCCGCCTCCATGCCACCACCCACCTGGACAGTTTTGGAGCGTCTGGAAGCCGCTCATTGGGTGGGGGCTATGTAACGATCACCAGCTGGAGTGCTCTCGAGAGCCACCAGAGGGCGCTCCACAAATAACTATTATCACTTCCTCACAAACTACATTTCCCATACTCACTGCCTGGACTCATTCACACTGATCACATTCACCTGTACCTCATTGTCACTGATTGCATTCACCTGTGTCTTGTCATCCTGCTAGTCTCAGTCTATTTATACCATGTTCATTCATTCACTCACCGCGAAGTCTTGTTTAAGTGTTACACTGCATTTCTGAGCAATCTCATGGTTTTGGATTTCTTGCCGTGTTCCCTGGATTACTCTCTTGCCTCTGGTCCCTGCCTGTTTAGTTTGTTTATCTGTTTTGGACTGCCTGTCTGTGTATGACCCTTGCCTGTACACTGGATTACGCCTCTGGATTGCCCTCAAATAAAGCTGCGTTTGGATCTCACCTCCAAGTCTCGGAGCAGTCTGTAACATATGTCCTGTTTTTATATTTCTCTCTACTGTAGGAGATGATATCCATTGCTGTTCAAAATGCACAGGACCTAGAAACTATAATGAAGGATCCAGACAAAATAGACACCAATGGCTTTCAGCATAAGAGGAATGGCAATGACCCATACAAACAATTTGTAAGTGTTTCCCCTCACACACACAAAAAATATGCATTTGCATAAACTATGGAGAAATGTCCCCTCAGTTCTTGTCAGCAACTGCACTGTGAAACATTCTCAAACTTTCTCAGTCATGGATGATCATTTTTAAGTGAGCTACGTTTATCTTGAAAATTACATATAAGCAACAGGAAGTAGGCTATAATGCACAATATGAGCTCAAAGCCATCATACACATTGCGGCACTCTAATATTTTGGCTAAGTGAGATTCATTAAAGTTTTCCCCTAATTTTTCACATTTTACACACAATTGTGTCGTTATGCTTCCGTTTCAATCAAAGCATTTAGTCTGTACGGGCTTTAAACCTATTAAGTGTCTGCATCTGCTGCAAATAGCAGCTTCAAAATTTGTATGGTTTGTGTTCCTCAGAAAGATCATATGGAGCATCTGGTTCTGGCTCCTCTCTCCAGCCTGATGGGAATGTTCGCATCACCACAGAAGCTGATACAGAAGCGCTACGATAAACTGTTGGACTACTGCAGCCAGTTGGATTCCCGATCCTCCAAAGAGGAACAGGGCCTGGCCAAACGAGATTACCAGGCCCTCAATGCCCAGCTGCTCGATGAGCTGCAATGCTTCAACCGAGCTGTCAGGACCATCCTCACCAACTGCTTGATTTGTATAGTGAAATTAATAAGAAAGCTGATGGATGCAGCCCAACCACCTGTTCACCAGCTACCGGTGAGTTAAAGCAGGCAGAACATAAATGATGCTAAAAATAATGATTTTGAATCAGTCTGAAATGTAGAGAAAGTGACAGAGCCCTTTTTTCACATTGGAAACCCCAGTTTTAAGTGTCTTGCTCAAAGGCAAAATGGTGATTTTACAACATATCAGGTTACTTTTGTGGTGGTTGGATTCAAACCTACAACCTTTGTGTTACCCAAAACCATTTGCCTGTTATATTCTAAGCATAAAGGATCTTTATGCATAGTATAGCTTCCCACAAAACATGAAATGTGAAAATTCACATTCAGTAGGCTAAATGATCATTTGTTACAGTTACTTTCTGTAAAACAGTAATAATGGAGCTATATATAAAGCATATTCAAAGGACTATGTGTACAAGTTTTAACAATTACAGTGTTGTTTCATCTACAACAATGGTTCTCAACATTTTTTAATCTTAAATCTTTAATTTTAGCATTTTAATTAAGATTATGTTGATATACATTAATTTGACTTAGTATTAGGGCACCCTGGAAGTTCCCTGATGCCCTGGTTAAGAATCACTGATCCAAAATTCTGTTAAGCATTTTAATCATTGCATCATTCCATTCAGGTTCCCTTGTCGAACTTTAGTGAAGTCCAAAGTTCTATCATGGAGGAGTTGAACAACCTTGGATTCTTCAAAGAAAATTCCCAAAAGCTGATGGAGCGCAAAGTGAGCTTTGAGAAACGGGACAAGAAAATGGTATGATTACAAATGATAAAAAACAGAGCAATTCCAAGAGGGTCCTGTGCTCGGGCCCTAAATATGGGTAAACCCATATTACTATTAAGGTCTCAGTTGAGTGTAAAATTCTCTTCAGGCCCCAGAGATCCTCAGACAGAGCGAGGAGCACAGAGTCTGGCTCCTAGAAGAGTATGCAGTGGATCGGCTCTATCAGCTCAAGCGTAACTGCAATGCCTGTCAGGAAAAAGACATCAGCCTGCTGGAGGGGGAGCTAGTGGCCCTGCTGGAAGACAAAGACCCAATGGGCAGCAGCAGCCGCTGGCTGGTACACACTGGGAGTAAGTTTCTTTACTTGTGTTCAAATACACTTTCATTTATTTTCTGAAAAAAATATGTATAATAATGCAATGCGTTAAGTATTGATGTCAAGATGTACACTGCCATCTATTGTGGCTGCAGAAAACATTCTTCAAAATATTTTTGCAAAAACCATGAGATTTTTCCCCCTGGGTTTTGAAAAAGAGAATATTTAAAACAACTACATTTATCTGAATAGAAATCTTTTTTTAACACCGTATTTACTGTTCCTTTTGAAGTGTCTTCGCTGAATATATATAGATGAATGTAAAGTAATGTTCATTGATTGTAAATGAATGGTTATGGCACACAAAACTAAACAAATTTATTGGTAAAACTTCACAATAGGGATCTATATATATCAACATTTGTTGATGCAGCAGCTGTCATTACATTAAAATGTACAGTACTTTTATAGTTTTCATTAGTCTTAAGCTAATGTTCATTTCTACATAAATAAATTTTACATTGTATTGTATCAAGTTGTAAAAATTTACATTAACCAAGATTAATAACGTCTGTAACAAACTGTTATTCATTGTTAGTTAATGATACCCTAATGCATTAACAAATGTTAACAAATTGAATGTTATTTTAAAGTGTAACCAGTTATTTTAATGTTTGCTCACGCTTATGCTATTAATTCACATCAGAGTTTATACTTGTAAACACAATGATAATTACAGTAGACACCATTAACTAAAGCATTAATAAGGCTGGTGGAAATTTTGTATGCATCCTATCTATCTGCTGTTGAACTTCATAACCTTACAGCAGAGAGTAATGAAATCCCGTAAGGATTTTCTTTCGTCACATGTCTATAAACTAGCCTCTCATTAACTCCACAGAGACTGTTGCTTCACAACAAGACCAGCATTCTTGTTATGTCAGCTGATCAACATGTCTGTTATCAACTATTGAAAGGAGTTTCAGGTCATTGGGGGATAATAAAAAAAACAGGAAGTAGAAAAAAAGTTCAGCCAATAAAGCCCTCGAAATCTTTACTTGAAATCTTTAAATATCACAAAAAATAATAAATGTTATGCACCAACATGATAACTTTGTCGTGAAAGTGATATTTGAATTTTATTATTAAAAAAGAATGTGAAAAGTGTAATCCATGATCCTTCAGACAACTAATTCAATTAGTTTGAGGTCTGAAACTGATCTGTCTGAGATCACGTTCACTCTTGTGGTCTTACAAAACTGCCATTCTTCTGCAGTTTCGTGTGCGTGTTAGGTACGCAGGGCTATGTGTACTCCTCATTCCTGAAAGCCTACAACCCCCAGCGAGAGGTGACTGAGAGGCCAGATGACTTTGACAATCTGAGTCTGTTTGTTTCGGGCAGCAGGAGCAGTAGTATGAGGAGCTTCAGTCCAAACAGCACTCCAGACAGTATATCCCTTCAGTCTGGACCACAGGACGAGCCGGACCACTCTGAGGACCAATATGTAAGACACATGAACAGTTTGTGTGTGGTACACAAGACTTAAAGGAGCATTGCGGAAGTTCTGAAATTTCTAACTGTTAACACCAGTGGCTGTTAGTGAAACTGCAGCCAGTCTCATGCTCGTTCTCGGTGCGCACGCTCGCACACTCGTTGGCTCGTTGTTTTTTTAAGTAAAAAGCTACACATAGCCCCTTTAAAGGATATTTAATCAATTTCACACTTGCAAGTGTGTCGTTGTTCCAAATATCAGCACTAGTGATGCACTGAAATTTTGCCAATTGAAAATATTCACCAGAAACAGCAAACAAATTATGTTTATCTCATGCATATCTGAACTCAGATGGTTGTAATTAGAGAATGCTTTGAAATACAAACCTAAGACAAAGCTTAAAAAATTAAAGTGTAAAAAAGTTATAATAGTCCAAGTTTACTGTAACGCTAAATGTACTAACCTAAATCTTTTTGTTTTATACAAAATACATTTTACAATATAATTTGAACTCTAAAATTGCTAGAAAATCAAAGCCATATATCTGACCAAGTTGTGATGATGTTTATATCATACAAATTGAAATGCTAAAAGGTTTTAAGTACCCGTTTTCCATGGTAACGCAATGTCAAATTCAAATTTCAAATTCTTATTTCAAAACAGTGATGTGTGATATGTGATAAGGAAAAAAGGCAATTAAAAAAATTCGGCAGATGTACATTGACAGTTAACAGGTTTCTGTGATGACACGTTTTCATGGGTCAGTGTCTATTTGAGCACACAAGATGGATAAGCTAAAGTAAACATGTCAGCTGTGTGGACACACTTTACTTTATTATTTTAAGACACAATGTTCCTGCTACTTTGTCCATTTTTGCTCCACCAATGGAAATAGTTCCAAAAAAACAGAAATAACCATTGCATGCCTCTGGGCAAAACACAGTGGTGAATGAATGAATCAATGATTTTTGAATAATCAGTTAAGTGTAATTGATTCAATGACTCACTCATAAGATACAAAGACAGTAATTTACTGCCGAAACGATGTGACCTGCAGAATGGGTCACTGACACCTGTGTGGAATGCCACAAAGTGGAGTAATGAACATTCAAATGTCCCAGTGCTTAATTAACTGTTGTGTGAAGTGGTGTTTCACATTTTTGAAAAAGCATAATTGAAAATTACTGGAACAGTGAAAATTGAATAATATTGTTTAGACTTAAATTTCTTAATACTACCTGGAGGACTTCAATGGATTTTGCTTCGTCAAGCAGTAAAGACAACATGAAATGACATCCCTACTACTTTACATCGTAGATGTATGTCAAGTGAAAAAGAATATTGTTCAATAAGGCCGCATTTACATTAGGCTACATGGTTCAAGTGAACCAATTCCCATTTTTTCCTCCCATGTGGCACAGATCGGATATCACCCTCAAACATGTAAGCAGGAAAAAAATGGAAAAATCTGATAGGCTATGAATCGGAAACATGCATTTGCGTCTACCATGTAAGCGGACAGATCGGATATTCCTGTAAATGCGAGTCATACGTCATTGAAAAAGCAACGTTGGCGAATAACGTCAAATCCGACCGTGATCACATAACTCTTTTCAATGGTGTGACAGAGGACGAAGGCTCAACCCAATGTTTTGTTGACCTTTAAAGATAGTATGGAAAGCAAAAGCTTGTATTATCATTTCATCTGCGTCCATTGCAAATCTCTCAATTTCGGCCCAAGCTTTTCCGGGTCAGTACGTCTACCTTTGGTTGTTTCGCCAAGTGTATAATGGAAATGCAGATATCGAATATGGGTCATTTTTAAAAGATGATAAAAAAAATAAAGAATGTCAACAAATCGGAATTGGGAATCAAGACCTGCAGTGTAAATGCGGCCTAAATAATCTATACATGAGGATTTGTCTTGTGATGGGTTGAAGTATGTTAGGCCTACTACTTAACCGTCACTTAATATCATATTAATATTTTGTTTGCCAACAAAACCTTGGCTATAACATTACAAGAAAAATAATTGTTTCAGGAGGCAGAAAAGTTAGTCATTTTGATGAAAGATTATGAAAATGTTTTTCTTTAGAATAAGACAGAATGGGGTCAATCGAGTTTAAAATGTTATATTGTGAATGGATAGACAGCGCCATCTACTGGTCATATGTCCTGGAAAGGCTCTAGTCTAGATAGAAGGACAAATCGTTTCAAATTTGACAAACTGATTTTAAAATACTGTACTGTTGTAGCAATAAAGTGTTTTTTTTGCGGTTTAAAACTAAAATGACATCTGATTTCTAAAGTTAAGCTTTCCTGTTTTGAGACTGTGTTGTTGTCAAGCTGAATGATATAAAGAGAATAACAAGAAGAAACTAATTTTAGTTCTCTTTTTTCTGCAGTTCTATGCAGTTTATGCATTCCAGGCGCGCTGTGAACAAGAGCTCACGCTTCAGGAATACCAGCATGTTCGTATCCTTAAGTTTTCAGACCTCGGTGGTAACAAGGACTGGTGGCTCGCTGAATCTAATGGACAACGTGGCTACGTTCCAGCAAACTATCTTGGAAAAATGTCATATGCATGAAACTATTTTTTAATGTCTCTATTAATATTTTTATTTAAAGGAAGAAAAATATGAATTTTAAATTAATTGCTTAATGAAGGCCAATACCGCACAAATATTTTTGCACTACATGATGCTACCAACAGTGTTTACTTGAACTATGTATAAATGTATGGACAACATGTTGCTTATTAGAAAAAAAAATATTTTAACTAATTGTATATAGTTATATTAATATATATAAATCATATGTGATTATTAAATTATTTATAATCATGCAAATTACCTTGTCTCTATTTTTTTGTGGGTTGTCATTCATAAGTATTTAAGTAATTATTAAAAGAATAAAAATAAGATTTTGTTTTTCTTAAAAAAAGGTGTTATTTATTAAACATTAAAATGAGCAGCTTGTTTACAATAATGTGAATGGTTTAGAAAGAATGAGGCACATCTTCAAACCAAACCGCTTCAGAAAGACCAGTAACATTCAAGTATATGTTTGGATTGGATTGGATTTGACTTGCTGTTTAACATAATAGTCTGGCTTCGTCCTACTCATTTCTTCAGTTTCTTCTGTGCTGCTTTCTTTTTCACCATCTGCAGGCGTTTCATAGCATTGAGCTGAGACTCCTGGGAAGTGGGCGTCTTGCCATCAGCTGAGGCTTTTGCTCCATTGCTGGTGTTATTGTTGTTGCCGCTACTGCCACCACTATTGCCCCCGTTGCCCCCTCCGTTGCCTCCAGACCCACCGCTGCCTCCCAGGCTGCTAGAGGGTGCCGCCCCAGGTGACAAAGATCCAGTCACAGTCATTTTTCCCAAGCTATCTCCACTGGCTGAACGGCTCAACACTTGCTTGCCAAGTGTGAGTGGAGGGGGTGGTTTCATAGGTACCGTGCTGGAGCCATTGTTCCCATTACCACTTCCACCACCGCTGCCTCCTGAAGGTTTATTAGCCAGACCTGGCTTAACATTGGCCAGTGCAGAGAGCCCCACAGGTTTAGAGCCTGAGGGAGGTGGGGTTGATTTACTGCTACCTGGCTGACTGGTGCTCAACTTGGTACTGGAAGGTCCTACATTTGAGGTCTTGGTAAAGGCAGCCCATCCTGTAAGGCCTTGGGGCAAAGATGAGCTACTGCCGGTGGCGTTTCCTGATGCCGCAGGCGCCTGGACAGAAGGGGAAAAAAAAGAAGAAGAAAACAAAACTTAAAGGGTTAGTTCACCCAAAAATGAAAATTCTGTCAGTATTCACTCTCCCTCATGTTGTTCCAAACCTCTATGTGTTTATTTGTTCTGCTGAACACAAAGGAAGATATTTGGAAGAATGTTTTAATCAAACAGATCTCATTCCCCATTGACTACCATAGTATGTATTTTTTCCTACTATGGTAGTCAATGGGGAATGAGATCTGTGTGATTAAAACATTCTTCCAAATATCTTTCTTTGTGTTCAGCAGAACAAATAAACACACAGAGATTTGGAACAACATGAGGGTGAGTAAATACTGACAGAATTTTCATTTTTGGGTGAACTAACCCTTTAATGAGACGTTATAAAGGACTTTATACATTGGCGTACTGATCTCTTTTTGATCTCATGCCTTTCTCACAGTATATAAATACAACTAGATAACTGGATGTCTTCACACTGAAAATTCCAAAAATAAAAATAATTGAACATCAAATACACGAATGATACACTTAATTAACATAGAAAAAAAACAAAAACAAGTGCAATGATAGATACTCCATGCACAACTGTCCTTACTGGAGGGTGAGGGGCTGCCAGACCTATCAATGGCCTATCGATGTTGGATGGCAAAATAACCTTATAAAGTTAATGTATTAAATGTTTGAGTGCAAAGTGTAGTCAGTGTATATCGTGCCATTTGATTGAGACGGTAGATTTATCCAGTAATTTATTTTAGCTCTTTTATATTATATTTTTATATATAACTACTGACCGTTACATAGACTTTAAAGGGGTCATATAATGGTACATGCACTTTTTCAAGTTGATTGTACTGAAATGTGTGTTGGCAGTGCCTGTACACAACCATCATATAATAATACAAATCTATCCAGTGTTTTTGTTTTAATCTCCTTATGTTTTTCCCAATCTCAAATCGAGCCGTTCGACCGTGTGACGTCACACGGTCGGACGTCCCTCCCACTCCCTCCCTAGTTGATTGACAGCAGCGTTTAAACACAGCCCTGCCCTGAGCGAGCTGTCATCATAGTCCGGCATGTTTTCTATGTACGACGTTCTCAATATAATTCCCACGTTTATAATGAACAACGCGTTATGGTTATTGTGTTATTACAAACTGAGTACGTATACATCAGTAAACACATAGCGTTCGTACATCTCACTAAGTTACTCTACCGTTACCCTGCCAGTACATACAAAAATAGATCAAAGTGACATTACGTTAACCAACCATTCAGAAACGTCCTGTTCGAGCTTTAATTGTCGAACTTCTTTGCGGCCATCTTGTTCCGGGTCCGACTCCGGTTCAAACTGATACGGATGCACAGATGTGTCCTCAGAGAGAATCCCGCTGCCATTCTTTCTCCAAAATATCCTCTCAACTGTTGTCAAGGCAACACTCCACGTGCGTTGTGTCAAAACGGCCGCAGAACAGAGGGGCGGAGTGAGCGAAGCTCATTATCACTTCAAGCTTCGGTAGGAATGAACATCGAATATTCGAAGCTTCGGAATCTCTATACGTCTCAGACATCCCAAGTCTCCCGCATATTGATAGCGGCTCCCTGATGCCCGCAAATTAGTTAAAATCTCCCGGAATCTAGCTGCTCGCGAGCTCCAAACCATGTAGTGCACGCACGACAAAGAGAAGGAGAGACCTTGCGTGTGTCGTGTGTGCAAATGTGCGTGTGTGCCTCTTGAAGCGCATGATCATCATCAGCGCATGATTATTATTTCGAGAACCGTTCATCCAAACGACTTCACAAGGGAGTGCAGTGTATTTGGTGCAATATAGATAGACAGGCGAGACGCGACACATTCAGAATCAATAAACTTTTAATAAACTACAGAACAGCGCAAGCGGAAAGCGGCGCACCTCACGCGAGCAGATCTTATCCGAGAACGGACACTGACTGTTCTGTGATGCTCTGTGACTAGTGATAAAAAACACACACAGGTCTGTAACTTAAGCAATATTTCTAATAAGGTAGGCTAGTCTAATATTTTTGATTTTTTTCTCACTAACAAATTACTGACAAAGTAGGGTAGATTTAAATAAAGAAGCGGCGCGCCTCACGCGGGCAGAGAATGGACTCCGATATGCTACCTTATATGCTCCGAGAATGGACACTGCACTAGTGATATAAAACACACTAATACATACATTTATTCATTTTAATACTACATACATTTTCTAAATGTCATACTGTTTCTATTATTCTATTTTCCACAATGTCAAAGCAATGCAGCTTAACCCAAAATACAAGCTTAGGCATTCACATCTGTCCATACAAACTCCATTGTTCTGCGCTCTAGCCAGAGAATACTCCCCTTGCAGGAACACTTTTAGTAGTCCAAGAAGAAGCAAATATCTATTTATTAAGTAGCTATAGTGAATTTATATGTTAAGTATTGTATTTCACCAGATTTTTTTATAGTGTAAAACATATACAAGCGCGAATGAGAACCGTTTCGAGGGGGATGCCAGGTTTGCAAAAAAAAAAAAAAAAAAAGAATATTCGAATGTCACATTTTCAAATCGAATACCAACCCACCGAACGAATATTCGAATATTCTGGTCCAGCCCTACATGCAACTACCACTTTGATGCTTCAAAAAGTTCATAAAGAGATCATAAAACAAATCCATATGAATTGAGCAGTTTAGTCTTTTTTTTTTTTTTTTTCTGAAGACACATAGCTTTATATGATGAACACAGATTGAATTTTAGACTTTTATTCACATATAACATTCATCAACACACATCAGTTGTGGTACACTGCGCAGTTATCGTACAGTACATTTGTACTCGAGACAGCATTATTGTCTTTATATTGTTTCACATTTATGTTAAGAAAAACAATAATCACATGCTCGAGTGAGAAAATGCTCTGCACTGACAGACATTGCAGAGACACAGTGTGCTAAGTGAAGTTCTCTTACGAGAGTATCTCTGTACTGCGTAATATCTTACGCTACGGGGAAAACTCTTTTCCACGAGATAATGAAGCCAAAAATTATCCTTAATTTTTTATTAATGTAAAACGCTTTGCGGCAGCAAGCAGACATAGGCGAGACAGCTCGCGCGCCTATTGGCTGCCCTGCGGCAACAGCAGCAGCCTATCGAGAGAGGCTCTGCGTGACGTCACGACGAATGGGGGCCTTTCGCGCCCATATCGTCACGTCCCGCCAGAAAGGGCGTGGTCTCGCCCTATAACTAGGCTCGATAGCTGCTCTCACGTTTGATTTTCATCTCTTCAGCGAACTCCCATCGCTGATCCAGAGTGAGAAGCCGCGCCGTCGACCTGTAGCCTTCAGCGGGACGTGCCATCGAGTCTGGAGTCGCTGGCCTCGCCGCCTTCAGCCGCCGTACCTGCTGCGCTTTCCGGCGTACATATCCTTTCCTCTGCTTAGAGTGTGTGTGTTTGCATTATTTGCCTGTTTCTCACCCCTCTAAAAGAGCGGCGTCTTTTTAAAGATGCCTTCCTGTGGTTCTTGCCGAGCCCCACTCAGCGATGAGGACCGCCATGTCATCTGCGTGTTCTGCCTGGGTGAGGATCACGCGGCCATCGCGCTCGCTGACGGCGGATGCCATCATTGTGAACGTTTGCCTATGGTGACTCTGCGGACTCGCCTAGCTTCGTTCTCCGAGCCCGCATCCCAGCCTGCCGTGACGCCGCGCCACAAGAAGCGCCGCGCCCAGCGCGCGCCCGAGCTATCTCCAGCCCGCCAAAGCTCGCCGGTTCGCCCGCCAGCTTCGCCGGCTTCGCTCGAGTCGCTCCCGGACGGACAGCGGCCGCCGTCTGCCGCTGCATCCGCTATCGAGTTGGACGATAACACCGAGGCATGTTCTCTCTTGGCTTCGGATAGCGAGGATTGGGCGAGCTCCGTGGATCTCCCCTCCGCTAAGGTTTCCCGCCAACCCTCTGGGAAGAGAGCCGGCATTGAGGCTGAGCTGATGCGTCTGCTCATCAAGGCCGTGGAAAGCATCGGCCTCGATTGGGAGGCACCCACGCTACCGCCGCGCAACAGATTGGACGGACGCTTTCTCGGGAAAGACGAGGCTCCGTCAAAGTCTAGTCCCGCGCCCTTCCTCCCGGAACTCCACGAGGAGGTTGCAAAGTCGTGGAAGGCCCCCTTTTCCGCCAGGATGCGTACCTCTACCTCCGCGGCATTCTCCGCTGTCGACGGTGCGGGAGATAGAGGATACCTCGCCATTCCTCCGGTGGAGACGGCTGTTGCGTCACATCTCTGCCCGCCCTCTGCTGGACGGCGTGTTCAGACGACGCTCCCGTCCAAAGCCTGTTGGGTGACATCATCGCTGCACGGACGCGCTTACACCGCAGCCGGGCAAGCAGTTTCAGCGCTGCACACGATGTCTATTCTGCAGATCTACCAGGCAGACCTCCTCCTCAAGCTGGACGAGGAGGGACCCGGCGCTATCTGCGTGGCGGACCTGAGAAGCGCTACGGACCTCGCTCTACGCGCTTCTAAAGCCGCTGCACAGGCCATGGGGCGGAATATGGCCTCTCTCGCCGTCGCCGAGAGACACTTATGGTTGACGCTGTCCGAGATGACGGAAGCTGAGCGCTCTGTGTTCCTCGACCCGCCCATTTCCCCAGCGGGCCTTTTCGGACCTGCCGTCAAAGACTTCGCGGACAGGTTTGTTGAGGTGCAGAAGACTTCTCAGGCTATGAAGCACTTCCTGCCGAAGCGCTCGAGCTCCGCTACAGGCCGCACCAAGCCGCCTGCTCGCAGCTCTCAGCCCCAGCCTGCACCGCCTGCCGCCGCCGCCTCACAGCGCCGCCAGGCTCGGGATCAGAGACCGCGGTCTCGCTCTGCCGGACGCCGCCCCTCTCACCGCGGGCCCCGGCCGAGGATTGAGATCAAGCCCGAGGCCTCAAAGTCTTCCTAGCCTCTCTAGGAAAACGACGGTGTTCAGATCCCGCTGCGGCCGGATTTCCACCAAAACTTCTCGCTCGTTCAGTTCCATGCGTTGTGACTGTCCCAGTGTATTTTGCAGTGAAGCAGCCGGTGCCTCAGCCCGCTTGCCTGCACACAAAAGCTGTTTTTACGGCTACCCAGATAAATCCAATAAAGAGTGTATTTTCTGGTGTTCCGGCCTCGGCCGATGGTGTTATGAGTGTTGTAAGAATGCCCACGTCCCAGTGCCCATTCCCACACCCAGACACAGCCCGCCACGGTGCAGGGCTCGCACAAATAAAATCGTCTCCGGTCGATTGTGCAAACAATGTAGTGAACGCGCCCATGTCCCAATGCCCGCTTGCACTACACGCTGCGTGTCCCTCGGTTTCTGTAAAAACGAAACCAACACACATTCAGTCGGCCCTAAACGACAGTGTTTTCAGTGCAGCAAATGTGCCCGCAGCCCCGCGCCCACATTTCCTCACAGACACGCCGAATCCCACGGGATTCGCCCCGCTCGCTCTCTCGGCGCCACCCGCCTTAGAGGAGCTGAGCGCGGCCAGGCTGCCCGCTGTGATCAGCGCGCCCCCCGCCTCGAACGCTGTAAACACGGCGCTGTGTTCCCAGCACACAGGGACTCTCGTGCCGCCGCTTTCCCGCGGCCAGAGCCCAGATTTCATTCTACCCCTAGCTATTCGCGCGGATGCGTGGTCAAGGCTTCCCGGGGTATCAGAGTGGGTGCTGAACACTATAAAGAGAGGCTATTCGCTACAATTCGCTCGACGCCCTCGCCGTTACACGGCGCGCGTCGAAACTACGGTGAAAAGCGAAGTATCTCATCTACTTCGAGCCGAGATAGCGAAACTACTGAGGAAAGGGGTTATAGAACCTTTATCTCAGGCTCAGAGCGAAGGGGGCTTATACAGCAGATATTTTCTGGTACCGAAAAAAGATGGTGGGCTCAGACCCATTCTAGATCTGCGACTGCTGAACAGAACGCTTGTGAAGCGCCAGTTCAGAATGCTTACGACCAGGAAAATCCTCGCGCAAGTGCGCCAAGGAGACTGGTTCATGTCAATAGATCTGAAAGACGCCTATTTTCAAATACAAATAGCGTCCCATCACAGGCGATTCTTGAGATTCGCCTTCGAGGGCCAGGCATATCAATACACAGTCCTGCCGTTCGGCCTGTCCCTAGCACCCCGTACGTTCACGAAGTGCATGGACGCGGCCCTCGCCCCCCTGAGACTTCGGGGCATGCGAGTTTTGAACTACTTGGACGATTGGCTGATTCTAGCTCGTTCACGAACGGAGCTCATAGAACACAGGGCCGCATTACTCGAGCACCTCGAGGAGTTGGGCCTTACAGTCAATTGGGCGAAAAGCTCACTGCTCCCCAGTCGGAGAATTTCCTTTCTGGGAACAGTGTTAGACTCGCTATCCATGACGGCACGCCTGTCACCGGAGCGCGGATTGAATATTCAGCACTCGCGAAATCCTTCCGCCACGGCTCTATAGTCCCGCTCAGAAGGTTTCAGAAAATGCTGGTCTGATGGCCTCAGCAGCCTCCATACTCCAGTTGGCCTGCTCCGCATGCGCCCACTGCAGCTATGGCTAAAAGCACGAGTTCCCCCCAGGGCGTGGACCGCAGGTCTATTTCGCCTCAGGGTCGACCTTCAGTGCATTTCGGCTCTGAAACCATGGAAAGCAACCGACTGGTATCAGTCAGGTGTGAGTCTGGGGATCCCCTCGAGTGTGAAGGTGGTGTCTACGGACGCCTCCACTTCGGGGTGGGGAGCGCTGCTCGAGGGCAGACCGCTAGCTGGCCTATGGTCAGTACGGGAGAAGCTCCTTCACAAACTGCTTGGAATTAATAGCAGTCGACAAAGCGCTACGGTGCTTCTGTCCCCAGATAAAAGGCCACCACGTATTGGTCCGGTCGGACAACATGTCAGTGGTGGCGTACATAAATCGCCAGGGCGGCGTCAGGTCCTGAAACCTTTACAGGCTGACGGAACGCCTCCTGGTCTGGGCTCAGCACAACCTGCTCTCGCTGAGAGCGGCGCATGTGCCTGGTCACCTGAATGTGGGGCCAGACAGGCTGTCCAGAAACAACGTCCCAGCAGGAGAATGGTCTCTGCACCCTCAGACGATCCAGCTGCTGTGGGAAACGTTTGGCAAAGCGCAGGTGGACCTGTTCGCGTCCCAAGAAAACGCTCACTGCCCGAGATTCTTCTCGAAAAGCCGGGACGCGCTGGCCCATGTTTGGCCCCGCCGCCCCCTATATGCTTTTCCCCCTGTCTCACTCCTGCCTCAGGTGTTGGAGCGAATCAGGAGGGAGGGATGCCCAGTGCTACTCATAGCTCCGCTCTGGACAAACCAGTCGTGGTTCCCTGTCCTGATGCAGCTGACCAGCGCTGCCCCATGGCCTTTACCGTTGAGGAGAGACCTCTCTCAGGCGGGAGGCTCGATTTGGCATCCTCGCCCGGATTTGTGGTCCCTGCACGCATGGGCATCAACGGGTACCCGCTGACCTCCCAGAGGGAGTGTTAAACACGATCGCGCAGGCTAGAGCCCCGTCTACCAGACGGCTCTACACTTCGAAGTGGTCTGTGTTCTCTGCTTGGTGTCAAGCGCAGAACTTCTCACCTGTAGACTGCGGGGTTACGGAAGTGCTTTCCTTCCTTCAGGAGCTACTGGATAAGGGCAGGACCCCTTCCACGCTCAAAGTATACGTGGCTGCCATAGCAACGTTTGCAAAACGTGTCTGGCCAGTCACTAGGAAAGAACGACTTAGTCGTGCGTTTCCTTAGAGGAGCTCGGAGGCTAAACCCTCCCAGGCCCCCTTCAGTCCCGACATGGGACCTTTCCACGGTCTTGGAGGCCATGAAAGGTGCCCCATTCGAGCCAATCCAGTCGTCAGACATGAAACACTTGTCTTTCAAGACAGCGTTTCTTATGGCTCTCGCTTCAGTGAAGCTCGTAGGGGACTTGCAAGCGCTTTCAGTGAGCGCGTCATGCATGGAGTTTGGACCTAATGACTCAAAGGTCATACTCAAACCGAAGCACGGCTACGTGCCAAAATCCCTCAACACACCGTTCAGGGCCCAGGTGATTTCCCTGTCTGCCCTTCCGGTTCTCAATGAGAAAGACACGAGTCTCCTTTGCCCTGTCAGGGCACTAAGGGCTTATGTGTCCCGCTCGTCTGGTTTCAGACAGACTGAGCAGCTTTTCGTTTGGCGGCCGTGCTAAGGGACTTGCCGCTTCGAAACAGAGCCTATCCAGATGGATAGTCGGTGCCATAGCGCTGGCTTACACTTCTAAGGGCCTACAGTGCCCTTTGGGTGTTAGAGCGCACTCCACAAGAGGCATGGCCTCCTCGTGGGCATGGTCTAGCGGGGTTACCCTGCAAGATATTTGTATGGCCGCGGGCTGGGCCTCGCCGTCTACATTTATAAAATACTATAACCTGGAGGTTCCCGCCTTACAAGCTAAGCTTTTGGCGGTATAAAATTCAGTGCTATCTGCCCGCTGTGCGGCTCGGATACTGAGTTTGACCTGCGTATTGCTCACTGACCGGTACAGCAGCTCGTTAAAATGTTGACACACTTGTGGCCACCCAGTTCAGGCTGAATGTTCACCCTGACGGTATGGTCTATTTGTCACATGATTAGCTCCTTTCGGATGCTATTTACAGGGAATGATGCTTCTAGCCTCTCTTCCCTCACTCTCTGTGAGTTTACGGTGATTATGCACTATATGCCCCCCGGGCTTCGGCCCCTGGGACTTTGGTGTTGGATCCCTACCAGCACGGCGTGTTGCATTGTGTTCCCCATAGCGTAAGATAATACGCAGTACGAGAGATACTCTCGTAAGAGAACGTACTCGGTTACTAACGTAACCTCGGTTCTCTCTAGAGAGGGAACGAGTACTGCGTATCTTGCCGTGCTTGGAATACGCTCTGGTTCGCTTCGGCGATGAAAACCAAACGTGAGAGCAGCTATCGAGCCTAGTTATAGGGCGAGACCACGCCCTATCTGGCGGGACGTGACGATATGGGCGCGAAAGGCCCCCATTCGTCGTGACGTCACGCAGAGCCTCTCTCGATAGGCTGCTGCTGTTGCCGCAGGGCAGCCAATAGGCGCGCGAGCTGTCTCGCCTATGTCTGCTTGCTGCCGCAAAGCGTTTTACATTAATAAAAAATTAAGGATAATTTTTGGCTTCAATATCTCGTGGAAAAGAGTTTTCCCCGTAGCGTAAGATATTACGCAGTACTCGTTCCCTCTCTAGAGAGAACCGAGGTTACGTTAGTAACCGAGTACGTTTTCACAGTGTTCTTAAACCTGTCTCCCTCAACGAAACTTAAAGGAAGCATATGTCTCAAAATCATTTTGCTACCAGAAGATATCATCTCGGATCACGATTCCCTCGGGGTACAACTGCGCTTACCTGCAGTCGTAAATGCAGTGATGGACAGCTGCTTCCTCAGTTGACTGGTGCTTGGTTTTCATGTGATTTCTCATTTTGGTGGTGATATTATGATAACTCAAGTTTCATTAATAAATTTGATTTAATATTTTGTAATATAATTTTCATCCAACTAATTCCAAACTTCGGGAGGCAGACGACGACATTATGTGATCAAATACAATCTACTTGTTAAACACGGTCCACGGCACCACCCAGTGCATTTAATTATAACTGCGGGAGGGGGGGGGGGGGGGGTTTGGGGTAAATTCGAATAGTATTTTATTTTTCGGGGAAAAAAATTACACATCTAATATTCGAAAATTCGTGCCTAATTTAAAGTATCTTCATTTGTGTTTCGAAGATAAATGAAAGTCTTACAGGGTCGGAATGACATGAGTGTGAGTAATTAATGACAATTGTTTTCAATTTTTTGGTGAACTAACCCTTTAACTGTTCAATTGACACAGGTACTTTGAGTTTGAGACCCCTGGTCTATAATCCCTACTAGTGTTGTCACGGTACCAAAATTTCAGTATTCGGTACCAATACCAGTGAAAATTCACGGTTCTCGGTACCAATTTCGGTACCAAAGCTTAATTTAGATTAAATTTACATATATTAAAGTGTATATCACGGTTACAAATATGGAAACTGTAGTATTAAAAACACTTTACAATAAGTATATTCTATTTGATAGATAACATTATATAAAATTACCTAACAATAAACCATAGTTATATACTGTAGCAATTATTCTCCTTGGGGTTAATTTAAAAATGTACTAATACGTTTTTAAAATCAAAAGTTTTATCTGTTAACATTATTTAATGCACAATGAATGAAGTGAACAAATATGAACAATCAAGTGTTTGTATTGAATAACATTCACAAACATTAATTAATGTTGTAAAAATATATTGTTCACTCAATGTGTTGATAGATAATGAATAATGTTAATGAATGGTATCTTATTGTAGTGTTACCAAACTATACAGGAGATAAAACATGTTTTATTTGATTTAACTGTACTTTTATTTAATCCAAAACTGCCAAAAATGTCACTCTTGCCTGATGTCTTCAAAACTTGAGAACCCTGTAGCTGATTTTAATGCAAGGGCTAAAAAAATCAATTAATTCTTTGCTGACACTTCCTCGTCATCACGGAGAGCGCAGTTCACACCGCTTTCTCCTTCTCTCCACAAGCTCTCGCTCTCCCGTGTCTCCGCTATGCAACCATGAACAGTGACGCGCCTGGAAAAACAAGCTTGCACGTCGCTTCTATTATGAGCGCGCTTCCCGCGCGCCTACATTTGAAATTTGCACGCGCAGAAAACGTGCTATGTGAACGGCCCATTATGGCAACGTGACATTAGCCTAATTCAAAATATTTCCATATGTGTACTTGTCAACAAGTGGATTCAGAGCCGCATTAGCAGCGCCGGTCGCCACGTCTCAGTGTTTTTATGAAGAGGACGCAACTCTGCACCTTTCCATGACCTTTCCGACAGCGCATCAAGAACCGGATTAACCCGGTACTCGGTACCTAGAAAAGCTGGTACCGTAACCGTTAATTTTTTTTAGTACCGACTTGGTACCGAAGTACCGAGTTTTTTGACAACACTAATCCCTACTGCTGTGAATACACTCACCTTCACCTCCGTTCTCTTAAAGGCCTGGAATGAACCAGTTGTTTCAGGTTTAGGCTTCAGTTCAGCTTTCTTCACTAGTGGATCTTTCAACATAGGTACAGCTGTTGCCAAAGCAGGAGCTGGTTTCTGTGGAGGCTTCTGAGTCTTTTGGGCCTGAGACATTAAAAAAACATCACATTGAGTGTTACTACTACACTGTAAAGAAATATTTTTCGACAAATATTATTGGAGCATGTTTTACAATAAAATACTACTTCAGTCTTTCTACTTCAAAATGTCATGTAAATTCAATATACTTGCTGTTTCTTTGTGAAATTTATTAGCAATTTCTGAGTGAAAAAAAATTCTACACCAAAACCTTTCAGTGTACTATATCAAATTTCTTATCGTCTTATTGTCATACAATTCTCACCATTCGTTTCATTTGCCTGGTGCATCGAGCACAGTACCACACTAGCCGTGGGTCATTGACATCCTTGTCAGTAACTTGAGGTTTGTGACACTCCTGATGATACAGATTATGACACTCTTGACACTCCACTAGTTGATTGCCAGAAGTGACCGTCATTTGCCTGAGAGGAAAGAAAGCTGGATTAATTTCACACATACAGTCATGTGAAAAAGAAAGTACACCCTTTTGAATTCTAGTTTAAATAAAATAAATAAATAAAAACATCAGGTTTTAAAATTAAGTAAATACAACCTCAGATGAAGAACAACACATGCCATTATTTATTTAAAAAAATAAAGCCAAAATGGAGACACCATGTGTGACAAACTAAGTTCACTCTATGATTTAATAGCTTGTAGAACCACCTTTAGCAGCAATAACTTGAAGTATTCATTTTCTATATGACTTTATCAGTCTCTCCCATCGTTGTGAATAATGAATCTTCCTCGCTGTAGAATAATGGACTTAAAATTGTTTGGATCATTGCTGATTCCTCTTTGGCAATGTTAACACACATCTGAATGCTCTAGAGCAGCAAACTGCCAAAACTTCTGCTTTTATAGAGGTGATCAATTAATCAAAGACACCTGATTAGCAGCGCCTGCCTACTACTTACTTACCCTCTTAATTCCTATGGAAGCAGTAAGTGTGTACTTAGGTTTTTCACACATTACGGCCTAGTTTTTGTTAAATAAACGAAGACACAGTGTAATATGCCATGTATTGTTTTTCATTTGGGGTTGTATTTACCTCATTTTGAGACCTGCCAAGGACCAAATGATTTTTTAGGTCCTGTGATGCATAAAACCAAATAATTTAAAGGTGTACTTTCTTTTTCACATGACTGTACATATGTTAGATTAAAGCACCTTAAACATATTTTATCCTAAATGACTTTACAGGCTCAGTTAAGCAGGAGTACAAGACCCGGTTTCACAGACAGGGCTTAGATTAAGCCATGATTAGGCCTTAGTTAAATTAAGACATTTGAGTAGCTTTTCTTTTTAAACGTGCCTTAGAAAAAAACATAACTGATGTGAATCTTGACACAAAACAATGGCACTGACATATTTAAAGATATATCAGTGCAAAATGCTTTCAGTTAAAACAGCTCAAACCTGCATTTTAGCCTGGGACTAGCTTAAAGGGATACTCCACTTTTTTGGAAATAGGCTCATTTTACAACTCCCCCAGAGTTAAACAGTTGAGTTTTACCGTTTTGAATCCATTCAGTCGATTTTTGATATTTAGAAGAATATCAGTAACCAGACAGTTTCTGGTCTCATTGACTTCCATAGTAGGAAAAAAATATACTATGGAAGTCAATGAGACCAGAAACTGTCTGCTTACTGATATTCGTCTAAATATCTGAAAATCGGCTGAATGGATTCAAAAACGGTAAAACTCAACTGTTTAACTCTGGGGGAGTTGTAAAATGAGCCTATTTCCAAAAAAAGTGGAGTATCCCTTTAAGGCCCAGTTTACACGAAGGGAAAACGCAGATATTTCCCTGCGGTTTGGCCTCTCATTTACACGAAAACCCCGTTTTTATCACAGAAAACGATTATTTCTAAAAACTCCGGACAAAGTGGAGATTTCTGAAAACGCCGGTTATGTGTTGCTGTGTCAACTGGGAGAAACGGGGTTTTAGCAGAGAATGTCTAATTGAAGAGAATTGGCACTTTCTGGTTACTTCCAGTTTCTGGACTGGCTGCAGTAACACGTCTCTGTCCATGCTGGGGGGCTCGCGGTCGAGTGCAGAATGAATGGGTGTCTATGGGGTTTCACCCCCAGAAATCCACTTTTCTCAGGATGTAATTTTTTGTCAAGAAATTTGAAAGTCGCATTCAAAAGGGAGGGCTAAGATAATACACTCAGCTGAAAATTGCATCACTAATCTGTTCTAAAAATCCATTCAAACATGTGATGACGTCACACAGTAGCAGAATGCTAGCGTGTTCCGGCCAACAACGGCCTAATCTGTAAGAAATCGAAAGTACATAAGTACTCGTTCATTCGACTTTTGGCCTATAATCTATATTGAACTTGCGGAATCAACAATAAAATCTATGTTGTTTCAAAGACAAGCAGGAGAAAGAGATACATTTAGCCGTTTAGCTCCATAGACTCCCATTCATTCTGCACTCGCCCGCGATCACCTCCAGTGAAATTCTAATGGAACTGCAACCAAGATGATACACAATGGGGCTAATAGGAAGTGCCAAGGCTCTCCGTTAGACGGGCTCTGGTTTTAGGTTCTCTCTTGTCGATTCTGAGGATTCTGATTCTGGCTTTATCCTTCTCCCTACACTGCCCCGCATAGGTTTGGCATAGTTATGATGGCGCTCACGGCGTATTTATGCGGGTGTGTGCACGATGATATTATTGAGGAAACGTGTAAACGTTTAAACTATGTGTAAACGTGGCCTAAACCTTGTCTATGAAACCGGGCATCCATGTCACAATGGTGATAAATCATGATCCTTGTGGGGTCCAAACCAGTAACCTTCTGGTAACCACGCCTTAGTTTAGTGTGATATAATTCTACATTACTCACCGACAAACCACACAAGCAAGACCCATTTCCATGGCAAAGTCATCAGCGTTGGTTTCATCAATGTCTGTGAAATCTGGGATGGGAATGTCCTTGGTTTGAAAAGCAATCGGAGCAGGATGACTGTCCTGCTTTTCCACACGAGGTTTTTTAGGTGGCTCCGCTCCTTCTCCAGGATCAACCCTAATCTAAAAATCATATGAAATTGTATTAGGTTGAGCTTTTCAAGTTCTATCATATTTAAAATAATAAACACTAGTGCAAGAAACCTTTTCCAATGATCTTTTCTCGCTCTCTTTTTTGGTCTTCTCTGAGCTACTTGATTTACTGCTGCTGCTGCTGGTGATGGATGATGATGATGATGATGATGAATTGGAGGAGGATTTGGAGTCTTGTTTAGTCATTTTTGGTAATGACACTTTGCTCACTTCGGCTTCCTATTGAATGGAAAATGAGACACAAATTAAAACATCTAACAATTAAATTCCAAACATAAAAACACCTTTGTGATTTTGATCACCTTCAGTGATGTCCTATAGATGGAGTCACTGCCCCTGGCTAAAGACTCATCCAGCAGGGCCTTAAGTTTCTCTGCTGAGTCTTTGCTCTTGGAGTGAAGGTACCCCAGTCCCTTCAGAAAGACGGGGTCTAGCTCTAGACTTACTGTTCCAGCCATTGCTTAGCAGTTATTATAAGACTTTACATAAGACAACGAATCAGCCTCTTCCTATGGAAATTAATGTGGTGTAACTTATACAGGAATAACACTAGATACCCCGCATGTCTGTCTCGTACTTTATATAAACTAAGCAATCTGAACCGATTGACTCGAGGTTAACGTCTTCCAGCTTTAGTCTAAAACACGTTTAATAAACAGTAGAAAATATTATTCTTAGCACTGATTAATTAAGTTTACAACGAGTGATTTGCTGCTGCTTGAAATGGTCTGACTGCCTACCCTAATAGAAATAGAACGAGTAGAATGCGCTTGATAAAAATGGGAAGCTGAAATGGGAGGGGCTTAACAGCAAGACTGTTGTCTCTAATTGGTCAGATGCATCAATTTTCAGTTATTATTTCTTCTAATAAACATATTTCCTCAGTATTTTTAATTCAAGACAATATTTAGAAAATTATAACTGACAAAATTATTGTCCACAAAAATGCTGAAGCAACACGTGCACGGTTTTGTCACATGATAGATGTTATTTTTCTTACCGTTTACCAGATTGGGATTATTTATACACACACCAAAAGACTGATATAGAGAATTACGTGTGTGGAACTCATGAGGGGGTCAGACAATATTCATTGGAATACTAAACTATTATACTTCTGTGTAGAAATGTATCTAACAAGACAAACAACTCCTGGGATCTGAGCCGTAAAGTGCCCTCTATAGGACGATATGTTTAATAGTGTTATTTGCAGTCTAGTGGTCTAGTCTCCTATTTCTCTCTGATGACGCTTTGTGTTTCTTTTAAAACATACCGATATAAGCGATCCGTTTCAACTATCATATTCAGCCACACACCCCACACAAAAGATATAAACTTCCAAATTATTTATAAATAGCACGTATAGACAGTTATTAACAAATAAAATCAACCGCCAAAATGGGATCGTTTCAGTGAATTTAAAAATCAAATGAGTCGGACAATAATACTTGTAACACAAGGAAATGCTACGTAGTGCGTAGTATTGTCATATCCTCGATGAAATGGGTCAGTAAAGTCTTATGATGAACTCTTAAAACCCTGTTCTCAAATAGCCATCGAAGGCTATTTCTTTTCAAGACAAATCGTGTCGATTATAGCGTTGTTGACAGGGGTCGGAGGAATGCGTTGTTAGAGCGTCATAATTGTGCTGTCGAGTGTAAGAAGCTGATTGGCTGTTGCCAGTGTGACGGGGGTTCTTGTCCCAGATCGCAGGGGTTAGACAATAAGGATCCAAACAGCAGCATTTCCATTAATAACACAGCATAGATGGAATTTCTCTCTCTGTGATTTCAAGCAGCTGGCGCTGACATACACACACAACTGTTATAATTATATGATACGACTTAATAATTATTCTTATTTATTTAATCACGTAGACAAATCAAATAAATCCCAGAAAAGGTAAGTGTCTCAAACCCTAAACCATTTCAGTTAATTTCGACCTGCTTCATTTCTCTCTAGTCTAACAGAAATCGATCAGAGATGTTATGATAATATCTTAATAATAATCTTTTTTTTTTATATTTCGTATAGATAATGTTGATTGTGACATTATTGACAGATATCAGAGTAAAGTTGAAAGATGTCTTTGTCATTTTTAACGAATTGTATACAACCCTCATGTAAGCATCATTATAATAAATTAAGTGAGATACATTTAAAGCATTCTTGGAATGTTAATGATAGTACAAATGATGATAAATAAATAAAATACTTTTGAATGATTTTAGGGTTTTATTTTTTCGTTATCATTAGTTTATTGTATATCTATTGTCTTGTTTTCTAATATATTTGGACCCCAAAACTGTAAACATGTTTGATGATGATTAGCTATTATTATTAAAAATATGTTTTCCGTCTTCAGATTCTGACTTTTTTAGCAAAGAAATGGTGATGGAGAAGCCCAGTCCCCTGCTGGTAGGGCGGGAGTTTGTGAGACAGTATTACACACTTCTCAATAAAGCACCAGACTTTCTGCACAGGTATGCTCCATACAAATTATAATTTCATCACTTCATATGTCATGGCATTTTTATCTGAAAATTAAAATTATTCAAAACTCACATAATTCAGATTTTATGGACGAAACTCATCCTATGTCCATGGTGGACTGGATTCGAATGGAAAGCTTTCAGAAGCAGTCTATGGGCAAGCTGTAAGTCTTATTGTTAGTCATTTGTTTATGTATAACCTGTGAAAACATCCAAATTATAAAGATATTCACCAGCATCTGTTTTCGTCATCTGTAGGAGATACATAAGAAGGTAATGTCCCTGCAATTCAGTGAGTGCCACACAAAAATCCGGCATGTGGATGCCCATGCCACTCTGAGTGATGGTGTGGTTGTCCAGGTCATGGGTGAACTCTCCAATAATGGACAGCCCATGAGGAAGTTCCTACAGACATTTGTGCTGGCTCCAGAGGTGTGTATAATAATAACATGCCATATCTAGTCATCATACAATCAAATGCATTATACAGTACCCATAAAATGTATTGACTCCTTAAAAGTTTTTCATCAAACATCATAGGATTTATTTGCAATTGATTACTGCAGATACATTTCTACAGATTTGTTCAAAATGTATTGCTGTAAACACCAAATAAACATTTAGGTATTCAACCCAAGTTATGTAGTAAGTATGCAATTATAGCATTTGTGTAGATAGATACAGATTAGCACAAAGGAATTTTTATTTGCAGAACAGCTCAAGTTCAATTAAATTGATTAGAGATCATGAGTGGGACAGCCTTTATTCAAATAATACACCCACACATTCTGCACTCGGCCACACCAGGACATTTAAATGTGCTGTAAGCGATTTCTGAGAAACACTGTTGATATTTTAAATCAACACCCAAAAAAACATGCCCTACCCAAAAGAAATGCACCCCTCCCTTCATTGGTCGCCCCCAAAATAACAAACACGCTATGCGCAAATATGGACAAATCAGCTGTGATTCAACAGCAACAGCATATTTTGGTTCTGTGAAATGGCAAAAACCAACGTTACATATGTATTGAGCAGAAACAATGCAACCTATCCAGTGCTGGAAAGCTTTTCCAGTATTAACGCAAGTCCTAGATCTTGCCAGATTGTAACCCCCCCCCCCCCCCCCCCCCCCCTTTACATTCCTCTACTTTTCCTCTTAGGTAATGTCTCACCCATTTCTCTTTCTACTGTTTTTCTCTCCTCCCCTATCCTGAGTGGATATGCCCACTATTGCTGAAGAGTGTTTTGGTGCTCGTCGTCGATTGGATCAATCCAATCCCTGTTTTTTCTCCTGTTTACACACCCAGGACTATGTACAAACTTTTTTTTTTCAGCACACACAGAGGACAAGCATCTAACAAAATATTCCCAAATTGTTTATTTCAGTGTTGATTTGAATATTAGCGTTTCTCTGAAATTGCTTATTGCACCTTTAACATAATAACGTTGTTTCTCTGGCTTTCCAGCTCAGTGGGTTCATTGTCTTCCTGGAAAAGCAATCTTGAAAAAGTGTGGTAGATATTTTTAAAGCCATTGAATTGTTTATAGCCGCCTGTAACAAATAAGTTATATTATTATTTATTTTATATTTTTTATGTAAGAAAATTTGTGTTTGAAAATTTACTCAAGTTTGCCAATGTAAACAAAAGTGGTCACATGTTCAACTAGTTAAATGTGCTCTAAATTATTTTGGGTGACGTCACTTCTTGTTGACGCTCAAAGTATTGTCAAATAAAACGGAGGCTAGCTAGACCCTCCCTCCTCCTCATCCGCGCACTAGTCTCGCCCACGGAACGTTGGCTAAACGTCTGATGCATATGGTACACTTAACTGGAAACACTTCAGGAATGTCGAAGTCGTCATCTGATTGGTTGAATTTTATCGGATTTCCGGGGGGTGCGAGTGTCGCGTTTATTTTTGGTCCGCCGGGAAACAAAGCGCAGACGTGTGATTGCGGAAGAAAAACTGTTGTGTTTACATGAGTGACAATGAGCATTTATCAAGATCAGCTAACCTAGTAAACGTAGTAATCAGTAAACGTAATCAGCAATGACTTACTGCTTGTTTTCTTCTCCTTCTTTGATCTTCTATACTGACTGACTTGTTGCACGCTGGTCTGTTGTTGTGGGACATTTCCATGCCCCGAAACGTGACGCTGAACGAAACGAACTGTAATTGGTTGTTTGACATGTCGGTCAAACGGCCTTATGGGCGGGCCTTGGCCAAAGAAAGCTGCTATGAATTCCAGACCTTCAGCCGTCAGTCTGAAGGTCTGGCTACACGAGACTATCCGCGCACTAACCCCCCAAACCCCACCCACAAATCCTTCTTGTCGGTTATTGGCTGGAATAGTTAGGGCCAGAGCACCAATGGGTGTGAGGATCCTCTTGGAATTGCTCCGTTTATTTATGTTATGTTTCCTGGTGCAGGTTAGCCCAGTTTGTTTTTGTTGCCTTTTGGGGCCTGGGGTGTCTGCAGAGACCGCTTTTTTTACGGTGTGTTCAGAGGACAGGCAGCTAGCGCATAGTGAGGAGATGTTTGCTGTATGTAACAAAAAATGTTTTGGCCTAAAAAACGTGTGACATCACTTAGAGCACCTTTAAGAAGCACAACATTTATACACACCACCTCATTTATACATTATTCATGAGAGACTCTGAATTTGTGATAAAGTGGCAGGGAAGTTTGTTTTCACAGACACTGGATTCAATCTGTATACATTAATTTTAAGTTGGCTTTTCTTCCCTGTTGTGATGTTTACCTGAGTGAAATTGCTTCTTGAATGATACAAAATGTAGGGCAGGACTTGATTTTTGACTTGACTTGATCTGGAATCGATTGAATTATTGTCATTTGCTACTGTGGTGATATCATATGAGTGACAGGTTGTCAGAGGAGAGCGGTTATTGTCCTGCCCTCAATCCAGTTCACATGTCATTAGAGAAAAGAGGACGAGGGCATGTAAATAAAATTAAAAAAAAGATTTGCACGGACATATCATTTATAATATAAAATATAGGCTACCGCAATATATAAAGTAATACCATAAAGTGACTTTAGGAAAATGGAAGTGAAAAATATAAGCCTACTATAATGGTGTGAAAATGTATTAAAAAGCAACAAAAAACTCTATCATAAGACATGTAATCTCTATTTAAAAAACAGCATCATATATACATTTCATTAATGTTTATTGTTAATGTTAATTTTTCTCCATGATGCTAAGAACAAAGTTGATTTCTTGTATGATCAGAATATTTGACATAAATTATATTTACTTCATCTGTAGTGGGTGAGCTAATCTGAAAGTCTTTTTCTTTTTAATTGGTGTCTAGGGTTCTGTGGCAAATAAGTTTTATGTTCACAACGATATCTTCCGATATGAAGATGAGGTCTTTGGGGACTCTGAGGCTGAGCTTGATGAAGGTTAGTTGAGAATTAAAGATTATTACATCAATACAGTTCTTACATTACAACATCTTTAAAAAGACTATAGCCCCTCATATCCAAAAGTGTTAGCGTTACATGTCTTGACTTTGGTAACTGTTTTGGCTAAGCTGCTCTGGCTCCTTTACGCTTGGAGTCATTTTCTCCACTTTTATTTTTTTATTATTCTCCACATCTGCTTGGCCCCCAAATATTTCCAATTGCAGCTACGTTTATTATTCTTGCTCAATCTGATTCGGAACTTTATCTGCATTTAGTGAAAATTCACCTTTGTGCGCATAAATGATCTGTGGTTATTAATATTTTGTGTAGTTTTGAGATGGATGTGATATGTAGTTGCCTAGCAACAAGCAATTATATTTGCAATATTCCAAACATCAGCCCTGCTACCCTATTTGAGCTTGGAACTAGAAACATTTTACATGAAAATTTCTCTCCACATCAGGAACAAATTAGCTTCAAGTACTCATAAGTCCAACCTTGAAAATGTTTTCATTATTTTATAAATTATAAATACATATTAGATCTAACCTTTACAAATCTTCTGATGAACCGCTTGGCCAATAAATCTGAATTTTTTGTCTGTCTGGACATGGTTTTATGTGTTTTGCAAAACCAAAATAATTTTGTTAGATATGTTTTAGTGTGTGTGCGCGTACGCGTGCATACGCACACACCCTATGGCAAAATGTCTCCACAAAGATGGCAGTATTCTAAATCCTTGTCCCTTTTTAGTGCTCATGAGAAAAATTGCTTATAATCATATAAAATTATGATTTTTGAAAATGTAAAACTACAGAAAGTGTTCTGTTATGGGTAGGTTTAGGGGATAGAACATATGGTTTAAAAAGTATAAAAAATCATTGTCTATGGAAAGTTCCCATGAAACATGGAAACCCAATGTGTGTGTTTTTCCCCCTCAAAACTATTTAAAACTACCATTTATTACAGTAGCCATAGCAATGCACAAATTTTTGCAGCATTTTCCCTCATGCACAAAAAGTCACACTACATCGAAGTACACTACAACAACAACAACAAAAAAATCTCAAATTGTTTGTAACTATATACCATTTGGGATATAACTTTATTTTTGGATGGATGACAAGGATATACTGTAAACTGTCAAGGCTGGCTTTTTAGACGAAACCAACCACACAAAACACTTGAGTTCTGACTGGCATAAAAGACTCAATTACTATTGCAGAAGTCACCTATGAGCTTTTCACTGGTAAATTCCTCTGTTGCAGCTGTATTTTGTGAATTGGTTCCTTTAGAGCTAGAGTAATTAACATGTTTTAAAGCAAGGGGATGGTACTTGCTCATTCAGTTCTTTTTTTTTTTTTTCAACGATTTTACCTAAACAAATGTTTTGCTGGGACAGAGTCAGAAGAAGAGACCGATGAGCCAGAAGACAGGCAGCCATCGCCCGAACCCCTCCAGGACAGCCCCAGTAATGCAAACTGCTATGAACCCCATCCTGTGAGGTAACCCACATTTCACTTTGAACTTAAAATGAAAGCCTACTTGGACTATAACTGTAGATGATTCTCAGTCCAGTATGGTACTGTTGGGTAAATATCTTGAAAATTGTACATCGAAGCTCTGTTTAAATTTTAAGAGTTGTCTAATGGTTTTTATCCTTCTCTTTTTCACCTTCAGCTGTAACAATGGTGTGGAAGAAGCTCATGAAGAAGCAGCTATGGAACTAGATTCTGAAGTCGCCCCAGAACCCAAGATTGAGGAGCCGAAGCTCAAGGCAGAAGAGAAGGTTGTAGAGGAGTTTGAGGAGAAGGCACCGTCTCCTGTTCCTATGGAATCACCACCTCACATACAAGAACCACCTAAAGTAAATTTTGACGTTTAGTGCCATTTCTAAAATGTAGTTAATTTACGTTAAAATTGATAGGTATTTTGATAATTTGATAGTTAATGTTATTTATTTAAGAATGCACAGTACAATTTGTCTTCAAATGTCTAGTAGTATATTTTTTACTATTCCTGATAAGTCATTCTGGGGCAAAAATGATCATGTCTCTGGCAGACTTCCTCTTGGGCCTCTGTGACCAGCAAAAATTTGCCTCTCTGTGGGACTGTTCCATCCTCTGGAGGTCAACCACATGTTGTTAAAGCACCAAACTCACAGGTAGCCTATGAATACATTCATATCTTTCTGTCTTATTTTAATAGAATGCTGTTGTTGACCCAGCATTACTTGAACAATGTTTCATTTGCATGCTGTCTTGATTTTTACTGTTATCAGCCCAGAGTTGAGACCAAGCCAGAGGTGTCGTCAGCTACAATCCGTCCACGTGACCAGCGCATCCGTGACAGACCTTCAGTAACCTCAAGAGGGCCTAGATCTGGTATGAATCTAGAATATAATACTCATGAAGCAATGCTTCCACACAACTTTATAATTTTATTTAGGGATTGATGTGATTCAATTACACCATTTTTTTAAAATTATTTCTCATTAGATGGTATCTCATCTTCCGAATCTCAAACTGGGAAACCGCATTTCAGCTTTGTAAATAAAGGTAAATATGCCTTTCCATTGTGAATATGTCATTGCTGTTTTGTTTGGGCAATGCTACTGTTTGTTGATAAAGAAAGACTGTTGTTGGTCCCTGTATAGTCATGAATGACAAAAGCTGATGAAATATCTTGCATGTTGCTTAGGAAGGGGCGAAGAGTCAAGTGAAATGGACAGCAGAAGGGTTGTCAGGTATCCAGACAGTCATCAGCTGTTTGTTGGAAATCTCCCTCATGACATTGATGAGATTGAACTCAAAGACTTCTTCATGAGTAAGTTGTTTTTGTTTGTTGTTTCAATTATCATGGTAACCATTGCATTGATCCTTGTTTTCTCATATTTATTAATCAATCATCTTCACATTTGATTGTTCTTTGTCTCTCAAACTAGCATTTGGAAATGTAGTTGAGTTACGAATCAACACCAAAAGCACTGGAGGAAAGATTCCCAACTTTGGCTTTGTTGTCTTTGATGATTCTGAGCCGGTGCAAAGAATTTTAGGAGTCAAAGTAAGGAAAGCTATTTGTCTTTTGGTAAATGTATTTATTTAAAGCGTTATTTTAAAGGGATGCATTGATTTCACAATTCTGTCTGTCACAATAAGACGTATTTTATACATAAGATATCACAATTTCGTGTTTTGGCTGATGACCTATAAATTGTCTATATTTATCTAAATAAAACTCTAAAAACTAAATGCTATAGTGAATATAGACGTCAATTATAATGCACTGTATTATAATGTATACGATTTTTTTTTATGATTTTGAAGTGGATTTTAAGTGAGCAAAAAGGGTAAATGAGCTTGTAAATTTGTTTATGTATGCCCGCCCTGTCCACTGCAGTCAAGGAGGATATTATCAAACTGGTTAAATCTTGTCAATTGAATTATTGCAAAGCACCGTGAGACGGGGACTGTCCAGAATGTAAAGCTCTTGGCTGGTCAAAGAAGACTACAGAGCGTTTTGTCACTAGGTTGAGCATTACCACTATATGTGACTACTTCAAAATAACTTCCAAAGCCATGGATGAGATATACACTTGTGAGAGGAACCTCCAATTTAATTTTGCACTGCACGGCAAGTATGAAGGATCTGTCTGGATATTGACTGTAATTTTTAACACAATAAAGATCCCAAACAACACGCATAACATTACAACAAAAACTTAAACAAAAAGTATGACTTGAATTAAAGCTGCAAGCAACAATGAAAGGGCCCTAAATATTAGAAATTACACAAACACTATGTGCAAAACTTATTGAGCAATGTTCAGACTGGCTGCTGTAATTAAACAAAAAAAAGGAAGAATCAAATGAAATTAGTCATTTATTATATTTTAGTCAACGTCAGGGTTATTATCGGTAACTAAAACCATAAAAAAAATTCATTACTTGAAATAATATAAAAAAAAATTCAGATAAAGTACTAAAATAAATTGAAAACGAAAACTTAATAAAACTATAGGCATATTCAAAACAACAGTGACACACAACAATTACTGGAATGAAAATTAAAATGAAAACTATAATATAAAGGCATACAATAAAATTCAAAATATAAACAAAATCAATTTTAGTATGTCAATTATACTAAAATAATACTGGTCAATGTATGCTTTATTTCCTGTAAACTTTTTGTCTTTCTATGCATTTGGTTTTGCATTGTAAAATTAAACCTATATTCCATAATAAGCTGTAATTTGCCTTTTATGCCAAATAATTTTGTCAGTTAAATATCTTAATCAATATTAGCATTTTCTTCTGTCCAGTTTCCACATATTTAATAGCATAATCAAACTTGTAGGGTTATTAAAAACAAATATTGTGCAAATATCCCTTTTAGACATAATTTTTTACCATAACTGTATATATATATATATATATATATATATATATATCCATAAAAAAGTCGATATGATAAATGAAAAAAAAACTCTAGTTTTGGTATTGCTGAATGGTACTGATAAATTGGGCATCCCTATACTTTTTTTTGTAATACATTTCTTCATTGAGAGAATATTTCATAACTGACTCCACATGTCATTTTGTGATTAGCCAATCATGTTCCGTGGTGAGGTACGTCTGAACGTGGAGGAGAAAAAGACGAGAGCAATGCGTGAGAGGGAAACCCGTAGTGGAGGTGGAGAAGATCGTCGGGAAGCAAGACGTAGTGATCGTGGTCCAGGAGGGCCGCGTGGCATTGCCGGAAGCAGCATGATGCGAGACCGTGATGGCAGAGGCCCACCTTCACGTGTCGCCACCGTACCTAAACCAGGCATAGCCTCTGGGAGGGGCACGGCTTCAAGTGAGGGCCGGTTTGCTCCTCAGAGGCGTTGAAAGGAGCTGCCCTTGTAGTTCGGATGTAGTACAATGTTCATTTATTATGATATTGAGAAGTCTATGTTAAAACATTACATACTTTTTATTTCCTTACTCCTTATGTTGTACACTTGGATTTTTGCCTTAGGAATGTCAGCTGTTTCATGTGGAACAGATCAACAACTTGAACAACCTAATGACTCAAAACACACGAGTCACTTTAAATTGGAATCGTGCTGCAAATCCTCTGGTTTGTCATTTATAAATGGTAAAAATTACAAACTTGATGGGGAAACAAGTCAGGTGTATTCAGTGCCGTTAGAATTTCTTTGACATTTCATACTAATTAGTAATTACCTTCCAGTTGCATGGTGTAAAATATGCAGATTGAAAGAATCTTTTGTTTTTTAAAGATTTTAATACATATTATTTTGGAAATTACACTAATCAGCTCATTAATAAGATAAAGGCTACATGAAGGGGCAATTGTGAACTAACAGTATTTCATTTAATTGTATTGAACTGTCAAGAAAGACGATAAAGAAAGGCTTTAATTATGTGTTCTGAAAGACAGTGAGAGTGCAGACAAGACGATGTCCTCTCTCCTATTCTGTTTATGTGTTTGTCTTTTTTCATGTACATGTTTGACAGAATTTTATGTTCTGGTTCTGCCTAAATAAGTGAATGGAGCAGCAATAGAAGCAATTGTAAAGTGTAAAGGTGTTTTGGATTTATGCTGAATGTTTTTCTCAAGGCAGAGGCACTTTATCAAATTTCATTTTTTTTCCGCCCAGTTTTCATAACTTTAATACCATTTTTTGACATGAGTTTCAGTTTACATCCTAGGCATTGTTCTTCTTTTTTAATTAAAACATGACAGATTTATACAGGGTACATAGAAACATGGCTGGTGTATTTCTCACTTTCCCAAACTGACTAGTTTTGCACAATTTTCATTTTAATGAATAACATTTTAAATATCACTGATTAGAAAAACTGTTTATCAAAATGCTTATTGTAAATCTTTTTTGTCCAGAAACACGTAAGCTGTAAGAGACCTAATTTTCTGAACATTTTGTAAAAAAAAAAATCTTTCCAGTTAGTTTGTGCCTTCTGATGTGAAGGCATTTTTTTTTTTTTTTAAATATATATCTATTTGATTGATATCCACACCCATTTTCGCCTTGGTCATAATGAGGAACATGTGAATGCCGTTCTTCATGAATTGGAGGAACCGTAAGTACAGTATGCACTGTTTTCATTTTGCAGTGTTAGTCTAAATTTTGCACTGATTTTGTAAGTACAGTTTGATGTAGCGCTATTTTTGATGTTTAATGTCTTCCGTGTCAGGTAGATTGCACTATTTGCAGTATTTCTAGGACAATCCTCATCAGGGACATTGCATTTCTTTTGTTATTTGTTCATTTTTGGGGGGACAACTTGTTCTCTATAAAAAGACATTTTGGTTGCAGATGCATTTACTTTTAGAAGATTTTGGAAGAAAGTATGCCAATATGTCCTGCCTAGAGCCTTCTTTCCCCATCCACTCTACTTAGTTCTTATGTGTTCGGAGTTTGGGACCTGGAGCGTTTTAATTACTGTGTAAATAAATGCCACAATAGCCTTTCTATTTAGACTTCAAGCACTTCAATCAGCCAAATACTATGTTTGGATCACAAGAGAGAAAAAGAAGACATTACACCATAGGGCTTGGTCAAAAAACTGTGCTTTTCAACCCAAAATATGCATCAGACTTTGATTTGTTTTATTTGTTCATATCATTTAATCATTCTTTTAACCCTCTAATGCGAAATATTTTCTTTGGTTTCCTTGCAGTTATTGTGACATTTATAGATGCTCTGTTTATAGATGTAGTTTATTTTGGTGGAACATGAACATGGTTTTGTATTAGCAGGTGGTTACCAAATTATTTTCTTTGGACTGCATATTTGTATGAGTAAAATATGTTGCAACTGAGTGTTTATTTTTACTGGGATTTTCTTTGGTATTTTTATTTCCCTTTCATTAGATTTCAATGTGTTAAACTTGACATACAATAAACAGAAATCTGTGCAGTGCAAAATCTTGCAGCACTTGCAGTCTGTTTATTTAGACTCATAAAAGAAAGAATTATCAGCATGTTTTTTTTGTAACAAATAGCAGATTTGTCAAAGATTAGAATCAATTTGGAAACATTAAGACAATGAAATATTATTTGTGTTACAATACATAAAATTACATTTTTAGAGGTCAAGCACTTCAAATATTGAAAATAATAATAAAAAAGAATGTTTTCTTTGAAAAATTACATTTATGATTGTAAAATTGTGCAACGAGCAGCGATAAAATAACTAAACGTAATGTAAAATGGGCCTATTTTCAAAGGTTAACCAACAATTTTGTGGCTAATACAGAAAAATAAAATAAAAGTATACTAAATTAGAGGTCAATCCAAAACAAAATCCAAAATTTCAAAATAAGAGGATAATTGTTTCTTCAATGTGATGACAAAATGAGCAATTGGGTGAAATACTGTCTTTAAACTACAAGTTTATCATTTTCTGGGTTACAATTATGAATAAGTATGTATGAAGGAACTTCACCAACTTTGATGAGCAGAAATTTTGTGAAAAAAGCCATAATTTCCATTCTGCCACTAAATGTATTATTCCCAAAACTTCAAAACTACTCAGGTAAAGATAGCTAAGGTCTTCCAATGGGTGTTTTTTTTTATTATTTGAAAAGCTACTACACACCATGCTACACACATGGAAGGTGTTTGACTGTAACTGTCTCTTTAAGAGACCGTCACTGACGCTGTGGTCAGCCACGTATCACCACGTCTTTACGCATGCGCGTCCGAGTCAGTTCCGGGCTGGGTGCTGGTGTGTTGAGAGATCAACATCAGGCAGCTGCTGATTTTAATGACATTTACTTTCTGCCTGTCCTTTGGAATATCTAGTTTAACTGACGTTTAATCTGTCTGTAGATCAACGTCTAAAATATTACTACAGCGGACACATAGAAAGATGAATTTCCTCAGGGGAGTAATGGGGGGGCAACCAACAGGCCCACAGCCGACTGGAGCAGAAACAGTGAGTTTAATTACTGCAAAAACAAATAAGCTTATTTGAAAATAAATAAAAAATGAAAACAGTTTATAAGCAGCTAAAAGCAACTGCTTATCAAGTCAATGACACGTTAGATAATGCTTTCAGATCAGTAGTTGATAACTGTACACAGAAATATGAAGATGATTTGATGTGAACCAAACAAACATTTCTTACATTTGTTACAAAACATTTCTAAATGAAACTTCCAAATAAGACAGTGTTTATGCTTGAAACTTGTAATGTAAAATATGTTCAATTACATTGTATATGTTTGGTTTGTTACCAATAGTCTGCATAGTGTTATTTTTACCATTGTGATGCTTCCAGCTAAAGTTTCGGTAGGGATAATGTAACTTCACTCTGACAAGGCATTTACCAACCGTTATTGTGTGTCTGTTCAGATTCAGAAGTTGTGTGATCGTGTGGCTTCATCCACCCTGTTGGAGGATCGAAGAGATGCTGTCCGTGCCCTCAAATCTCTGTCCAAGGTGACCAGCAATTGATGCTTGTCATGTTGATGTTTGTTATTGAGCTGTTGTAATTATACACTGCCATTTAAAAGTTTGGGGTCAGTAAGGAAATAATAAATGCTTTTATCCAGCAAGGATACATTGATAAATAGTCTCAATAAATGATTTCTGTCAAATAAAATATGTTCTATTGAACTTTCTATTCATCTAAGCATCCTGATTTAAAAAAAGTATTACGTTTAATAATTATAAATGTTACTAGAGCAACAAATCAGCATATTAAAATGATTTCTGATGGATCATGTGAAACTGAAAACAGGTGTAATGGCTGCTAAAATTCAGCTTTGCCATCACAGGAATAATAAATTAAATTAACCATTTTCAAATAAAAAACTTTTTTTACATTCTAATAATCTGTTTTTACTGTATTTTTGAGCCTTGGTGAGCATAAGAGTTTTCTTTTGCAAACATTCTTATAGACTTGTAGACTCTATAGTACTTACTTTTGAATGACAGTGTATGCTCAATAATATTGAAGCTTAAGGTACAAGAGGTGTTGTTATATAGTGATTATAGCCACAGTTAAAAGCCGTTGTTTGCCACGATGCTTATCAACCTCTTTATCCATGCATATTCAAGGTGCTCTAAGCGATGTTGGGTGATGTCACTTCTCGTTGACTTTCGAAGTATTGTCAAACAAAAGGAGGCTAGCTAGACCCTCCCTCCCTCCTCATCCGCGCACTAACCCCCCAAACCCCACCCCCAAATCCTTCTTGTCGGTTATTGGCTGGAACAGTTTGGGATGTTTCGTGGTGCGGGTTAGCCCAGTTTGTTTTTGTTGCTGTTTGTGGAGCCTGGGGTGTCTGCAGAGACCGCGTCTTTTTACAGTGTGTTCAGGGGACAGGCAGCTAGTGGATAGTGAGGAGATGTTTGCTGTATGTGACAAAAAATGTTTTGGCCTAAAAAACATGTGACATCGCTTAGAGCACCTTTCAGTATAGGAATTTATTTGTATCTTTTTCTTATTGCTTTTAATATATTTCTACATAAAGATGTTTCTTAAATACCTCCTGTGGTGAAAATCAAGTTATTAATGTTGCCTATATGTCTATGTGGTGTTTTTAATATGCTTTAAGGCACACCATAGTCAATATGCCACGTAATGCGTTTGCTTAAAGTCCCCCTGTAGCTAGTCAATAATTGTATCCCTTGCTGAGTATTTTCTCCTTAAAACTGCAGTGATCTAAAGAGTCTCCAAAATGCAGTTTGAAATCGCTGGAGTTTCTGACTTCACAAACTACCTTGTAACCAATCATGCCGACGTGCCGGCGGGCTTTAGCATACCTTTACTATGCCGTGAAGCAAGGGAGTCTCAAGAGAAGCCTGGTTATCTCGTTATTTATTCTGTTGATATGAAAGATTGGGTAGATTTAGCAATATAGCGGGTGTATGATGTACGGTATATTACAACATTATGATGCCTGTCTTCGCTGACGTTCTGAGTTCTTCAAGGCGTTTTTAAGGATGCTGATTGTTAGAAGGTAGCTGTCTGAAGGCAAGATTTTAAGGCATGAAGAAATTATTTTTTTACAGGATTTTTTTTTTTTTTAAATATGTAATATTGGTGATCAAAGATGAGTTTTAAGGGATTAAATGATTGACTACAGGGGGACTTTAAGCAAACGCATTAAGTGGCATCAGTCTGCTAGATATAGTCCCTACAGAATGTTTCTATGCAACTAAAATAACAATCCACTATGGGAGTTGCACAGTTATATGGTGAGCAGGTGTTATATTGTGGAATATTGCACATTTTATAATAAGCCTGTACACTTTTGACACTGTTTATAATGCATAGGTGATATTACAGTAAATATAATATAAAAACTGAATGAATACAGTACATGCTGTGTTCGTTTCACTGTTGAAAACATGCCTTGAAAGTGATGTGAGGTGGGGTTTTTTTATATGTGAAAATACTTCTATTCCGATAAGTAAGCCATCATAAACTGATTTGAAATAACATATTGGTGGGAGTGTTCAGAAACGGTCATTATGCAGTTCCGTTTGGTGCAGCTAATGTTGCAGAAATTTCACGTCTGTCCCAGAAGTTAAATTTAAGTAAATCTTGATCAATTTTATGATTGAAAATATATAGCCTACATTACTTTGTTGAACATGTGTCAACTGTCAAGTACATTTTTAATTACAGAAATACCGTGTGGAGGTTGGAAATATGGCGATGGACCATTTGGTTCGTATACTACAGACTGACCGGTATGTTTCACAATTTGGTCAAAAAAATATTGCATTTACCATGAAGATAGGTCTTGTTGTGTTTTCTTGATATGACATGGAAGGGCTTTGGGTCATTTAAACTTTAAAAAACTTTAAACTGTTTTTTTTTTTAACAGATACATTTAATCATTACTGAACTATCCTAGGTATATCTGCTTATGGACGAAAATCTTTTATACTATTATATTATTTGTCAAAATGTATTGATTATGTAAGATCTTCATGTTATGTTTGGGCTGATATTCTTATCTTTATATGTCTGGTTCAGAATGTCATTTATTTTATTTAATTTTCAAGTCCATAAGCGTTTGGCTGAATATTCTTATTCTTGATTCCAAAGATAATTTTCTTTAATGTTCTTTCAAACCTTATTTCAGTTGTTCTAGCTCCCTTCATTTTGATAGCTAAATATGTTACTGATCATCCCCTTTTCTTTCCATTAATCAAAGAAGAAGTAACATTTTTGATGCTGTAACGTGCATAACCTTTGGACACTTTAAGCGTTTTGTTTTCTTTCTTACACTAGAGTTGTTTTAAATTAATAGAAAAGTCTGTTTCTGTGTCTCAAGAGTTAAAATGTTGTTTAGATGTCCAAATGAAAAGATTTGTATAAATGAAAGAACCCAAATCCAGTTTATATTATAACACCTGTGCAGATTGTGCTGCTGGTCGGTAGATAAGAAAATGATCCAAAACCTTTTTTTTTTTTTTAATCCATGCTTAATTTCTGTTGACAGTTGATCATTATGATTGCGCGGTAGGTCAATCAAAGTTTGAGCTACTGCATTTTTTGCATATATGCTACTGCATATTTTAGTTTTTGTTAATGATAATATTCATTAATTTTCATGTAAGAGAATTAACATTGTGTACTAATAAACAATAACAATTTAAGTTAATAACAATTTTTTTATTATAATTGGTTTGTGTATGTTTTTTGTTATTGTTTATTTGTTAGTTTTTTAAGTTAACAGTTTTTTAGGTTATGTTTAAGTTATTTACTTCTAATAAAGACGCCATGAAATTAAAATTAATTGTCACTTTGAAAAAAGGAAAGATAACTGCACTCGTCAAACTGTTTTTTGGTCTCCTTGAAGGCTGAATGAAAGTCTTGTCAGTATAGAACTGAGAATTGTCCTAGTATTAATAATATTTAGTGTAAAAAAGTTTACTCTGTGTGGGAGAGGTTAAGCTTTAACTGGTCTGGGATTTTGTGTGTTTTTCTATTATTTTTTTTTTTTTTTTTTTGCTTTTCACCCTTGCCACTGTCCAATTTCCTAACCTGTGGGTTGATGTGCTTTTTTTCTGTCCCTCTTTGTATTAATACAGTTCTTGTCAGCAGACACAGTCCACTGCTCTTCCGTCTGGAGGCTTGATGCCATATTTACTGAAAATAGTTCATTTTCTGGCTTTTTGCAATTTTATTGTGATCAGATTTAGCACAAAAGATTATTTTTCTTCTTCTTAGTATATTACTTTCCATATCTTTCTATCTATCTCCCCTTTTTCTGTTTTTCCCTGCATTTTCTGTGTTGAAATAATAGTCAAGACAATAAAGAACAGGTTTCTCTGCATCACATTTTCTCTTTCAGAGGAGAACCAGCAAAAGCAGGAGGATGATTTGGGAGCTCAGTTCACTGAAAAGTTTGTCCAGGAAACAGAAAATGTCACTCTGCTACTCACACTGTTGGAGGTAAGCTTAAACTGCCAACTATACTGTCTTTTTCACATTTTTGGACGTCCTGTTGCTTTCCATATTTCTTTAACATATTCCTGATGTTGTTTGACTGTCTTCCATGCTGTAGGAGTTTGACTTTCATGTCCGCTGGCCAGGTGTTAAGCTCCTAACTGCACTTTTGAAAAACCAGTGTGCTCAGGTCCAAGGCATCATCCTGGTCAGCCCAATGGGTGAGTCAATTTTTTTTATTTTGCTCTTGTAATTATCTGATAGTTTAGAACTATTTGCCAATACAGATTTTATGGTCAGATTTTTTTTTTTATCTACCCTGTTATATATTATCATATTTTACACATTTTGCTAACTTTATTTGCTTTTTAACTAGCTGAGAAATCAAAAAAAGCACAAAAAAAACCCAGCTCATTTCATAATCTGTTGACTCATATGACACAAATGTGAACCAATTGACTAACACAATTAAAAAAGATGACTTGCACATTCTCCTTAAATTTAAACTGGTCTCAGTTATAAATAGAAATTCTGAAACAAAAAGCCCACATAAATTCACTTGACTCAAAAGTTAAAATTCTGTCGTCATTTACTCACCCCCACGTTATTCCAAACCTACCGGTATTTGACTTTCTTAATTCTGACAGGATAATTTTGACAGAAATTTCGTTTTTTTTTTGGTGAAAAAAGCTATCTCATGATACCTAAATGAGTTTTAGAACCAAAGTATTTTACATGCTTTTATCCAAAGCGACTTACAAATGAGGAGAGCAAGCAAATAATATGGCAACAAAATGCAAGTTCTAGCAGAGTACATGTAGCAACATGTTTTTTTTTGTATTAAATAAAAAAAAATAGAATAGAATAATAAGTGTTAATATTTACGTGTCAAGTGTTGACGAAAAAGATGGAAATGGTTGAAGACTAAGCTTCTTCGGTTGAGTTAGGCAGGTCATTTCATCAGCAACATTGGTGGTCATTAAAATGTTTGGGATGTGCAACATCAGACATACATTCTTGAAATATAACTGCAGCACCCTTTTGTTAATTTAATCCCTGAGTATGTGCCACTCCCGAAAATCAAGTTAATATGTGGCTTGAGGGTAGGTGTTAGTAGTTAAAGACTTTTATTTTTTACTTGATTGGAGTATGTCCAGAGTGACAGCCTTGTCATGTGAGTGCTATATATTTTTATATATATTGCTATCACCGGGTTGGACCCCCTTTTGCCTTCAGATCTGCCTTAGCACCTTGTTGAATCTTTGCCACAAAGAATTAAGAGATTCCTCAGAGATTTTGGTCCATATTGACATCATGCAGTTTGTCGGCCTGCACATCCATAATGCAAATCTCCTGTTCCACCACATCCCAAAGATGCTCTATTGGATTGAGATCTTGTGAATGTTGAGGTCCTTTGAGTATAGTGAGCTCATTGTACTGTTGAAGAAAACAGTTTGAGAGGATTTGAGCTGTGTGACATGGCGTGTTTTCCTGCTGAAAGTAGGCATCAGAAGATGTGGTCATAAAAGATTGAGCATGGTCAGCAACAATACTCACTTTGGCTGTGGCGTTTAACCGATGCTCAGTTGGTACTAAGGGGGCCCAGTGTGTGTCAAGAAAATATCCCCCACACCATTACACCACCAGCAGCCTGAAACGTTGATACAAGGCAGGATGTATCCATGCTTTCTTGTTGTTTACGCTAAATTCTGACCCTACCATCTGAATGTCACAGCAGAAATCAAAACTCATCAGACCAGGCAACATCTTTCCAATCTTCTATTGTCCAATTTTGGTAAGCCTGTGCAAGTTGGAGCCTCAGTTTCCTGTTCTTAGTTGAAGGGGGGGGGGGCACCCGGTGTGATCATCTTTCGTTCAGAAATGCTCTTCTGTACTGAGTGAATATTTGAGTTACTGTTGCTTTTCTATCAGCACGAGCCAGTCTGGTCATTCCCCTCTGACCTCTGGCAATTACAAGGCATTTTCTCCTGCACACTGGATATTTTCTCTTTTCTGGACAATTCTTTGTAAGCCCTTGAGATGGTTGTGCATTAAAATCCCTGTTGATCATCAGTTTCTGAAATACTCAGACCAGCCCGTCGGGCACCAACAACCCTGCCACGATCAAAGTAACTTAAATCAAATCCCCATTCTGATGCTCAGTTTGAACTTCAGCAGATCCTTTTTGACCATCAGTTGACACAAAATATTAATCGGCACAAGTGTTTTCAACATTCATAGAAAAAATGTCTTGACTACCAAATATTAAAATGATTTCTGAAGGATCATGTGACACTGAAGACTAGAGTAATGGCTGCTCAAAATTAAGCTTTAACTTTTTGACATTTTAAAACATCTTGTGGAAAGTCATGTTTTCGGTGATATGCGAACACTATTTCTATTCCTCATTCGTTTTTATTATTTTGTGTCAAGTTAAATATGGTGTCTACTGTCACTTAGGTTGAAATCTGTGCTACCTGGTGACTTCAGCTCCGCATTCAGCACTATCATTCTTTAAAGCTGTTTGGATTATTTTATTGATATCTAGTTTCTAATCTTGATTTTTTTTTCTTACGCTGCAGGAGTGTCCAGGTTAATGGATCTCCTAGCTGACTCCAGAGAAGTTATCCGTAATGATGTAAGTGTTATTGCTCTACATTACCATGAGTGTTCATACAGGAAGTCTCTGTTGAAATTAAATGAATCAATTTGACCTTTTTCCATTAAGGGTCTCCTACTGCTACAGCAGCTCACCAAAGGCAACGCAGCAATTCAGAAAATTGTGGCCTTTGAAAATGCATTTGAGAGACTTCTTGATATCATCACAGAGGAAGGTTCTAGTGATGGAGGTATGCAGTTAAACAATCCCATTTAATTTAAAATTGGAGAAGGTCACTCGTGAATTTCCAAAGGTGTTAAGATTGTGCATTAAGCTCCCTATTCACCTCACAGGTATTGTGGTGGAGGACTGTCTCCTATTGTTGCTCAACCTCCTGAAAAACAATAGCTCCAACCAGAATTTCTTTAAAGAAGGCTCCTATATACAAAAGATGAAGCCGTGGTTTGAGGTTGGGGATGACAACTCTGGCTGGTCAGCGCAGAAGGTCACCAACCTCCATCTAATGCTGCAGGTCTGAAATTAATCCATTTAATATGGTTTGCTTAGTGTCACAATTCACACACACACACACAAAAAAACATACAGCGTAAATTGGATGTTTTTATACAGATTAAATGAATGAATGATTAAATATTATTGATACTATTTTGCAATAAGATTTAATTTAACATTAACTACCGTATATTGGTTAATATGATCTAACAATTAACAATACTTCTACAGCATTTATTAATCTTAGTCAATGGTAATTTCACCATTTACAAATGCATTATTAAAATCCAAAGTTGTATTTCTTAACATTTGTTAATGCACTGTGAACTAACATGAACAATGAAAAATAGATTTAAAAAAGATTAATAAATGCTTTAAATATATATATTGCTCATTTATAGTTCATTGTTTAACTAATGTTAACAAATGAGACCTTGCTGTAACCACCTCCTCTTCTTCCGCTACTACTACTACTACTACTTCCCCCTCCTACTCTTCTTTTGCCACATTATAGAAGCGAGTCAGTGAGTATTGTTTTGTTTATGCGCTGTTGAGTTAAAATCTGTAGTTGTGTTTTGTCTCTGTAGCTGGTGCGAGTGATGGTTTCTCCAGTGAACTCTCCAGGGGCTACTGCCAGCTGTCAGAAAGCCATGTTCCAGTGTGGTCTCCTCCAGCAGCTGTGCACCATCCTCATGGCCACAGGTGTTCCTGCAGACATCCTCACAGAGGTCAGATTATTCTCAGAAGCTTTTTCTCATTGGCCTTGTTTACTCTTAAGGCCTGCGTTCCGCTCCATATAGCACACAGTTAAGCACATAAGCCATTCAAAGTATATTCCACTGACCGTGAACACGGATGTATGTATGCGATGTAGTGACTTTGTTTCTGAGCATTCAAACCACTTGCACATGCGCACAAGTTTGGGTTAACGCAAAAATCAGGCTGTATATGCATACATCAGTGGGCTGTGTTAGTGAGGAAAATTACGACATGTGGAAGAGACAAATTGTATGGAAAACGTCCAATAATTTCAGTTTAACTGCCCAGTGATCCATTATGATCAATGGATTTCGAAGTGAAGAGTCAGATCAGAAAAGTCTGTTTGTTTGTTTTGTCATTCATTGTCCAAAAGTATAAATACATTTAATAATCAAATTTAAAAGTTATCACTGCATAGTCTTTAGTGTATAAGATATAAATAAATTGATTATTAATAAAGCTATAAAAGTTATTCAGTCAAGAGCAGTAAGTGATTCCCTCTTTTTTTATTGTTTGATTAACAGTAATAGCACCAGGTTTATTATATTAATATATAATGAATGGATAATGTTACACAATAGATTTTTCTTTAAGTGTTTACGTTAAGATGTAACAGACAATGTTTATGTGAATCCTTGCCAAGATGGATATTTTGAAAATTCTGTGTGTGTTTGACCGTTCAAGCGCAATATGCCGCTGAAGAGAACTGAATTCGGAATCGCATTCTGTCTGAGGCCTCGTTTACACAGCAGGTCTTGAAGCCCAATTCTGATTTGTTGCCTATATCAGATTTTTTTTGACCGTCCGTTTACAAGTTCTTTTAATTATGACCCATATCTGATTAATGTGTTTACATTGACATACTATCTGAAACATCGCGCATGCTTAGAGAGGGTTCTTGCACAGATGAACAAACGCGAAATATGCTTGGTCCTAGCTCTGCGATGTATGCGAAGTTCGCCAAACATCACCATGATTTTGAGGCGGAGGATGACGAAAAGGGCCTTCATTGCAGCTGGGCATATGCTTGAGTTATCGTGTGCGAGAGAGATCTCAGGACTGGTTGGAGCATATTGTGGCGGGTTTTACCGAGGAGCAGTGGGTCTGAAATTTTAGGATTAGCAAGCCAACCTTTGATATGTTTGTCCACATTCCTCTCCTACGACGGCACAACGTTTCGTCGGGCAATCCGTCCCTTTGCAGATGCGCATCGGGGTTGCTCTCGTCATTAAACCGTGGATACGTTGCCTAACGCCTCAGAAAATCCTATCTGCCTGTTTACATGACACTCGCATTGGCACATATCTGATTTATACCTGATTTATTTCCACATATGAACGAGGCCTGAAACCGATCTCGAAATATCAGAATGCATGCAGGGTTTTTTTCCTGTTTACACGGTCATAGAACACATCCAATCTGTGTCACATATGAGCAAAAAATCGGAATTGGGTCACATTTCACTGACCGTGTAAACGAGGCCTGAGAGGGCTTCGGGTGTGTCAGTCAGTGCGAGTAACGCATTGAGATCTTTGCGTGGCTTGATGCACTTAATAACAATTTAGCAACAAGCATGTCCCACACTTTTTCTCATTCGTGCATGTTCTTTTTGTGCTAACCAAAACGTCAGACACAAGTGCTTTGCTTACGAAGGACATATGCAACATAAACATTACATTATACTGTGTGTATGATAGGCCTATTTTATCACAGTTTTTAAAAATCGATTAGTTTTTATGCATCAATGAAGAATCGTTCACAACAGCATCGCGATTAATCATCAAAAACGATTATATTCCACAGCTCCATACAAAAGACGTGAACAGAAGCAAAATGTCCAGTTTTCTCTCTACTCTTATTATTCTTGCTGCTCTCAATTGTTCAAGCCACTTGACACAATGATGCATATGTCATTACTATAGCAACCAATGTAGATCTAAACTAGATATTTAGACCATTGCTCAAAGAAGTGGCTCTCTATTGAGCCCTTATAAAGTGGCCATTCAATTTCACACAGAACATATTTTTGCATTGAAAAACGCAAGACACGAGCAGTGGATTGGAAAAATGGCTAGGTATTGAGAAAGTTTAACTTATTTTAGCTTAAATGCGTGTTTTAAGAATGCCATGTCATGCACACAATGTTTAAAAACCACCGTCTAGTTCATTTTTACATGGAGAACAATGGAAAAGTTGCACAGTGGAATTCAAAAACATGTTATGTAAATAATAAAATAAATTGCACAGAATTGCATAATGTTTCTTAAATTATACCTTTTTTATGGTTTTTAATGTACCACTGAAGTGTTTTAACTTTTTCTATTTGTCTTTCTTGTATAGACCATCAATACTGTGTCTGAAGTCATACGTGGATCTGAAGTGAATCAGGACTACTTTGCATCTGTTAATGCCCCATCCAATCCACCGAGGTCTGGTTTGTCCTTTGCACTGTTTTTGAAACGATAATCAAAAAAGTATTTTCTGGTAAAGAGTTGAGAATATGAACTTGTTGTCTGTTTTCTTCAGGCCTGCAATTGTGGTTCTTCTCATGTCAATGGTGAACGAGAGACAGCCGTTTGTTCTCCGCTGTGCTGTACTTTACTGCTTCCAATGCTTCCTGTACAAGAACCATAAAGGACAAGGGGAAATTGTAGCCACACTGCTGCCCTCCACTATAGATGGTAAGGGTTGCCACAACTAGTCGCTTACGCCGCCTTCACACTGGCAGTTGAAATCAGCTCCGATACGGCTTCGAAACGACCGGAAGTCATTCATTTCCTATGGAGATTCGCAGACCGCATGCGAATGGGTCCGAAACGGGTCCGACTGAGTGCGGTGCGAAGAAAAACGTGTTCGTTGGTCATCCGGATGCGTTCAAAAAATTGAACTCTTGCGAAAAGCTACGGACGGTTCCTATCCGACAATTCCAGCGGAAGTTAGCGTTGCTATGATACTGATAAACAAACCTGAATTCTTAACTTTTAATAAAATAAATAATGATTTTATAACGATAAGTTATCATGTCATTTTTTTATTTTCATGATTTTCTAACATTTTTAGGGCAGTTAATACAATTAAATTGTAGGCAGACATGATCAAACTATTGACATTATACCACTATATCACATTTTTTAGCCGCCCTGACAGGTCAACGTCCTGAGCAACTTTCCTCACGCAGCAGCCTTCCTATTAATATCTCTATATATATAACCCTTATCAGAGAGATCATAAAGAACTGACAGAATGAACCTTTCTAATCTCTCCGCCATTTTTGTTCTACCTGCTTCCGACGCTTTTCACTGTGTAGTACGACGACCGTTGGGGGCGTATTGCGTATTACGGAGCTGATTTCAACTGCCAGTGTGAAGGCGGCGTTAGTTCTGCCATTAGTTGGTGCAGACTGTTCATAGATCATTTGACTTCAGTTGCACTTATTTTATACATTGTGACAGCAGGAAGACAATGCGCGCTGTGCTCAAACTGTTGTCCGAAACATGAGAATGCTTTATGTTAATAACATAAGCAGTTCAAACTAAAGCATAAGCGTTTACCACCTCTTGCCCTCTCGCGCTTTGACAGATGCGTGTGCTGTTTAATGCCTTTGGCACAGCGCATTTCCTCAGTGCATAACTTACATTTTATGGTTATGTTAATGTGGTAAATGTTAGAAGTTCTGGCAAGTATTTCCATTTTGGATATTCTGACAACAAGCATCTTGCTAAACTTCACAGACTTCAATGAACGTGCACGTAAAACAGACGGAGCGCAATAATTCTGACTAAAATATACATTTTGCTAAAACATTAAATAAATTTGATATTAGGTGTAGGTTTAAAAATATACATGTAACACAAGTAATCATATTTATGAGAACAGTAACAGTAAAGGCACTAATGTTGGAATAGCCCATTAATGTAATATAAATACTTATACGAGTGAACGTTTTCCTCATAGTTAACATTTTGTGCTTTTCATTTTAATTTCTGCTTTAAAATAGTAAACAATCAGTTGTTTTTAGGTTTAAAATTTAGTTTTTTGCTTATAATGTACAGCATAGCCTACATAGATACATTCATTACATATTGTTTCATAGGCTTCATATTACACATTTTTTGGAGTACAGCATTGGGCAGGATATGGAATAATATTGTTTTAAATAATGGATAAGTTTTAATAGATAATAAATTTGAGATTTTTTTCAGATTAATCGAAAAACTAATCGACTGGTTATACTTTAAAAAAAAAATTTTTTTTATTGTCTCTCTGTCCCTCAGCTAACTCTATCTCAGCGGGACAGCTGTTATGTGGAGGTCTGTTCTCAGCAGACTCTCTGTCAAACTGGTGTGCCGCTGTGGCTCTGGCTCATGCGCTGCAGGACAACCTCACCCAGAAAGAGCAGCTACTGCGGGTACAGTTGGCCACCAGTCTGGGCAAGCCACCCGTTTCCCTTCTGCAGCAGTGCACCAATATCCTGTCCCAGGTACCCATTCTCAAACTTATAATGTGTGTTTGTCAACATTTTAGGTTTGATTGGGTTTATTGACATTAGTCAGGGCTATTAAACCTTTTGGGGTTTTTAATGTTTTGCCTCTGTAATTCTACCATATCTGTCTTTTTGGACACTGTCTGTTGAAAAGATGAGAATATGTTGTGTTTTGGTTGCTGGTAGGGGTGTGCAATAGGTATGATATAGTTAAGCAATATTATACAAGTAAGATTTCTATTTAGCCCTGAATATCAGCATGATTGCAAATGTTTATTGAACTGTTGTATAAAATCATTATCACAATATGTTAAAATTAAGTTATATTTTAGACACCATATTGTCAATATTGTCTGTTTTTTGGGGGTTTTTTTTGTGAACTGGTGTGTCTCCGAGCTATACACAGTGGTGTTTTATTTCTAAATAAATTAGCTTTATTTCTTCCCGTATCAAATGACTCAATGAATCAGTCATAAAGAGTCCGAAAATTTGGGAATGAGATATCATTGTCAATATCACCCACCCCTAGTTGCTCTTCTACTCCATGGGGTGTTGATTTGCTAGTTTGTTCTCAGGCTAAACATCAAGACCAACTTTTTCAACCAGCAGCATGACTTTCCACCCGCTGACCAGCACCAAACCAGCATAAACCAGCCTCAACCATCTTAAAAGTTCATGCTGGTCTAAGCTGTTTTTTCGACAGTTCTGGGTAGGGCTGCACAATATATCGAAATATCGCGATATGCATATCGCAACGGCTTGCAATAGCTAGGGTCATGAACAAAGACAAAGAGAAATTCACTCACTGCTCTTGGCTGAATAACTTTTGTAGCTTTAATACGAATCAGGATATATTTAATTCATACAGTGAAAACTAAGCAGTGTTTTATTTTTACATTTGACTATTCCGTTTCTGTTGTTAAATAAACCTAATCTAGGCCTACCTGAAACTCTAAACCCCGTGGTTTACACTGATGTTAAAATAACACTTCTTATGCTACAGTAAAACACTGCTGTTCACTTTCAGAAGTTTTAGAGATGTTTTCTTGTCACAAAAAGAATGTGAAACGCATATATATAGGTTATATAATTTTAAAGATAATTTATTTCTCACACTTAAAGCATTATAGTGTCGCATATCGAATATCGCATTATTCTTCAATATCGTGCAGCCCTAGTTCTGTGCTAGGTTTCCCAAGATATGGGGACATTCTAAACCCGTATGGGAATGGTAGCTTGTGGTTGTCACTAAATACCAAAGTGAACTGTGCTGTGGTTTTTGCAGGGTGATAAGCTCGACCGGAGGGTGAGTATCTGAGCGTGGACAGTTTAATGTGATGGTGTGGCTTGGCCTCATTTCCACAATGGGGGTTCATTAGGTGTTTTGTGTTCCTTCTGTTTGCTGTTTCTGCCCTGTTTGTTGTGTTCCCTTACTGACCCTGGCAGCCCTGGCTTTGACCGTTTGATTTTCAACTGCTGGCTGCATGCTATGGTCTTTCGGGCTTATTCTGGAAGAGACAGCAGTTTCGGACCTGTGAAATCTGTACTGTTATTCACCCCTTTCAGGTGGCTGCTAAGTCCATTGAGTTCATGACTAAATATTCACTCAAAACTAGAGATGCACCGATAAGATTATTACTACCGATACCGATATTAACAAACAGCTATTGGCCAATTCCGATACAGTATTTGCCACTTTTTATTTCAACTTTTGTCATAATAGATTACTGTTTTGATCCTGTTTTAAATTAGCAAAGTTGCTGCATAAAATAATTTTTTTTAACGTGGATTGAATCCATTTAACAATAAACATGCCAACATAAATGCATAAATACAACAGAACAAAAATGCTGGCGTAGCTGGCAACTTTGTTTAAAAAAATCTGGTGGTGAAACTCAAAACAGCCTAATATTCCTGCTGCGCTGCTGTCTAAGAGCTGCACAGATCCAATGGTACACACAAAGCATTTTAGATGGAACCGACTATGTTTACAAGGATACTCGCCAAGACAGGCATTTTGATATGATTTTATGTGAATTCGAAGAAGTGAAAGAGAACTCTATTTTGATCTGCTTTCCCGGTTTGTGCTTTGGATGTATGTATGCACACACAAAACTTCTCAAACAGTAAGTAGAATTGAGTTCTCTTTCGCTTCGTCTTGCACTTGAATATTTAAATAAGCGAGGCTTAAAGGCATGTGGAAAGGATACATTTTCATGAAGATGCCGCACTGGCCTGGTGGCAGTCCTTATTGTCAAGCCCTGCTGTATTTTATACAGATTTCATTTTGTTCTGGCAAGTATTTAATAATTTTACCCAAATAAAAAATGGATTATACAACAGACATTATAAAACTCCGTGCCTTCATGCAGTTAATTAATAAACCATCGGCCTCTTTCTACAGCCGATATGCAGATTGTTCAAAAATCGTCCGATACACCGGTGCATCTCTTCTCAAAACTATTCCTGATTGCTTTTTCTGCTGCCCAGTACTTTCCTGTTTTGCTTTTTGCAAATTGTTTTTATGCACATCTTAGTTATCTTGTTGATAATTCTTATCTTGTTGAAAAGGTTAATAATTACTTTTAAAATTCCATTATGCCTTTTTTTTTAACCCCTCAAACTAACAGTTCTTATAAGCTAGCCCTTACAGACGCCGATGTTTTTAAATAAAACCCTTTCATAGTCCTTTTAAACACCATATTATAACCATTTTGTAATATACAATACCGTTCAAAAGTGAACTTTTTTGAAAGAAAGTAATACTTTCATTAATCAAGGACACATTCAATTGACCAGTAATGGCAGTAAAGACATTTATGATGTTACAAAAGATTTTGAAATCAAATAAATGCTGTTGCAATGCTCAACATTGGTGATATAAACTCTTTCTTGAGCACTAAATCAGCCTATTAGAATGAATTCTGAAGGATCATGTGACTGAAGACTGAAGTAATTTTAAATGCAGTTTTGCCATTACAGGAATAAAAAAAAAAACGTTCTTTTAAATTGTAATATTTTACTAATATCACTGTTATGCAGTCTTGGTGAGCATAAAATACTTATTTGTTTTTAAACATAAATACAAAAATCTTACCAGCACTAAACTTTTGAAGGGAGTGTAAGTAACGCAAGTATTGTTCACACTGTTTACTCATAGTAAAAAAAAATAGTGACATGTAGTGTGCTACGAATACTTGGATGTTGTAGTTTATCAAAAATACAAAGTGTGGAATTTTAAACACTTTTTGCACTCAGTGGTTACCACTTTCTTCAAGAAGTGGAGAGGCTAGTAAAGTACTATGGCAACACGTCACATGCATTTGAAAATAAATTTTATTAAAAAACTGATTGACATGACGCTACTCTTCTAAAATGTATACACTATATGGTAGAGTTGATAGTGTAAGTGCATAGTATAATTAGTACACCATTTGGGATGCAACTCTTGTCATCCTTTTAAGGTTGCCTTTGTATTTAGACAACATTTTACATTGAAACACTTCATATTTTGTGTTGGTGTTGCAATTATCCTGATGGCATTTTATCCTAAAAACTAATAAAAAAAAGGTTAGGGTCCAACTCTCCCTATTAACTAACTATTAACTTTGTTTAATTAACTATAAACGCCTAATTACTGCTCATTAATAGTTAAAGGTATTGGGTAGGATAAAGGGATGTAGAATATCATGCAGAATAAGGCATACATGCTAATAAGCACCTAGGTGATAGTGAGAATTGGACTCTAAACTAAAGTGTTACCTCTGGTTTTTAGGCCAATCGAAATTTGTAAACAAAACTAATCCTAACAAATAGCACACTATTTGTGCCCTGTTTTTCTTTAGATCATAGATGTTGAATAGAATTTGCCAACAAACATTTTTAAATTAAGTTTTCATTATATTTATTATCTGTAGACTAATTAGTGGAAAAACCTTCGGTCACAAACATCTTATGTAAGATCTGATAAGATCTTAATTACAAGCAAAACAGGTCAAAAACAATTTCCGACAGTTCTGACTGAAAGCAATATCTGCAAGTTTGCTATTTATTGTATTTCTGCAGAAATTAGCAAATACGATTTGGAAAACTTTGGAAATACTGTCTAAATGGACTTAAAATTACAATTTTACAATGTTAAGTGACTTGTTTCTTGCAGTAGTTTCTTTATCAATTTATTTGCTAATTTCTTAGATGTTAAAGTTGTACGTTAGCTCAATATAATGTATATGCCAGTATGAGTGTGTAATCAAGACTGTATAATTGTGTTTTTTTTGTGTGTGTTTCAGGGCAGTAGGGTGCAGACGAAGGTCGGTCTCCTCATGTTGCTCTGCACCTGGATTAGTAACTGTCCAATCGCTGTCATGCATTTCCTGCACAATCAAGACAATGTTCCCTTTGTATCCTTTTATGCACGCACACACACAGACCTGATTTATATAGTTGATATACACACAAACAGTGTATAACCAATCAACTAATCTAATTGTATTGGTACAGTGATGATAAAAAGTTTGTATCTTAGTTAATGATTCACAGAGCGACTTTATTTTTTACCTATGTTTAACTCCGTCTGGTAGGGTAGTTCTGATCTCAGCTTGGTATGCATTAAATTACATCACAGCAACCACATTACATTTCCAATCTTTTCAGATTAGAGTACAGCAAGTGTAAACTTGTCTGTGGTTTTTATGGCTCGTGTCATTTTGAGTACAGTTACCTGTTTGTCAGATACTGTGTTGTGTTTCCTTAAATTATGTGTTCAGCTGACAGGTCAAATTTCAGAAAACCTGGGTGAGGATGAGCGACTGGTTCAGGGTCTGTGTGCTCTGTTGTTGGGGATTTGTATCTACTATAATGACAACAGCTTAGAGAATTACACCAAGTATGTTCTTCATTTATGCTTTTTTTCTATTTCCACTCATGCTTTCTTTTGTTCATATTTCTTGATCTTATAACTAAAGCTGTCAGCTGATTTAAAATGATCCATGACTAAACTTTTTGATAATTAAATTGCACATTAATACATTTTAAGTGTTGGTTTTGACCATTTGTAAATAGAACAGAACAGAACAGAACAGCCAGGCTATATAGTACTGTCTTTGAGTACTGGACATGGATACTGTTGGTTTTTAGAAAGCAGATAGAAATCAAAAATGATTCCTATAATGTGTTTAAACTTTAAAATGGAAATAAAAAGTTATTTTATTTCATAAATGAACATGTTACAATTGACGGCGTATTTTATAACAATTCCCCCAGTGCCGTCATTAAGTGTTGAGCCTCCTTCACTATCTCTCAATGTTACACAAAATATATCTTCCTCTTCACAGAGAAAAGCTGAAGCAGTTGATTGAGAAGCGCATAGGGAAGGAAAACTTTGTGGAGAAGTTGGGCTTTATAACCAAACACGAACTGTATTCCCGTGCTGCTCAGAAACCTCAGCCAGCCTTTTCCACCCCAGAACACATGCTGTTTGATCATGAGTTCACCAAACTTGTTAAAGAGTTAGAAGGTTAGTTTTGGAGTCCTGAACACAAACTAAGATCTCTTTTCCATTGTTATTAACATCTGTCGGTGATCCAGTCACAAGTGCACGGTCATAAATTTGGTGTAAATGGGATTCAGACCTTTTGAAATGTAGTCACTCAAACCCCCAGGAGTGCATAGCCATCCTAATGTACCCTGTCCAACATTAAAGGTTCACCTACTAATGTACATAATCTTTATGTAAAAACAAGGGTTTTAGACTTTACTGGCGAGGCTCCGCTTTAATAGAAAGCAATTGTCTGATCAAAATGTTTCAAATTAGAAGTTACTGGAAATGGATCACTGAAGAATGTTAATAACTTGTATTTCGCACAATGACAAGTAATAACTGCTTCCTTAAGAGACTGTTTTTTTTCTTTCTCTGAAGTCCACTGTTTATTCTTTGCACCCAAAATATCTTCATTCATTATTTTCTTACATGCTCCGTCTGTTCCTCAGAATATAGTGGTCCATTTTTTTCTGTGCCTTAAAGAAGGGCTATGTCTGAATTTGATAACTCATATGATCCGTTTAGGTTCCGGTAAAAGGTTTAATTTTCATGTTTGCAGTTCTTTTTGTTGTTCATAGGAATGATAACAAAAGCAGTGCTTAAGTCAAGCGAGGAAGAGAAAAAGGAAGAAGAGGTGAAGAAAACACTAGAACAGCATGACAGCATTGTCACCCAGTACAAAGAGTTGATCAGAGAACAGGTAAAAATGATACTGCATCAAACTATGAAACATTGCATTCTGACAAATGTGAGAATGTGATAAACTAATCCTAGTGATATTTTAAGTTATATAGTGTATATATAACAGTATTCATTTGCCTTAGGTTATTAATGGGGTAACAACAGTTTGCATACTTCATCAGTCTATTTTATATGAAAATTATAAGCAGTGTTTGAAAAAGAAAATTAACATATATATCCCAGACCCCAGCTGAGAAAAAACAGACAATTTTGTTATTTTTATAATATTAACTTGTCTTGTATTAAATATTTGATTATTATCTATACCTGCCATGAAGCTGATATGGCAATTAACGTAAATACTAATTATTAATGTTAATATGTTGTGGCCCAGCCAAAGCACCTTCAAAGTTTTTTTGTGAAAGAACCCCTTTAAGTGAAAAAAAGTAACCTGATAAAAAAATCTGATAAGAAGAATGGACTACAGATACCGTTTTTTAGAGCTGTAATTGCTGCAATTTTTATTAAGCCCTACTGGATCTTAATCCAGAGTAGTAAATCCTTATGCACTTTGGTTTGAAATATGGGCAATAATTGTCATATGAATAACATTCAATATATAACCAAAGAAAAGTGGGTTATCTCTTCCTTTTTCCTCTGTAGGCTTACAGGAAGAGGAATCATTTCAAAATAGGCATATATTCTAAATGAATTTTCTATTTCTCCTATATTTTATCCCCTTTTAATTACAGGATTCTCAAATAAATGAACTGAAGGATCAAGTGACACTGCTGGCGTCCCAGAATGAAAAGATGCAGAGCACCATGACACAGCAGCTCTCTCAGATCCAGCAGCACAAAGACCAGTACAACATCCTCAAACTCAAACTAGGTACTGAGCAAATGCTGCGTTCACGCCATGTCGAAATTACTGCAAATAAAGCGCCATATGCTTTCGATGCGCTCTTGCGGTATCTTGATGTCACCTTAAATCTGCAGTGGTCAGGTGGTACAAGCGTAGCTCTCAGAAAATGATGAGTTTATATGTTGTGACTACAGGTCTACAAGCACTTGAAGGCTTTTACTGTTCAGAATTGTTACAGCAATCACGACATGGCGTGAATGCACCTAGATATCAGTTGTTTGGATTTCTGCTGAAATACTTTTTTACTTTTACAATTGTTCCACTCTGCCTTCACACTCTGTAGGTAAAGATAATCAGCAGACAGGAAATCAGACGGAGGCGGCCCATGTGAACGGACTCCAGCCAGAGGAGCTGAGCCAGCTCAGAGAACAGCTCGAGGAACTGCAAAGACAAAACCAACTGCTGCAAACACAGCTGGGTGAAAAGGACTCTCTAATAACCAGTCTGGTATGTGTTTGTGTTCAGTTCTTCCAACCTCCCAAAATGTGTTTTGTATTAGGGCTGGGTTTGACGATATCGATTTTAGTCAATTCTGATCTAACAATATCGACTCTTAAATCCCAAGAATCGAGGTTTCAGTCTATGAAAATGTTTTTCAGTTGATGCTTGAACAAAACTTCACTAAACAGCGCTAGTCCCGTCAAATAAATCGTAATACAGTATATCTTTTTATAAGCTTTGTCCTTTGTTACTGTTGATATAAAACAGTCAAATTCGGTCAATTTTATTATGAAATGCACTCTAGAGAGGACAATTTTTCTAAATATATGCACTGTCAAGTCAAATCAGGTTTCAAAGCAGCTTTACAGTGATAAACAGGAAAATAATGAAATATTGCATATTTTTACTTCAATATTCCTGTTTTTTGATAATAATGAATGTTTGAATAAATCTCTCATGAAAACAAGTTATTGTTATAAAAACTACCTTAAGTGTAATTTAAATGTTTGTATATAAATCAGTTGTTAATTTTAACCTTAAATATTATAGTATTGTACTATCTGATAGGGTTCCCTGTTAATATATTTTAGAATGTAATTTATTCAATGGCAAATAAAAACTTTTCAGCAGCCATTACGCCAGTCTTGAGTGTCACATGATCTTATAAATTAATTATAATATGCTGATTTGATGCCCAAGAAAAATGTCTAATTATTATACATTTTGAAAACAGTTTCTGCTTAATGTAACATTATAAATGTATTCACTGTCACTTTTGATCAACTGAACTGTACTGGTATATTTGTTAATATTTGGTCTGTCGCCAACAGAAAGTAAGGGTATCCCATCAGCAGAGGGCTCAACTTCAGAGGTCACAGTGTTACAAAGGGTAAAATCTTCATTTATATTTCTCTTCATTATATCATTAAAGATTTCATCACATAACGTATGCGCCATTCTGCACCTGCTAAACCAAACACTTTGAACACTATGTTTGGCTGCAGGAGATGGAGTTGCTGAATGCTCAGCTGCAGAGACAGACTGCAGAGATAACACAATTACAGAGTGAAAGACAGGAGCTTCTCAGAGGATCTGATACGACGGTAAGTGTCTTCCATTCATCGATCATTGTACAGACACTACAGTCCAGTGTGCTGTTGTCTCAGCCTTAGATTGCATCTGCACAAAGATTGCATAATTCAACCTCCAAATCGCAAGATCCACAGTGAGTCATCCAGGGCCGTTTTCTTTTCTTTTTTTATGAATCCACTAGGGGAGTGAGAAAAATACATTATTCTATTCTCTAAATATTCTCAAACTGCAAAAATCGATTTTCTAAATGTTAGTTAATAACGTAATGTTACCAGAACTGAAAAGGCAGAGGTCAACTGCTAGAGAAGTGCAGCACCCAGACAGTTTAGAAAGTACACACCTCATAAAGGTGTGCAATATATATCATCTACAATAATATCATAATTGTTGTTTTAACAATGTGTCACTCACTTTGCAGAAACACAAAAAAAGCAAGCTTTGAGAGTGCTGGTTTCTCTGCATGATGTAAAATGTAAACTTGAAATGCCAATGAAAACCGTTCCAGTTCCAAACAAGGCCACACCAGAACCGTTGCACATTTCCAAGCAACACGTCAACCACTGCACTCCGTAACTTTTTTTTTTTTTGTACAAAAATTATATAATGGGCAAGTACATCAGGAATCCATTTTCTTATCCTGAATTACTAAAGTACACCTATAATAAGTAAGGAATAATTGACTTCAGGCCTTTGAATTATTAGAAAAATAATGCACACCCGAGGTGGTAATGCAGCGGCACGACGCGAACGGGTGTGCATTATTTTTCTAATAATTCAACGGCCTGAAGTCAATTATTCCGCTTATACTAGTTACCACACCTCAAAACATTGTTCAGATGATGCATTTCAAGACGTTTGTCAAGTTTTTGTCATTAAAACGTTCTTGTATGTAGGACTAATTTCTTACGCATCTAATCCCATGCCTCCGCTGCTAATTCCAAAACGTCATTTTAGAGTTAGTAACGGAGGTTTGAGCCACTGATAGCAGACTAATGATGGGGACACACTTACGACTCGCTGAAACATTCGAAGACTGGACTGTTTCCATCGACTGTAGCAGGTCTTAAACACCGACTCTGAACATGGGCATGATCAGTCATAAGTATCAAATGACATCATAACTGGCCTTAGTAAGTGTGTCTCGGCTTTATACAGTTATTAATGCAGTTATTAGAGAACAGAGGAGAGAGAGCGAGAGATGTTGCAATAATGAGACAGAAAAGCATGTGCAACAATATTATTATTTATTTATTTATTAAATTCGTTTTAATTAATTCGTTCATTCTTGTTTTCTTTAATTGACAGTAGATAACCTAATAAATGAAACACTCAAAGCCCTTTTAACAAGTAGGCCTATCAATAATTATTTTTTTGTTATATTATCTGGAATAATTACGAAAACCCGTGCAGCAGGACTATCAATTTATTTATATAGCCTATTAAGTTTAATTTTCTATTTCGCCTATTATAGAAAAGACTACATACTTTATTTATTAAAATTAAACTGTATGTGTCCATTGATTGTGAAGTTAGACATCGAAAACTGCAGATCAATCGCATGGGGCTGCATGTTTTTTCTTGTTATGAATTGTATCCTATTTTCCGTTATTACAGTTAACTACGCGCAGTGATATGGAACTGTAATGCGGTCAAACCTGCCTGGAACTACTTTAGCCGTGCGTTTCCCTGAAAATAATTGCACACCTTAGAACGTTCTCAACCAATCAGAATCAAGCATTCAACAGCCCTGTAGTATAAGTGTTTATATTCTGACTATTTTAGACTGGTTCGGGTCGTACTACTGCGGAGTAGCCCAGTACCTTACCTGTGTGACTCGTCATAGACTTAAACAGAGAGAAGTAGCTCCAGCTACAATGTTCTACCACAAGACGCATGCAGTTCTGTTTATTGACTGCTAGGGCGCCAAAAGTTACAGAGTGCAACTTTAAGTGAATAATTCAATGTCCCATTCGTAAAGACAGTAACTCATTTGAATGAATGATTCAATGACTCACATATGGGGCCACCTACTAATGGTTTTAGTTTCATATTTCAGTATTAAAATGTTTAATCTCATAGCATTATTTATGCAGTTGTAATTGCATCATAAATGCATTTATGCCACCTCTGAGCTGCATTAACTAGTCTGTGTAAATATGCCTCTGTGCCACATCTGCAGTGTCACACCAAATGCTGTCAACTACAAATGAAAGGCACAGAACAAAAACCTCAGGAAAATGTATTTTTGTATCAAGTAGTTTTACTAAATTGAATCGAATTGATATTAAAAAAAATTGCAGTTATTTTCTCACATTAACATTTTAAGATTTACCCACCCCTAAATGTTGCGTGTCACTCAGATGGCAAAATAGGCTACAATTTGGATCGGTTTGTACGCCAGTAGGTACATTTATGGCAGATAATAAATGTTCATTTTTTATAAACACAAACCACACACCTTTGAATTGTTTGAAGTAAGATTTTTTTAAATGTTTTTGAAAAAAAAAAAAAGTCTCTAATACTGTAAAAACGGTAATATTGTGAAATGTTAATACAATTTAAAATAACTGTTTTCTGTATTAATATATATTTTTAAATGTTTATTCCTGTAATGGCTAAGCTGAATTTTTTTTCAGCATCATTACTCCAGTCTTCAGTGTCGCATATCCTTCAGAAATAATTTTAATATGCTGATTTGTTTTTCAAGAAACATTTATTTTTGTTATCAGTGTTGAAAACACTGCCAGATGTTTTTGTGGAAACTGATACTTTTTTTCAGGATTCTTTGAGAACAGATTTTTTCAGCATTTATTTGAAATAGAAATATTTTGTATGAAAGTAAAAGTCTTTACTGTCACTTTTGATGTACCGTTGCTGAAAATAGTATCAATTTCACTCAAATAAGTATCTTGCTGACCCCAAACTTTTAAATGTTAGTGAATGGGCTTTTTAGTTCATTACTGTCTTTCTTTCAGGCTGCAGTTCCAGGAGACAATAGTCTCTACACAGAGAAAATTGCAGAGTTAGAGAGCAGGCTCTCTGCTCAGACAGCAGAGAATCAAAAGCTTAAGGTGACTTACTATAAGACAAACATAATTTATTTATTTTACATCATTTGCTGTTTAACCTAATTCTTGCTCCTTTTTTCTGTCCCTCTCATTCTTTCAGGCGGAAGTTAAAACTCTTCTGGAGAGTCAGGAATCGATGGAGAAAGACTTTGCTTCGGCCACAAGCACAGCCGCCATCATGCAGGCAGAGAAGAGCAAGTTAGCAGCAGGAGGTGCAGGAGTCCAAGAAGGAGCAGGACGATCTTCTCATGCTACTCGCCGACCAGGACCAGAAGATTCTGAGCCTGAAACAGAGACTCAAGGACTTGGAGAGAGACGGTACATTCCCACGGCACCCCAGAACATAGTTCTCAATAGCTTTGTATTCATAAAATGTTGTTTTGTGTTGTACTTGGGGCCGGTTCACACAGAACACATTTTTGCTGTTAAAAATACGAGACGCAGGTCAGTGGAGTAGGGGGAAAACAAGCACAAGGTCTAGAGGAGCGTTTTTTTTTAAAGTTGAACTTTTAATTTGAGCTCCACGTTTTAGAATGCCTCGTCACTGTGAAAGACTGTGAAAGACTGACTCGAGCGCAAAGGTTAAAGACTGCTGTCTTGCATGTGTTTACATTGAAAAACAATGGAAAAGTAGCACAGTGGAATGGAAAAGCTTGTTCTGTGTGAACGGCCCCTTACATTTCTCCTTACTCTTGGTTTTGATTTGACTTTTTTCCCCCTACAGATTGAAGATGAGGATGATCTAGATTCAAAGGATCAGTTTGATGATGATGATGATGATGAAGAGGAGGAAGAAGAGTGTGATGAATAAAAAAGTATTGACTTAACAGTGGAAGTGAAAGACTGCTAACATTAACCTGTCACGTACGCTTAGAGAAAGAGATTGAAGGCCGTGGACAGTAGAGTTGATCTTCTGATTTTTAGAAGAATCACATATTTCTTTACTTACTTCAAACTTGCATTTTAATTTTTAGAATTTATTTCACTGTAGGAAAACAATACAATGATTACATTTTCCCAGCTGATTGAACCGGACTCATTTCATTTAAAAAAAAAAAAAAGATAATAAACATAGGTGAATACTTTGTTTCTGATCAACATTCCCAATGCTTATGTCATGGTCTCCCACAGCGTAGAAGATTCTAAAGAGCTCTTTTTCTCTAATGATGGAGAGGAGAAAATAAAGAAAAGAGTTCCTCCTCCTTTGTTGTACATAGTGCAAAACCATGAAGATGTTCAGTCTGCATTTCTATACTGCTTGTGAGTGTCTTTATGATGAGTGGATGGATGGATGGATGTTATTCTGAAAGACATGTCTTCTCTGCTCAGGTGCATAGTGAACTCTGTTTAACATCTCATTCAAATGGTCCACTTCCTGTTTTTGCATTAGATTGCTTCCTAGTCAGATGGCTGTTATGGTTTTTTTTTTTTGTCTTATCTTTTATCTGTGCCTGCATGCCAACAATTTTCAGAATTGTTCAGTCATCCAATCATATTTACAAATGATCAAAACACCAACCTGCGTTGCATTGTATTACGTTCACATTAGCCACCTTGTTTCTAATGTGTTGTTTTTCATCAAAACACTGCTGAAGTCCCACTAAATGTTGGGATGTACACTTTCAGGTTCCTCTAAAACTGGAGATATTCTGCAAAATTTGGTTTAGCCTTTGGTTAATTTATGGATAAACAAGACTCATTAGAATAAACTATATAAATACTTGTCTGTGATGTTTTGGCCTTAAACTTAGTTTTTAATTCAAGTTTTTGATTGATTTTGGTGTGTTGTTACATATACAGCCATATTTGAGGATTTTTCTACCGCTAATACTCATAAATATAATTATGCCATAAAGTGCATGGTCATGCTTGATTTAATTTGAACAGTTTGAGGAATTGTGCAACAATTAATTAGTAATTCTAAAGGAAGGCATTTGATTATATTACAACTCACAATCGATATTTTTCTCCAAAGCAGCTTCACAGATGACAGTCCCTTAATATCTTCTGTGAATTTGCCAAAGGTAAAATTAAGAAAAAAATAGCAGAAGTAAAAGAACAAAGATCGCATGTTTGCACACTGAAATCTGGAGAATGTTATCTTTTAGCCTTTTCATTCATCGCAATGACCCTTCAAAGCCACTGGGGGAAAATCCTATAATATGATTAAATATTCTATTTGTACACTACAATTCAAACATTGGAATCAGATAATCTGGTGTTTTGGAAAGAAATGTATTGTTCTATTCAAGGTAGCGTTATATTCTAAAAGTTATAATGTGTAATAATGTAAAAATGTTTAATTAAAAATAACATCTATTTTTATATTTAAAAATGTTACATGTTACACCTATTTTCAGCAAGCGTGCCCGTCAGAGAAGTGGGTGACCCTGATGCACAACAATAAGACAAGTGTATCAAGTCTCTCAAGACCTGTTGCTCAAATGCACGTGCCTGTGACAATTTTTTTTATGAATGAATGAGTCCCATTTCCTCACCGAATAGGCTGTCGGTCTGGCATAGGCCTGGGACAATGTTCCTAGCTCTACTGAACATTTGAATCAATCTGATCAATTTAATGCACCCTCAGTAAATAAATCGATTTCAACAATGTCATAGTGATCCCAAACTTATGAACAGTACTGCTTTTAATAGCTGTCAATTAAGAAAGATTGGAAAGTGGTGTAATATCGACATCTACCTGGGCCTTTTTTTTTTTTATCTGACCAGCCAAATCCTGAACCCCACGTTCAAATATCATTATCGTTGTGACTTATTATTAATTCATTAATTCATTATTTATTAATTAGTAGCCTATTAATTAAAGATTGCATATTTTTTAATTAATTAGTATTAAACGAATGTAAATGATTTCAGCAATAGTTGCAGATGTTATTTGAAAATTAAAACACACTTTTCCCACTGTATCATTAATTTATGTTTATTATTTATTGTTAATGTATTTAAACATTTATTCCGCATATTTATTTAATTAAAAAAATGTATTTGTCCAAAATATATTTGGTCCTCTTATGAATCACTGTGGGGTGGGGGAGGGGATAATGTTCTCAGACACAGGTTATATGGGTTATATCCATAGGTTATATCATTTCTCATCATCTCTCCACCCTTTCACTCCACCGCAGCGCCGCCCCACGCCCATAGACATCGAAAAAACGGGACGAGGGCTGAAAGAGACAAAAACAGTATGAAAATAGGCGGTGCCTAGTGCGAGGAAGTCATTTCTAACTGGTCAAGGACAAATTTGTCCAAAATTAAATTATATATTTTTTTAACTCTTAACCATATCTTTAAACTGAATGGCTAGTAAAGTTTGTCGGGAATATTTTTAATTAGGGGAAATTATTGTCCAGACAAATGTTGGAGTAACTCATTGAGCGATGTCACGTGGCATATGTTACTTTACACTCCGCAGTAGATGCTGGACCAATCCTAGTCGTTCTCGATTACTTTTATTTAATCAATTTATTGAGATAACTTGCATTTATTTCCATTTTTTCCTCGGGTAACAGTCATTGTAATTTATACATTTAAATGATTATACATTGTAGTGTATAAATACATCCAAAAAAACAAACAGCGTCTTGGGATTTGAATGGACCTCAATGGCGCGTCAGTCTGTCTGAGCGCCTAAGCGCCTCTTTAGGAGGACACGGTTGTGTCACACAGTGAACAGTAACAGATGCCCGCTGATGCTCACACCTCACCTCAAACACTGCGGCATCGATGGACCGCTCATCCTATAATCTCTCACTCTCTCTCTCACACACACTCTTTCTCTCTGACACATTTCTGCGAGAGAGAGAGAGAGAGTTTAAAAAGAGACGCGGATCTAGTGGCCGTGGGCAATACAGTTCTCTTCATACTGCATGATCATCACAAAGGTAAGAAAACTCATATTTGCACTTAGCTGTAGTTTTCTCTTTTTTTGTGTGTAAATGTTTTATGCAGTGTCATTTTATGTCATTTTATTTTGTTTGGCGGTAATAGTTAGTGACTTTAGAATATGATTTTGGTGAATATTATTACAACATGATTCTCCACTTGATTATTCTATCAATAACTGTATAACGCTTTTTTTTATTTGACATTGTTTTCTTGTAACCTTTATCTTAGTGTTCATTTTGAGAACACTACAATTCCTTAGCTAACTATATACAGTAGCCTTTTTATTAATCTTTGCTAACGTTAGTTAATAAAATACAACTGTTTGTTGTTAGTTCATGCTAGCTCTCAACTTTGATTTTAATAATAGTTGAAATCAACATTAAAGATGAATAAATGCTTCAAAATTAGTTTGATTGTTAGTTCATGTTAATTATATCTAATGTCAACAAATGAAACCTTACTGTAGTGTTACCTTTATTTTATTGTGTTTATTATGTGTTTAGACTTTTCCACTATATCCTTTCTCTTCTAGAGCTGAAGCTGAACTCACACTTTATGTATTTGTAGCCTATTGGAATTGCTTTCAATGCACATGAAAAAAAATGTTCACCAAAAATGAAAACATTTACTCACCCTCTTGTCGTTCCGAACCTGTAGGACTCTCCTTCTTCTGCAGAACTCAAAAGATATTTTGAAGAATGTCCAAACAGTTTTGATGACCATTGGCTTCCATTGTATTCACAAATTTGTTACATTTCTAATGATAAACAATGACAGAATTTTACAATTTTGGGTGATTTTTGTCAGAACCACAACCACAGTTTTGACATCCAAATTGTACTTTTCTTCAAAGAAGCAACCTGCAAATGTATTCTGTATATCCTCTTCAAAATATTAATATAAAAAACAAATCTTATAAAACACTTCTGTCAGACAACCAATGTCTAGTTTGAATTATCTTAAAGACGGTCTTTCACGTGTTTCATGTAAATGAAGGAAATGGCATGGCTGTGGTGCTGAGTGAGACTCAGGGGAGGCCAGGTAAAGAAAGACAGTTCATGAGGGTTGCCAGGTGTCAAAGTCCTGAGGGTGCGACATATCAAAGGGAGGTGTGGTCGTGTTCAGACATGCCTCTGAGCCGTGAGTGCTGCTGCATTCTGGGTCTTTACCTGTCCTGGACACAGATTCACTCTGGCTCTTTTGTCCAGGATTTATTCTTACTCCTTGATGTCTTTCTTTAATTTATATTTCCAACAGTTCAGTGATAATTCACAGCATAAACACTGACTGAAGCAAACTATTTACTAGTATAGGGTAAGAAGAACAGTGCCAGTAAGAAGACTTGACTCTCTCTCACATGGAATGGGTGCTGCAGTGATGATGTATTTTTGTAGGCCAACCTGAAGTTAGAATCACCCTGGTTCCCTTGACAAAAACCCAGTAGGATTTTTCCATTGCCTTTTGGATTTTTGCAGTTATTTTTCATCATGATAATCTTCATAACTGAACGCTATTAAAATTTGAAGTCTACAATTGACAGAAGTAAAATCTAAATGGCTATAAACGAAACAACACCATTCTTTTAGACTTTATTTAAAAAAAAAAAAACTTTTTCCCTGAATAGTTTGCAAGAGTGCCATTATAAACACATGTGAGGCTGTGAAATTGGACTAGTGAGTAGATGAGTTTACCTGTTTAATGTCCCAGATAACTTCCGTAGACCCATTTAGCTTCATGTTTCAAATCGATAAACATCCATTTAGATTTAAATCAAGATTCCATGCTGACTTTAAAGGGATACTCCACTTTTTTTGGAAATAGACTCATTTTACAACTCCCCCAGAGTTAAACAGTTGAGTTTTACCGTTTTCGAATCCATTCAGCCGATTTTCTGATATTTAGAAGAATATCAGTAAGCAGACAGTTTCTGGTCTCATTGACTTCCATAGTAGGAAAAAAATATACTATGGGAGTCAATGAGACCAGAAACTGTCTGCTTACTGATATTCTTCTAAATATCAGAAAATCGGCTGAATGGATTCGAAAACGGTAAAACTCAACTGTTTAACTCTGGGGGAGTTGTAAAATGAGCCTATTTCCAAAAATAGTGGAGTATCCCTTTAAGACAGTTCATTTTACGTTTAACACACACCAAATGTTACGCCAAACATGAATATTTGGTGAGAACAAGGTTTGGAATAAAAACAATGAATTTTTGTGATTTTGTTTAGAAGACATCTAAGGTGGCTTTTACACAATACCTTTTCAACTAAAAAGGAAAAAGTTCTATGCATTTTGGCATTTCATTTACATAAGGGCCTGAAAACGCAAACTTTTGAAAATGGCCTTGAAAGTGTACGTTGTTAAAATCGATACCGTTATCATCTTCGTTTAAACTAAAAAAACATGAGTTTGTGAAAACGGTGAACTCTGCTGATATAACACATTAGCTCTGTCTTGACCTGCATCGGACAGGGAATCCTCAGGGACTATCTTTCTTTTTTCCTTGCTTTTGGTAAAATTAGAAGCTTTTTGATGGAAAGGCACACCCATCTATTGATTTAGTTTTTTTTAGAATGGCTGTTCATCACAGTTGTCAAGTTGTTGAGAAAAGAAACAAGGCAACATATGTGCATCAGTAATTGAACACTCTGAACAATTGAAATACAGTAAAACCACTTTCTCTGTATATGATTTGAATTGATCAGTTGATAAATGCAAAACATATCATTCATCCAATAAGTTGATGTAAAAAAGTATACAATTCTTGTTTAACAACGTTTTAATAAGCTAAATAAGTAATATTTATGTTTCTTGTTTACACAGTTGAATGAAGTGATCTTGGCCTCTGAAGAGGATATAAGTGCAGTACGTAAAATGTAGACACATGGTCCTTAACCATTAATACACAAACCTCAATGACAGTCAACAAACCCCATAAAGAAAAAAACAGTCAGCATATAACAATCATCCTGCAATGCATGATGAGCTTACAAACCCTTAACAAATAAGCGACGTTGCTCAATATGAAACAACTCTTAGGCTAGGACTAGATTAAAATCCGATAGCCTAAAACTTTATGTACGATTAAAGTAAATTATGCTGATAAAATGAAAATGCATGCTGGATAATATGTGCAGTAAAGCCTGTTTCTTTTATTATTAATATCACACTGCAGTTACTGTACCCACTTTGAAAACCATAAAGGACAGTTTCCGAACATCGTCTCTTAAGTGGGTTATTGAATAGCATGGAATCTTCCTGACTTCACATCCCTCTGTAATGCTCAAGTCATTATACAGTTTGAGTGTGCAGCACTTCCCTTCTTTGTATTAGTCGATAAACATATTGATTCAGTTTCAGGTTTCATGAGCTCTTCTAAATGTCAGTGTTTGATGAGCAGATGGCTGTATTGTTTGCAATATTAGTCTATAGTTTTCCTCATTTAGGCAGGTGAACAGGTCACGAATGGATCACCATTTATGTTAACAAATCTTATGTGGATCCATAATGTAGTGTCCACTGTCTATTGTTTAATATATGGCACCATAATACACACTAATATATCACATAATAATTTCAGAGTACAGACTTATCCAGTTCAACCACATCCTACTTAATCATTTGTTTGGGGGAGAAATTAAAATTTTGTTCACTTTGTTGTAGTTATGTTTGACTTGGGTTTAAGAATCAGCAGTTGTAACACAAAAATTGCCAGGTACAGGCAAACTGTAAAGTTATTTGAAAGGGACAGTTCCTTCACATGATGCTCTTAGTTTGTTTGAATCGGAGTAAAGCCACGTGGCACATTCACTCTCCACCCATATTGCAAGTGTCATTATTGAGTGAGTTCTCTTACGAGAGTATCTCTCGTACTGCGTAATATCTTACGCTATGGGGAAAACTCTTTTCCACGAGATATTGAAGCCAAAAATTATCCATAATTTTTTATTAATGTAAAACGCTTTGCAGCAGCAAGCAGACATAGGCGAGACAGCTCGCGCGCCTATTGGCTGCCCTGCGGCAATAGCAGCAGCCTATCGAGAGAGGCTCTGCGTGACGTCACGACGAATGGGGGCCTTTCGCGCCCATATCGTCACGTCCCGCCAGAAAGGGCGTGGTCTCGCCCCATATCTAGGCTCGATAGCTGCTCTTACGTTGATTTTCATCTCTTCAGCGAAGCCTCCCGCATCGCTGGATCCAGAGTGAGAAGCCGCGCCGTCGACCTGTAGCCTTCAGCGGGACGTGCCATCGAGCCTGGAGTCGCTGGCCTCGCCGCCTTCAGCCGCCGTACCTGCTGCGCTTTCCGGCGTACATATCCTTTCCTCTGCTTAGAGTGTGTGTGATTGCATTATCTGCCTTTTTTCCCACCCCTCTAAAAGAGCGGCGTCTTTTTAAAGATGCCTTCATGTGGTTCTTGCCGAGCCCCACTCAGCGATGAGGACCGCCATGTCATCTGCGTGTCCTGCCTGGGTGAGGATCACGCGGCCATCGCGCTCGCTGACGGCGGATGCCATCATTGTGAACGTTTGCCTATGGTGACTCTGCGGACTCGCCTAGCTGCGTTATCCGAGCCCGCATCCCAGCCTGCCGTGACGCCGCGCCGCAAGAAGCGCCGCGCCCAGCGCGCGCCCGAGCTATTTCCAGCCCGCCAAAGCTCGCCGGTTCGCCCGCCAGCTTCGCCGGCTTCGCTCGAGTCGCCCACGGACGGACAGTGGCCGCCGTCTGCCGCCGCGTCCGCACTTGAGCTCGACGAACTTACCGGAGACGGCATTGAAACTGAGCCGATGCGTCCGCTCTCTCAAGCCGTGGATTACATCGGCCTCGACTGAAAGGCGCTCGCGCAACTAACGCGCAATAGGCTGGACGGACGCTTTCTCGGGAAAGACGAAGCTCCGTCACAGTCGAGACCCGCGCCTTTCCCCCCTGAATGGTGAGAAACATTTGTGGCTAACTATCCGAGATGACGGAAGCTGAGCGCTCCGTGTTCCTCGACGTTCTCGCTCTGCTGGACACCGCCCCCCTCAGCGCGGGCCCCGGCCGAGGATTGAGATAAAGCCCGAGGTCTCAAGGCCTTCCTAGTCTCTCTAGGAAAGCGACGGTGTTCAGTTCCCGCTGCGGCCGGATTTCCACCAAAACTTCTCGATCGTTCAGTTCCAAGCAATGTGACTGTTCCAGTGTATTTCGCAGTGAGCAAGCTGGTTCCACAGCCCGCTTGCCTGCGCACAAAGGCCGTCGTTTCGGCTAACTAGCAGCGCCGCCAGGCCCGAGATCAAACACCGCGCTCTCGCTCTGCTGGACGCCGCCCCCCTCAGCGCGGGCCCCGGCCGAGGATTGAGGTAAAGCCCGAGGTCTCAAGGCCTTCCTAGTCTCTCTAGGAAAGTGACGGTGTTCAGATCCCGCTGCGGCCGGATTTCCACCAAAACTTCTCGCTCGTTCAGTTCCATGCGTTGTGACTGTCCCAGTGTATTTCGCAGTGAAGCAGCCGGTGTCTCAGCCCGCTTGCCTGCGCACAAAAGCCGTTTCTATGGCTACCCAGATAAATCCAATAAAGAGTGCATTTTCTGGTGTCCCGGCCACGGCCGATGGTGTTACGAGTGTTGTAAGAATGCCCACGTCCCAGTGCCCATTCCCACACCCAGACACAGCCCGCCATGGTGCAGGGCTAGCACAAATAAAACCAACTCATGTTGGTTGTGCAGAAAATGTAGTGAACGCGCCCATACTATGCCCGCTTACACTACATGATGCGTGTCCCTTGGTTTCTGTAAAAACGAAACTAACACACATTTAGTCGGCGCGAGCCGACAGTGTTCTCAGTGCAGTAAATGTGCCCGCTGTCCCGCATTTCCTCACTGACACGCCGAATCCCACGGTATTCACCCCCGCTCGCTTTCTATGCACAACCCGTCACAGAGAAGCTGAGCGCGGCCAGGCTGCCCGCTGTGATTAGCGCGCACCTCGCACGCTGTGAACACAGCGTTGATTCAGTCGGCGCGAGCCGAGTGTTCTCCGTGCTGAAAATGTGCCCGCTGTCTCGCGCCCGCATTTCTCACAGACACTCCGAATCTCACGGGATTCGCCCCCGCTCGTTTTCTCTGCACAACCCGTCACAGAGAAGCTGAGCGCGGCCAGGCTGCCAGCTGTGATCAGCGCGCGCCTCGCACGCTGTAAACACAGCAGTGATTTAGTCGGCGCGAGCTGACAGTATTCTCAGTGTAGTAAATGTGCCCGCATGTAGTAAATGTGCCCACATTCCCTCACACGCGCCGAATCCCACGGGATTCGCCCCGCTCGCTTTCTCTGCGCGTCCCGCCATAGAGAAGCTGAGCGCGGCCAGGCTGCCCGCTGTGATCAGCGCGCCCCCCGCCTCGAACGCTGTAAACACGGTGTTGTGTTCCCAGTACACAGGGGCTCTCGAGCCGCCGTCCTGCCGCGGCCAGAGCCCAGATTTCATTCTACCCCTAGCTATTCACGCAGATGCGTGGTCAAGGCTTCCCGGGGTATCAGAATGGGTGTTGAACACTATAACGAGAGGCTGTTCGCTACAGTTCGCTCGACGCCCCCGCCGTTATACGGCGCGAGTCGAAACTACGGTGTAAAGCGAAGTGTTTCATCTACTTCGAGCCGAGATAGCGAAACTACTGAGAGAAGGGGCTATAGAACCTCTATCTCAGGGCGAAGGGGGCTTATACAGCAGATATTTTCTGGTACCGAAAAAAGATGGCTCAGACCCATTCTAGATCTGCGACTGCTGAACAGAACGCTTGTGAAGCGCCAGTTCAGAATGCTTACGACCAGGAAAATCCTCGCGCAAGTGCGCCAAGGAGACTGGTTCATGTCAATAGATCTGAAAGACGCCTATTTTCAAATACAAATAGCGTCCCATCACAGGCGATTCTTGAGATTCGCCTTCGAGGGCCAGGCATATCAATACACAGTCCTGCCGTTCAGCCTGTCCCTAGCACCCCGTACGTTCACGAAGTGCATGGACGCGGCCCTCGCCCCCCCTGAGACTTCGGGGCATGCGAGTTTTTGAACTACTTGGACGATTGGCTGATTCTAGCTCGTTCACGAACGGAGCTCATAGAACACAGGGCCGCATTACTCGAGCACCTCGAGGAGCTGGGCCTTACAGTCAGTTGGGCGAAAAGCTCACTGCTCCCCAGTCGGAGAATTTCCTTTCTGGGAACAGTGTTAGACTCGCTATCCATGACAGCACGCCTGTCACCGGAGCGCGGATTGAATATTCAGCACGTCGCGAGATCCTTCCGCCACGGCTCTATAGTCCCGCTCAGAAGGTTTCAGAAAATGCTGGGTCTGATGGCCTCAGCAGCCTCCGTACTCCAGTTGGGCCTGCTCCGCATGCGCCCACTGCAGCTATGGCTAAAAGCACGAGTTCCCCCCAGGGCATGGACCGCAGGTCTATTTCGCCTCAGGGTCGACCTTCAGTGCATTTCGGCTCTGAAACCATGGAAAGCAACCGACTGGTATCAGTCAGGTGTGAGTCTGGGGATCCCCTCGAGTGTGAAGGTGGTGTCTACGGACGCCTCCACTTCGGGGCAGGGAGCGCTGCTCGAAGGCAGACCGCTAGCTGGCCTATGGTCAGTACGGGAGAAGCTCCTTCACATAAACTGCTTGGAATTAATAGCAGTCGACAAAGCGCTACGGCGCTTCTGTCCCCAGATAAAAGGCCACCACGTATTGGTCCGGTCGGACAACATGTCAGTGGTGGCGTACATAAATCACCAGGGCGGCGTCAGGTCCCGAAACCTTTACAGGCTGACGGAACGCCTCCTGGTCTGGGCTCAGCACAACCTGCTCTCGCTGAGAGCGGCGCATGTGCCTGGTCACCTAAATGTGGGGCCAGACAGGCTGTCCAGAAACAACGTCCCAGCAGGAGAATGGTCTCTGCACCCGCAGACGATCCAGCTGCTGTGGGAAACGTTTGGCAAAGCGCAGGTGGACCTGTTCGCGTCCCAAGAAAACGCTCACTGCCCGAGATTCTTCTCGAAATGCCGGGAGGCGCTGGCCCATGTTGGCCCCGCCGCCCCCTATATGCTTTTCCCCCTGTCTCACTCCTGCCTCAGGTGTTGGAGCGAATCAGGAGGGAGGGATGCCCAGTGCTACTCATAGCTCCGCTCTGGACAAACCAGTCGTGGTTCCCTGTCCTGATGCAGCTGACCAGCGCTGCCCCATGGCCTTTACCGTTGAGGAGAGACCTCCTCTCTCAGGCGGGAGGCTCGATTTGGCATCCTCGCCCGGATTTGTGGTCCCTGCACGCAGGGGCCATCAACGGGTACCCGCTGACCTCCCAGAGGGAGTGTTAAACACGATCGCGCAGGCTAGAGCCCCGTCTACCAGACGGCTCTACACCTCGAAGTGGTCTGTGTTCTCTGCTTGTTGTCAAGCGCAGAGCTTTTCACCTGTAGACTGCGGGGTTACGGAAGTGCTTTCCTTCCTTCAGGAGCTACTGGATAAGGGCAGGACCCCTTCCACGCTCAAAGTATACGTGGCGGCCATAGCAACGTTTGTAAAACCGGTGTCTGGCCAGTCACTAGGAAAGAACGACTTAGTCGTGCGTTTCCCTAGAGGAGCTCGGAGGCTAAACCCTCCCAGGCCCCCTTCAGTCCCGACATGGGACCTTTCCACGGTCTTGGAGGCCATGAAAGGTGCCCCATTCGAGCCAATCCAGTCGTCAGACATGAAACACTTGTCTTCAAGACAGCGTTTCTTATGGCTCTCGCTTCAGTGAAGCGCGTAGGGGACTTGCAAGCGCTCTCAGTGAGCGCGTCATGCATGGAGTTTGGACCTAATGACTCTAAGGTCATACTCAAACCGAAGCACGGCTACGTGCCAAAATCCCTCAACACACCGTTCAGGGCCCAGGTGATTTCCCTGTCTGCCCGTCCGGTTCTCAATGAGGAGAAGGACGCGAGTCTCCTTTGCCCTGTTAGGGCACTAAGGGCTTATGTGTCCCGCTCGTCTGGTTTCAGACAGACTGAGCAGCTTTTCGTTTCGTTTGGCGGCCGTGCTAAGGGACTTGCCGCTTCGAAACAGAGCCTATCCAGATGGATAGTTGGTGCCATAGCGCTGGCTTACACTTCTAAGGGCCTACAGTGCCCTTTGGGTGTTGGAGCGCACTCCACAAGAGGCATGGCCTCCTCGTGGGCATGGTCTAGCGGGGTTACCCTGCAAGATATTGTATGGCCGCGGGCTGGGCCTCGCCGTCTACATTTATAAAATACTATAACCTGGAGGTTCCCGCCTTGCAAGCTAAGCTTTTGGCGGTATAAAGTTCAGTGCTATCTGCCCGCTGTGCGGCTCAGATACTGAGTTTGACCTGCGTATTGCTCACTGACCGGTACAGCAGCTCATTAAAATGTCGACACATTTGTGGCCACCCAGTTCAGGCTGAATGTTCACCCTGACGGTATGGTCTATTTGTCACATGATCAGCTCCTTCGGATGCTATTTACAGGGAATGATGCTTCTAGCCTCTCTTCCCTCACTCTCTGTGAGTTTATGGTGATTATGCACTATATGCGCCCCGGGCTTCGGCCCCTGGGACTTTGGTGTTGGATCCCTACCAGCACGGCGTGTTGCATTGTGTTCCCCATAGCGTAAGATATTACGCAGTACGAGAGATACTCTCGTAAGAGAACGTACTCGGTTACTAACGTAACCTCGGTTCTCTCTAGAGAGGGAACGAGTACTGCGTATCTTGCCGTGCTTGGAATACGCTCTGGTTCGCTTCGGCGATGAAAACCAACGTAAGAGCAGCTATCGAGCCTAGATATGGGGCGAGACCACGCCCTTTCTGGCGGGACGTGACGATATGGGCGCGAAAGGCCCCCATTCGTCGTGACGTCACGCAGAGCCTCTCTCGATAGGCTGCTGCTATTGCCGCAGGGCAGCCAATAGGCGCGCGAGCTGTCTCGCCTATGTCTGCTTGCTGCTGCAAAGCGTTTTACATTAATAAAAAAATAAGGATAATTTTTGGCTTCAATATCTCGTGGAAAAGAGTTTTCCCCATAGCGTAAGATATTACGCAGTACTCGTTCCCTCTCTAGAGAGAACCGAGGTTACGTTAGTAACCGAGTACGATTTAGTTTGTAAGCCTCAAGACTTGCATTTGATGCACAGTTTTGATTTAACAAGCAACTGCAATTCACGTTGTGTGATATAGCCGAATAAATCCCCCTAGACTGTTTTGTTTCTCTGGGGGCTGGAGATGTTTATCCATAGATTTCTCTATCAAAACCAGCTTGGTGAGCCTCAGCTAGTTTTTTTTTTCTGTTAAGAGGGAAATTCAAATCTAAGCTTTGAAATTCAAATTGAACATTCCCACTTTTGTGAAAAAAAGAGCTGGTAAAAATGAGCCATGTCCTTCAGCTTTAGTACATTGCCAATGCATTTGCATTTTTCCTTAACACATTGATTGACAAACTGCTGCTCACCTTAATGATTTCACCAAATCAACCAATGTTTTCACAAATCCAAAGGTAGATCACCTCCTCCTACTAGTGCTAAATAGAGATTGAGTATTTGCTAAGCAAACCGCGTGGAGACAGAGTGTATGGGGTGGGCATATGCAAAACATATGCAAATTTGTTCTTACCTGGAAATTTTGTTTTGTTTGTCTCAATTTTGTTGTATTCTTTATCTTAACTTATATACTTAGCTCAAATGCAATGTTGGTTGCAACCATAGGCTCACTGGAAAAAAAAGCCTCTGGTCGACCTACATTTTTCCCAAACTTAAAAAGCGTACCTAAACATACAGTTTGCTGCAGTTTCCAGCTGAGAGGATCACTAGTAGTTGTAAAATGCCAAAAACTTTATTCCTTTTCAAGCAAATTATGATTCAGGCAGATTATCAATTAATGAAGATTTAATTTTGCACGGTTCCTTGCACAATACCGTGACCTCAAAACAACAATACCATAGTGCATGATTTTTTTATTCGAATAGATTTGACATTTGCATCACATCTTGTGATGGTAGCTCACCTGGAACAGCGTTTCACTTGCAAAACAGAGAGCCGTAAATTACATCGTTGCTTCAACAACTGCAATTTCATGTTTCATAATGTTTTATTTTTCCAATGAGCCTGGGTTGGTTTATGTAGCATCTTAATACATTCATAAGCATTCATAAAAAAAAGTCTAATAAATATTTCATAAATCTTACATTAAATCATTTTTCATCTATATTGTATTTAATAATCATAACCTCTAAATGTTATTATTACATTTATACTGCTGAGAAAACTAAATTAAACGTAACATTTTGTGTTAAGCTTTTAATGCAGCTCATTTTTGGATTTTAGTGTTTCAGTTATCAAATAAATAACTAACAAATACTGATCTTGTGTTGGTGCAATAAAGCTGTTGATTTATTCAGGACACACTCTGATGTCCTTATTCCAGATCAAACCTCACTCGAATACCTCTTTTGCAAGAGTGAAGAGACCCTTTTGAAAAGCCCATAGCATTTATCATATCAAAACACAGTCTTTATTAACATTTTAAGGATCATTAACATAACAACAGTCAATGACCTGGATACTCCCAGACAATACTAAAGTCAGTGCCTCATCCACACAGTTAGGATTTAGTGAGGTCTTAATGGCCCAGAAACTGGTGTCGTATTGTCAAAATGCAGATCTCCCCATTCAAGATCAAATCCCTTTTCGGCGCTGAAAGATCTGCACCCGTCGAGCTTTTCCTATAGAGCTGGTCATCAGCATAATGTCTGTAATCTCTGGACATTAGTCAGCTCTTGAAGATGCATGTCAAGCTGCTCTATAATTGCTTGTATGAGAGAGCCTGAACTCATCGCTAATGGTAGTTGTGAACACTTCTTTTTTTGTGTGATCGACATTCGCCTGCAGCAAGTCAGCAAAACGACGCAGTTAGCAGGTTTTTCAACGATTTCTACCATGGCACAGGCCCTGTGCCTTGTAGGTGTTCAGTTCCACCTCCATCACTGTGCTAACTCACCTTTCAGGTGAAACTTGAACTCATTCGATAGAAGTGATACTGCTCAAACTTCCGTCTGCTCTTTCAGACTAAACCTGACCTGTGGACTGGACTCTGTCCCCGCGCGTGTGTTTACACTCCTCATATTGAGTTGCATCCAGTAACTCTAACACTTTTACAACTCCAGTCCTCATTCTCTGTGCATTTGTTTTACCTTACTTGTTATTTACAAAGCATAAGCATTTTTATGCCGCGCCTCTGCTGTATTTAGATAACACGTGATAATGAAATGAGCAATCCTGTTGTACAATCAAACAGTGAAACAGTTTTTGCTTTTGTTTCTGCTCAGTTGAAATGTGTCACAGCAGACAGATTCAGACTTAAATACCACAAAGAATGGGTGATATGTCAAATAATTGCCTATATTCTGCGGAAATAATAATAAATAAACAAAAGCACGCACATACCAAAGAATAGAGAAACTATTTATAGGTCCTTGAGCAAAAATAGAAAGTTAAATGTAGAAAAAAAAGTGATCACACTACAGATCCATGGAATAAATAATTGATTAAAATCTCACCAAATTGAGCAAAATTGTGATTTTAATCCTTCTAGCTGCCTCACTGACAAGCATGAGAGAGTGTTCAGGGAAATAAGCTTTTCTGATTTAAACTATCAACAAAATGTTTGATTTGTTTTCCTGAATCACTTTCTGTTTTCCTTTTTCCACCCATTTCAATTCATAACTCTTAATGTGTATACAGTAGACTTGTATGATCATCACTCACAATTTTTTCATGTTAAGTAAATGTTTCATTGGAAATGTTGATACATTTAGCTGTGTATTAGTACATTGTGTTATATTGGTGCATGTCAATTAAAATAAAGAAATAAATCTAAATTCGAAAAAACACAATTGTCGATATTTTGTATTAATTATAAAAGTACTGAGACGTAATTAATTCTCCTTTATCACCCTAGTGATTAATGTACAGGAAATCAGTGTGAGGAATTTGTCCCGTCTTTCCTTCACACCTCCCCATCCCCTGTTCTTTCTGCTGAGAGGCGCCACCCATTTAGGGAGTGTGCGCACATGATCTCTTACCTGCTTCGCTCACAAACACTGGACGTGCAGCTGGCATTCTGTGCATGTTTACTCAGGGTGCTGGGCAGAAGTTTGACTGTGTTTATGTTGATTTTCCCCCTTCTTCGTCATCTTCTCTTTTTCTGCGATGCTTTACAGGAGATCTGAAATGGAATTATAACTCCTCCGGTAGACGTGGCAATCAGAGATCATTTTCTACACCTTTATTTCTGCACCTTCATCTCTCTTTTCTCTCAGATCTTCGTGTGCTCAGCACAGACAGGGTGAGTAGTTGAAAATGAAAGGAATTTTGAAACACTTCAAATATGATTATGATTTTGCCCATATTAGTACATTTCAGTCCAGAGGAGTTTGGAGAGATGGAGGATATTATAATGCTAATTATATATATATATTATATATATAATAACATTTATGATATTGATATACTCACTACTGTTATTTATTTGTATTTTAACTCATTTTTGGTTGTAACACTATAATGCTAGCACATTAGTTAACATCATTTATTAGTTAACATGAATTAATAATGAATTGTGCTTCTAGCATTTATTAATCATTGTTAATGTTAATTTCAACATTTATTAATACATTATTAAAATCAAGTTGTATTTGTTAACATTAGTTAATGCACTGTGAACTAACATGAACAAACAATGAACAGCTATTTTTTTAACTACGTTAACAAAGATGAACAAATACATTAACTAATGTTAAGTGTTACTGGTATAATTGACTAAAAGACACCCAACGTCTCTTTTTCTGACTAAATGTGGCAATTGGCGCCACATTCCTTCTGTCTGGGTGATATCTACCCTTTTAGTTATTGTATTAATTGTGCTTTAAATGTATAGCCATGCTTTTTATATCTGTTACCTACCACCACACCCACATGGCTAATCCATCATTCCGTTAATCATTACACCAGCCTTTGAAAGCTGGACAACTCAAACATATACAAATCCTGTCACAGAAGGATTTGCTCATATATTTAACAGTGTTGCAATACTTTATGTTCTCAACTTGATTTCAATATATTTTTGTATGGTTGTGCTTATATTGAGAGTACAATTCAGTGGATTCATTTTCGAGGCTGTCTCTAATAAATCAACCCACACACACACACACACCCATGGCCTGTATTGCCCAGATTAACCTTTTCTCCAGGATGTATTGCAATTAAGGGAAGCTTCATATATCAGGTGTGTGTGACCATATGAGCGCTTGTTTAGGCGTACAATAGTTAATTGTGAAATCACCTGTACATTTTTAGTTTCTTGTAGTTGCAGTTCTAGTCAGGCAAACTCACAATAGTCAGCCATCACACAAATCATTTCATGATTTTCTTCTGAATAGAGTGCAGTTTTATCTTGCTTTTCTATCCAGTATGGGAGAACTTTATCCTTCATCAGCCAAACCTGTCATATTGTTTTCGAAATGCATTAATCTACACAGTCATCTGGGTTGCTGATGTCTCTGATAGGCATTTTGTTTGTGAAATTGTTTCTGTCAGAATAACTTGTTTAGTGGGGTTTTTCTTCATTGTTTCCTGAAGAGGTGGATGATAACTAGGCCCACATGGAAATCGTTATGGGTAGCTGAGAGTATGTCAAAATTTTCTAGAAAATAAAATAATTCAAACGGGGACAGATATGTTTAGATATTTGTTCTGTAAAAATCTGTGCAGCTCTCTGTGCAAGTATAATAATGGATTAATCTGTCACTTATTTCTTTGATTATTCTAATATATATTTAAAATTTATACTTACACTACCGTTCAAAAGTTTGGGGTCAGTAAGATTTTTATTTCACATAAATGCTGTTGTTTAGTTCATCAATGAATCATGGGGGGGAAAAGTACCACGGTTTTCACCAAAATATTAAGCAGGACAAAATAATAAGAAATGTTACTTGCCAACATAACAAATTAAACAAATTCACTTTTTGCTATCATAATGGTGTAGTTACAGCATCTATCAGCAGGGTCTTGTTGTGTGATGCTAACCAGCCTATTCCTGATTTACCGATTAGAATATCGCAGTGAAATATATATTATGAACTGATGAGAAATGCTCCCAAGCACATTAATAATAACTTATCGAAATGTGTATTATTTCAGCTATCAATCTACAATTGTTTCAACCCTGCCAACTTTTATGTTTGTGTTCTGTTAGTGACTCATTTCATTTAATGAGCTGTTCTTACACACTCTCTGTTATGCATTTATGGTTCTAATTTTCATTAAATATTAGACTTATACAGAAAAAAATTACCCTTTCTTCATGGAAGCCTTTTCTAGATGTTTTTATGGTTAAATTATAATGATTTTATTTTTCTCTCCCTGTCTGTCTTTTCTAAACCTTGTTGCATTGGCAGAAATAATAAATGTTTATCCCGCTTTTTTCACTAATTCTTCTGTTTCACTCTAGATGACATGGCGTCCTCAGTACCGTAGTTCCAAGTATCGCCACGTGTTTGGGAAGCCGGCCACAAAAGAGAATTGCTATGATGGCGTCCCCATCACCCGGAGTGTTCACGACAACCACCTCTGCGCCGCCAACCCTCGCTTTATCGCGGTCATCACCGAATGTGCGGGGGGCGGATCTTTCCTGGTGCTGTCCATCCATCATGTGAGTGAAACATGCTCCTATCTGTGACTAGCACACTTAACATTCTTTTAAGGACAACCTGTCTCTCTTTACACACACACACACACACACACACACACACACACACACACACACACACACACACACACACACACACACACACTCACACTCACGCGTGTGCGCATTGGGTTTAACCCTAACCCTAATTACGACCTTCACAGAAAAATGTCTGCATTACATTTTCAAAAAACATCACTTATAAGCTGTTTACCAAGTGCCATCTTTGTTGGGACATTTTGTCCGTACCAGGACCACACACACACACGCACGCACGCACGCACGCACGCACACACACACACACACACACACACTCACTCATGCATGCTTACCTGTTCTGACACACTTTAGACTTCTGTCATTTTATTGGTCTGTTGACATGTCTCATGTTTAGTCAGGTATTATCTCATGTCTCAGGAATGGGACAGGTTACATGAAAGCCTGGAGGCATCTTTCTGTATTGTCTCCGACACCCCCCACCCCCAACACCATAGGTTGACTAAAAAGTAGTATTCATTTAATGTTAATTTAAGTATACAATAAAATGTGCTTTAGTAGGAAACAACATATAAAATGGTCTGATCACCCATTTCAAGTTAATGCAGGTTTGAATTTTCAACATTTTAGCGTCTTTGCCCAGAATCAACACAGTTGTCAGTTTAGATATGAATATGATAAAGTCAAGTTTCGTCACTTGTTAGCTGAGTCATTTGCATTACGTACTTGTTTTTTGAATACTGAAGGATTTTCTCTTTGTTGAGACTTGTATCTTTAGGAACACATTTCTGTGCTGTGATTCTTGGTAACAACTATTTTGTACTACGCTGGAAACAAATCCTATTCTAGTATCGGTATCTTGTTTTCAGGAAAAATATGTCACTACTCATGTCAGGTATTCACTTCAGTTGTTTTAACACATATTTAGTGAGATGTATCCTTAAAACAAGCTAAATAATACCAAATACATTTGTTGTATTCAGGATATACTATATAAGTTTGGGGGCAGTATGATTTTTTATGTTTTTAAAAAGAAGTCTCTCCTGCTGACCAAGGCTGAATTTATTTGGTTAAAAATACAGTAAAAATATTGTGAAATAGTATTACAATTTAAAACCATGTTCTATTTTAATATATTTTAAAGTGTAATTTATTCCTGTGATGGTAAAGTTGGATTTTCAGCATTATTACTCCAGTCTTCAGTGTCACATGATCTTTCAGAAATCATTCTAATATGTTGAGTAGTTGGTGCTCAAGAAACATTTATCATTATTATCAATGTTTAGTGGCTGTAATGAAGTGCAAACAAAAACAGTCTTTATTTAATCCACAAACTAAAACTCCGGACATCGCTGGAGTATAATGAACACAACCACGTTTAACTTCTTAGACGATACCAGACAAGGGAATGAAGGAAACACAGGGCATACATATCTAAGGGTATCAAACTGAACAGAAACGGGTGTGAGGGACTAATTAGCATTCAAGGAAACTAACTAGGAACTCAGACAGGCAAAACAGGAACAAAACACAGTGAAATGAAATCAAAACTGAACATGCATGTTACACCTAGTATAATTGTGGAAATAATGATAGATTATTCAGGATTCTTTGACAAATAAAAAAAAAAAAAAAAGAACAGCTTATATATGAAATATATAACATTATATGTAACATTATCATTGTCTTTACAATTAAAATGATAATTTTCGGATCAATTTAATGTCGCCTTGCTTTAATTTCTTTAAAAAAAAAATCTTACGGACCCCAAACTTTTGAACAGTAGTGTACATAACAGGTCCATGCTATACATCCCAAAAACCTTGACTCCATGGTTGTGTATTTATGTGTATATGCGTAAATAACGGTGTATCTTTGTGCCTTCTCAGACTGGCAAGGTTGACCCTCATCATCCAAAGGTTTCTGGTCATAGAGGCAATGTACTTGACATCAAATGGAATCCCTTTGATGACTTCTGCATAGCATCTTGTTCAGAGGACACCACAGTAAGTGTGAATCACCTCAGATTCAGACTGGTGCATGTTGACGTTTTACTCACGAAAACGGATCTCGTGTTCACATTTTTACAGCTTATCATGTGTGCACATGTTTGTTGTTCAGGTAAAGATTTGGGATATTCCTGAACATGGTGTTCAGAAGAACATCACAGTGCCTCGGAAGGAGCTGCAGGGTCATTCACGACGAGTCGGGCTCATCGAGTGGCATCCAACTGCCAACAACATCATTTTCAGTACCGGCTATGACTACCAGGTAATTAAACTATACATACAGATTGTCATGGAATGAAGAGAGATGAGATTTCAGTGAAGTTTCCCTCAGGAAGACATCTAAAATATTCACAGTGATAGGAAGCTCTTAGCACACATCATCACACATGTTACCATATTTGTTGCTTGCAAGCAGTTTCCCAATCTTTCAATCTTAAACACTTCCAGTTCCAAGGCCAAAATAATTGTATTCTTTGAATGTGTGAATGAAATAAATACAATATTTGAATTCTTTTTGTGGATAAACTAGTGTAGTTATTTACATAAATAAGTTTTAAAAAAGGAAGGAAAAGATAAAGGTAATTTAAAATATCTTCCCATAAGTGCAACTCTCCAACAGAGCAGATGCCAAAGCATAAATACATAACTAAAACATAAACCAAACAAAAACAGGGATATAACATATTCTGGATTATATTTTTATATTCATATACTCTAAAATGTGCAATATTTGGAATATCAGGGTCTTAAAGTCTTAATATTCCATTCTATGTATTGTATGAATTCAACTAATTAAACTTCTATAATAGTAAACCAGCAGCTGAGTTTTTGATATCATTTATATCATTTATATTAACCTGAAAGAGACCCAAAAGTCTGCAGTGACCTTGATAACATTGGAAGAGAGGCTTATGGATCTCCTAAATAAAGAATTATACAGCTTTTAGTTGGACAAGCAGCGTTCCACAAATGATGATATATAGTATAGCAGCAGTGATTCTTATTAAACTAAAAAAAAGCAGTTCTGTGATCTGATTTAGTTCAATTCAATTCAATCTCCCAGTTTTGCATGTGGCTTATTTTATAAACATGTCATGTTTATACTTACTATATTACAGTTAAAACATTGTAGTCAAATCCAAACTTTCTAAGAACGTAGCCCCAATTTTTCTGCCTAAACTCAGCAATTAAATTCAACATAACTGTATTAGCATAGGAATGTGCCTCATAATATGTAATGTATGCCCCTTTTACAGCCCCCTGTTAAAAGTATAATGAAATAAAAATCAGAATAACCAAAAAGGTTGCCAAACCCTGGTGTAGACAAATATTGAAAATATTAATTGATTCCAATCAAGCAGATCGGATCATAAGCCATTCAGGACGCGCTGCGTTTACACCTGTCCACATCAAGTGATTTCTGTATCTGGATAACAGATCGGATCTCGCATTCCCGAAAAGAAAAGGATGGCTCTGGTGCAAAGTCGACATGTAGTGGTGGGTTTTCTTTTAAAAACAGTTTTCAGTTGGGGGACATTTTACGAATCTCACAAAATGAGGAGGATGAAGAGGCTGCAAGTACTATTAATGTGGATAGATGCTGCAATGTAAACAGTACAGAGAAACGTATGGGTCCGAAAACGTTGCCAGGTGTGGTGCGAAGAATGTGCGTTCTTTACAGAAAATTAATGGTTCTGCAACTTTCAGGTGCGACGGCAAACATTTCAATATATTTGCGATGTACTTCGCACTTGACTGTATCGCAAAACCACACAGCTCTCAGTTCCGGAGAGAGGAGGGGGAATGATGACAGTGGGTTTTGTGTGACGTCCACCTGTGAATGCAGATACGATGGCTGGGTTGCGCTTACATTACACTGGGATCCGAACACAATGCGTCCTCGACTACCTCCGGACCGGGACACGCTGATCGGATAACATACCGATCAGAAGTGCGTTTACACTTGTCTTTTCAATGTGAATGTGGACAACATCCGGATTCAGGCTGCATGTTAATGCCAAGTGTAAACGCAGCCTTTGTGTCTGGATTGTTTTTATTCCTCATTACATTTCTTGAATGCTCATAGCCAGTCTGATACATTGTTTCTGATTGTGATTTCCTAAGTACAATTACATCGACATTCTGCATTTGCAAATTCCCTCTCCACCCCCACCCCCATGAACAAAAGTGGCTTTAACCATCACTCTTTATAAGATCTTATTTTTCATGGTCTTCTGCCCTGTCTTCATTTGTTTCTGTTTGGGTTGTTTTTGTTCTGTCCCGAGGCAGTGAAGGTGGGTGAAGAGCAACAATCTTCCCAATGCATAGGCTCTGACACAGTACCTCACATTCCTTGCAATGTTGCAACTGTTAGATTCTTAACTGTAGAGAGTGTGTTAAAATTGGTTCCCACTGACTGAAATGTTCTCCACCAGTTCAATTTTTAAAAATACAATTGAAACGTGTCATGTTGTTACAGTTATGGTACACTAAGAAAAGTTTCAAAAGTCGGTATAATTTGTAATGTTTTTGAAAAGAAGTTTCTTTTCAGAATCATTACTCCAGTCTTTAGTCACATGATCATTCAGAAATCCTTCTAATATGCTGATTTGGTGCTCAAAAAAACAATTTCTTATTATTATCAATGTTGAAAACAGCTGTGCTGCTTAAAGTTGATGCATGTTTTAAAGGATTATTTTATGAATAGAAAGTTCAAAAGAACAGGATTTATTTAAAGTAGAAAGTTTTTACGTCTAACAATGTAAAAGTCTTTTCTGTCACTTTTGATCAATGCATCCTCCTTGATGAATACAATTTCAAAAAAAGTGTATTAAATGTCAGTAGGTGCAACTTATTTTACTTGAAGTGTTTATTTGTGTGTTCATGTGTAGGTTATGATGTGGAGGCTGGACGTTTCTGAGCAGGTGATCAAGAACCCTGTGCGGTCCATCAGTGTGCATTCAGATGTGGTTCTGTCCATGTCCTTCAACACAGATGGCAGCAGACTCGCCACCTCTTGCAAGGATAAGAAGATCCGAGTGATTGACCCCCGTACTGGCACCCTTGTACAGGTGTGTGTGGCCTTGAGTCTGATGTTCCTCTCTATCTGTCATGCACATGCCGTTTTTGATGCTCATATTATTAGGTGGAACCAATCATGAGTTTTGACTTCATTTTTCCCCATTCAACTTTTTATTCCTTCACTTAATTTTAATTATGAGCTGGGACACAGACAGCATACAGTATGTGGACTTGGACAGAAATGCACTTCCCCTTGTCTGCCCCTCTGACACCACACACATCCAAAACTAGCACCTTTAAAAAACCAATGCAGCCTGGTTGATCTGTTACCCAGAGGCCAGCATCAACCCAGAGTCTTACATTCACACAGTCATGTCTCCTCAAGTGACTCAGACGGACACAAGACTCACACTTTATTTCATTTTACAGGACATGGTTGATTGAATTTTGTGATGATTAAAATGTGTTAAAGTTTTGTTACGGTTGGGTTTTTTTTCAGTATATTTTTTTAAAAAGAAAGAGAAAGGGAATGTGCATTTATGAATTATTATTGAAATGTCATGTGTAATGTGTGATTTTAGGAGAATAACTGCAAGTCACACAGAGCCAGTAAAGTGCTATTTCTTGGAAACCTGAAAATGCTTCTCTCTACGGGCAATTCACGCTGGAACCATCGTCAGATTGCACTTTGGGATCAGGTAAGGCCTGTTAAAAATATACTCCTTATTTATTCCCATTTTCATATTTGTATAAAAACACACAGCATGTCTTCTTTTTATGGCAAATTTTTCATTCGTTAATTGAAAGAAATTCTCGATCAGAGCAATTATGGCTACAATGTTACCTATAAAATCAAATACTAAAGTAGCTTAAAATAATGCACAAGATTTAATTTCACAAAAATGCTCTTCTAAATTGCATTTGATTATAAAACATTATACTTTCTGCTGTTTACTGTCACAGTAAATTTCCATGTAATCACTGTTCATGTTCAGTCTTTAGTGCTATTTTTGTTTTAGTTTATTCTCATTAAAAGAGTTTCCTATTAACTACACACATACAAGGCCTAGAATGAAATATAATGAAATATATAACATTTTAGGTAACAGCTAAAATATCCAGCAGCAATAATTACTGGGCCAAGCAAACCAACCCTACTGCAATTGAACAGAATTGTTTTGCCATAGGCAATGTTTTTTATTACTAAAAATAAAATTAAGTCCTTTAAATCATATAGGACTCTATGTGCACAACTAATTATTTGTTTTTTTAATTACATTCTAAAACAAAATAAAAAATGTGACACCCAAAAGTACATTGATAGAGATAAACTGAAATATTTATATAAACAATCTATATTAACAAAAATAGATAAGACAAAAAAAAAGTAAATTTTCAACAAAATTCTAAATGGCAGTAGATTTATCTGAAACCCATTGGGTGCAATAAACTGAGCATAAAGAAAGTCTCTTATGCTCACCAAGGCTGCATTTATTTGTTCAAAAATACGGTAAAATCATAAATATTATCAAATATTATTACAATTTAAAATAGTTTTTTTTCAGGGTTCTTTGATGAATAGAACAGGTCAAAAGAATATTTATTTGAAACATATTTTCTTTGTAATGATGTACAAAGATTTTACTGTGATGTTTGATCAATTTAGGCCTTTTTTTAATTGTTAGTGTCACTAGAGTGTTTGAGATAAACTTTTCATTCCAAGTACAGAGGAATTCACTGAGGGGGAATTTCACATTTTAAATATCTGGGACATTTTTCCTCACTTCAGGTGGTGTTTTTAATGGGTTAAATTTGCATCTGGATGGAATGGACCTATCATCTATATACTAGCTCCAGTTTGACAGGTCCATCCTCAACAGTCCACGACTCACTTTAGATTTCCCCTAGTGTCACAATCATGCTATCACAATCATTACAATGCTTTTCTGTCTACTTTATATGGGATTTTAAATGGGAGTTAAATATGGATCTGATGCAGGTACAGTTCTAATTTTTGTATTTGTAATAACTTAATATGTGTATTTTTGATTCAGGGATTTGGTTTAAAGAAACCAGTACATGTTTAGATTAGATGTGTTGAGTCCTAAACTTACATGTTCATGCATGTGTTCTGCAGGAGGACCTCTCTCAGCCGTCTTATTCAGAGGACTTGGACGGCTCCTCCGGTGTCCTCTTCCCTTTTTATGACCCTGACACACACATGCTTTACATAGCTGGAAAAGTGAGTACATATAACCTGGACTACCAGATTGGCAACTAGTGTTTCAGTGCTGTATTGATGATAAAGGTTATTAATGGATAATACAACCCTCCTTCAATCTTTAGGGCGATGGAAATATCAGATACTATGAAATCAGCCCGGAGAAGCCATATGTGCACTATTTGACTGAATACCGATCTCTTCTACCACAGAAGGGAATGGGTGAGTACTATACATGTAGCCTACATGTGCACAAACACAGACTTATGAAAACAATTCATTAAATCTATTTCCCAATTCCAACTCCATCCCTTGCACAAGTAGTCAAAACAGCAGTAACATAATTTGAATAGTATAGATGGTTTAAAAGCTGGCTCATCCTTGCTACTTACGAAGTTTTTGTGCAATTTATGTCACTAATCAGGTTGGGTAAGTAAATACTTTAGGTGTCTGAAAAGCACTTAACATAGCGCTTGTACAAAAATGTAGATTGGTTAAAGAATGTTCCGCTTCATCTATATCACATGCAACTGAACTGACTTAACATGTATTTAAATGTATGACACGTTTCAACAGAAGTGACATTGAAGTATATATTTAGTTTCCCATAAATGCTTCAGTATGTCAGTACATTCATGTCACGGCTCTGGGCCGAGGAGACGAGGATATAATTGCTAGTGATAACCGATTCTTGAATGAGTCGTTCTATGGGCTCTATGCACGGCAGTATTTCCGGTGAAGGGTTAAGGATGCTCGATAACATCCGCCGATCGCAGAGTCCAATGCAATACCGAGAATTTATATTGAATTTTATACTCAATGGTTATACTAAAGAAACGTTAGTCCACAAAACAGACAAAACAGACACCCCTCGTTGTGTTTATGCTTCTTTTTAAAATTATATTAAATAAACATAACTATATATAAAATTACATCTAAACATATGAAAGTTTCGTTTCAAAGACGGGAGGACAGTACATTTTGAAGACTATAATCCCGTTTTCCTCGGTTTTCCTCCGCTTTAATCTCCCCAACCGGAAACTGAAGAGCATCCTTGCGTCAAATGCGGAACTTATGCGTGCATATAGCCTATGATCAAAATTACCCAAAGCCCTAAAATAAAATTTTGTCTTCTTTTTTTTCATGTTTATCATTTCATTTTGATAATATGTGGATAAAAAAATTGTCATTTTTTTATTTTATTTCCCTCTAAATGATTAGAGTTTATCAGTCATTTAATTTAATAATATAATTTAAACACATTCTTTCAGCTTAAATACAAAATAACTCCATGACATGCAAAAACTTGTTAAAACAGGTCAAAAAGTCTCACATTGAGTGTCTCTACCGACTCTTGTGGAAGAAAAAAAACATAACATGATATTTCACTCTTGCCACTAGAGGGACTTATAACTCTATATGGAGCAAATAAACTGTTCCCCTGCGGGTCCTAAAGTCAGGGGTTTTTTTCTTCAGTTTGCATTCAGGTACATTATTTAGAATTTATAAAATCCATTTTTGGTAAAGTTTTACCATTTTTAGTTTTAATTTTTTAGCATTTTTTAGGTTTGCATTTATAACGAAATGTCAGATTTTGTTAATTAATTTAGTAAGGTGGACAGCAGGAGGAAAAAAAACAAAAAAGTAAAATTAAATAATTATTTGAAAATGCGATTTTTAATGTGTGTGTGTGTGTGTGTGTGTGTGTGTGTGTGTTGTGTGTGTGTTGTGTGTGTGTGGGTGTGTGTGTGTGTGTGTGTGTGTGTTGTGTGTGTGGGTGGTGTTGTTCTGTGTGTGATGTGGATCATCAATGGGAAATCAATGGGAATTCTTAGTGTTGTGAGTGTGTTATGCATTGGGGATGTTCTATAGTCTCATGTCTTCATTTGTGTGTGTGTTTGTTCTGGATTGTGCCAGATTACATTTTTTTTGACAAATAAAAAAAAATCCCCAATTCCCTTTTATTCCTATGGGAAAGTGTCAAATTGACACTCAATTAACCACTCATATTAACACTCAATTTAAAAAAAATAATAATAATTAATTCCGGAATAAGCATAAACTATAATACATTTTACTTAAATTAAGTGTCAGATTCAATTAACATGCAAGTAAGTTTATTTAATAATAAACATTTCATTTAGTTCACACTTCGAATAAGTACACGTTTTAAAGGATATTGTTTCTGTTTTAATATTCTTTTCGAAAGCATGCTAAAGTGTAATTCTTTTTCACAAAGGTGATTTTTTACTCAAAACATGTGTTCTCTTTCAGGTGCCATGCCAAAGAGAGGGCTTGATGTGTGTTCCTGTGAAGTCTTTAGATTCTACAAACTAGTGACAATCAAAAGTCTCATAGAACCTCTATCCATGATTGTTCCACGAAGGGTATAATCCTGTTCACACATCCATACAAATATATATATAACATAAAGTAGAGCTAGGTCTCTTATATCTGTGCTGTCCTTGATGATAGGATCCCTAACTATCCCTAAGTGACTTCAAGAGATGTGTTTGTGTTCTGTTCTGCAGTCAGAGTCCTATCAAGAGGATATTTACCCCATGACAGCTGGGAACAAGCCCGCCATGACAGCAAATGAGTGGATCAGTGGTCTAAACAAAGGTCAGAGAGTCCAAAAGACCCTTCTTTCTTCCGTGAAACAAAAAAGTAAACATTTTGTAGAACGTCTAAGCTGCCATATAGCTTAAATGAACCATAAAAGCACCATAAAAAGCATAAAAGTGGCTCAACTTGCTAAGTGGCCATTTTAGTCTCTTGCCCTTAAAAAGACTAAAATAGCCACTTAGCACGTTTGGCCAGTTTTATGCTGGGAACAAGATATATTAAAGTGATAGAAGACAGGACACCAAAAAAAAGTGTGGCTTAGTAAGATTTTTTTAAATGTTTAATGTGTCTCTTATGCTCAATACAGTAAAAAAAGTAATGTTGTGAAATATTATTGCAATTTAAAATAGTTATTTTTCTATTTTAGTATATTTGTAAAATCTGGATTTGTCCTGTGATGGCAAAGCTGAATTTTCAGCAGCCATTACTCTGATCCTTAAGCGGTCACATGATTCTTCATAAATCATTTTAATATGCTGATTTGGTGCTCAAGATACAATTCTTATTAGTATTAGTGTTGAAAACAGTTTTGCTGCTTAATATTTTGGTGGAAACCATGATCAATCAGGATTATTTGATAAATAGAAAATTCAAAGGAACAGCATTTATTTGAAATATATATATTTTTTTGTAACAATGTAAAAGGCTTTACCGTCACTTTTGATCAATTGAACGCATCCTTGCTGAATAAAAGTATTAAAAAACGTTGTATTGGTAGTGCTTGCATTATTGCTACATATGATGTTATAAAAACTGAATTATGAAACAGCAGAGTTTTTTGGGTGATTCAGAGAACAAATCTTTTTTTTTACTCTGCAGATCCCGTGATGATGTGTCTGAGGCCTGGAAGTAAACTGGACTCATCTGTGGAGGTGGGCTTGAGAAAAGGCCCAACTGACTCGACGGAGACACACCATTCTCGCAGTCGGCCAGGGCTGTCACAGCTGATTCATGAACGCCTGGATGCCAAAGAGGTGAACGAGCACAAAGAATCCCACCTTACCTTGCTGCTCCCATCCACAGATGAAAACAGCAGCTCTACAACCTATGTCAGCAACGGACAACTGGATTCCACTCACTGCTCGCCACCAAAAACAGAGAACGAGGTATGGTACAAATTCAGCATTGCAGTGACCTGTCAGACACTTTACTAAGGGCTGCTCACCTCAAAAGTGTCTTCATACTTTCCTCTAATGTGTGTTTATGTATGTGTTTCTGCATATAGCTCCGACAGATGTTTTATAAGCAGCAGGAAGAGATCCGAAGGTTGAGGGAGCTTCTTAACCAGAAGGATGTGCGGATGAAACAGTTGGAATTGGAGATCAAAAATGTGAAAAACTCACAAGCCACACTTTGAGAGAAACTGTCAAAAGCCTTGTCTTTTTCACTAACATGCACAAAAGAACTTTCTGCCTCGTGAATTATGCTGTAAAAGGTGTGGTCACGTTTACCATCGCTTAGCAAAATTTCGCGGGCGAAATCCAGTCACTTCAATAGGAATTCACGCTAACGGGAGTTTCGTGTGAGGAAGGAAAATTGCATCCCTATTGCAACAGACAACAGACAATGGAGCTTTTTTGCCCCCGAAATTTCGCTAACGTGACCGCCCCTTATGGAAACGGGCTACATTCTCATTACTAGCATCTCTTTATGAAAGTCATTCCTTGTATGCACGTTTTGTGCACATATATACTGTACAACCTCCATGGTAGTTTTTTTTACACTTTAGCACTATGCAAACATTTTTTTAGATTGTGATCATACTCGTTTAAATGTTTTTTTTTAATTATTACTTTAAAAAAGGCTTAAATATGTGTGTTTTGTTTTATAAATTGGGTTATTTGTGATTATTTGTGAATAACATGAGATTTTTTATTTTCCTGATTAATTTTCTATTTAAATTTCTGTGCAAATGGATGAGTGATGTGGCAAGAAAGTTTGATAATGGAAATCCGAATTGTTTTGAACAAAGGGACATACATTACAAAATGTAAATTCTTAACATGTACATTATCATCTTATGTTCAAGGTGTTTTTTTTTGTGTGTGTGTTTTCTTTTTTTTTTGTGGGTGCGTGTGTGTTTAAATGCTGTTAAAAGAGTTTACTAAATCCCAGCATGCACTGATGAGGCACTATTGTGGGAACTGGCTGGGGTTCACACAATATCTAAGTAAAATCAAGTTTAGGTTCAGTAATTCCCTTCCAGCTCATTCTGTAAAACATTTGCTGTGAACTGCCAAAATGCATGTAAGTACCATGATATTTTAATGGTTTACCGTGTGTTTCTCTTTACCGTGTGTGAATTACAAACAGTGACCCGTAGGAGCCCCTGATACAATGCTTAGTTTCACAAATTTGGAAAAGCCATAATTGTTAAAAATATTTTAATAATGTTTTGTTTATATATGGATCTGTACATGCACACATCAGAATATATAATGGAATAAGAGGTTAAAGATGCTATTTTAAGGGTTGTTGGTCAAATATTTCTCCAAATTATTTACTAAATGTTGTCCAAACAGCCTTGATTGTAGTCTCTTCTTTTTTAATCCTAACACAAATACGTCAGTTAATTTGGGTGATCAATATAGGCCAGATAAAGAGGCTTTCTGAGTTACAATAAGGCATTTACTGCAAGTAAACATTGTCACAACTGTTCTTGTAGGCTGAGTTTTCTAGGGCAAACGTTTGCCCGGCAAACTGATCCATTTCTTAGGATAGAGAGACGAAATGGTAACATTTTAAGGTTTCATTTGTTACAGTTAACATGAACTAACAATGAACAATCCTTCTAATGTTTATTAGTCTTAATTTATTTCAATATAATTCACTGGGAGCAACAAACACACACACACACACACACAGAGAGATGCATGATCACCCTTCTCTATTACTTTCACTGGATTGAATCGGCCTCTGTTCCACCTGCCACTCACATTTAAAATGAATTGTGACTTAGATGGTCTCCTTTTCCAAACAATTTGATTGATATTCGTGCCTGTCTCTCAAACACACACAGCTTTGACAGAACGGTCTAAATGAGTTGAATAAAGTATAGTATGCAATTTATTAAATGCATGTTATTTCCATTTAAAAACATACCTTTTAATTGCTTATTTGTAATTGTATTGCTCATCTTATTGTAACACTTAAATTCACACACACACAAACACATTTCATACATATCATTTCTTGTAATGCCATATTTAACAAAAATAAAGATAGGGAATATGACATTTAAATACACATTGGAAGTAAACGGTTGTATCTTATTTTTTAGTTTAGAATCAAAGTGTGAATTATGGGAGTGTTATGTGTGTGTTGACAATATGTCTCTATACACTACATTAAATGTTCATACACTACCTGTGAAAGTGTGGAATAATTTAGATTTTTTTTATAATTTAAAAAAGGTGTCTTACATATTTATTTAATCAAAAAGTAAATCAGTAAAAAGTTGAAATATTATTACAATTCAAAATAACTGTTTTCTATTTTAATATATTTTAAAATGTAATGTGTGTTGACACATCTGAATTTTCAGCATCATTACTGAGTCTTCAGTCAGTGTCACATGATCCTTCAGAAATCATTCTGATGTGCTGATTTGCTGTCCAGCTGTTGGTTTTGAGGCTGCATTTATTTGATCAAAAATAAATGCAGCCTCAAAACCAATATGAGCATATTATTTGCTTGGCGAGTAAAGGAAACTTTTTCTAAAACATAAAAAAAGAAAGGAATTACTATTGACCATATATATATATACACACACACTCACACATATGTGTGTGTGAGATCTATACCCTATAGCTATTATACTCCATATAAATCCATGTAAAAGACAGAAACTAAGCTTTTTTTTTTTGCACAGGCCTATCTAAAGGGTTAATGGTGCCACCTGGTTATCAACAGTAAAAAATGACAAATTTGACCTCTTCCCAACAGGGAAAACCCACCGTTGCAATCAAAAAATGTGGTTATAATGGAAGTCAATGAGGGAGAAAAAGTTCAAATCTGATGCTACACAAAAACTAATAATGCATCAAAACAAATGTTGTTTCTAATCTTTGACATGTCCAAGACTGTGATAAAAGGTGGCAAAAAGTGATAAAAATCCAGTCCACATTCACATTTTATATTGAAATAAGTCATTTTCAGTGTGTTTTTCCCCAAATCAGTGACATAATTTATGAATTTGACAATTAAAAAGTTAAAATCCTGAATTTGATTTAAACATTTATAGTAGTTTTGATCAGGAGTGAGGTTGATTAATATATATATTTATGCAAAAAAAATTGAAAAAAAAATGTATCTGATACATTTTTACAGCAGTTTAAAGCAGTGGCTGTTTTCAGCCACGAACATAACGAAAGGGTAGTGAATTTGCCCAGAGTGTACTGTTGAGTTTTTGAAAAAAATGCAAAGCATTTCCCCCGAAATATGTGTAAAAATAAGATTTGTCATAAAAAAACGGGTATATTACAAATTCTGAAGGCAATCTGGTTTCTGTCGAATATTTGACAGGACAAGTATGTGGACAGCAGCAGGACTGTACACTGACCTGTCCCCTGTCCTGTAGGGGATCTACATGATAACCATTGTAACCATGACAGAAACCTAAGATGTGGTGTCCTCATGTGGCTGTGAAAGGAAATGCATTTGTGAATTTGGAATTAATTTTGTATTTTGATTACAACAGAGTTTATAGCTTCAAAAACCTACAGCTGTTGCACAGGGATGTTCTCAGACAGTTTGTCTCTTGCCTCAAAAGGATTACGAGGCAAAAGTCTGATATTAAGATTGCTCCTAATATATAATTTGCTAAAGCCGTTGAGTAAATAAGTGAACACAAGATCACACTGGAATACAGTGAGAAAGGGTCTTCTAATATAATGAAGGTACATTTCCTAACGCCTGAACTGTGATTTAAAGACATACATATTTTAATAAATGTCAGGTCAGGGCAAGCAAGCAAGTATTGTTCATACATGGGCTTTACATGTGTAAATTCATACAATATGTTGAACACAATGTTCAGTTGGCGAGGACAATGGTTTAATATTTTTTTATTTAATAGAACTTTTTTACCGATCAACTTTCGCCGATAAGCCTACAGTATAATGGGCTATTTATGCTAGAATGTTCCCATTGTGAAAACGGATGTATGTTTTTTTTTTTCCTGGGCAAAAAAAACTTAAACGATACAATAGCTTTTTTTGTTTTAAGTAAACCTATCTTGGGAAATAATCATTGAACTATTAATGGCCTGTTACAGACCTCAATAATCAGACCCAGGAAAGCATCTTCCTTCACATCAGTCAATCCAGTCATTTTCTTTGAACGCAAATGTAAGTTAGTCCATTATTCATAAAATGTTTGTATTAATGTTGACTACAATAAGCTAGTCACAAATAATTATGCAGTGCGATAGGGTCATATGGATGGTGCCTTTTTAGAGAAGAGCATCATACATTGATAATGACTTCTAACAAAATGAAGACCTTATAAAGTAAAAATATCAGTTGTATCTTGTTTTTCCAATTCCTGGTTGGATTTGTGTAGGGCCTCAGATTTGCTTTATTACTTTGTCACTGCATGTTGATTATGTTACAGGTTATTAATCATCATAACTATTTGATACCAATAACTTCAAAAAGTAAAACTTGGCAAAAAAGTCATGATATTTCAGCAGTGAAGAAAGATCTCTTCTCACTTGGTTTTGATTGCATTTAAGATTATTGGAAAAGAAGTGACTGCATCTGATAAAACAAAAAAGATCAATCTTTCCAGCTGCCCTGCAGCTTTACAAGTATCAGGTAATGGTTGTCTTAAAACATACACAAGTCCTCAACCTCTCTTGTCAGTCATCAAATAAATGTTTACACAAAGTACAGAGAAATAGGAGCGCGAGCAAAGCACAAAATGTTATTTTATTTACAAAGTTTTTGTCTTACAGAAAGTAAAAATGTAGCTACAACCTTGATTTGTGCCACAGGCTGCCACACTAAAATTATGGCCCGCTTGTCACACAGTTGCTATAGCAATCGTATTGGGAAATTTGGAACAAAAACTAAAGGGGTAGGAAATGTCAACAAAAGGAAAAAAGAAAGAAAGAAAAACACTTTCAACAAAATATTAAAAGCACAGACCCAAAACTAAATACCAGTCCCCAAAGGTTTTTGGAACACAAACGGCAGGGCATTGACAGTGGACTTGTGGAATGCCGAGTAAGCCACCGACCCAGAAAGCTTTCATTCAGCTCGTAGGCTCCATATGAACAGCTCCACCCGTCCGATACAGTCTTGCCCCCACAGGGAGCTTAGCGCTTGGGAAAAGGTTGATGGGATAGCCAAGTTGTTGGAAAGGAAGGAGAGGGAAGGGTTGGTAACAGAGTTGTTCATTGGCTTTTAATCATCCTCGTCGTCGTCGTCATCATCATCATCATCCTCCTCCTCGTCGGCTTCTCGTTTTCTCTTCTCACCCTTTCCTCCTTGCACTTCGACTGAACGGGAGAAAAATAAATGTTCCTTAAAAATCGCTCCAACACAACTAAAGGATGCCATAATATCAGAAAATTTGCCATTAGAATCTCACCTTCATCATCATCATCATCGTCATCATCTTCATCATCCTCTACTTCTCCATCCCGACCAAAGTCTTCCTCCTGAAAGCAACAAGCCAAGTAATTAAACACGATGGTTTTCTGTGTTCTTAGTCTCCATAAATCAATCCATAATAGTAAACTCGTACCTCATCCTCTCCACTGCCATCCTCATCATCCTCCTCGCCTTCAACCTCATCTTCGTCGTCATCGTCATCTTCCTCTTCATCAAACTCCTCATCCTCCTCTTCTTCTCCTTCTGTGATTAAAGCAACATAAATGAACATTGGTAACCCTAAAAAAAAAAAACAGCCGTTTAAACACTGAAACTGAGAGCTGGCCACACCAACCCTCATCATCGTCATCATCAACTCCATCAGCTTCTCCGTCAGAGTCCGACGCCTCGCGGTCATCCATATCGTAGCCGTCCAGATATGTGAGCTGCGGAAGGAGCTTGAAGACGCTTTCCCGGTAGTCGTTCAAGTTTGTGACTTCGCAATTGAAAAGGTCAAGACTTTTCAAATGGTCAAGTTTTTTCTGCAAATGAACAGATCAATCACAAAACTGTTTATTTTCATTTTAATGTCTTTTTTGGCCATAAAATGGAAGTCAGTAGCATATATCTATTTTTATGCGGATTTTGGAATATTGAATGTGTATATATATATTTTTTTTTTAAACGCTGGATGAAAACACCAAAATGGCAATTAAAAAAGATTTGGATATGAACCGATCTCGTTGCACAGCATCTGAAATGCTGTTTTGGTTGTTCTTTTGTCAAAGTGGTTCAGCTACCCAGAACTCCTTTATCATTACTGCATTCCCAAACAGCAGCATCCGCCTCCAAAATCAAGACACCATGGTTATTGTGTCTCGTCTGCGAGCGTCGAGATGCAAGTAATTAATTATACGAAATTATTATATACAGTGGCTTCTCCTACTGCTTCAACTTCCATTTTTCTTAGTGACGTTTTATCAGGAAGTGACGATTTTTTTCTTTTCGGCGCAATGGATGGAAATTGTGCTTTATTTGCAAAAGTTTTATGCAATATTCCAATTTTGCACACAATTTAAATTTGCAACTTTGGATGGAAACGGTTTGGTTACCAAAATTCTTCAAAATATTGTCTTTTGTGTTTGTTACACAGAAGCAAGCAAGCCTTACAGGTTTGGAAAGGCATGAGGGGCGTTTTTATTTTTAGGTCACTTTAACCCTGTAAAGCCTGACATATGAAATAACTGTCAGTAAAAATACAGTTTTTATTGAACCTTTAGACAAAATCCACAAAACAAACGTTTTTATGTGTCGAGTATCATGTTTGATACATCAGACTTTTATAGTCAATATTGTATAATAAAGGAGATAATGTGAGAGGAGGGGGAAAATCATTCAGGGGTCAAAATATGAAATTTAGTACAGTTACTGATATTTATATGGCCAAAAAGTAAGATGAAATTCTGACAGATTGTAATGCAAATCAATTAATAGGTTTAATAGGGTTAAGCTGCAGAAACTTCAACGTGAAAACCTATATGCAAGTTCATGAGACAGGAAGTCTGTACAAACCAATGGTTCCAATGTGCTGATGTCTTTTAGTTTGTTGCCACTTAGGTTTAGATGTGTGAGATTGGGGAGTTTTTCAGCTAAAACATCAAGGCCACCAGAAATTCTGTTGTCACTGAGTTCCAACTGAAAATGAAAATACATATGTCAGAGCACAAACAAGATAACATTGTACTACAGAGATCAATAAACAGAGTGTGATATTACCTTTTTAAGTTTTCCAAGTTTAGGAAGGTTGGAAACGGAGAGAAGACCAACATTTATCAAACTTAGAAATTCAAGATTGACAAATTCTGCTGTGAGGCCTTCAATTTTCCCTTCATTTGATCTGCAGTTGTCAAGGACAAGTTCTCGTACCTAGAAGGATACAACATAAGAGCAAAAATGTAAATACTGTAACTAAAGTTGTTTATAAGGTTCAACAACAAAAACATTGAAGTATGTAAGTGCAACTCATTTGATCAAGCAGGGGTGTTGGACACGCTGGCTAACATGGACATGCTCTCAATGGAGACAAAAAAAAAAAGTTTCTCAACTGAAAAAAATATGTTTTGCAAACAACTTGTATTTACAGCGTGGTGTGGCGTTTTGAGTTGACTTATATGTTTATATAGATTTTAGATAGGAATCTAACGTGAAAATCATTGAACACTGTTTAAGCGGTTTCTGCTGCTGTTGTATGGCCCGATGGCTCACTGTCGCAGCGAGTCACCAATGAGAAAACAGCAGATTACACGCCGACATCCAGACAACATGGACATATCCGAAAGACACCACCGTCTTTTTGGTGAAATTTTGTACAACAAACTGCAAATGGAGGGTACTTAAGCCCCTGTGTAAGATGGAAGCGATATGTCGATGGCGTATTCCTGCTGCGAAAGACGAAGACAGAGCGGAAATTAGTGAGACAAAAATGGAGAGTTTCTTTCTCTCATGACAACATGGCGCCTCCTCACATACACTATATATTGACAGGAAAACTCTACATATTAAACAAAACTCAAACGCTGCGTTCGAAAATCTGATTCTATGCGGTTACTTGGATTACATGATCATATTTTACGGCGACATTTTGTTGATTTTATAACTGAATTTATACAGTTCCACAGGGTTGTCCAACCAAACGAGCACATGTAACGTTAGCTTCTTTTGCTCAGTCGCTCGGTCGTCTTTGCAGACGCCATGCTACTTATTATACATTTAAAATGTTTGAAAATCACCAGCGCGAGTATTTATTGAGTATACGCGTTAGTTTAATCGGTAGAGGCGCGTGGGGAGTAATGGCGGGAATCTGTGTCTCGCAGCAGCAAGTAACAATTTAACGAATAAAACTCAACACCATCTCATTAATAACAAATACATGTTAATATTACATAGTTAAAGACTACTTTTGATAATCTCTTTGCAGTTTAATAAGAAACTTTTTTTTTTTGAAATATCACTTTATTCATATAATCGACAAGCATCGGTGCCCTTAAAAATAAAATGTGTAATGCGACTGTATGTTCGTCAAATTACATATTTACTTTACTTATTGAACCGATGGTATTATAGCTCTTCCTGAACATCGTAGAAAAGGAAGAGCTTTGTTTTAGTGTGATGGAGAACAAAATGTGACCGCATTTAAGAAAGTGTGTTAGTGTATGGTTATCTTCAGATATATCTGGTTTATTACTTTAGCGTTTAAGTGGATGTAATAAAGGGCGCCTCATGTTAGCAACAAACATGGCCACCGCGGTGAAATAAACCATCCCATCCATATCGTACCACGCCGACGTTAAAACGAGCAAATATTAAGCATAAAAGCATGCTAGATCATGAATACACACATCCAGCATGGGGCATAAAATGCTGCAATAATGCCTTCAGCTTTCTAAACTAACGTTACTCAGTAGTTAACGTTATAGCTTACACAGCCCGTATGCTTTCATATCAAAACAAGACGAATGGACAACATTAATGCTGTGAATCTAATACACGCAGTACTTTCTCTGTGCCGGGGGTATTACACCCATGTGCTTACCATTAAACTACTACACACGGGTCAGTTGAAGTAGAAAGTAGCCCAGCTAGCATGGCTGGCCACAAAACTAAAGGTTTGGCTCAAAATTACTCACATCAGATGGTGTCCTGTTCCTCAGCTCCAAATGAATCCTCTTTTTCATGTCCATATCGCCCTCAAAAGTTGGACTCTTCCCTCTTGGGTTCTGGAGGAATTTCTGTTCAGCCCAAAAGGTAGAAAGATGCCTTAATGGAGGGAGAATATGGGACTGTATAATGATCTGAGCCCAGCGCCAAGTTACTCTGGGAGAGCAGAAACCATGGAGGGAAACGGCACTGTAACAAATATATACTCAATAGCGCCATCTCTGGCCAACGACGCACACTGCAGCCACACAAACAAGATCAACGACAGCAGTGCTGCATTACACAGTAGCCTATGTGACATGAGAAGTTTGTCAACATTTTGTACTTACAGTAAAATGGGTTGGAAATGTTCCATATATTTTGTATGTCATTTGTTGTCGTATCAATAAAGATTGTTTATTATGGCTTTTAAATACACATCCATGCATAATCTTGGGGAAACAAGCATAACCCTGTCTTTCTGGCAGGGACACAATGACCTTTTTATGGCATATCTGCATTAAAACATTTTATTTTCCTTGTTACATCAAGTTAGTTATTCTAGCTCATGCAGCCAATTTGATAGCTATTTTATTATTCAAATGATATTGGCAAAAAAAACTAGACAGCAAGATCTTAAATCCAAAATATATCCTAAACGTTTCACTCAAGAAATTATATTAGATATTCATTTTTTACAAATATTGTCAAATGGAGTGTTCCCTCATCAACTAGATTTATATTCAATATATATATATACTTGATTTTCCATATTATGCATACTTTGTTGTATTCTTTCCATTATATTTATTTAATTAGGTTAACAGTGTCTGTGAAGCAAATCATTTCATACTATACAGCAACTATTAAATTATTCAAAATGAATAATCCCCCCCCCCCCCAATGTTCCTGAAATAATCTGTGTGTGTGTTACTATAGTAATATGCCTCAAAACATTGATTTTTTTTGTTGATATAATTTATACAATATATTACAAAATGAAAATATATTTGTGTCTTTTATTTCTATTTACATTATTTGTGTTATAAGGTTATACATGTTTTCTGTTCAACAAGTTCACTTGCTATATAGGATCTTGCCAGGAGAGGGCATCATTTTGCTTCTGCGTTGTGACAAAAACTGAGTGAAACCAAGGGTAATAACTAAATAACAATTGCAAAAGCATATGCAAATGGGTGTCATGCTTTAAATAAAAAACAGTCCTATGTAAGCAAATTAAAGCACACAAGGCAGCAAGGACCAAAGAGGCCACAGAGTCAATTGCAACTCCATTGTTCGCAACTGTTCACAACAAATAATGACTTCATTAGCCAGACATGAACAAACTGTATTGACAAAGAAGAACAGTGGTCAAAGCTCACCTATTAGACAGAAAGTTTCCCTGCAGGATAGTTGGTCAATACTATAAAAGTACAGAATTATGAAAACCCCTGACCCAGTTTTAACAAGCACTCTATGCCAACATGGTAGGAGATTTGTTGGGTCAGCCATCTTATTGGTATCATTAAGACCAATGATTGCTCTGTTGCATAATGGCCAAAGTAAATGAGGCCGTTATACTCGGTGCATGTGGTGCAAACACTTTTCCCTTACGATATTTCAGTGCTCCAGGATGACAACAACCCAAAATAAACTGCAAAACAAGACCAGTTTCAGAGTCAAATACCTTGGCCTCTCTGACTACTGACATCTTTGAACATTTATTTTATCCTACAACTTTTCTTCATGAAGAATAATGCAACATCCCACATACAGGCTTCAGCTGTTCTGAAGGCGTCTTGATATTAAAATGCAGTTCGCTGTTGCTGTTATTTAGTTATGATGGTGGAGGTAACTACATTATACCAGTGGAGAGAAGAAAATGAAGTATTTAATTTTAATGGCATGCAACATAGTGCTAGGGGAAAGTAATTTGTTGCAAAAAGTGTAATGCATTTATAAATGTTAAATAATTTTAATATAAATGATGAATTGTCTATGTTCATTTTTCATGGAGAAGTCACGCACAGTATCTAAATGGCGGGACAGCAGAACTCAATATGTTTGGAGCTGATTGTGAACACACCCAGTGAGCAGCAGAGATAAAATGAGAGGGCATGAGCTTTATACTTTTTGAGTATTCAAATAACATGGAAATACAGAAATGCCTGTCAGCATGATTGTTTTCTCTTTCAAAAGGGATAGTTTATTGTGGGTGGATTTCTTTTTTAAATGGTTCAAAATACAATACTAAGAATTAGTGAGTCAGGGTGTGTGGATTCATTAACCATAGGCTACCTTTTTATCATTTAAATTATAAATATAAATTATCTTTAAATAATTCAATTATTTTAATCTCCCAAAACATCCTGTTTTATAAGATCCATGACTTATGCTCCAAACAAGAAACAAAGGAATAGAAGACATAAAAACTGATTATTGATATGTAGAAGGTTATAGAACGTTCTCAAAACCTAAACTAAACTTTTATGACTATAGAAAATAGAGAACATTAGGGTGTATATTCGGGGAACTTTCAAAAAAATTGTTAGCTGGCATACAGTGTCTGAAGCTCATGGCGTCCGTCTTGGACTTTTGTGTTTTAGTGAAAAACCTCGCTCAACTCCTGTGATATAAAGTTACTTGTAAGTTGGCTCTTCAAGATGACAATTATATCTTCAGCAGTAATTCGTTGTCTAACTAAATCTACTGCAGATTAATTTAAACCTATAAATGAATCTTTATTAGTTTTGGCCTATATTGATCATTTAGCTTCATGTTTGTCTATGACCCTTGATCAAAGTAAAGAATAGCGTCATCTCTCGTGACGACAGGCAAACAGTCACATAAGTGCACAGGCAGCCAGCATCATGACCTCCTTTTTTTTTTACTTTCTTCTGTGAGTATTGTGCCAAGTCGTCCACCTTTCCAAATAAGATAAGGGCACAACTGCAAGAACTCTCCCAGCACTACGGTAATGTTTAACCAGATAATTATTCTCTTAGCGGCAGGAAGAGTAAATGGGCACATATTTTTTTCAGCCCTGTCATTTCAATACTTCATATTCATGTGACAGGACAACGAAATGGAAGAGATGTTGGAGAAAGAGATTCTGCTGTCAGAAGTAAAAGATTCGGATGACGGTATGACTTTTGTATCAAAACTTTAAAATGAATAACTTTTAAGAACAGCTTGATGACCTTAATTTGTTCATTATCAGTTCATTAAGATTGTGTCCGTTTAAGTTTTCATAAAAACTAAACTAGAATGGTTTAGATGAAACATTCAACATCAAGAATAGAAAACCTTTTGAGTAGCCGAGTTCTTTGTTCTTAAGGATTGTAAGACTTATTTCCCTGAGGTTTATAAGATATTTGTGTACTAGTTGTTTATTTTTGTGTTGCAATAAGATATTTGAAATGCTGTGGAACCATACTATTTGCCATACTGATCATATATCAATGCATCTACATTAGTCTGAAACATGCATTGAGCAGCTCTTTTAAACACTCATGACCTGAATTCTGAACACTTTTGGTTGGTGCTTTAGCTACTGTTACAAAGTAAACTAAAACAGCAAAGGACTGAGTGTTGTGTTTGTTTGGTAGGTGGAATTCGGCTGCGACTGAGAGACAGAGACCTGTTGAAGAAACGAAAAGCCGAAGCAGAGGAAAAGGCAACCAAGCAGTGGGTTTATGGGTAAAGATAGTGTTGAATGAGGCCAATAAAAGCACTGGGAAAGGCTATTGTGCACTGATTATTTCTTTTTTAATTCAACTCACATTGTGATACTGTGATGCAGATCCACAAATTTGGAAATTTCCCTCAAATAATGTCTCCTAACATTGACTGCAGGGCACAAAGCCTTAAAAGAGTGAAAAAGAGGACCAGCAGTACTCCAGGAAGGAAAGGTCGACCAAGGAAAGAACAGCCCATAGTTTTTCCAGAAGATCTTGGTCTGGCTGAGGAAACAGATCCTTCTCCTGTCACACTTCCCATCACAGTACCTGTATTACCCACGACAGTAGAGACGGTGCCTATACAACCAGCTGAGCCACAACCAGAGCTGGTGCCTGTGGAAGCAGCAAGTGAAAAACCTCTCGAGGAGTTTCTGATCGAGGATCTGGGGCCGGATGAGGAGGAAGACATGCCTCAAGAAAGCCTTATCATTGATACAGGTATTTGGGGAAGTGTGCCTACATTTTTCAGTAGTGGTCTCCATTAATTACTGGGTTATTCATTCGTAAAATGAAGCATTTTATATATTGATTTGTCAACGCAAATGAGTGTTTGTTGTTTTTTAGGTGATAGTGAGCAGACATTTGCTGAAGTGACTGAACAAAGTGAAGTCTCAATGCCAGCGTTTCTCCCACCACCTGGTCCTTCTCAACCAGACAGCCTAAGCCTACCTGACAATTTACTTATCTGAGTATCTATTTCCTACAGTAAAAATACATTGGGACTAACTCATTTACTACTTTATCTCAAAGGATTTCAAAACCTGAAACAAGAAAAAATTGATATTTATTAAAATTGTTCATGTTTCTGTGTATATAAGCCACTCATCAATAGACTCTGTCCAAATTATTTGAATAAAATAAAAATATGAAATTATGTTACAGACTAGCATAGCACTTTTGTGCCCCCTGGTGATTGTAAAATAGAAATTTAACGTACCAAATAAGTACTAAAAAAATGCTATTTCCTTTTAACCTCTATGACAAATAATCTGTTTTTAGTTTGTTTGTACAACTTACTTACTTTAAAATAAATGGGTTTTATATTTTGTCTTTGTCTACAGCATTTCTTCATTGGATCCATCATCCTCCAATGGGAATCATTTTTATTTGCAACACTTTGTAAACAGTACTTCATTGAACACATTCAACAAATTCTAAAATGCAACAAATAACACACGACCTATGATTAAAATACAAATTTTATTACGTTGTAATACAATTTCAAACCATTTCTGCTGAGCACAGTATGTTAATCTATAGAAAGTCGACGCTGCGAACCGTAACAACAATATCTTTAGTTCTTTCGTGAAGGTTTTAAAATGATTCTTTTTTTAATGACAAGGATGCTGCATCAGTTTGGTTTGAGATTTACTTCACTTCCTGCTGCTATTAAAAAAAAAAACAATTATACAAATTAAAGGGTAGCTAACCTAAAATAACCATAGGGTTTTTAACCTATACGTAATTTTCATTGAAAGTGCGGGAATCTGACATATAACTCACACAATATTTGTGAGTTCTGAACTCTGCACAGGTTTGACTCTCACAACCTCCGCAAAACCATCTCCAAACCAGCAGGTGATGTCAGCTGTATCCAGGGTAAAGAAGAACAGGCGGTCTTGACAACGTGTGCGACGATATACTGATCTGGGGTCAGCGGACAGAATGCCGTGAATAGCAGCCACTGCTTCATCTGGTCCTTTCAAGAACTGGAACTTTGGTATTGTGCTGTCTATTAAATAAGAAATCAATTAGACAAATGCCTTGATTAGGAAAACACTCGGGTATCGGAATGATCTAATACCTGTACTGTCGCAGGGAAGAAACTCTTTGAGCTCTTTTTCAGCATTTGCAGTAAATCGCACATCTAGGTTACTGATAGGAGGTGCCCTGACCCAGGCAGCGATAGTACTGTAGTCCTCGTGGCCAAATCTGAGACTGGATGAACTTAAAGGGTTTGTACCCGCCGAAGTGCCTTCAGGAGTATCCGTGTTTTTGTCTTCATCTGGATTCTCAGGGAAACGTTGTTGCTGTCTGAGATAGTTTTTAACTTCTTCAAGTACATCAGTCACTTCACCGGATCCAGACCTTTCTGAAGAAGAGAAGTCTGAAGCAGCGGCTGGACAAACACTGAGGTCCGAGGAAGGTTCAGATGATGTCTCTAAGGCGTCTCGTTCTTCATCTAGATCCATCGGGTCTGTGAATGATGATGTTTGTTTATATTCACTGTTGGTATCATCTGTTCTTGTTTTGGGAGAATCATAGTCTGGAATATACGGCTTGATGTCCAGGACAGGTGTTCCAGCAATAATATCAACCCCTGACAAGTGAAGTGTATCCCCTTGAAAATCAAATGATAACTGATTACTTCTATTAAATAAATCATATTGACTATGACAAACTTGATGCTATACTAGCTGTCCCGTTAAGCTGAAAGTCATTGTTCGTTTTCATTAAAGCTTTGATTGATGAAGATAATGGCCTAAAGTGAAACTAAAAAAGTCACTGTTATCAACCGTTTCCTCTGAAAAATCTTACAATGCAGTACATCTCTACACAATATCTTGAATCTATCCAAGTTAATTTAATAATAATAGTAATTATAATACAAACACAACAACCAACTGGTTAGTTAACAGTTGTTGTTAAACTAAAACTATTAAAAATAAATTGTCAATTGAAATAAAATAAAATATGAGATAAAAAACATAAAACTGAGAAATGTCACCTAGCCAACTAACTTAAATAAAATGTAAATAACATTAAAATAATTCAAAGTACTAAAATTATTAAAAGTGTAATGAAAAGAAATCTAAAAAGAAATAAATGTGATTAAAATTACAACAAAATTGCTAAAACTTAAATTAAAAATTAAAAAGAAAACTGAAAAAATAAAAATAAAAGCTATTGCAAAATATTAATAAATACTATAATAGTACATAAAAAACACTGCATACATGAATATCATCTTTTAGAGCAGTGGTTCTCAAGCTTTTTGGTGCCCCTCATTGTTCACAACATTATTTAAAAGTCCCTGTGACTTTTCCTGATGTTCGCGATTTACTGGACAAGGATTAAGGATAAAGATTTCTAACATTTTGTTTTCCTCAAATTCTTTCTGACAAAATATTTTTTTGAGCTAAGCATAACTAGAAAAATGTTTATTCATAAAATTCTCATGGAGTTTTTAGAGAATTTATTACTATACACAACTTCTCCAGTTCTAGAAATCACATTTTTAAAAGGCAGCCACGGCTCATACGGTATATCTGGACATTGGAAACCCTGGTTCTTCAAGAGGTGAACTAAAATGGGAAATACTTCTTATAATATCACAAATTATTGATAACTAGTTGTTTTGGCTACTTTAATGCTTATTTGCTGTCATTTTGATGCCCCTTTGAAAGTTTGCATGGTTGAGAACCACTGTCCTAGAGTTCATTAAGTCCAGTAAAACTGTGGTACCTGTGATTCTTTCTAGCTTTGCCAAGGTCAGTCCCAAAGCATTGGGCCTGTGGGGGCTGCGGGTGGAGTACACCCCCACTCTCTGGCCATTCAGACGGGAGGCTTTACTTTGGCTTTATAGCTCATTTGCCCATTCTTATGGAAAAGGAAAATGATCCTGAGAATGTGAAAGAAAAAGACAAAAGAGTTCACACAAATGTGTACTTGACTTTCAATTGTCATTAATTAGGTCTGGCCACTTTTCAGGCCTGTTTAGAAACATTATCAAATGTACTTTTTACGGCTAAACCCATTCACTTTTGATTCTGAATGACCAACATTATCTCCTACACTACATTGCTATTTAAAAAGTGCAGTTCAGTTAAATTATTCTATCTATTGTCCTAACCCTTTGTCCAGCTAAGCTCGGAGGACGGTGGTGAACGTTATGATTTTGCTACTAGGCTTGCAATGGTATGAGATTTTCAAGGAATGACTCAGAAAATATCATGGTTTCACAGTATACAGTATTACACAATAATTGTTATTATCATAAAAGCTACATACATAATTAACAGTAACACTTACCATTAAGAACGTTGTTTGACTGAACATTATGATTGAAACGATTTTTTTGTAAGTGACTGACTTCTGTGCTTTATCGCTACATTATAGACAATGGACCTTTTTTGCCTGTGAAATGGTGTTAATGTGACTGCACCTCAACTGTCAAATGGACTTTATTTAGACAACATATATGAGGGTATAATTGTTTTAATACTAATTTGTTACAGAGATCAGATTAGTATAGCAGCATGAATTTCTTGATTTCTGTCTGTAATAAAAGTTGGAAAATCTAACAGGCAGTCGAGGAGGAAAGGAGTTGATGTGTATGCGCAAATTAAATTCTCTGTCCAGATTTATGTCAGGATCCTAGATAAGCAATTTTTTAATACCTTAGAATACCATGAAAACCAGTATACCACTGCAATCCTATTTTCTACACACCAGATATGGGAGTATTGTTCCAGTCCAACTAAAGAATGTTCAGGGTTATTGAAGACTGATGGTTCAATCTTCAAACTGGCCCGTGAAGAACTGCATATTGTGGGTTGTCGTGGAGTGCCAGTTTTGACTGCAAAACATGAGCTGATATATCCAATAGGCACCGTCTGAATATGCCCTGGTATGTTAAAGACAAGACACATGGTTTAGACATATTTATATGGCATGAAAACAAGGCTGTGTGACAACAGCCTCTATAATAGTTCTTAGGTTGGTTAACATGGCGGCGGCAACAACAACAACATCTGAACCCAAAAAGAGACTCTCTTTGACATCTATGACAGTTTATTCATCCAATTCTGACAAAGTGCAGCAAATAAAAATGCTGCCTACAAAGGTCGAATGTTGTATCAAAAGTCAAAGTGCTATATTAATTTTACCTTGTTCTAATAATTGATTCATTCCACCAGGGCTCTGAGATGGGCTTTTGCTCACTGATTGTAATCTGTTATCATGTTTCATACAGTCTGTCAGCATGGACTGAAGAGATGACAACTGCTTCTTATGTGCTCGTATGGATCCATCAATCTGCTGTCTGTTTGATCAACAAACCAATAAATAAATGACATTTTCAGGATAATCATATATCTCATATTCGACAATCATGCTGATTTGAGAACCTACCTGAGATTTTTTATCTCTCTTCTCATTATTGATGCCTGCTGTGTCAATTTTCTGACTTGTTCACCACAACTACACAATGAAGTCGACATAGTGATACTAACTGTATAACTAATTCACTTCAGAAATTATTTTATGTGATGGTAAACTGGTTTGTTTGTTTGGTCCATCAGTTGTTCTGCTTCACTGACTGCAACTGCAATACGAACACGTGTTTCGCTATGGGAGGAAAATGTTGGACGACCAACTTCTTCTTCTTCTTCTTCTTCTTCTTCTTCTTGTTGCTATTTTACGGCGGTTGGCATCCAACTTATTGGTGCATTTCCGCCACCTTCTGCTCCGGAGGGTGGAACAGAAAATAGGTTTACAGACTAAATCCCCCTCTCGCACTCACACACACACCTCATCCCATTCATTCTGCATGTTAATAATTATAATACCACTATTTATTATTACCACCATAATTACAACACCAATATTTATACTTTAACCCTCATCCATACTACCTTTATTTATATCCTATTAAAAACCCCAGTTTCTCTTAAGAAAATCATAAGAATTCTAGTCTGAACCCTATCACTGCTCAATAACCCTTTTAATGTGATGTTGGACGACCAACTACTTTCAAGGAATGAATTTCTTCTAGTGTAGTACCGTGCCGCCATCTACTGTTTACTGTGCAATCAACAACACAGGCCATCTAAATTCCTTACTGACCACTAAAAAAGGAGAATATCTGAAAGGAGAATAAGGGTTTCTTTGATATAAATGTCACATTTGGAAAGCGAGGAAAATGATTTGTGTATGTCAATGACAAGGACTTTATAATGTTTTTGAAAGAAGTCTATGTGTGTACCTATTTGATTAAAACACAGTAAAACAGTAATATTGTAAAATAGTATTACAATTTAAAATTTCTGTTTTCTTTAAAAAAAGAAGAAGCAATTATTCATGTAATGTAAAGCTGAATTTTCAGCATCATTACGGATGGTCTTCATTACTACACTCTTCAGTGTCACATTATCCTTCAGAAATCATCCTAATGCTGATTTGGTTTTCAAGAAACAGTTCAGATGATTTTTTTGCTGTTTAATAATTTGCAGTGTATATGACTTTTTACAACTATTTAGGCTATATCTTTTTTTGCCTTGGTGTTGCTTACACCCAATGCTTCAATATACTGACAAAGCTCACACTTAAATTAGACAAAACTAGGTGTAATTTTTGACCATCGACATTTATGAATGTGATATTTCTGTCTATTTTTTTTTCTCCAGCTGATATTTCTGTTTAACTAACGTTAACTGGTGTACAATGACGACACACGGACGTTAACCTCCAGGGGGCGGGTGGAGAACTGTAAAAGAGGGAAATAAAACTATCCTCCATAAGAGCAAACGTGATAGCAGTCTACAGAACTCATTCTACGTTGTGCAAATAATGTTCTATAATCTAAAAATAACAACAACAACAAAAACAAAAACAAGAAGAAAGAATGCCGCAAGGAAATTAAAGAAAATAACGATTTCACAACAGTCCAGTAGCTGGCACTGTGAACATGACATGCGCATTTCCAATAAACCAAAGAAGAAGAAGAAATGAGTTTCCGTATGTCACGTGGTGTTTTTACCCAATGAGGTGTTTGTGCGTTTTATTTTGAACGTCGTATTGGCGGTTAAGTCGACAACCTTGTGTTTTTATTGTAAGTTACTCAAGTTAGAATCCAAATAAGCAGCAACGTTAATAAAGCGCTTATGAGACGCAAAGGTAAGATTTCAAGAAGGAACACACTGTATTATAAATGTAATCATTAATAATATTTTGTGTTAGTCGATGTCGTTTGTCCAATTTACTTTATTATTCTACAAAATAAAGACTGTGTTTCAGAACTTAGCACCGAGTTAACTTGCCTTACCGTAACGTTCCCTGAACAGTATTTAAGCAACATTTGACTGCTTGTTTGACAGTCTCTTGGGCTGGCTAGGCGTTTAGACGCCGCCAAAGTTGACATTTCTTGAGAGGATGCAATCAGTGTTATGTAGTTATGTCCTAATGCTGAATATATATATATATATATATATATATATATATATATAAAAACAAAACTACTCGCTGTAGAAACGTTAATCTCATTTAACAATTTCAATTTCTCAAGCAGATGTGAGAAATGGGTGCAATATATGAAAACCTCTGATGCAAAAGCCTCTAAAAGCCACCCATGTCAAAAATGAGATAATATTGAGCTAATGCTCTCCGCACATAGTATACGTTCATACTTTCACTTCAAACGCACTAAATCCCAGCCTCAGCCCATTCAGAAATGTCGGTACTTGGGTAGAAACATATAACGTTACAGAGCCTGATAAAAATGTTAATATTAAAGGAAAAAGTTTGTATTTTTAACTTCAAAGCAATGTAGCCTATTATTATTATTAACTAAGTATTATAAATTATACAACGTTATAGAAACTAACCTTCTCTAAATATTTACGTATTGCTGTTGTTGTTTGCTTATGGTATGCTCTATTTACATATTCATCAAACTTGTCAAAATGAAATTAACATGACTTTTACAAATTGCTGATTTAGCCTATGTTGTGTTTACTTGACGATGGTAATGGAAAATCGTAATGTTCATTATTTTTTTTATGTTCTTTGAGAAGTTTGCTAGTTGAATAATCTTATATCATGACCTCTGCTTAATTATTGTGTGATTGCAGATATTAATCTAAAAACATGTCATATGTCAGTGGCTTGTCAAATGTGAGTACTCCATGCCCATGCATATATGAACTATAAATGGTATCTATTGTTCCTACCATCAGTATGACAGTTTGAGCTCTAGGAATAAAGGGTTTTGTTCTGTATTTCAGCCCAGATCAGATAGAGTCCCGTTCAGAGATGTACAAAATGAACTGCTTACTTTGCAGGACACTCCAGCTCTGATGCTTAAACATGTGTCGATAGATGAGAGGGAGCCTAAAATGAAGGTATGAGGTCATTCCTTCACTGATTTCACATCACTTGCTCTATCTTTCAACCTTCTGTGATATCTAGTTCATAGGAATAAAAATAAGGAATTTTACTATTATTATGATGTTTTGATTTCCAACAGCATGAAGTTGTCCCTGATGAAAACCCAAGCTTAACTATTACAACAGCGGTCCAAAATGATGGGCAAGTTGTTGGTGCCACTGATGAACATCAAGATGTCATATTAAAATCCTTTGTGTGTCTTGAAGGAGAAGTGGTAGTTGAGGATGAACCTGTAAAGTCAGATGAGTCTGTTCTCATCAGTCGTCTGGCACTGGAGGATAATGATCCGCTTGACCCAAATGAAACCGCTGAAGCCGAGGACACAAAGGATAATCAAACCAGTCCAGAGCATGTTGATCATCCATACTATTATAGGAGCAGGTCAACTGATTCAGATTCTTCATCCATACTGTATCAGGGGGAAGAGGTTTCCACCTGTGAGCTGGGAGATGTCACATTCAAATCCCTCATGTGCTTAGGTGGAGAGATTCAGGTTTCAGATTGCCCAGCCATCTCTAATGAATCGATTCTCACAAAGGATCTAACATCAGGAAATCAGTCACAATGTAAAAATACTCTGACTGTTTCTAAAGTGGACACAGATGCTGAATCAGTAAACCTTCAACCTTTGGGCCATTCTTACTGTATTTGGAAGAACCATGTGTCTTTATGTGAAGATAGTAGCACTATCTGTACAGTCAATGCTGATGACGTTTCTCAGTCAACTCTCGGAGACATTGGAGGTACTCCGTGCAAGCCTAAAAATACAGTGAATCTAAACAATCACAAGAACACTGATCTCTCTGACGGATGTCACGGCGTGTTAAGCAGAGAAGGAGATGTCACATTTAAATGCTTGTGTTGTTCTGGGGTTGAAATAGAAATAGCTGATTTATCCAAGGTGTTAGAAATGTCTGTGCTCATGGAGAATCGTGCTGAAGAACAAAGTCTGCTTTGTTTAAATGACATCAGTGAAAATGACGGTCAAAGCTTTGCTGCTTTGACACCTGCAAACAAGCATGTTGACCACATGTACTGCCATACTAAAGAAAAGTCACAGGTCCTAAATATATCAAGCACTGAAAATGAGGTCTGTTCCAAGTCACGGCTTTCCTCAGCAAGTATTTTGGAACAATCTAGAAATACAACATC